>CM062347.1:52404270-53054270 GCA_031216105.1 Dalbergia cultrata
AGGATGATGCTTGTGGTTTTTTTGGGGGGGAGGGGAGGTGGAGATGGTGGAGGGAGTAGAGGTGCGGGGGATGCAGGGGGTGGAAGTAGTGAACATGAAATGTAGGCGCTGATAAAACATGAATACCAGAGGGCCCTTGCGTATTCATGCACTAATCAAATACGCAAGGTTCCCTTACGTATTCGCACGCATATTTTCGGCCTATTCCGATATCAAATTTTTTTTTATTTATTTGCGTAAATAATATTTTTTTTATTTTTTTTATTTGTTTTTATGTAAAAAAGCCTATAATTAAATACATAATCTTAGGTCGACGGTCGACGGTCTCTTGTGAAGCCCCTGTTAACGATGTCAGTGGATCTGGTTCTATGGTGAAGTGGTTCTGGACTCATGCTTTGCTACTATTTTGGGCTCCTATGTTTTTCTCTTTGATCAGGTTTGAGATTATTGTTGTCCAATCTAGTTCATCTCTCATACGATGATTGAGCTTTCTGTTTTCAATTCCATTTGGTTCCCAGATTTTAGAAATGTAGCCCCTGGTTTTGTTTGATGAGTTGTGTGTTTTGGGATGCTCTTGCTTTGTGGCACTGTTATCTGTGCAGTTGTTCAGCTTAGGTTTTCTATATTTTAGTTTGTGCTCTTGTCATCGGTGCCATCAGTGCGTATTCCTCACAGTGAAGGGGGTGCTGTTTTAGTTACTGGCAAAGGCACAAATCTCATATCATGAAGGGAAATGTTAGAACATATTTCAAGTGTTTTGTATGTCGGTTTCTCTTAAAGTATATTTTTGAGTTTAGATTTTAGAGGGAAAGGAAGGAGAAGGGAGAACTTGTAATATAATTTTACACTACAAGTCCTCCCCTCTCCTCCTTTCCCCTCCAAAAGCAAAACTCATAAATATACCCTTAGGAGACTACTTTGGTTTCATGTTTCAAGTGTTTTTTTATCTCGTTTTCTCTTGGGAGACTGCTTCTCCGACCATTGTTTTGTGTCGTGTTTAGAAGTTAGTGTTTAGACTCTGTTTTTCAGTTTCGCTTTCTTTTTCTGTTATTTTGTTAAACATTTAAATTCTCTTCAGTTTTTCTTCTGGAGTTAAGAACTTCTTGATCATTATTTAAAAAAAAAAAAGCGTACTAGAGTCTTAAAAGCAAATAATGGAATAATGGAATAAAAAAAAATTGTGAATATATGGAAAACAAAAAATACAAATTATAGTGCATATATATAGCAAATTTTCATGACAAATAAATTTTATTTTTAACCAAAAAAAATAAATATTAATATTAATGACCCAATGTTTTTAACCTTGCTTTAGTTTTTTTAAAAGCTAAAATAATTAGGTAAAAAAAAGGCAAAATATCATGGTGTTTGAATTAGTTAGGAAAATCTAAATGAAGAAGTAGTCTTGGCATACAGTAACGCGCGTTCAATTGAGAAGAAAAGATTTTGTTTATATGTTAAATAACCAATATGTTAATTTTTGTAAGAAAACAATGGCCGGATAAATTATATTATTTGAAAACACAACACTCTAGGGTCTATCTGTTTGTAAGGAAAAAGCAAGTAAAACATTAATAATATAATATAGTGACAATATTCTGTGAATAACAAAAAAAAAGTGACAATATTCTTTCTTAGAATAACGATATTAGGATATACTACTATTAGCAAGACAAAAGAGTAAAGAAAATATTATCAAGTAGCAGTAAAATTACTTTTGAAAAATAATAAATTATCAAATGTTCAGCATAAAATAGCCACTAATGCGCAAAACCAAAATAACTACTTATACTTGAAACTTCAGCAAAAATGGTTCTCTCAGGTAAAAGTTTTCGCTATCGTTTTCTCAAAAAAAAAAAAAAAATGCACAATAATAAATAAAATTTGATTTTATTATACTATTAATACATCAATTTTGTACATAGTTATTCGTAAAACACTTTAAATTAATCGTATATCAAAATTAATATAATAAAGTGTTGTTTTTTTTAAGATCATAATATAATCTTATAATTAAGCTCTGTCCATTTAAATTGTCCATCAAATTAATTTTATTTGTATTAAAATAACAAATTAATTAATTATAGAAAAGTAACTATTTTGGGATTCTGGATAAAAAATCAATAATCATACCTAATTAGCTGCTTGTATGAGCATTATTACTCTGGTAATTTTCACCTTATTGTTAACCAATAATGGCAATTGTGAAAATTACTTTTATAGGAGACCTTCGCCTGATTTTTATTTTGAACTAGGTTTCGCGATCATTTTTGTAACATTTTTTTTAAGACTATTTTAGCAAAATTTTCACTTGAAACGCAATTAAAATTCTAACAACTTTGTCTGTCCTTCATCTCATGAGTGTTATTTGAACGTCAATATTAGTAGTTTTTTTTTTTTTTTTGTGGTTACATAGTGTAGTCTTTGGAACACCAAGGCAACATTAATTATATTGAAACAAAAAAAAAAAGTGTGTTATTTGTTAAGGGCGTTGAGGTGTCTAAAAAAAAAAATAGTTGTGCAATTTTTTTTCCCAAAAGAAAAAAAGCGACGAAGAAGAAAAAGAAAATGTTGGACAAAAACAATCATGAGCGTCTGCATAATGCCTAACTTTTCCCCTTTTTTTTCTTTTTTTTTACTTAAATATGTTTTTCGTCTCTCTAAATATAGATCTTTTTTTTATTTTAGTTCCTCTTAAATTTTTGTATTGTTTTTTGTTTGTCATTTTTTCTAACATGGTATTTTGGCTCTCATTCTATATCACACATATTAGTTAGGCGATTTTTATGACACCCTTTCAATTTGAAGGGGTTTGAAATCTATGTAATGTATTCCAATAATATTTGAATATATGGTAAATAACTTGTTACATATATAGATAATGATGTGGCTGTACTTTAAAATTTAAATTTAGACCCCTCTAATTTATTTTTATTACAATTTTATCCTAAAATCTTTCAAAAAAATTAAAAACTTTTCAACTTCAAACATAATTCTATTTGATTTTTTTTTTTTTTATCTTCAAACACCTAAATATTCTTTTTATTCCAAATTTATAATAACCCTAATCCTGATTCTGAAGAATCCTAACTATTCTCACTGAAATTTCAAATAAACATATGTACATGCATCTTCAAAATTAGTTGTATTAAGATGAATATGTAGCAAATTCGCACTCGCGTCCTCCCAAATTTCCATTTTAATCAATCAATCATTATACATTGCAATATGGAGTTACAAGTTGCAACTTACAAATCAATATCAATTACATCCACTGTTGCTTTGCTTTCTCAAATAAGGGTTTATAAATAAATAAAACTGACAAATTGGGGTTCGTCCATAGCACTGCTGGGAATGGGATAACCATAAAGGCCTTGCGTCCAAGTAATTAGCTTTCAAATTGTTTTTCTAAGCATCTAAATTTTAATTTGAGCATCGAAGAATCACACACAAAATCAAGCTTTGTATGAGTTTTGCCCAATAATTTGAGACTTTGAATACTTCTCTTTTGTCTGTGCTGACAAGTACATAGAACCCAACCCAGAAACGTCGCAATTCAAGGAACGCTGGCTCCTTATTTCAGAAAAGTGAAAAATTGATGATAGGAGTGCATAGGTTTATTTGAATTTTTAGAGGGAGTAGTTACGGTGCTTGAGATTTAAAGTTCCGACTTTTACAAATTTGGGATAAAAAATGTTTGGAAATCAAAATAATCGAACAAGTTTGAAATTAGGGATTTAGCAGTTTTTCCTTTTAATGAAACTTTGGGGTATAATTGCAACAAAAATTACTAGCACATTATTATCCATGTGATTAACTGCTTGCCACATGGTTAAATATAATATTGGAGGGGTTTTAAACCCTTTTAAATTGAGAGGGTAACATAGAAATAACCAGTTACCCTAATTATTGTATACAACATCAAAATTCTAATTTCAAAAACTTATCTCAAAATCTCATGTTATCTCCCCAGCTCCTCCCGCAACCCCCAAATCCCTTTTCACCATTGCCGCAACCAGTGCCGCCGCCATTGTTACCTTTTCTTTCTACTATATATGTTTGGTTGCAATTGTAATTTCTCCACTTTTCACCACTTTCAAGTGCTGCAAAGACGACGTCAACAATCACGAAAGCGTTTCCCTTTCCACAAGGTTGATGCCAACACTAATCTCATGGCCTGGGTTTCTGTTGGTACCTTGGGCATCGCACTTCAAGAAATCACCATGTCAATTGGCCAAAAGACCTTCTTCTAGGTTCGGATCAGTAGCGAACCCTTGCGAAGAATTGGAGGAAGGGTTGTGAAGAAGCATGAGGAGGGAAAGGAAATATTGTTTGAGGATCGTGAGAAAAAGCTACATAACAGTTGCTGTATGTGTCCGCTTTATTACTGGAAATATGTGACTTGGAAGGGAGCGACTTCAGACACTTTCTCAAATGCTGGAATCGGATAGGAGCATTTGGGGAGGGAGCTAGTGATTTTCAAGAAATGACATTTGATGTAAAATACAAAGGAAGATTTTCCTTTCCTTTGTTATGGGAGTGATATTAGTTGTGGTGGCCATGGTGGTTAGTGGCCGCCATGTTGAGGTAATGGTGGTGGTGGTGGGTATCATTGATAACGAGGAGTGAGAGTGATGATTGAAGTTAGCAATAAACTTAAAGTTTTAATCTTATTTGGAAAGTAAATCAAATTAGTTATTGACATTGTAAAATATGAATCAATTTAGTCTCTCATTCTATTTTTATTTAATATTTTATGAATTAAATTATTTATTTTGTATAATTTGAGACACTAATATGAGTTATTTTAAATTTAATTATACTTCAGATGATATAAGATATGCTAAAATATCACTTAACGTTATGTATCATTATTAAATTGAAAGAATATAAAATAAAAGTGAACTGAGGGACTAATATAATTTATATTTTGTAATGATAGGAAATAATTTAATTCATTTTTAAAGTTAAATATTAAAATAACTCATAAATATAAAATTAAAAAATAAAATAAATATTTACTCTTTACGTGATACTTCAAAGATTAATAGATATACATAAAACTCGTGAAGAGGTAGTTAATAAGGTTGGATTAACAGTGAGGATAAAAAAAGTAACATAAGAGGGACTATATATATATATATCAAGAGTAAGTATGTTATATTAATTTTTTAATGTATATCATGACTAATGATAATGAATCAAGAGAGTATTTAATAAGGTTATTAATTTCAAATAGAAGCTTCATGATGTCTAGCTTTAATTTCAAAAGAAAATTTCTCTTAATTAGTAAAGTACAGCATGATCTTTCTCATTGTGACGTCAACTTTGCATTAAATTAACATATCTGCACACGTTATTGACGAATCAGGCCCCTACACGGAAATATATAGAGTATGATTAGGAGATTTTGTAAATAACAAAGGAAAGTAGCTAATAATGGAATAAAAAATAAATATAAAAAGTAAAGTAGAACAGATTATGTCATAGCTTCGTTTGGTTATTGTATTCATTTTCTCTTTGACCTCCCAATTTGGAGGGTAAAAAAAACTTGATTTCGAACAGTAAGGGAGAGACACAATATTTTTTACTAGCCTTATCAATTTTTCTCCTAAATTAATTCTAAATAATGGACACTTAAGTTTAGCCTTGCTACTCTCTACCACTCCCTCGAATTTCGTTCCCTCAATCATACCTTAGTGCTTTTAATGGAAGAAAAAATATTTATTTTGTACCATTTGTCAATTGACATATTAGCTATTGTATTAAAAATGTAAGAAAAATAAAATACAACAATAAACAATAAAATGAATATATTAATTAATATAGTAAATGTTTCGTGTAGTTTTTAAGAAAATTTTGCAAGACAATTTATAGTTACTCCCTTAAAGCCTAAAACTAAACTTGTGGTCCCTCAATATTTTAATAATAAGATATATTAGTCTCTTTGTGTGTATTTGATATTTAAACACCAAAGGAATTGCATATTGCCCTGTTAATAAGACATTAAGTGATGCGTGTGTCATTTGAAATAACATGTAGTTTAAAATAACTAATTTTAATGGTTGAAATTACACAAAATAAGTCATTCAAATATCCATCATGAACCATAAAATAATTCATTTTATGTAATTTTATATACCAAAATAAATGTAATATGTCTCAAAATGGCATCCTTATACTGTGCTACGTATCCAATCTACTAATAGAGAGACTAATTAATATATCTATCATTTTTAATCTTGCGATATCAAAGATTTTTTTTTTTTTAAGAGATAAAATAGTCCACCACAACTAAATAGGGTGGTCACTCTATATAATAAATATAACAGGTAAGATATTTTCTATTACTCTCGAGACGTCTAAAAATTTTCCCCCATATACACCTTCGACTAGATTAGGCCGGGAGGACCCAGAGTTAATTAGTGATGATTAGCGAAATTTTATATATAGACGGGTGCAAATCAAACGAAAAGTGAGAAGAACGAAAAGGACAAGGGAGAAGCATTCACGCAGAAGCAGGGATAGGAAGAAGTAAAACCCTGGCGAGATAGGTACAGTTTGATTCTCTTGGAAGCTCCCAACACTCCATCAATGAGCTACGATAGTAAAGATTTTTTTTTTTCGGTCAGAAATATTAGTTATCGGTCTATTCACTTAGATGGGTTTATGGATCTTTTCAATTTTCATGTACAAGTTTTTAATCTAATTCATTTCATTTCTATTAACTGGAAGTTGTCCGCACCGAAAAATAACGAGGAAGTCTCGTCAGAAAAAATAAATAAATAAATAATGTGGAAGTTAGAACTTTCTCACTCAAGCATGCATGAGATAATTTTCCTCTGGATTCAACTAAAGTGAGAAAACTTGTAGAGTAAAAAAGTGAAAGCTTAATTTCCTTTACATAATTTGATAGGATCAACACACAATGAAAAGTACTGACCTAAGTGACTGATTTTTCACTTTGTTACTTTACAAACCTATACAATTTAGAAGAGCTAAATCCATGTGCCTTTCATCCCCTACCAAACATAATCTATTCCTGAATTTTCACCATTCAATTATTTTGTTTGCTAAATGTTTGCTGTGGGTAAGGAATGAAATTAATTAGATGAACAATTTAGTAGTTTCAATCATCGTCAAGGACAATGAGTGTGGATAGATCAATTAATAGAATCTGAAGTTGACTAAAATTAATTTGCTTTAGGGGCGACGATGTTGAAGTACAAGTTTGGATGTCCGCATCGGGGAAAGAATGCTGTGCGTTGGAATTGGATTCTCCGGGTTTTCAAAACATACGAAGTCTTGACTAGAGCCTCCAGGTTCAAACCAATTTCAGAAACTTTCTATTATAAGTTTTTTGTAATTTGGGATAAATGTCAATTTTAACTCTCTTATAGGACTTATATATTAAGGATTTTTTTTTTGAATAACAAAAATTGAAATGACTTCAGATTGTACAAGTCAAGCACCTTGCAAGTTTTTGATCAAATGGCTTTGGTTTTGGTGATCTCTGTACAGTGTTTGTGTCATGATGAATAAATTGACAAGGAGGCTATCCAAAATACCAGAAGAAGCCAGAAGGGAGTTTGAGTCCTATTTTGTAAATTCTGCTCTGATTCTGGAAGATGATAACAGGAAATTGCCTAAACTTGATGACAATACGGCTGATTATATCTATACCGGTTTACATGGATGCCACCTACTCTTTTTGTATTGATATCTGTTGATTCAATTTCTACTTATATGAGACAAGGTGCCCACTCTCATACAGTTGATGGTCAATGCCATCTGGAGTTGAATTTAACTACATTTTTAAACTGTGGTGAAATGAAATCACATATGCGGCTAAACAACCACATACAGACACTATCATCTCACAGTCTCCCTCTTCCCTCCCACCTTCGACACCTCCACCACCACTCCGCCATTCCCACCACCACACCAACAACAACCGTCAAATATCATGGTTGGGATAGAACCCACCCCTCCTTCTACCCAAACCCCCAAACCCTAATCACATTCTCATGGCAAAGGCACCACCGCTATTGTCACTTCCGTCCTTGTCCACCCTAAGGACCAGATCTGCATCTAAATTAACGATTTGACCCTCTGATTCTCACTCTCAAATCGTTGATTTCTTCGACATTGCCGCCGGCACCGACAGTGGCACCATCCTCGTGGCCATGATCACCACCGATGACAGTTTCAGCAAGTCACCTCCGCCCCTGTTAGCGGGCCCATCACAGTCATCCATGACGACTCCAAGATCATCAGCTGCTGATACAAAAAAAAAAAAAAACAACAATGCATCTATGAAGTGTGTCCACTTTTTGTATCTCCATTGTATTTATATAGTGAAATACTTAGTTATCGCATTTTCCTGTGGATATAGGCTAAAAGCTAAACCGTGTAAATTTCTGGTATCATTTATTTTATACTTCCACATATCTAATTTTGTACTACTTTGTTTGTGTCTTTTGGGCCTATCATTTTACAAGAATACCTATATATAATAAGCACACATTTAATGAGATGATTTTGGTCCAACTAATTTAATTAGGACCAATGTTTATGACAGCTAGCTAGTTGTCATGCTATCAATCCTTATTGCATAAAAGCTAGCTAGCCATCTTCCTTCATCGTGGAAGACCCAAACAACACCCAAACCACATACAATTTTTTTTTTTCACTCCTGACTTTTGTATTACTCTATTGTTTAACTATTTTAACTTGTCATTCTATCATAGTATAACTTGGCGGGGTGGATTTTCACATGCAGATGGAAAAAAAATCTTTAGGCTACAAATTTGACTTTAAGAAATCATAAGATGATGATTAGACAACATGGGTTCTAACAGTGAATGTGAAATTTGCTTCAAATTAAAGTTAATTATGTGTTGGAAATGTGGTTAGATATGAAATTAGAGCTAAAATGTGGCGTGTTAATTATCCTTTTACTTAAATGAAAAAAAGATCACAAATCTAGACCAGAACTAAGCATTTGTCATCGTGGTGGTTCAAGTGTAACCACCTGTGGTGTTGTTCCACTCTTTTCATCACTGGTATTCTTCCATGCTACTGGTGAAAGGCAATTGTAGGTCAGTTCTTTTTCCCTTAACCATCCATGAGACAGGGGTATTGAAAGAATGAATCAGTCTCGCAATTCTTCGACTTTTTTTGCTGACAGGGTTGTTTGATTGTGGCCGCTATTGATGCTCTTCCAATGTGATAGTTGACGACAGTGAACCTTGGTATGTTGGAGGAAGAAGCATAGGTGTTTTTTGCTATTGCTCTACTCCGCGGTCATCGCCAGTGTGCAGGCGACTATTAAGGTCTGCTGTCTTTTTGCTATTAGTGGTGGTATTTTGGCTTGTTGATGCGGTGCTCAACATAATTCTTAAAGGGCCCCTGCCTCTGCCTTAAATCTTAAAAAACAAATGGAAAAATAAGGAAGAGAATAAAATGCAAAAGGCAGAAGATAAGGTTTGAACCCTAATCCTAGAGGAAGTATGGTTTCACACAAAACTAACTGGGCTGCAACGCACATTATCTGTGCATTGAAATATTTGATAGAAGAGTAGAAGAAAGAAAAATAAAAGGGTTGTTTTCTTCTCCCCTCTCAATGGGCAAGACAGGGGTGGTGTTAGGGCAAGGCATGTGCTTGATTGGGGTACCGAGGCTTAGGGAGGGGTGGTTGGTGGGGTGGCTCAAACAGTTAGGTTCCTTTTTTTCTATTTGCTTTTTTTGTTTCTTTTCCAAAATATTACTTAGTTGGGATGGGAAACCTAAATCACGATCATAACTAGGGATGGCAATGGGGCAAGACAAGTGCGAGTAGTACTTCCCTATTTCCCGCCTCAAATCTCCAAGTGCTTCCCTTACCCTGACCTCTGTGGTGGGGAGAAAACCTCCGCCATCCTCGACCACAAATCCCCATGCAGATCCACGTTGTTCACTGTAATCGTCATTGTCGTCACGTTGTTTGCCTGTCCTTCACAGTGCCGTTTGTCATGCTTCTTCACATTCACTGCGGTGCCAGTGCCTGTGGGTGGGCTTGGAGTTTTGGGGGTAAATGGTGGGCGTAAGCGACTGAACGGTGAAGCGTGAGGGAGTGAAGGGGAGCAATGCGATGCTTAGGGAGTGAAGCCATGAAAGCTTGTAGTTTTGTGACTCATTGACTTGTGAGTACACTGATGCGAGGGACTGCGGGGAGCGGTGCTGAGGCCTAAGGGAGTGAGACTGAGTGACCAAGTGAAATGGGTTTGGTGAAGACATTTAAAAAAATAAATAAATAAAAATATGAAAAGCTTAATAAAAATATAACTTACAGTGGAAATTACTAAAGTATCCCTCGGAACGAGGAGCATAATCCCTGTCCTCAAACCAACCGCAAGGGTAATTTCAGCCTTGTTCCTGTCTTCATGGGATAATAATCCCTGAACACGTGGATTCATCTCCAAGGTTTCCTGTGGATATTCGCACATCCAAGTCCCATTTTGCCATCCCTAATCATCACAAAGTTTGACCTTCACTTAGATAGCTTCCATGTATGCTTGTCTTATTGGACCACACCACATCTATAGCCTACAGATATAACTTCTCCCTGCATGTGAGCAAGCACCTAATTTTTGGCTGTGTAGAATTGTGATATTTTTTTTTCTTCCATCAGTAAGGTTTATACTCCGATCCAGCAAAAGAGGACCGGAAAAATATACAATTGCAAAGGCAAATAACACAAGCAAAACAAGTTTATCCCCCCAATGAATATACTAATTATTACACCTTGATCGCCTGTTGTCAAGAAAACTCCACAGTGAATTCCAGCTTCAGCTGCATACTTTCAATGGCTGCCTCATGCATCTAACCTTGACCATGACATGACAGAAGTGGTTTTCTGATCTCTATTTAGCTTTTGTCTCTGATGCCCACCTTATAAATATACCCATGCTTACCATATTTAAGACACGAAACTGACCATTCAAACAATTAAAGCATCTTAGTGCCTTCGTCAATGCCATCAAGGCCAGTCAAAGTATGCTGATACGGTAACATCCTTGATCAAGACTCAAGAGGTGCCCTCCTAATAATACATATGACGTTAAAATACGAGTCTCACACAAAACGTACCTATACCACCGTACACACATATCCATGATGTCCACGCACGCACACACACCTGTTTGACTCCCAAAACGCAGCAATCACGCACCCATGATGTACCCACATACATGCATCTGTTTCACATACACACACACCCACCTGTTACACATGTACCCTTTGATTTCTGCACACCCAAACACCCAATTAGTGCATCACACAAGCACTTAGATTTTAGCACAAACTGCTGATACTACACAGTATATGTCTCCATTCACTCATTAGCTCACCAGGAGTATCTCTCCCGTTCCTTACAATGTGTGTCACTCCTTACTAAGTGTATATTTCTCCTCTCTCTATGTATGTCTCACTCCTCACTCAGTGTATATCTCACCTCTCACTGCACATATCACACCTTCTATGCTCCAATTTCAAATAGTTATGTAGTATATTGTGAATAAAATTTTATAGGTGGAACTGACGCCCCAATTTCACTCAAGCAAGTTTGGGTTGCGCAATGTTCGAACTGTTTTTTTAATGAGTAGTTTTATTTGAATATCTAAAGAGTATGTGTCTTTTGAAACACTCATTTTATTACCATTAGATGTGATGATCGGATGGGATGAGAGTGGGTCATCATTACATCCAATGATAAGTTGCACATTGAAATAATATTTTTTTAATAGTAATTCATTTTTAACATGCTTTAACGTAATTTTGCACGCAGTTTTGCCTAGAATTCGTTATGGTATTGATGGCGAGTGCTGCTACTTCTTTCCCTATTATACTACCGTCTCTAGAATCTAGTACTGCAAAAGGCACCAAACTTGGTGGTTGGATAGAGAACTTTAAGGGGCTCAAATTCAAACATGCTTATTCTTCTGGTGGCATGCAAGTTAAGGCAATTAATGGAAACAAAAATGCTACATCTGACATGCTTATCAATAATCCCTTTAGAGAACTCATTCACGATGGCTATGCCTTCAGTGAAAACTTCTGTCTAAGATCATTTGACGTAGATGCGGATCGCACAGCATCTATAGAAACTTTATTGAGCCTTTTGCAGGTTTGCGCATATTCTTTCGACTTTTTATTCTTTTTAAATTACTTTAATCTCTCTTGGTGAACTCTACCCAATTACCCTTTGTTTCATAAAATTTAATCAGACGGCCCTAGAATTTGTGAAATTATTGCACAAATTTTATCTAAGTTTATAAAATCATACATGATCTCACCTCTCCCTTCCACAGCAATGCATCCAAGAGAGACCGATGACACCGGGTAAATAATGGCCAATTAAGATGAATTTTATTGAATTTCGTGATAATTTATTGTAAATTACCTTTTTTTTTTTGAATTCTTCGGAGACAAAACCAATACATTATGTAGCTAGGATAATGGATTTACCGAGGTTGCATCTCTGTAATTTTTGAAACATTATTATCTAAATAATTTGTTATGGTTTATGATAAGACATTATGGTATGATTTCATACAATACATAGAGTTTAATTTCTATACACTAACTATGTCATCCAATCACGTAATGGTAGCAGATGTCATTGAATTTACACACACTATTTGAAAAGTTATGCAAATGAGATAATTTAATTAAACAATATTATAAATACATAGAAATTAAACTAAAAAAAATTCTTAGGTGATATGAGATTGAGCCAGAAAAATAATTTGTTCTATCTTAATTATTATTTGAAAAATTAGTTTTGCAATTCATTATTATCTCCTATTTTTTCCACATTTTTTATAAAATAGCTAATGTGTCAATTTATAAATGAACCGAAGAAAAATGATTTTGTTTGTTATGAGAGCAATTAAGTATGTCTCATTAAGCTCAAACATATACTTTTTGTTTAATATTATCTGAATAATTTGATTAATAATAGGAAACCGCACTTAATGGCTCAAGGGCATCCGGGCTTCTTGCTGATGGCTTTTCTACGCCAAAAATGCAGAAAAAGAACCTCGTGTGGGTGTATATTCGGATGCAAATTGTGGTCGATCGATATCCTATATGGTAAGTCACCCAATAACATATCTGTGCATGATTGGCATATCCATGTTTAGATGCTATTTCTCCGTTTCTTTCAGTCATCCTTATAAATGTTGACTATCTTTATATATATATATATATATATATATATATATATATATATATATAAAGAATGAAATGTATATATAGTTTGTATGATATAGTGTAGTATGTAGAATGAAATGTATAGTAAAAGAAATTGGCAACTTATATTCTGTACTTTGCATCTGCTTTATTTAGCACTTAGCAGTTATCTTCCCCTAGTCTCAATTATTTTGATATGTAAAGGAATGAAGATGAATAAATTATTAGCTTGGACAACAATATATTAATATATATTATGGAGTAATATGAATTTGATAATCTGAATTTGAGTGAATCGCGCATTTGCATCAGGGGTGAAGTTGTGCAAGTAAATAATTGGATTTCTACATCGAGAAAGAATGCTATTCGTTTAGATTGGCTCATGTGTGACAACCAAACTGGCGAAACCTTGACAAGAGCCTCCTGGTACAAACATTTTCACAGATTTTCTTCTTCCTTCCTTCTACTCCAAACAACTGACATGGTTAGAATATAATGTTTCATTAATTATAGTTCTGCATGACAAGTGTTTGGTCTTAATTATAGTTCTTCATGGAACTAGTCATAGTCATTTTAAAGAGTAATGCTATATAACTTAAAATTATTGTCAGAATCTTTGGTATTAATTATAATGGTCGTTCAATAGATGAAATACAAAGGTAAGATCCACTTGTTCATTCAATAGCTAATAAGTAAAATATAGCCCCATCATTATCATTCCCACTTAAATTCAATCAAAATTTTTTACTATCTAGCCCTTTTTACTTTTCTAAATGCACATATTCCATGGACTACAGATTTTAAGTACCTCAATTTGTAAAATTGTACGCGTGAATTTTACCCTCATCTGGAGCTAGTGAATTCATTATTATTATAAGCATTTTTCTGATACGCGTTCGTACCTTTGGTTTTTGTTTTGATTTTATATAGCGTCGCTGTCATGATGAATAAACTGACGAGGAGGCTATGTAGAGTGCCAGAAGAAGTTAAAGAGGAGCTTCAGTCTCGTTTTGTGAATTCTGCTCCGATTCTGGAACAAGATAACAGAGAAATACCCAAACTTGATGACAATACAGCAGGTTATATTTGTACTGGTTTAAGGGTATGTCAATTTAATTAACTCTTTTTTATATATATTGCTATACCGTTGATATTACTCTTTCTAAAGTTAGCTAGCTTACTATTGTTTTCTAATTGATTAATTATATATGTATTTTCACTTTTCAGGCTACAAGGAATGATCTAGATTTGAATCAGCATGTCAACAATGTGAAGTACGTTGGATGGGTTCTGAAGGTGATTTTCTGTTATTGTAATCTCCGCATAGCTATAACCTTTCTGTGTTTTCATGTGACCCAATAATGTATTGATTTTTTATCATTGATTAAATGCTCGTGGGTCTCATCATATTTGATCTTATTTTCTTGATCAATGGTAAAATCTAACACATAACCGAGTTATATGAAATTTTCAAGTGTAACATATAAAACAGAATTTTTTTTAATTGATTGACCATGTCTCATGGCACATGTATGTGCTTACCATGAGTCTTAATGATCATAAATAAGTGTGGACCAAATCAAAATTGTAGTTGGATTTACTCGTGAGACTTGTCTTACTCAAATCAGGTCATTTAATTTGGGGGTTTGTTATATAATGATGCTCACAGTTACCCAATTTCCTCACCAGAGATCTCTACTCTCAGACCGTTGGATCTCTAAAGCTGTGCCCGATCAACGGTCAGCGTTGCAAGGGATTGCTGTTTTTCTATTTTTTTTTTGTTTTTGTGAGGGAAATTGGGTTGGCCATTCCTAGCAGGTTTTGCCTTCCCAAAGTATATACCAGCAACACAGATGACTAGAAAATTGAAACTTGATATGACTGAGTAATAATATGAACCACACAGAAAATAGGATAGCAGGGTATGGTATCCATTACTTCGTGGATCACTTATATATCCCCTTTTAATTAGCTAGTCTTGTTGATTTAGTCATGGAGGTTTTTTTTTTTTTTTTTCCTAGCTAGTGCCCTTATTATAATGGTTAAAAAGTCTGAAATAAAAACAATAACTTCTAAACTTTTCCGTGGATCTCATATATTAGGAAACTTGAAAATCTCTTTTATATATAATATAAGCCGTTTTCTAATCCTTAATCAGTATTCTTAGCATACTGAATAGAAAAACATTTTTTCCCAACAAATAATTACTTTCCCCATTCTAACCTAAATATTTTTTTAATTTCACATTTGTTTCCAAATGTTACTACTTTACAGTTTCAATAAAGGATCGATTAATTTATATCAATTTTATCTGTTTTTCTACTCCTTTTTAAATCAATCATAATTTCCTCTTCAAAGGAATAATTTAGTCTTTAATTTAACATTTTGAAAGATAATGGCTATTTAATAATTTTCTTAATTCCTACGTACTAATCTTGGACGAATACTATTTATTTATTTTTTAAATGAATGGAGTGTATGTTTATTTGTCAAGTTGGTCATGCATTTGATTTTGATCGCTCATGTTTCTCAAATTATCAAATCATATGCTTTGAAAACTGCAGAGTGTTCCGGAATCAATCTCCGAGAGTCATGAGGTGGCTGCAATGACTTTGGACTATAAGAGAGAATGTGGCAGGGGCAGTAAGCTACAGTCACTGACTGCAATCTCTGGTGCTGAGGCTAGCAACCATGGTCACCATGGACACATTGAGTGCGACCATTTGCTTCGGCTTGAAAATGGTGTTGAGGTTGTTCGGGGTAGGACTGAGTGGAGACCCAAACTCATTCCAAATAATTAACTTCGGGAATGCAAATCAGATTCCGACAAGGCATCGGCAAGAGAAGAATAATATTTGGTTTATAATAAAAATACTAAAAAACAAATAATATTGTAAGAGTGTGTACTAAAAGATAAAAAACATTGTAACAGTAGTGTGGGTGTAATATTATTATATAATTTTATTAGACATCTATAAATAATCTTATTAAGCCGGATTAAATCTTTGCATGCTGCAACCCTATGATTCAGTAGAAGAGTAAGCTTTAGATTATGGCAAACAAGATGAATAGAAAAATGACATTCAAATAAAGGATTAAAAAAGGAAAAATAAAGGAAACAGAAAATGACATAAAACAGAAAAGGTTGTTTGGTATGTGTTTAGAATGTTTAGTTGTTTCTAGTTTTGTGGGGCTTTGATTGATGTTGTACAAGGATTTATTGCCAGTCCTGTTTGATTAGCACCATCTCTGGTTTGGGGATGGGTCTTAATTAATAAGAAAAAAAATTAAACAAATTCATCTTGACACGCCAAATTATAAATCTAAAAATTCCAAGTGTAAGTCTAATCAATTGTCAATCTTATACATCTCCGAATACAAGTGCGTGATGAACTAAATTTAGTCTTGAGTACAACAGGACATTTTCTAGTGAAATTTATGTTATACAAGATTTTTATAGGTAAAATATTGTGTTGAAAGTTATGGTATAAAATTTCAATTTCATTTACAATGTATGCGGATTTTTATTTTTTTTTTCAATTAAAAGAAACTATCCAAGTTAGTAAAAAGTGATTGCAAATGAAAGAAACGGAAGCAACAAACTTATATTCCTGTACGTTTATGAGATTAATAAAGAAATAAAACGGAACGAAATATATTAATCGTGTTTAGAAGTTACATGATAAATGAATGAAACAAAATATTTTAGTTATTAACTACCCGAATTTTTAGTTCCCCTTGTTCTACTTAAATTTGAAGAAGTCCTTCGTTTCCTACCTATAATTCCCTAACAAAATAAGATGTTTCCTTTCGCATCATTCTCATCTCCTTCCACCCATTGCCTGCCATCCAAATGCATGTTAATCGATTTTCATATCGACATTTGAAATATTTTCCAATCATTTTCTAGTTGAAACTATAGATATTCTATTGGAGGCAATCTTATTTGATCATGAATATGACCACTAAGGTTACACAACTAGCTTTTCCTCACATAAGTTTAACACAGCTGTGTATCCAGAGTTTGAACCCAAAGCCTCTTGTCAAGCTAAAACAGCCACAGCTAGTTGATCTATACACCTTTTAGTAAAGCTGATCCAATCATAATTATGTTTTTCTAGCCTTATTATTTTTGTATTTTCAGTATATACACTTCTTTTTGGGGTCTTTAAGTTATTTTAAAAAAATTGATTGATTGGCTCACTTTTGAAAACTTCTTGTCTTAATGTAATTCCATGACTATTCGATTAATTTGTCCCTTCATTTTAATTATTTATCATACACTAATTTTTGTTAATTATTTAGTGATTCATGCAATTGTCCCTTCATTTTTTGATACACCGAGGGGCATCAAGCCCAATTACACGGAAACCAAAGGGACCCCCACACAGCGCCAAAATCAGCAGAGAGAAAGGAAATTGTTTTTTTCCGACCAAAAAATAAAAAGGAAAAAGGATGAAGAGATCGGAGATAGAGAAAGAAAGGGAGACAGCACATGAAAGAGGTGAAATCACATGGCCGTATCGACCTTTGCCTGCAAGAAAGATCGCGCAAATGTTAGCCTCTTTAAAGGATATAGAAATCTGAAAATAAGGATTGTTTGACTTTATACAGGGTTTCCAATTTCAGTAGAGTCTTTTGGGTGATTAAAAACAAATGTTGTGCATAATTTTTTTTCGCAAAAAATATTTTAAAAGTTTAATTTCTATATTATGAAAGTGTAAAACTATTTATACTATTATCTAGTCATGTATTATAATATTAATAAAAGTGGTTAAGACTAATATTTATTACTTCAAAAACCATATAGATAGAATTATTTAATCAAATGACAGAGTAAAAATCATTACAGTGAAATTAAACTCTTATTTTAATCTATAAATTCATATTTTCTGACTTTTATCTTAGAAATGTATGAATTAATTTAATGTTCAAAATTTTCTACAACTTCAGAAGTTTAACTTCTGGCATTCCCACTTTGTCAAGAACTTTAAATCAAAAAAAATTAGGGAAGAAGAATGACACCTCGGTCTAAGATGAGGAAAACCTTCAGATTCAGAGAGCACTTATAAAGAAACTTACATTTATCTCACCATAAAAAGACGAATGAGGGTTTGAATATGGGACCTATCATACACATGACCCTGTCATGTTCCATTTGGCCAATCCTTGAGGTTAAAAAAATTAAAACTGAATCTTGTTTTTAATGGGCTACAAATACAATATTTGGGTTTTAACTCAATCTAAATCACATTTTCTTAAAATAGGTTTCAAAAATATAAAAATGACTCCTGAACGATATTTTTTTTTCCTTATTGAAATACGATATACTGCTTTCAAGTTGTGTTTTCACTCCTTAAACTGTGGTTATGCTGTCTCTAATTTTCTTTATTCCTTGAAAGAATCCATACGCTAATCACGAAAATATTGTCGATGTCTGAATGTTCCTTCAAATATATTAATTGGAAGAGGACCATTAATGTTAATTATATTATTTTGATTCGTTCGGTTGAATAATAGATTGTCGTCATTCGAATCAATCACTTTGACAATATAGATAAAACTTGATTTAGCACATACGGCTATAAATATTTACATATTTGCTGAGTGGTCCATGAGAATGGTGACTTGACTAAGATAAGTTATAAACTATAATACATTTCATAATGTTTTGTTTGTGGCTATGTTTTAAGGGTTATGTATATCCACGTCATGGAGTTCAAACTTTTCAGCTAAACGAAAGAGTTAGGTGCAAATTAGAGTTTATTATATTTATAAAAAATGATTTTCTTTATTCCATTGGCATTCTGATCCTTTGTTGTGATTAAAAGTTCTGTAACCGAATTATATATATATATATATATATATATATATATATATATATTACCCCAAAAACTTTAATGTCGTAAGTATTCTTTAAACCTATATATATACAAAAGAATAAAATTATTGATTGATGCCAATGAGGTTAGCTTACCTAGTCAATCCTCCACTTATGTATCACTATAACTTTGGTTCAATTTTCATATTTTCCCAATTGGTTGGTAATCTATAAATATTTATGTAATATACTCTCAATGAATCTGAGGCATGTCCCAATCCTATATTGGTGCAAGCTTTTCCTTCCACATAAACCATAAACTTTAAGTTTATCAAAAAAGAAAAAATTATTGATTGATGACATTTTTATTGGAATTCAATTTTTTTTTACGTAAATAATCAACACGTAATATATTATTATAGTATAGTGGTTAGATATGAGACTTATATTATATAAGAAGTTATATATTAAATATGTAAATATATCGATCAAATCTTACATTTGTATTAACCGGTTATCTGATCTCGTGAGTATGTGTGGTTTTTTATTGTATTTTTTTTTTAATAAAACCTGTAAGCCATATTTAAAAATTTTATATTACTATTAAACACTTTAGTATATCAAAATCAACCTACTATATTTCTTTAAAAATGTAGAAAAATAATAGTTATTTGATCACTCTGTTATTGGTTTTCAATTTTTTTTTTCAATATGGACACAAATACTGTCCTGTGTGATGGAAAACTGTAATTCAAATGTTAGATCTGTAAAAGTTATATTTTAAAAAAAATTACTTTTATGGTATAAGTGTAATGAATCTTATATTGGTGTATAACTTGATAATAAGGACCGTATATTAATTAGATATTGTTTTATTCATTGTCCGTGATATTGTTATCGGTGACGGTTTATGTTGACAAAATTAAATGGTTTGATTTTGTTTACAGATTTAATTTTGGGATTTGGCTTCTTTAAAACAAAGAGCAACGACTTATAATTTTATAAAATATAAACACAAACATAACAAATTCTACAAAGTGTGCAAAATTATTAATTTTGCTCCATTCTCAATTTTTATTTTATCTATCTTATCATCGTTATTATATTATCAAAAAGTTTAGTGATTTGAATAGAGAAATGAAATAATTACTTGATTACTAAATGTTGACTTACTGCAAGATGACAGAAAATAACTAAATATTTGACTTACTCAAGTTTAATTATTACCGCATTATTACTTGATTGTTTAATAGAGCAAATATTTTGTCAAATATTTTAAACCTGCACACTCATAAATATATGAATATGAGTATGTAAATAACTAGCTAGTAAATGTGAAGTACTCATTAAATATCAATGATGTAATAAGGAAAGGCATGATATATAGGAGAAGGGTATATACGAGAGATTCAGTCATCAGTTGGAAGGCAGCATGGAAGCTGTCTTGCCAAAACTTCGGCATCACTAGCAGTACCACAAAACACGCAAACAATAAAGAAAGGTTGGAACCACTACATTTTGTTAACAGCACTTGTTGCTTCGCTATGTGTCATACTTAGCTTATTGAAGAACAACATGTTGTAACAAAAAAAAAAAATGTATCATACTTTGTTACATCTTTGGTCTCAATGCATCGGAATCACTAGTATCCGGATCCTATTACTATTAGAAACCCAACTAATTCAGCCTAACCCGACTAAAGTCCATTTGACTGGGGTAGCTAGGTATCTCCCACGATAAATATGTGTCGTACTTATTTAAAAGCGTAACAATATGTATTAAGGAAAATAAAATTTTGATATTGTGAACACCCGATTTTGTCCGGCCCATAAAACAAAAATCCAAAAATCAGCATATTTTTAGAGTTTAACCCATTTATAGAATCATGTTGGTTGTTTAATTTTGTTAAGTGAAATTGCAAACCGTTTCAAGTTTTGTCTATAGTTCTTTATTGTAAACCATTTCAAATTCAATTAAGACCCTGCTTTTATGTTCATTTCCAGTCCATAAAAAGGCCCATTCTACGGTGGCCCATTTCAATTCTTAAAAAAGGAAAAATAAAAAAAAATAATAATAAAAAGGACAGAATGTCACAGATTCTTCCATTCTTTGGATCCTCCTACATGTGAACCGGAAAGTGGAGAAAAATAAGAAGGAAAGCGCAGACACAATGATGGTATCACTCTCCATTACTTGCAAAATGATGAATTCTCTTTCGGTGATGAGCTAGTAATCCCTACCAGCCAACCTGTTAAAGGGGAAGGATTAATGATTTTGGTCAAGAGAGCTAGATAGATAAATCTGATGATGATCAAAAGGGGGGGATGGATCACAATTATCAGACTTCACTTCCGACTGCTATATTCACTTTCAAAAACAAAAAAAATATCATCACCATCCATCTCTGATCATCATCTGGACTTCGATTGAAACAAGAAAAAAAAAGAGAGAAAATCACAGGTAAACTATTGGCATTGGTTCATTCTATATTCTTTTGAAGCCAATTTGTTTTAAGATTTCCTACAAACCATTTCAATTCCAAAATCACACCCCCCTGTCAAAAGAACCATTATAGCCGAAATCAAAGTCCAACATTCACATCCAAACATAATCAAAGGAGTTCAAAACAGTCCACATGCACATCCAAAAAGGAGAAATTAAAATGTGAAAGATACAAAAAAGGGGATGACTTCCTTTGCGACAGCCAGCACATCACTGTGTTGCTCCCTTGCGTGGCCTCTCTCCTTCCATAAACTCCAACAGCTCCTGATCCCACCTCACCATCACAGCCGCGCAGCAGTTTCCTTTTTTGCCAAAACTGTGGTACCCTTCCACACGGCGGTCTTCCCCCTACAGCCTAACTCCACGAAATCGCGAGCTTCTTTCCTCACCCCCTCCTTCTGCCATTTCAGATTTGTAAAATTCTAAGCCAAATCTGAAAGATGAAAGTCACCATGGACAGCTGCTTCCCCAACCGGCGGACACCATCTTTTGCCCTCCATTCTCAGTTGTGATTCCTTCCCCACAGCCAAGACCAGCCGCACCTCATCTCTTCCCTTCACAGCCACGACGTGCACCCTCGGCCACAAAACAGCCGCCATCTACCACTCACCATCACTCTCCTCTCCCCCCACCGCCGGCGGTTTCCCCTCTCTCTATCATCCCTTGCATGCGTGTTCTTCTTATTTTGTGGAAACGCACCTTTGTGAAGCCCATACCCTCTATTATGTTATTCTCCAAAAGAAATGAAACCCATATCCCCGTGATAGCATTCTGGTTCCAGAACGTTACTCATAGGATTCTTGTTAGTTTTATATTACTTTCATTACATTGTGCTTTGGTGTTTTATATTATTTTATTGCATTGCACATTGATATTTTACATTATTGTTATCACATTATGATTTGATTCATGTTGTCACGTTGGTTTCTTGTTTGGTAGGACCCCATTTTGGTTTTTGTAGACCGCGTGTAATATTTTATGTGGGGTGGGATTTCTTTTTGTTTATGTAGGGTGAGTCTATGTTATTATTTTGTATTATTTTATATGGAATGTGTAACGTTACTCATAGGATTCTTGTTAGTTTTATATTACTTTCATTACATTGTGCTTTGGTGTTTTATATTATTTTATTGCATTGCACATTGATATTTTACATTATTGTCATCACATTATGATTTGATTCATGTTGTCACGTTGGTTTCTTGTTTGGTAGGACCCCATTTTGTTTTTTGTAGATCGCGTGTAATATTTTATGTGGGGTGGGATTTCCTTTTTATTTATGTGGGGTGTGTTTTGTATTATTGTGGACCACATGGGACTTCACTTTATTTTTGTGGTGGGATTTCATATTGTAGATAGACCATGTTATCAGTTCATTCATTTAGACTGTGACTTTTTTTTTTTTCTTTCTCTTTTTCAGTTAGAGATTAGTGTTCTATGTTTAGTTACTAAAGATAATTTCTCAGCCTAGGTTTGGGCTTTGTTTTTTTTTTTCGGTGAATGTGATATTTAATAATAGAGTTTTAGCATGAGTTTTTTTTGTTTTCTAATAAGAGCATAAAATTAAAAAAAATAAAAGAGAATAGATGTAGGAATATTTGAACTATTGCTGTTCTTTTATTTCTATTTGGGCCCTTGGGGATTAACTTAGCCGTGATGGCTTGTTAATTTTAAGTTGAGGAATATTTTAGCTGTGACGACTTGATATTCTCAAACTCTTTTAAGTAATTAAAATAAGTCAGCACACAAACATTTTCAATAGAACTACGTGACTTTGAGTTCCCCATTGCACCAGAGGATACGTAAGAGCAGGCATCCCTGTCAAGCCAAAATTAAATTTCCATAATTTTTGTTTTAGTTGTAAATAATTTTTTATGCACTTTATGCTTAAAAATTTAAATTAATCAATTACTTGTTAAATATTTTACTTTGAATAAAAACGTTAATTTAGCCGAGATGACTTGTTAACTAAGTATTTTAAACATCTAAGTTGTGACAGCTGGATGCTTTAAATTTTCACGTTGAAATTAAATTTTATGATATTATTTTATTTTTTTGCATGTAAATATTTTTTTCATTATTATTATTACTTTTGTAAATATCATCATTATTATTTTCTTTGCTTTATTATACTAATTTAAGTTAACCATTGAAATGTAAGTATTTTGTTTCAAATAAGGAAGTTAATTTAGCCGTGACAGCTTGTTAACTCAGTATTTTGGATACTTGAGTCATGATGACTTGGTACTCTGAAATTCCCTTCTTTTAAGAAAGATTTCCTTTTTATAATTTTCTTGAAATAAAAGTGTAAATAAATATTTTGAAAGGTTATTAATAATTTGCACAATTCAATTAAGGTAACCGTAGTAATACGGATGTATCAGGGGTGCTGCGAAATGAACTTTTGCCCTTCCCTGTGCATAATCGACTCCCGAATTCAAATATGGTTTCAAAGATCATTTTCTTTAAATTAAATGGGTTTTCCATTTTTTTCCCAATCAAATAAAATTTGGTGGCGACTCCAATTTTAAACAATCTCATTTTTCGCCGTCCCGTCGCGATCCCGGTTGCGACAGATGGCGACTCCACTGGGGACTGTGAGAGTCAAGCCTATAATAATTGATTGTTCTTATTATTATAACCTCATTTTTTTTTTCTTTTTGTCTTTTCATTTTATTTTATTGTTAGTTGTCTATTATTCTCTTTCTTTTAAATTTTGTTACCATCATATTTGTATATATTTTCATATTTAATTCTTTATGACTACCCTAGGATAGAAGACTTTCATTCTGTTTTGTATATATTTATTTTTGTTTCTTAGCACTCTAGGATAGAAGACTTTTATTCCATATTGTTTATTTTGCAGGTGTTGTCATGGGTAGTTTTAGGATTCCAGGTTTGTATGCTCTCTTCACACACAACACTCACACTTTAATCACACACGAGTGGGGCCCTATACCCAGGTCTGAGTGTAACTTGAGATAGGTAAGAGATTGTGTAGTGATAGCCATTTTGGATGTTCATCCTGTTTAGTTATCGCGAAAATCTTGTCTAGAGTGTGACTCTTTTGTGAATATTCCACACCTAGTGGTTTACCTGCTGTTGTGGATAATATTCCGAAATGAGCCTTAACTCTAGAGGCCGTAGAATCCTGAGTATATAGATCCATCTGTTGCAAGTGTTCACAAAGTAGAATAACCATAGAACTATAGATTGACCTCCAGAGCTCAACTCAAATAGGACACAAAGAGAGCATACTCTTTTTTTAACTCACTTTTTTGTACATAAATTCTTTAACATGCTCAAAGTATTTGTTATTTCCTTTTCCTTTTAAATGAAAAATCATCACATTTTTTGTTTTACTAGGTTTGTTAGAGAATCATATCAAAGTCTTGTTGTGAGTATCTTTGGAAAATGGAAACAAACATGAGATTAAACAATCATGAAGGGGAAAAATTTAAGAAGACTTTACATCTTAAAGCTAAGAAACCTGACATAGAAGGTCTGAGATCCCTAGGTCAATTATTGAGTATGCCACAACGCCTTTCTCTTGCAAGGAAGTATGGAAAAATTTTGAATCTGTTAGAGGTGGAAGAACAGGTAGAGGCAATCACAGCATTGGCACAGTACTATGATCCTCCACTCCGGTGCTTTACCTTTGAAGACTTCCAGTTTGCACCAACTCTTGAAGAATTTGAGCGAATCTTGGGGTTACCACTAGAAGGGGAAAAACCTTATCACTACCAAGGTCATTATCCTTCTTTACATACCGTAGCAGCTGTCTTAAAGGTCAATGCAAGGGATTTGCAGGAAGCTCAAAAGTGTAGAAATGAGACCAATGGATTCTCAAAAGATTACTTGGAAGGACATATGCACCGCTTGGCTGAAGCTGAGGATTGGGACACTTTTTCAGATATACTAGCACTCACTGTTTATGGCACTGTCTTGTTTCCAAATATTGAAGGCTTTGTAGACTATGCAGCTATTGATGTATTTCTGGCTCGAAAATTTCATGGTTGTAATCCTGTTCCAGCCCTCTTGGCAGATGTTTATTGTACCTTGAATTTTTGCTATGAGAGGAATGGCAAAAGAATTTTATGCTGTCTACCAATGTTGTATGCATGGGCCACTGCACACATATTCCAAAGAAATTACAAGGCTCCCTGTCCGATTGAAGATCTAAAAATGCATCGTATTAAGAAGAAAAGTGGACAAGAATGGGCTCAAGACCTGGCCAAATTAAATGAAAAGGTGATCCGATGGTACCCTTGGTGGGAAGATGGGCAGATTTTGATTTATTAGTGCGGAAGCTTTCCAAATGTACCCCCTCATGGGCACCCGAGGATGCATAAATTACAACCCGGTATTGGTATTGCGTCATCTTGGTTACCCTATGATGGGACCACCTTCTGAGGCTGCAATTTCTCCATTTGTCTTATATTACCTAGACTCTGATAATTTTGGCCTACTACAGAAAGTTCGATCTGCTTGGAACAAGGTTGTCAGAAAAGGAAAAGAACTGGGAGTTAGAAGCTGTGCAGTGAAAGAAAGCTACAGTCAATGGGTGAAAAACAGGGCTCAAGAGATTAAGCTGCCATTCAGAACTTTGATAACCGCTCCTCCTAACAAAGAATCATCCTCATATTCTGATGAAAATAAGGGGATCAGAGAAATGAAGGAGAGGCTAGATAAGATCGAGCAAGAAAATATGCAAATTGAGGTAGAATTGAAAGGTGTTCACCACAATTATGTAGTTCTGAAACGAGAAAGTGCCGAAAGAGATCAAATTTTGGAAGGAACAAGTAAGAAGTTGAAGACTGGGCACGACCACATGATGAAGACCAAGGAATGCCTCCAAGCTGCTAATAAAGAGCTAGGGTTTCGAAGGCAAGAGCGTGATCGAGCATTAGCTGAAAACCAACAATTAAAGAAGCTACTTCAAAATGCCAAAATCGCTGAGGAAGCCGCACTAGCAGGAGGGGAACAAATGAAGCAAGAAATAAGAAAGATAAGAAAGGAATACTAGAGGAAGATTGGGGAACTAAAACAATACATGAAAGATGAGACCATGAAATTTCAGGCTGCCTTAGGAGAAGAAAAGAAAAGAGTTATAGATTTGGAATTTGAGGTGCAATGCCAAAGTCATGTCATTCATGAGTTGAAGATTCGTTTTTCAAATTTGGTAGGGCTAGCTAACACAGCAATAGAAGATGTTCCAAGATACTTGGAAATAGCTGAGCAAGAAATTATCCTTTTCAAGACCCCAACTGGACTTCGCAACTTTGTCAACTACTGCAAAGATTTGGTTGGAAGGATGAAACAAATAATTGCCGAAAGAAGTTGAAGAGGCATTATCTTTTGGTGATGATGTTTTTAGGGATCGATATCTGGCTTTATGATGTACCTTTTTTGTTATTTTCGGGAATGGATGTAAAAAAAAAAAAATGATGATTGTAATATACTCCTATGATGAATGGATGGTTGTTTCATTGTTTTGGTCTTATGGCAATATCCATTAAAGATAACTTAGTACCTTTGAACGAGACACTCTGGGGAAAAGTTGTAACTAAAGATACTCACATCAAGACTCAACACGATTGACAATATCTAACAAATTGTAATATTTTTATCTTTTTACTTAAACTACTTTTTTAATACTGGTGAAACATCGCAACCATTGGGCGCCCAAGGAAAGAAGATACCGATCTAACTCGTGTTCATAACACCAGAGCTCGGACCAAGATGGCGGGTGGTAATGGTGACCCAGTTGTAAATGCTTCCGAATCGAGAAGAAATTTAAGCCTAGAAGTTGATGCAGTAAGAGGAAGGCTGAATGAAATGTCAATTAATCAAATAAAATTGGAGGAGATGATAAGAGCTATGAAGGAGTCAATTGACTTATTGGGAGCTAATCAAAACCGAGACATGGTGAATGCGTTAGTCGATGTACAACCAAATGCTGCAATAATAACTATACCGGGGGCATCAAATGCGACTATAAATGTCACTCAAGGGATGAATGATGGGGATGGGATTCCGAATAACTCTCATGGGCAACCACCACCTACAATGCCATTAGTGATCCCTATTGGAGAAGGCTATCGTCCCTTAGAGAATGGTCATACTGATGGGCACGGGCATGCTACCCCTATTTGGGAGCCACCTCGTGTTGTCATCCAAAAGCAACCATTTTCCTCGGAGAATAGCCGTGCAGAGGCAGAAAAAGGACAAGTTCAAAGAAGAATGGATGAAGAAGATTCAGGATCAAATTAAAGCCATCCAAGGGCCTAGCACTTATGGCTATATGGAGATTGAGCAGCTTTGCCCTCCCATCGACGCAGTGGTTCCGAAGGACTTCAAGATTCCTGACTTTTCGAAGTATGATGGAATGAGTAACCCTCTGTTCCATTTGAAGAGTTATTGCACCAAGATGTCAATCTGGTCTAAAGATGAAAATTTTCTCGTTAGCTTTTTCCATGAAAGTTTAACCGGACCTGCTCTAGAATGGTATATTCAATTAGACCATTCAAAAATTTCTAGCTGGAGAGAACTGATGGACCAATTCATGAATCAATACAAGTTTAACATGGAAATATCACCAACTAGAGAACAGTTGAGCACGATGCAGAAAAAGAGGGATGAATCTTTTAAGCAATATGCTCAAAGGTGGAGAGCTTTGGCTGCTCAAGTGCAACCACCACTTATCCCATCCGAAATGTGTTCGTACTTTTTGGGAACATTGGGATCTCCTTATATCGGAGCAATGGCAGGAGCAGCATATAAAGATTTCTCTGAGTTGATCACTACTGAAGAAAGAATTGAGAATCTAGCTAAAACTGGTAAACTTCCCATGAGCAATGAAGACACAAGAAAAGGTTTCCCACCCAGGAAGAAGGAGGCTGATGTGAATTATGTGCAGAGTCAGCAACCCTTTAATTCAAAACACGCACCAGTGTACCCAAGACCCCGAACACCACCATACCAAGCCTCAACCACTCCTTACCTATTTTACCAAACAGCACAAACTACAAATACCATCTCATACCCCCAACCGCAAGTCAATAACATCCACATACGATCATACCAACCAGCTCGACCAACATATGCCTATAACCCAACCATGCATCCTCAGAACTACCCAAACACCATACCACCACGACCAAATGCCCAAAGCCAAAGCCGTTCCCGATTCCAAAATTTGCCACCTTTCCCTAAATTATCCATTTCAAACGCTGATCTATTTCAACGATTAGTTGATGCCCACCTGATCTCGACTTATCCTGTACGCCCATTAGAACCACCATACCCAACTTGGTACAACCCGAACGTTACTTGCAAATACCACATGGACATAACAGGGCATTCAATCAAAGATTGTGAAGGCTTCAAGACGGCAGTAAGAAGACTGATTGCTTGTGGTAGACTAGACTTTCAAGAGGAGTCAAAACCAGATATTGTCCATAACCCAATGCCAAATCATGAAGGAGGAGGTCGGGTAAATGCTGTAGAGGAAGGAGAACTCCTGATAAAGAAGGTTCTGGATCTCAAAACATCCATGGAGAGAATTTTTGTTGGCTTGAATGAGTCAGGTTACGGCATCACGACATCTGCCCTAACAATAAAGGAGAATAAGAAATATGACATGAATTCGAGCTGTCTGTATCACCACGGGGCCCTTGGCCATGACATAGAAAATTGTTGGGATTTTACGGCTCGGGTACAGGGATTACTCAACTTAGGAGTAATACAAGCAAAAAAGGGGCTGAATATCCCTGATGAGGTAAATGTAATTGAACCCTTTATACTTCGAGTACCACCACTTAATGTAGCTCCCAAGCCAGAAAAAGTGGTCATTACTGTCAAGAAACCTACACCATTTGAGTACAAGAGTACACATGCTGTGCCTTGGAATTATGAGACTCAGGTCAAGACAAGTGGAGACATAGGGAAAACCTCGAAGGCTCGAGAAAATGAAGAAGTGATTGGTGTCATGGAGGTAAAAGGAATAACAAGAAGTGGGAGAGTTTATGGGCCCGGAGAGCTGGAAAAAGGGAAGTTTATCAATGAAGGGTATGCTGGAAAAAGTTCATGTCACGACCCACCTACGGAGTGTGACCGACACGTGAGAATTTGGGTCCCCACAGAAGCCTCTGGTAACGTAACTGACTAATATGCATAAATAATTCAAATTTATTCAAAATATCTCAAGTTCAACTAAATTCAATAATATGAAATTGTTCTCAAAACATAAATTTGCATAAAATCCATATTCTAGGCCAAAGCCAAACATAACAAAACAATTAACAGAAATTCTGAAAATATATCATGCATGTCCGGGGATCCTGCCTACACAATTTATTGGAGCACTACTAGACTGACATAATTGACAATAAGCTCCACTCCAAAGCGAAGCTCACCAAGGAAGTCAGAGCACAACCATCGAGGATCTGTGGCACAACCGAAATTGTAGTCAGATCTGTAGGGAAAGGAAAAGAGAGGGGTGAGTTCATCAAAACTCAGTGAGCGAGCCTCCACTCACAACCCACACGGGACAATAACAAAATGCATAACATATACATGCAACTGATGTGAAATATATTACATATATAATTACATATAAATTAATCAATCTATGGCAATAACTAGTAGAGAAACATGAATTATTCTGCACATAATTATCTCGAAATTTGAATAGCTAACTGAGCCAATGGCTAACTGATGGGCACCTAACTAGGTCCCATAAATGGACACCTCACTAGGTTCCTTATTGTGGGTGAGCTAGTCCTCTAGCGGACCACTTGGTACCAAGGTTAACGATCAATCCTGCAAATTGATTAACTCGCTGATCTGTTTCTCACTAATTAATATAAAATAATTTGTTCATAAACCAAATAAATATAAAAGCTCTGAATTCATATAATTCTAACAATTTGACTGTAGCATAACTAAGATTCTAAAATCATGCCCAAGGGATCACCAGCTTGTAGACATAGTGATTTCAGTAATCAATAGAATATGTATCTGACAATTGTTATGAATTATACTTTATTCAACACTTTCAATAAATCATATCTAATATTCTAAAATTTTCATAGGAAATACATAGTCTGAAAATATGATAATCAATATTTCTACTGTAAACATTAAACTGAGGTCTCACAATTTCATAAACTAGGAAAAAGATATTCTATAACACGCAAGGTATCAATTATGGTCCCATAAGTTTTTCTAAAATGATTAATTTTCATGATAACTGTAAAAGTAATAATATTTCTAAAATAGGCATAATTATAGCAATATATTCTCTTGACATAAATCATTCTAAAATTTCACAAATAATTTATATAATATGGAAAAATATTAATAATGACTAAAAGTATGATTATGAGTTTAAACCCACTCACCGTTGGTAGTCGTGAGTGTGCTTCTACTAATAACTTTACTCTGAAGTATTTGAATGGTACAAATAACCAATCTCACAGATTAAGAGAAAGGAGCATCACAACATCCTAAGAGATGATTAGCTAGGCTCACTGAAGCTCGGCCATGAAGATCATGAGCTTGACAAGAGATGAGTTCGGCCAAGAAGAAGTTTGGTTTAGAGGAGGTGTGACTTAGAGGAGGTGTAAGCAAAACTTAGCAAAATGAAACTAAACATTTCTTACACATACACACTCCTACACTCATATATTTATACACAAATATAATAATCATGAATAATATTAGTGCTATTTGTCTACACTTAATAATAATAATAAATATTAATAATGCTAACTACACTTAGTAATTATAATGTTAAATAATAATAATGCTAACTACACTTAGTAATAATAATGTTAATGCTAGTTACACTTAATAATAATAATAAATATTAATAATGCTAGCTACACTTAATAATTATATTGTTAAATAATAATAATGCTAGGTACACTTAATAATAATAATAAATATTAATAATGCTAGCTACACTTAGTAATAATAATGTTAAATAATAATAATGCTAGGTACACTTAATAATAATAATGATAATGCTAGCTACACTTAGTAATAATAATGTTAAATAATAATAATGCTAGGTACACTTAATAATAATAATGATAATGCTAGCTACACTTAGTAATAATAATAATTATTAATATTAGTGGCATATATCTAGACTTAATAATAGTAATAACTAATATTAATGCTAACCACACTTAGTAATTATAATGTTAAATAATATTAGTGTTAGGTGCACTTGATAATAATAATAAATAATAATAATAATAATAATTCAAAATAATTATAATTTCTTTATTTGGGATATCACATACTACCCCCTTTAAAAGAGATTTGGTCCCCAAATCTAAACAACGTACCCTGAGATGGAAATAGATGGGGATATTTGATTTTCATAGCTTCCTCAGCTTCCCAAGTTGCTTCTTCACCGGAATGGTTCCTCTAGATAACTTTTACTGAGGCTATCTCCTTTGAGCGAAGTTTCTTAATCTGTCTATCTACGATGGCAACTGGTTCCTCTTCATATGACAAGTTATCATCAATTTGGACGATTTGTGAAGTGACCACATGAGATTGGTTAGGCATATATTTTCTAAGTATACTAACATGAAACACTGGGTGTATGGCTGATAATCTGGGAGGCAGTGCCAACTTATAAGCCACCGCTCTAACTCTTTCTAAGATTTCAAACGGACCAATAAAACGAGGGCTTAACTTTCCTTGCTTATCGAGCCTCACTACTCCTTTCATGGGGGATATTCTCAAAAACACGTGGTCCCCAATCGTAAACTCCAAGTTACGTCGACGATTATCTGCATATGACTTCTGCTTGGATTGTGCTGCTAGGAGACGTTCTCTAATCAATTGGACCTTTTCTAAGGTTTCCTGAACTAGGTCCGGGCCTAAAGACTTAGCTTCGCCAAGTTCAAACCACCCAATGGGAGACCTGCACCGCCTCCCATACAAGGCTTCAAATGGTGCCATTTGGATACTAGCCTGGTAACTATTGTTGTATGAAAACTCTATCAAGGGTAGGTGATCACACCAGCTTCCTCCGAAATCTAGTATGCAGGCTCTGAGCATATCTTCTAATGTATGTATTGTTCTTTCTGACTGACCATCTGTTTGGGGATGAAAAGCTGTGGTTAAATCCACACGTGTCCCAAGAGCCTCTTGAAATGCCCTCCAGAATCGTCAAGTGAACTGGGGCCCTCTATCGGATATGATAGATACTAGGACACCATGGAGTCTGACTATCTCTTCGATATATAACTGAGCATACCGTGCTGCACTAAAGGTAGTTTTTACTGGCAAAAAGTGTGCTGACTTGGTCATTCGATCCACTATTACCCATATGGAGTCAAACCCTTTGGTGGTTCGAGGTAATCCGACTACGAAGTCCATGGTTATCCTCTCCCACTTCCATTCTGGAATATCTATCTGCTGAAGTAACCCTGCCGGCCTTTGGTGTTCAACCTTGACTTGTTGGCATACCAAGCATCTAGCCACAAAGTCACCGATATCTTTCTTCATCCCATCCCACCAGAATAACTGTTTTAGATCCTGCTACATCTTAGCTGATCCTGGGTATACTAAGTATGCTGCACCATGGGCTTCTTCCATTACTTTTCTCCTCAACTCATCTGTAGCAGGTACGCATAATCGATTTCCAAGCTGCAATACACCCTCAGTATCAACTGAGAACTCTGTATTCCCACCATTACAAACATCCTCAACTAACTTAGCTAGTTTTGGATCTTCACCTTGCTGTGCTTTGATCTGTCCTACCAAGGTTGACTGAGCTTTGATGTGAGCTAGAAAAGCCCCTGATTCACTAAGGCCGAACTGAACTCCTTCAGCTTCTAACTTGTGGATATCTTCTACTAACGGTTGTTTTACTAGCGCTATGTAGGCCAAACTGCCTGCTGACTTCCTGCTTAAAGCATTTGCCACTACATTCGCCTTCCCTGGGTGGTACGAGATCGTACAGTCATAATCTTTTAACAACTCAAGCCATCTACGTTGCCTCAGGTTTAGATCCTTCTGTTGAAAGATATACTTCAAGCTCTTGTGGTCTGTGAAAATCTCACAAGTCTCTCCGTACAGGTAATGTCTCCAAATCTTCAAGGTAAAAATCACTGCTGCCATCTCCAAATCATGGGTAGGATAATTTTGCTCATGCTTCTTAAGTTGCCGCGAGGCGACGCTTATAACTTTGACCATGCTGCATCAAGACACAGCCAAGTCCAATTCTAGAAGCGTCACAGAATACTGAAAAACCTCCTGAACTTGAAGGTAGTACAAGAACCGGTGCCGTGGTCAAGCATGTTTTGAGCCTCTGGAAACTTTCCTCACACTCTTCTGTCCATTGAAACTTGATATTCTTCTGTGTTAACTTGGTCATAGGTGCTGCAATCCTCGAGAAATCTTGAACGAATCATCTGTAATATCCTGCCAAGCCCAAGAAACTACGAACTTTTGAAACTGTTGTAGGTCTAGGCCATTGTTGCACTGCTTCCACCTTCTTTGGATCTACCATGATGCCATCCTTCGACACTACGTGTCCAAGGAATGCCACTTAATCTAGCCAAAATTCACACTTGGAGAACTTGGCATACAACCGATTCTCCCTCAAGGTTTGTAAAACTATTCTCAGGTGTTGTTCATGTTCCTCCTTACTTCTGGAATACACTAAGATGTCATCAATGAAGACAATCACAAAGTGATCCAGAAATGGTTTAAACACCCTATTCATTAAATCCATGAAGGCTGCTGGGGCATTGGTTAACCCAAAGGACATCACTAAGAACTCATAATGTCCATAGCGAGTCCTGAAAGCCGTCTTAGGTATATCTTCATCCTTAATCTTTAGCTGATGGTAACCAGATCGAAGGTCAATCTTGGAAAAACATGTTGCCCCTTGAAGATGGTCAAAAAGATCATCTATACGGGGTAAAGGGTATCGATTCTTAATCGTCACCTTATTTAGCTGCCTATAGTCTATACACATTCTCATTGAACCGTCTTTCTTCTTAACGAATAACACTGGAGCACCCCATGGAGAGGTACTTGGTCGTATGAATCCCTTGTCCAACAACTCCTGTAATTGCTCTTTCAATTCTTTTAATTCTGCTAGAGCCATGCGATACAAGGGTATAGAGATGGGCCTAACTTCTGGTTCAAGCTCTATCCCAAACTCTATTTCTTTCTCTGGTGGCATGCCCGGCAAATCATCTGGAAATACATCTGGAAACTCATTAGCCACCGAAATCATTTCCAAACTTGGTATCTCTGCCTTTACATTCCTGACTGCAGCTAAAAACCCGTAACTACCTCTATCCATCAGCCGTAGCGCATTCATAGCTGATATTAAGTTCATCGGTGTCGAGTATCTTGTGCCAAGAAACTCTCTTGGCTCATCTCCTGGGACCTCGAATCTCACTACCTTTCTATAACAATCTATCAAGGCATGACATGGGGATAACCAATCTATGCCTAGAATAACGTCAAATTCAGACATGTCCAACACTTTCAAATCTGGTAGTGCTTCCATGTCACCAACTTTGACTGCGCATGATCTATATACTTTCTGAATAAGGATGGGCTTTCCCGAAGGTACCCCAACTAAAAACGGCTCGTTAAGATCCTCAGGGGATCTTCCAAACCGTACAGCAAAGAATGGGGATACATAAGAGTGGGTAGACCCCGAGTCAAATAACGTCATAGCATCGAAGGAACATATTGTTGTCATACCTGTTACTACTTCATTTGAAGCCTGCGCATCCTGACGGGTTATCGCAAATAGACGGGGTTGTCCTCCACTACCCTGACTTCTACTACCTGCTCCTCTTCCGCCTGTACCTCTGCCAACAGGACCTCTACTCACGACCCGACGGCCAGCCGCTGCGATGACACCGCCCTGGGTTGTCGACTGAAGAGATTGAATTGATGTGGAGGGGTTAGTTGACCTCTGGCTAGGAGCTCTTTGAAACATTGGGCATTCTGCGCGCTTATGACCTGGCTGGCCACATCCATAACATAGTGAAGAGCCAAACCAACATTGAGCCTGATGTCTCTTTTTCGCAACCGCATACTGGATATGACTGCCATGAACCCTGTCCATTGTACTGACTATCCCCTCTACTCAGAGTCTGTGATATAGTTGAACGTGCCGGGATGGGCTCTGAAAAGGTGGCCCTACCCGACTGACTCCGTTGTTGTCCCTGCTGATGGTCACCCTTGCTCGAACCTGCTCCGCTTGAGAAAGAGTCATGAACCTTGGCCTTCTTGTTGGCCTCTGACATCGCTTTTCGCTCTGCTAGACCATTCTCAAGACCAATTGCCGTGTCTACTACCTGAGCATAGTCCATGGTCCCGACGTGAGGCTGCAAGCTGAGGAATAAGTCTCTTGGCAGACCCTGAACGAAACGTCTCACCCTAGCTGTCTCTGTCGGTATCATGCTAAAGGCTGCTTGTGCAAGATAAGTGAAACGCTCATCATACTCAGTAATTGTCATGCCTGGAGTTAAACGGAGCTTCAAAAACTCCTCAATCATTTGTGCTTGGCGGCTTTCTGATATGAATCTTCACATGAAGGCTTCCTTGAATCGTTCCCAAGATGGAGAGCTAGCAGTTCCATACCTCTGTCGGAACTCCTGATACCATAACTCTGCTTGGCCTCCAAGCTGGAAACCAGCTAACTCCACCGCTCTTTCCGAAGAACAATGGATGACACCAACTATCTTCTCCACCTGCCTAAGGAATTCCTGGGGATCCTCACTCGTCAGACGCCCGTTGAAAGTGGGTGGGTCCATTCTCTTGAAATGCTCTAAGGCTGAATCATCTGTATCTCTTACTGGAGGTGGCTGTGTAGTCGCTTCTAGCTGTCTGGCCATCACATCTGTCAAATTTGTTACCATCTGTTCAAAAGCTCTAAGGCGAGCACTATTACCGGATGTGTCGCTCCTACGGCGACGGCGAAGGCGTGATGAGTGTACAGGTAGCATGGTTATACTGTGAAATTGAGGACATATGACAAGATCATGAATGCCAAGAAAAGACAAACTCTTATTGAACCTAGACAAAACTGACTCTTTCCTAAAGGCCTCAAATAGCACCACATTAATGCAAATGGGCGCGCTTCCATTTACGTAGATGCCATGTTATTTGTGGACACTTGCTCCAATAATATGTAGGGAAACCTATTGCTCTGATACCACTTTGTCATGACCCACCTACGGAGTGTGACCGGCACGTGAGAATTTGGGTCCCCACAGAAGCCTCTGGTAACGTAACTGACTAATATGCATAAATAATTCAAATTTATTCAAAATATCTCAAGTTTAACTAAAACTTCAATAATATGAAATTGTTCTCAAAACATAAATTTGCATAAAATCCATATTCTAGGCCAAAGCCAAACATAACAAAACAATTAACAGAAATTCTGAAAATATATCATGCATGTCCGGGGATCCTGCCTACACAATTTATTGGAGCACTACTAGACTGACATAATTGACAATAAGCTCCACTCCAAAGCGAAGCTCACCAAGGAAGTCAGAGCACAACTCATCGAGGATCCCGTGACACAACCGAAATTGTAGTCAGATTCTGTAGGGAAAGGAAAAGAGAGGGTGAGTTCATCAAAACTCAAAGTGAGCGAGCCTCCACTCACAACCCACACGGACAATAACAAAATACATAACATATACATGCAACTGATGTGAAATATATTACATATATAATTACATATAAATTAACTGAATCTATGGCAATAATTAGTAGAGAAACATGAATTATTCTGTACATAATTATCTGAAATAATAATAGCTAAATCTGAGCCAATGGCTAATCTGATGGGCACCTAACTAGGTCTCATAAATGGACACCTCACTAGGTTCCTTATTGTGGGTGAGCTAGTCCTCTTGCGGACCACTTGGTACCAAGGTTAACGATCAATCTCGCAAATTGCTAACTCGCTGATTTGTTTCTCACTAATTAATATAAAATAATTTGTTCATAAACCAAATAAATATAAAAGCTCTGAATTCATATAATTCTAACAATTTGACTGTAGCATAACTGAGATTCTAAAATCATGCCCAAGGGATCACCAGCTTGTAGACATAGTGATTTCAGTAATCAATAGAATATGTATCTGACAATTGTTATGAATTATACTTTATTCAACACTTTCATAAATCATATCTAATATTCTAAAATCTTCATAGGAAATACATAGTCTGAAAATATGATAATCAATATTTCTACTGTAAACATTAAACTGAGGTCTCACAATTTCATAAACTAGGAAAAAGATATTCTATAACACGCAAGGTATCAATTATGGTCTCATAAGTTTTTCTAAAATGATTAATTTTCATGATAACTGTAAAAGTAATAATATTTCTAAAATAGGCATAATTATAGCAATATATTCTCTTGACATAAATCATTCTAAAATTTCACAAATAATTTATATAATATGGAAAAATATTAATAATGACCAAAAGTATGATTATGAGTTTAAACCCACTCACCGTTGGTAGTCGTGAGTGTGCTTCTACTAATAACTTTACTCTGAAGTATTTGAATGGTACAAATAACCAATCTCACAGATTAAAAGAAAGGAGTATCACAACATCCCAAGAGAGGATTAGCTAGGCTCACTGAAGCTCGGCCATGAAGATCATGAGCTTGACAAGAAATGAGTTCGGCCAAGAAGAAGTTTGGTTTAGAGGAGGTGTGACTTAGAGGAGGTGTAAGCAAAACTTAGCAAAATGAAACTAAACATTTCTTACACATACACACTTCTACACTCATATATTTATACACAAATATAATAATCATGAATAATATTAGTGCTATTTCTACACTTAATAATAATAATAAATATTAATAATGCTAACTACACTTAGTAATTATAATGTTAAATAATAATAATGCTAACTACACTTAGTAATAATAATGTTAATGCTAGCTACACTTAATAATAATAATAAATATTAATAATGCTAGCTACACTTAATAATTATAATGTTAAATAATAATAATGCTAGGTACACTTAATAATAATAATGATAATGCTAGCTACACTTAGTAATAATAATGTTAAATAATAATAATGCTAGGTACACTTAATAATAATAATGATAATGCTAGCTACACTTAGTAATAATAATAATTATTAATATTAGTGGCATATATCTAGACTTAATAATAGTAATAACTAATATTAATGCTAACCACACTTAGTAATTATAATGTTAAATAATATTAGTGTTAGGTGCACTTGATAATAATAATAAATAATAATAATAATAATAATTCAAAATAATTATAATTTCTTTATTTGGGATATCACAATTCAGATTCAGAAAGGAAGGAAAAGGAAGATGAGGAAGATGAGTTCCTAAAGATAATGAAACAAAGCGAGTATGATATTCTAGAGCAATTAAAGAAGACTCCCGCTAGAATATCTCTTTTATCATTAATCATGTCGTCTGAACCTCATCGAAAGGCAGTAATAAAAGTTTTGAAGGAAGCTTATGTCAAGCCTGACGTCTCATCGGAAAACGTGGTGAATATGGTGGATCCAGTGAAACGTGTTAACATGATTACGTTTTCAGATGAAGAAGTTGTTTCACAGACTAACCCACGGGCACTATACATAACCCTCAAATGTAAAGGTTACATAGTGCCCAGAGTTTTCATTGATGGAGGGTCGAGATTGAATGTCTTACCTGTGTCCACTTTAAGCTATTTGTCGATGAGTAAGGATGATATACTGCCACAAATGATGGTAGTGAAAGCTTTTGATGGAGCAAAGAAAAGCATCCTAGGGGAAATGGTGTTGTTACTGGAGATCGGCCAGAGCAAATTTGAAGTGTTATTCCAGGTAATGGAAATTGAGTCTGACTATAATATGCTGCTAGGAAGACCTTGGATTAACAATGTCGGTGTTGTCCCTTCAACCTTGCATCAAAAGGTTAAATATGTTGAGAATGGTTCGGTCATCACAATCCATGGAGAGAAAGATATCATAGTATCCAAACCAGTGGCATTGCTATATGTTGAAAATGTAGAGCTATTGGAGAGCAGTTTATGGCACAACCTGGAGGCAGTAGGGCTGAGACAAGAGCAGGATAAGGCCCCAATACAAAATCAAGTAGTGGCTCACATCATGGCCAAGAGTGGATATCTGGAAGGAAAAGGACTAGGACCACAGTTGCAAGGCACCCAAACTCCAGTATCGGTGCCAGAAAAGTCTAACCGATTTGGTCTAGGATATGAGACCTCTCTGGATGACAAGATGAGTGCCTTGGTTTTGGAACAGAATAGACAAAAAGGGAAAATGAAGCTGATTCCTCACTTAAAAGAGACATTCCCTAGTCCAGCTGAAGTGATTATGGCCGGTGAAGTTCGCTCCCTTTGTTATTTCTCCACCATCAACACCTTGGATGCTGAGAAAATTGAGGAAAACAACAAGATTCATGCTGCCAGCAATGATGAAATGCTGAGGAACTGGACAGCTGAACCAATGCTTGATGTTATTACTGAAAAGTAATTAGTTGGGTTGTATTATTCAAGAATTATTTAGGCTTTTGTTTATGCTATTCAGAGACATCATTTGAATGAATTTGCATGATTTTCAATAATCTTTCTATATGTTTTCCATTTGCCTCGTTTCTGTTTCTATTCCTTTTGCTTTCTCTTTTTCCGTTATGTTTTTCCTTTACCACTTCTAGCTCGTTAATTTGCATTTCCCATGCTGTTTAATCCACCATTTGGTTTAGCATTCCAATCCACCGCAATTAGTTTCCAGGAATTTGAATGTCATAGAAAGTTTGCTGCATGAAAAGGAATTTGGGAGCTTATCAATTGATTCTCTTGCTGCAATTTACTGCGATAACCATGAGTCCGAGGATGACGAAGAAGTTGTTGAGCAGTTTTCAAACCTATTGGAATACTCAGAAAAAGGATTTGGCTTAGACAATGAGGTGATCGAGGTGATTAACATAGGCACTGAAGAAGAAAAGAAGGAGCTGAAAATAGTGAAAAATCCCGAACGCTCAGAAATGATTGCATTGTTTAAAGACTTCCTTGATGTGTTTGCATGGTCTTATCGTGATATGCCAGGATTAGACCCAGAGATTGTTTCACATAAGATCACTTTGTATCCAGAAGCTGAGCCGAAAAAGCAAAAGTTGAGGAGAATGCGACCTGATATGTCATTGAAAATAAAAGAAGAAGTGACTAAACAGCTGGAGGCTGGATTTTTGGAGGTATCAAGACACACTGATTGGGTGGCTAACATTGTACCTGTACCTAAAAAAGATGGAAAGGTCAGGATGTGTGTTGATTATCGGGATTTAAATAAGGCTAGCCCAAAGGATGATTTTCCTCTCCCACACATTGATGTCCTTGTTGATAATACAGCTGGAAATCACCGATTTTCGTTTATGGATGGATATTCTGGGTATAATCAGATTCCTATGGATAATCATGATAAAGGAAAAACTACTTTCATAACTCCGTGGGGAACATTTTGTTATACTGTCATGCCATTCGGATTGAAGAATGTCGGTGCCACCTACCAACGTGCTATGGTCGCATTATTCCATGACATGATGCATAAAGAGATTGAAGTGTATGTAGATGATATAGTCGCCAAATCTAAGGAGGGAGAAAGTCATGTGACAGTTCTGTGAAAACTGTTTGAAAGGCTCAGAAAATATAAGTTGCGGTTGAACCCGAATAAATGCATTTTTGGAGCTTCTATAGGGAAGTTACTGGGATTCATTGTTAGCAGAGAAGGGATAAAAGTGGACCCTGACAAGGTAAAGGCGATACAAGAAATGCCTGCCCCCCGAACTGAACGAGAAGTGAGAAGGTTTCTTGGAAGGCTCAATTACATTGCTAGATTTATTGCCAATTTGACTAGTACTTGTGAGCCTATATTCAAGCTGCTGCGAAAACATCAACCTGGGGAGTGGAATGAAGAATGCCAAGAAGCTTTTGATAAAATAAAAGCCTATTTGATGAAGCCTCCAATTCTAACCCCACCTATACCAAACCGTCCTTTAATATTGTACCTCATAGTGTTGCCCACGTCACTTGGGGCAATGTTGGGTCAATATGATGAGTCCGGAAAGAAAGAACAGGCAATTTATTATCTGAGCAAGAAGTTTAATGACTGTGAATCCCGTTATCTGGCGATTGAAAAGACTTGTTGTGCATTAGTGTGGGCGTCCAAGAGGTTGAGGCAGTACATGTTATACTACACTACCTGGTTAATCTCTCGAATGGATCCATTGAAATACATATTTGATAGTCCTCATGTTTCGTTGAGAATGTCAAAATGGCAAGTGATGCTGTCTGAATTTGATATCAAATATGTGACTCAGAAGTCTATCAAGGGAAGTGCAATTGCCGATCATCTAGCTGAAAATCCTCTGGAGGATATACAGCCTATCATGCTTGAATTCCCCGATGGTGAGGTGTTAACAGTGGAAAAAGATGAGATAGAAGAGGAGAATGTATGGAAAATGTATTTTGATGGGGCTGTCAATATGAATGGATGTGGAATAGGAGTTGTAGTGGTATCACCAGCTGGGAAGCAGTACCCAGTCTCCATCAAACTAGACTTTGAATGCACCAATAACATTGCAGAATATGAAGCATGTGCAAATGGTTTGCAAGTGGCAATTGACTTGGGAATCAAAGAATTAAAAGTCTTTGGAGACTCGGCACTCATAATCTACCAAGTTAATGGAGAATGGCGTACAAAAGATCCAAAATTGATACCTTATCAGAAGTATTTATCTCGACTGATTGAGCACTTCGATGATATATCATTTTCTCACTTAACTCGAGACAAAAATCAATTTGCGGATGCTTTGGCTACTTTGGCTGTGATGACTAAATTGGAGATCTACACTAATGTCCAACTGATTCATGTAGAGGTGCAAGATGAGCCGGTATATTGTAGCGATATGGAGATTGAGCCAGATGGCTGGCCATGGTATCATGACATCAAACAGTACATCCAAAAAGGAGAATATCCGACTGGAGCAAATGAAGTGCAAAGGAAAACAATTCGAAGATTGGTCGTGGCCTTTTTCCTAAATGGTGAAATCCTTTACAAGCGGAATCATGACACCATTCTCCTCAGATGTGTAGATGCTCATGAAGCTCGAATGATTATGACTGAGATACACGAAGGAATCTGTGGAACTCACGCTAATGGGCATATGATGGCACGCAAGATCCTAAGAAATGGATATTATTGGTCTACCATGGAGAATGACTGCATCAGTTATGTTCGAAAGTGTCATAAATGTCAAACATATGCAAACCGAGTCAATGCTCCTCTAGTTCCATTACACAACATAGTATCTCCTTGGCCTTTCTCAATGTGGGGCATGGATGTCATCGGCTCAATTAATCCCAAGGCATCCAATGGCCATCGTTTCATTTTGGTTGCGATTGACTATTTCACAAAGTGGGTGGAGGCTGCTTCATATGCCAACATCACACAAAAGGTGTTTCTCAGATTTATCAAAAAGGACATCATATGCAGATATGGGATTCCAGAAAGAATTATCACAGATAATGCTCGTAACCTCAATGGTTCCGAAGTTCAAAAGTTTTTTGAAACCTTCAAAATCAAGCATCATAATTCAGCTCCTTATAGGCCTCAAATGAATGGTGCGGTCGAAGCTGCAAATAAGAATATCAAGAAAACCATCGCCAAGATGGTGGTGAATTACAAAGACTGGCATGAAATGCTGCCAAATGCTTTGTACGCATATCGAACCAATATACTGTCAAGCACAGGAACAACTCATTTCTCATTGGTATATGGAATGGAAGCTGTATCTCCCATAGAAGTGGAAATCCCGTCCTTAAGGGTTTTGATGGAGGCTAACTTGGAAGAATCTGAATGGGTGAAGGTTCGATATGAACAATTGAATATGATAGAAGAGAAAAGACTGGCAGCTATTTGTCATGGCCAGTTGTACCAAAGTAGAATGGCCAAGGCTTTTAATAAGAAAGTCTGTCCTAGAGATTTTTATCCAGGAGATTTGGTTCTGAAGAAAATTCTCCCTAATCAAGAAGATGCCCGAGGAAAATGGGCTCCAAGTTATGAAGGTCCTTACATTGTCAAGCAAGCATTCTCAGGTGGGGCGTTGATCTTGCAAAACATGGATGGACAAGAATTGCCTAAACCAATCAATACCGATGCAGTCAAAAGGTTTTATGCTTGAAAAGATGTTGAAAAAGCCCATTAGGTTGAAAACTCGAAAGAGAAACCTAAGCAAAATTTAGGGTAAAATGAAAAGAAAAAAAAGCTCGTTAGGTTGAAAGCTTGAAAGAGCAACCTAGGCAAAAATTAGAGCAAAAAGATAAGCATCATCTCAAGCAACCTATACTGGGGTAATTTTTAATATTGAATTTGTCCTGTGAATCAAATAGCCCAAGACTAAAACTGGGGCAATTGTTCGGAAAAAAGGGTTTGAAGACATTTTCGGAGATCATGGCTATGGTGTTTAACTTGCTGTAAGAAATTGATTGAATGAGCCACCAAGAACCGAAACTGGGGCAAAATTTCATGTCTTTCATAATCTTGTCTTTCAGTTTTGTGTTGTTACCTTTTTTTTTTTTTCAAACATCTTGTCATCCAATACACCAAGAAATAAAGATGTCTATTCAGCCAATCTTTTCGTTTCCTCTTTAAATGCATATTCATTTATGATGTCTCGAGTAAGCATAAATTTAAGTTTAAAGTTATACAACCTAACAATGCTTACAACAATGCATCCATGGCTAGCATCACACCAAGAAAATTCAGAAGTTTCAGTCAAACTTGGCAGAAAAGCAAAAAAGGAGAGGGGAAAGAAGTAAGCAAAGTTACAGAAGAAAAGAAAGTTTATGCCGGAAGGTCTAGCGCGCGACTTACGAGTTTGATCGGTTACAGTCTTCCTTGAGGATTGCTTGATTTGGTTACGGGTAGTTTTTCTGAAATAAACTGAAAATTGATGACTTGTGCATATAACCTGAAAAAAAAAGGATAATGTGAAAATCGCTGTTTTCCATGATTGCTAATTTAATTTTTTTGTCGGCCTCAGATTGCCACCATTTACATTTCCAGTCGGCCTCAGATTGCCACTTTACTTTTCATGTCGGCCTCAGATTGCCAATTTACATTTCATGTCGGCCTCAGATTGCCAATTTACATTTCCTGTCGGCCTCAGATTGCCACCATTTAATTTTCCTTTCGGCCTTAGATTACCATTTAATTTATGTCAGCCTCAGATTGTCAATTTACTTTCATGTCGGCCTCAGATTGCCAATTTACATTTCCTGTCGGCCTCAAATTGCCACCATTTAATTTTCCTTTCGGCCTTAGATTACCATTTAATTTATGTCGACCTCATATTGCCAATTTACTTTCATGTCGGCCTCAGATTGCCAATTTACATTTCCTGTCGGCCTCAGATTGCCACTTTACTTTTCATGTCGGCCTCAGATTGCCAATATACATACAATTTCGGCCTCAGATTGCCACTTTATCTTTCCAGTTTGCCTCAGATTGCCACTTTACATTTCCATTTGGTCTCAGATTGCCGTTTACTTTCTAGTCAGCCTTGGATTGCCACTTTACATTCCCATTTGGTCTCAGATTGCCGTTTACTTTCTAGTAAGCCTCAGATTGCCATTGCTTTTTAATTTCTTGTTCGTTGTTGACCCATATCCAGTTGGTCACAAGTCAGCTCTTGTTGGCTTTTATTTTCTTGTCACTTGTTGACTCGTATCCAATTGGTCACAAGGCTTTTAATTTTCAATCAACCCTTGTCAGATTTTAATTTCTTGTCACTTGTTAACCCGTATCCAGTAGGTCACAAGGCTTTTAATTTTCAGTCGACCCCCATTGGCTTTTGAATTCCTATCAGTATCATTAGCTTTTTGCTTGTCCAGATAAATTTCACAGTTTTTGTCTTTCATACATTTTGGTTTATGAATTGCATCATTGCATTGCATGCGAGCATTTAGTTTCTTTTGCCACTTGAATTAAATTTCTCTTGTTATTTTCGATTTCATGCATTGCCGAACAAAGTCAATGTTCATGTATTTACTCATTTCCTATAAAGACAATATGCAAAACTCATGTTTTTGTATTCTCTTATAAGAAATGAGTAAAGAGGGGCAACTGTGAACACCCGATTTTGTCCGGCCCATAAAACAAAAATCCAAAAATCAGCATATTTTTAGAGTTTAACACATTTATAGAATCATGTTAGTTGTTTAATTTTGTTAAGTGAAATTGCAAACCGTTTCAAGTTTTGTCTATAGTTCTTTATTGTAAACCATTTCAAATTCAATTAAGACCCTGCTTTTAGGTTCATTTCCAGTCCATAAAAAGGCCCATTCTACGGTGGGCCATTTCAATTCTTAAAAAAGGAAAAATAAAATATAAAAAAAAAATAAAAAGGACAGAATGTCACAGATTCTTCCATTCTTTGGATCCTCCTACATGTGAACTGGAAAGTGGAGAAAAATAAGAAGGAAAACGCAGACACAATGATGGTATCACTCTCCATTACTTGCAAAATGATGAATTCTTTTTCGGTGATGAGCTAGTAATCCCTACCAGCCAACCTGTTAAAGGGGAAGGATTAATGATTTTGGTCAAGAGAGCTAGATAGATAAATCTGATGATGATCAAAAGGGGGGGATGGATCACAATTATCAGACTTCACTTCCGACTGCTATATTCACTTTCAAAAACAAAAAAAATATCATCATTATCCATCTCTGATCATCATCTGGACTTCGATTGAAACAAGAAAAAAAAAGAGAGAAAATCACAGGTAAACTATTGGCATTGGTTCATTCTATATTCTTTTGAAGCCAATTTGTTTTAAGATTTCCTACAAACCATTTCAATTCCAAAATCACACCCCCCTGTCAAAAGAACCATTATAGCCGAAATCAAAGTCCAACATTCACATCCAAACATAATCAAAGGAGTTCAAAACAATCCACATGCACATCCAAAAAGGAGAAATTAAAATGTGAAAGATACAAAAAAGGGGATGACTTCGCTGCGACACCAAAGACATCACTGTGTTGCTCCCTTGCGTGGCCTCTCTCCTTCCATAAACTCCAACAGCTCCTGATCCCACCTCACCATCACAGCCGCGTAGCAGTTTCCTTTTCTGCCAAAACTGCGGTACCCTTCCACACGGCGGTCTTCCCCCTACAGCCCAACTCCATGAAATCGCGAGCTTCTTTCCTCACCACCTCCTTCTTCCATTTCAGATCTGTAAAATTCTAAGCCAGATCTGAAAGATGAAAGTCACCATGGACAGTTGCTTCCCCAACCGGCGGACACCATCTTTTGCCCTCCATTCTCAGTTGCGATTCCTTCCCCACAGCCAAGACCAGCCGCACCTCATCTCTTCCCTTCACAGCCGCGACATGCACCCTCGGCCACAAAACAGCCGCCATCTACCATTCACCATCACTCTCCTCTCCCCCCACCGCCGGCGGTTTCCCCTCTCTCTATCATCCCTTGCATGCTTGTTCTTCTTATTTTGTGGAAACGCACCTTTGTGAAGCCCATACCCTCTATTATGTTATTCTCCAAAAGAAATGAAACCCATATCCCCGTGATAGCATTCTGGTTCCAGAATGTTACTCATAGGATTCTTGTTAGTTTTATATTACTTTCATTACATTGTGCTTTGGTGTTTTATATTATTTTATTGCATTGCACATTGATATTTTACATTATTGTTATCACATTATGATTTGATTCATGTTGTCACGTTGGTTTCTTGTTTGGTAGGACCCCATTTTGGTTTTTGTAGACCGCGTGTAATATTTTATGTGGGGTGGGATTTCTTTTTGTTTATGTAGGGTGAGTCTATGTTATTATTTTGTATTATTTTATATGGAATGTGTAACGTTACTCATAGGATTCTTGTTAGTTTTATATTACTTTCATTGCATTGTGCTTTGGTGTTTTATATTATTTTATTGCATTGCACATTGATATTTTACATTATTGTCATCACATTATGATTTGATTCATGTTGTCACGTTGGTTTCTTATTTGGTAGGACCCCATTTTGTTTTTTGTAGACCGCGTGTAATATTTTATGTGGGGTGGGATTTCCTTTTTATTTATGTGGGGTGTGTTTTGTATTATTGTGGACCGCATGGGACTTCACTTTATTTTTGTGGTGGGATTTCATATTGTAGATAGACCATGTTATCAGTTCATTCATTTAGACTGTGACTTTTTTTTTTTCTTTCTCTTTTTCAGTTAGAGATTAGTGTTCTATGTTTAGTTACTAAAGATAATTTCTCAGCCTAGGTTTGGGCTTTGTTTTTTTTTTTTTCGGTGAATGTGATATTTAATAATAGAGTTTTAGCATGAGTTTTTTTTGTTTTCTAATAAGAGCATAAAATTAAAAAAAAACAAAAGAGAATAGATGTAGGAATATTTGAACTATTGCTGTTCTTTTATTTCTATTTGGGCCCTTGGGGATTAACTTAGCCGTGACGGCTTGTTAATTTTAAGTTGAGGAATATTTTAGCTGTGACGACTTGATATTCTCAAACTCTTTTAAGTAATTAAAATAAGTCAGCACACAAACATTTTCAATAGAACTACGTGACTTTGAGTTCCCCATTGCACCAGGGGATACGTAGGAGCAGTCATCCCTGTCAAGCCAAAATTAAATTTCCATAATTTTTGTTTTAGTTGTAAATAATTTTTTATGCACTTTATGCTTAAAATTTTAAATTAATCAATTACTTGTTAAATATTTTACTTTGAATAAAAACGTTAATTTAGCCGAAACGGCTTGTTAACTAAGTATTTTAAACATCTAAGTTGTGACAGCTAGATGCTTTAAATTTTCACGTTGAAATTAAATTTTATGATATTATTTTATTTTTTTTGCATGTAAATATTTTTTTCATTATTATTATTACTTTTGTAAATATCATCATTATTATTTTCTTTGCTTTATTATACTAATTTAAGTTAACCATTGAAATGTAAGTATTTTGTTTCAAATAAGGAAGTTAATTTAGCCGTGACGACTTGTTAACTCAGTATTTTGGATACTTGAGCTGTGACAGCTTGGTACTCTGAAATTCCCTTCTTTTAAGAAAGATTTCCTTTTTATAATTTTCTTGAAATAAAAGTGTAAATAAATATTTTGAAAGGTTATTAATAATTTGCACAATTCAATTAAGGTAACCGTAGTAATACGGATATATCAGGGGTGCTGCGAAATGAACTTTTGCCCTTCCCTGTGCATAATCGACTCCCGAATTCAAATATGGTTTCAAAGATCATTTTCTTTAAATTAAATGGGTTTTCCATTTTTTTTCCCAATCAAATAAAATTTGGTGGACTCCAATTTTAAACAATCTCATTTTTCGCCGTCCCGTCGCGATCCCGGTTGCGACAGATATAATATTAGTATAAATTTTTTAAAAATTATCACAAATCAAATCATTTAATTTGCATGACTATTCAGTAATCAATACAAGAGTAATTTATATTGAATTATTGATTGACATGATGATTAAATGACATTGTAAAACTTTAGAGCATGAAAATGAAATTTTAAAAAATATATTTTTGTTAAATTATTTAATATAGTAAGAAAAATAGCATCGTATAAAAACATAACCAAGTTAGAAGTGGTACAATAGTAAGCTCTCAAATGAGGACAAATTTAACTAAATATTCCTTGGGGAGACTTTAGGCAAAATTTATGACATGGTTGGACTCCCCCTCTATTTCTATATATACAGAGTGAGGAGAGAGATATCGCGAAGGTGACGGTGGAAACCATAGGGGAAGAACGGAGGCAGGAGCAAAGAAAAGAATAGACAGAACGAGATAGAATAGAAGAAAAAGTTGGAGGTGTGGGAGACAATTATACTTTGATTTTTAGGAAGCTCGATCTGCTCTCTCACCAGGTAAGATTATTATATTCTCTAGCCTTAAGTCGTAATAACAGAATTCGTATGTACTCTCTTCTTTTGTTTGTGCATGCGATCTTTTGTTTTAATCGAGTTTTATACACATGGCTGGCTAAATTCAGTCACGGTGCCTGCACTTTGTTGAAAGCCGAGAAACATAACTCTCAACATTCTGAAATACAGGAGTTGAGTTTGATTCTGAAGGAAAAATAAAGGAATAAACGGTATCTTGGTTTCAGAAAATTGTTTTTAATTTTTATATTTTCAATAAGTTTTCTATTTTTAGAATTTTTTGGATGGGACGATAAAAAAATAAAAACTGAAAGTTGAAATTTATAGCTTTCTTGCTTTGTTCATAAGGTTCGGAAAAATAAAAAAAAAATTAACAAAAAACAAGAAAGTAAAAATTTAAAATTATTTCTGGAACCAAATATACTTGCAAAACTCTTTGACTTCAACAATAGCTTTACCAGCTTCTCTTGGTGGTCTGCATATAAATCCAATTGTTTACTCTATTCGCATATCTTGCTCGTTTCCTCATTCTCTCGCACCGAGATGTCGGCTTATTCCTCATCATTCAGATTGGACATAATTTGTTCAGTAAATAATATTTTGGCCTTAATATTTTAATTTGATATTAATTTAATTTTAATAAAATTTATGACATTAATTTAGTCCTCACATCTTTGATTTTGATATCAATTTTATCATAATATTTTTAATTTTGATATAAATTTAGTCCAAATAATTTTTATTTGATGTCAATTTAGTCATTCATTTAAAGTTGAAATCCGATAAAATAACTAAATTGATGTCAAAATTAAAAATATTAGGTTCAAATTGATGTCAAAAAATTTATTGGGATCAAATTGATATCAAATTGAAAATATTAAGACAAAACAAAAGGTTGTTTACTCTAATTTGTTTCCGTGTACTCCCCTTCTTGGTGGGAATGTGTTTTATAGTGTAATTAATATATAATTAAAAACAAGTTTCAATTAATACTATAAAGTTTATTTTTCCTAAATCGTAGTGTCATGAATTCGCTTGATTCTGATTAAGGTTCAATTTAACCTTACAATTCTTTTTTCTGACGGACACCTTAAGATTATTAGTTAAAGAATTAAAGAATGAAAATTTTATTTTATTGAAGAGTGAGATTTTTAAATTTTTAATACACTCAATACATTAAAAAGTTAAAAATTTATCAGTTTTGATTCCTTAGTTAACGTTCTTAAAGCACTCATTAAAAAATATTCTTTTTCCTGTTTGTAAGACTTGAACTTAATAGAGAATGAGTCTCGATATAATACGAAAATTGATGATTTATGACCCGGAGGAACTAGAATTCAAGTTAATTTTTTGCAAGACTGCTCTCATAATTGTTCGTATGACAAATTTTGATAGGAAAAGAAGACAGAATATCGGACAGAACGGTTCAATAATATACTTTGAATTAATAAACGTTGGGATAACAAAAATTAATTATACCATAATTTTTTTTATAATTATACCATAATGATTTTAGACATTTTGGACGTACTTCCTTCATTCCATATTAATAGTCATTTTCGAGAAATCATATAATTTTAATATATTAAAAAGTTAATATATTGGGTTACAATTTTAATTTGTAACTTTTTAACATACCAAAATTGCAAGATTTTATGAGAGTGTCTATTAATATGGAATAAAAGGAACAATGATTAAAGAACATTTCTTTGTTTCTAGAACTTGATTGTGGGTGCACGCGGAAGTTTAGGCTATACAACTTTTATGCCACCAATTATTAATTAATATGTAGAAATATACCAGTTCATTCATTATATTTTACTCAATTACTTTACTAATATTATTTATTATCTTTTTAATATCTATTTTTGTCCTAAACTGATAGATCTTTTGAAAAGAATGGAGTAATATGTAATAGAGATGTTATTAAAAAGAAATAATTAATGCTACCTAAATTTTTTAAATAAATAATTATTTTTAGATAAAGCAAATTTTTAAAATGGGCAATTATTTAAGAACAGGGAGAATAGTACTCAAAGAGTGAATGTGCAGGTTTCTCATCAAAACTACGCGCATGAATCATTTTGATCTTTTAAGATTTAGAAATTAAATTTTTTGATCCCTCACATTGGAAAATATATATAAGTTAAATTAGTCCTTGCCTCTATTTTATAACTTTGTCTGCATGTTTTTGTTTTTACTGATATGCCTTATTAAATGACACAATGTGCCAAATATATTAATAATGCTACTTATATGTAAAATTTATATAACAATCTTAAATTGTGTTTATCTCCCAACAATTTAATTAATAGGCATAGGTTAAGGAGAATATCATTCTATCACTGGGGGGTGAAGCTAGGCCAAATTTTTAGGGGAGACCGGCCAATATCAAAAGACAGGTACATATATAAAAGAAGTAATATATATCTTCTAATTTTTTCCTTAACCTATAGACTTAAAAAGAAAGTCACACACACGCATATGGAATAAGAAAAATTGTACTTAATAAATTGGTTTCTCAAAGAAAAATATATATATTTTGCATTCCATACAATTAAAAATAAAGGATAAGTTAATTTATTCTTAATATTTTTATAAACTTAATTATATTATTTATATTTTTATTATCAATTAATTTTAATTGTCTCTATATATTACTAAAGATCAATTTATCTTATAAATAATTATTCAAAAATACTAAAGAAAGACTAACTTGTTCTATATAACTTTATTTATATAGCAAAATGATTTTTTTCCTTGAAAGGTCAATTTGTTGATGTTATTAATTGTTATTATAAAGAAAAATACGCAGCCCAATCAAAATTTAGGAAACACATACATGCACAATATATCATTTATTACAATATCTAAATATATAATTAAGTAAAAGGTTCACAAGAATTTATCTAAAATATGTGTATTGCATTTTTTGATTTACATAGAAATAAACAAAAAAAGGAGAATGATAAAATTGAACTATTAAGATATTAGACTTGTCCAATGCGTTCTCAAAATAATTATAATATAGTATTCTATGAATCCTTATAACATAAATAATTTAAGGGGGACCAAATATATATATGTGCACACACACAAATACATATTTAAATTAAAAATTCTAGTGGGGTCATAGCCACCCCTAAATCCATGTCTATCACTAACATGCCAATTGATGTAACACATCAATAAAAATGTAATAGCAACATAATATAAATAGGGTTAGAGAGTAATGTGGCTCACATTTTGTAACTTTTATAACTAAAAAATAATTTTTAAGACTCAATGATTAAAATAACTCATGCATACAATTCAAATGACTAATTTGAACATCCACTCATGATAATCAAGGTGGCCACAAATATTTCAACCTCTTAATAGAGGCCATTGACATTTCTATTTATATTGTCACTTATATTTAAAAAGTGGTTCAAATAAGATGATTTAATTGGATGATAGTTGTTAGTGCATCAAAACAAAACTTATATTTAAAAAGTGGTTCAAATAAGATGATTTAATTGGATGATAGTTGTTAGTGCATCAAAACAAAACTTATATTACTATTCTTTTATTCTTTATTTTAATTTTTAAACTTGCTTTTAACTTCGCATAAATATGTACTCAGAATCAGGGATGGTAACGTTGGCTACTGCTTCTGCTTCTTCATTTTTCGGGGTTGCGTTACCATCACAAAACTTCGGTACAAAAGGCACCAAAATTGGCAATCGACCTGCAAACCTTGGAGGGCTTCAAGTTAAACATGCGGCTTGTGGCGGCTTGCAAGTTAAAACAAATACCCAAGTATCTGCCAAGATTAACTCTTCCGCAGTTGCCATATCTGTTGAGGATGGTCTAATGTTCCGTCAAGAATTCTGTGTCAAATCATATGAAATAGATGCCAATCGAACAGTATCTATAGAGACACTATTGAACTATTTTCAGGTTTGCAAACCATAACTTATTCATCATCTTATACAAATGATTTCTTTGGGATTGGATACGGAAATGTTCACACGATTTGATTATCTATGATGTCTTACTATTGATTCAGAAAGTGAAACTCAAATAATAAACATAACAAAACTGCAAAATAGAAATTAATAATTAAAAGTTACTTATTATATCAAAATTTCATATGATCCAGTAAAGAAGTTTACATAAGAGTATCTTATCCATTTTGGTTAAAGCTACATTTGAATGACACGGTTTATGATATTTTTTTAACTTTCTGAAAATCTAAAGTTACATTTATTATGTTTAGCTATACAACTTATTAATTCTCAAAATGTCATTTTTAATACATTTTGAGAAATTTAAATATATAATTTTTTAAAAAAAATTTCAAAAAACTCAAAATAAATATTTTTATCCCAACATATCTAAATACAAAATAACTTATTTAAATATTACTTTTCAAAAAATCATTTTTACATAAAGAATTAAATAAGTTATTTATCCAAAAATATCCAAAATTCCTCTCGTAAAAAAGACTTGTACATTGTATAAAAATTGTGCTCCTTTCGGAGATGAACAGGCTTTAGCTTATAGATATAATCTTTGCATGTATGTGCAGATCTGAAATTCATATATATGCAGCAATGCGGGTATATATAATTTTTCTTTATCGTACAAATTACAATAGTATCTCACATCATTCTCTCTCAATTATTTGTTTAACAACAGGAAACTGCAATTAATCATTTTAAGAGGGCTGGGCTTCAACGTGAAGGATTTGGTTCCACGCAAGAAATGTGCAAAAAGAACTTGATATGGGTGTTTACTCAGATGCAGTTTGTGGCTCATCGATATCCTACATGGTAAGTCACCCAAACTGGCTCTTAATGTGTGTGGTTTGCCATATTATGCTATTATCTACGTTGATCACAGTGATCCTTATGATGAGCGATGACTCTGTAACATATAGCTACATTTGCAGCTACTCATCATAAATAATGTAACTCGTTTCATGGCAGATATGGCTTAATAGTTTGAGGTTGAGATTTAGCTATATACGAATACAAATACTGTGAACTTCTTTGTGGGATGATAACAGGCATAGGTTACGTTTGTTTATGTATATTTTATAAGAAAGAAACTTTTTTATATATATAAAAAAATTGCTTCTTAATTAGTTGGATAAACTAAAAAAAATTAAATAATCTATAATCAATTATAAAATAATTAGTTTATCATACTAAAAAAATATAAAATGGACAAAAAAAGTCAATGCACCCATTATAAGTAGGCATCTATACTCATCTTCATTTTGAATATAATCATTTTATGTTAAAATAGACAAATACAAACACTTTAAATGATGAGTGGAATCCTTGTTAGCTTTGAAGAAATAATGTTTAATTTGAACTCATTGTCCCTACCCACATGTAAAATCAAGAAGATATATAGAGTAATGGTTAATAAAAACTCTTAGAAAAATACAAATCTAATACTTCATCTTTGCACAACACATTCACACTAAAGTTGGTGGAATCCATGAATAAGTAAGTCTATCTTAAATATAGTTGATGAAACCTACTTTTATTATGAATGTATGTAACCATAAGGTATTAAACTTGTGTCTCAAGAACTTCTCATTGGTTACAGGGTGTATTTGGAGGTGGTCCCTTGTGAGAGTGAATGTGAATGTGTACGTGAGCAAGTGAGTTAGAAAAAACGGTACCATATCAGCACTCTTACATTTGTAAAGCCTAACTTAAAATAATTATGTTTATTTCATTTTCAATGTACATAACATTATTATGAACATACAAGTTATATTGGCAAATAGTTACCAAGTTAATATCGTTACAAATTGGGAATATATGATTTAAAAAACTTATTTTTGTATGTTTCGTACATGGCACGATCTTCCAACTAGTTCAAAACAAATATGAGGACCTTAATATTTAAATGTGGAGTTGTTAAAATCTTCTTTTGATTCATTTCTCACTTTAGATCATGTACTTCTAACAACAAAATTTGACACATAAATTTATGACATCACTTGTATTTTTACTTTTAAATTAACTGATTCGAAATTATCTATAATTTCTACACATGAAAATTTTGCTCGGAGAAAATAGGAAACAAGTAAGGAGATTTTAGGCATTTTATATATTAGTTATTCACAAATATAAAGATAACAATCTCTATCCCCATTTCATTTAGTAAATGAATATTTAAAATATCTATACTTATTATCTATAGAGAAAAAAGTCCCCGCACCTATCTCGTCGCAAGTATTAATTATCCATGAGTATTTTCAGTGAAATTACCATTCCCAATCATGATGTGATAGTACAAAAGTGTAGTTACGAATAAATTGCCTTTTTTTTGAAATCAAACCTTTTTTTTTTGGGTGGTCATAAATCAAACCACGTTTTTGTCAACACCACATATCAAACTTAAATCCATACTTCCATAGAATAGAAGTATATGGCTTAGGGTTTAAATTAACTTATTCAAAATTATCCATAAATACAAAATAAGTAAGGAGATTTTAGATATTTTATATATATCAGTTATTCACAGACAAAGCTAGCAATCTTTATCCCCATTTCATTCAGTAAACGAATAAATCGCTTTTTTTTTCGAAATTAAAAAATTTGTTTTTGGGGGTCATAAATCAAACCGTTTATTGTCTGACACCATATATCAAACTTAAATCCATGCTTCCATAGAAGTAACCCGCCTCCTCCCATTCCATCAATGGGCTACGATAGTAAAGATTTTTTTCTTCCGGTCAGAAATATTAGTTATCGATCTATTCACTTACATAGGTCATTATGGTTATGGATCTTTTCAATTTTCATGTACAAGTATTTAATCTAATTCATTTCATTTGTATTAACGGGAAGTTATCCATACCAAAAAATAACAAGGAAGTCTCGACCAATAAATAAAACAATTACAATAGTAAATAGCGTGGAAGTTAGAACTTTCTCACTCAGGCATGAGATAATTTATTAATTTTTCCCTGCATTCGACAAAAGTGAGAAAACTTATAAAGTATAAAAATGAAAACTTAATTACCATTACATAATTTGATGGAATCCACAAATAATGAAAACTATTGATCTAAGTTATTAACCTTCCACTTTCTCATTTTACAAACCTCTACAATTTAGAAGAGCTAAATCCACATGCTTTTTATCCCATAACAAACATACTCTATTCTTGAATTTTCAACCATTCAATTATTTTGTTTGCTGTGGGTAAGGAATGAAATTAATTACATAAACGATTTAGAAGTTTCAATTATCGTGAAGGACAACGAGTGTGGATAGATCAATTGATGGAATCTGAAGTTGACTGAAATTAATTTGCTTTAATTTAGGGGTGATGATGTTGAAGTACAAGCTTGGATATCCGCATCCGGGAAGAATGCTGTGCGTTGGAATTGGACTCTCCGGGATCTCAAAACAAATGAAGTCTTGACTAGAGCCTCCAGGTTCAAATCAATTTCAGAAACTTTCAAAGTTTTTTGTAATATGGCATAAATGTCAAATTTTACTCTCTTATAGGACCTATATATATATATATATATATATATATATTGTACAAGTCAAGCACCTTGCAATTTTTTTATCAAATGGCTTTGGTTTTGATGATCTGTATACAGTGTTTGTGTCATGATGAATAAATTGACAAGGAGGCTATCCAAAATACCAGAAGAAGCCAGAAAGGAGTTTGAGTCCTATTTTGTAAATTCTGCTCTCATTCTGGATGATGATTACGGGAAATTGCCTAAACTTGATGACAATACAGCTGATTATATCTGTACCGGTTTACATGTATGTCACCTACTCTTCTTGTATTGCTATCTGTTGATTCACTTTCTACTCATATGATATATGATATAATCTATCTGTACTATTTCCCAGCCAAGATGGAGTGATCTGGATGTGAATCTTCATGTCAACAATGCGAGGTACATTGGCTGGATTCTGGAGGTAGTTTTCTGTTCTTGTATTCTGAATCTCCATAAATGAGCATTCAAGTTTATGAAGAGGACTAATTGTCTGATTGGAATCATATATAATATACTCAAACACCAACTTCCTCATAAAAGAGTCTGATGCAGCAGTTCACAACGGCAATTACAGTAATATTGTTGTTGCTGTGCTCTTGTAACCGCATTGCAATAGAAACTGTGGCCACCTCAACCACATTTTCCCAAGATTTCCCGCAATTACAATAATTATAATGCTACTGCAAAGGCAAGTGCAACCATAAATGAAAAGCATTTGGCTTTGAGGACATTGTGTTTGATTATGAGTAGAGTGAGGGTAGGGTTATATTCTATTGAGAGAAATCTGAGTGTGCTTTGTATCAATACTTTTTGCATGTTACGGGTTTGATTTCAGTTTTTAATTTTGATTTTAATTTTTAATTTTTCAGATTTTATAAAGAAAATATTGAAAATTATAAAAATTATAAATTTTAGTCTTCAATTTTCATTTACAATTTTCAGTATTTCCTAATTTTGTTAAAGAAATACTGAAAACTTTGAAAACTATAAATTACAGTTTTCAATTTTCATTCACAGTTTTTAGCATTTTTTTTATAGAATTCAAAAAACTAGAAAACTAAAAATTAAAATTAAACAGACCCTAAACTTTCCAATAGAAAAATAGAGCAGCTAGGTGGTGATAATCTTTAAATTCGCGAACCACGCATGACTTTTTTTTATTATTAGCACGTATTGATTCATTCGGACTGATTCATTAATTAACTTTTTAACGTAACAATTGTCCAAATAAACTAATATTTGAGATCGGAGGGGAGTAGGTTCCATATCTAGTTTGTTCTGTATCGGTTTGACATGTATATGGTCTCTGCTTTGAATGGTGCAGAGTGTTCCACGGTCAATCTTGTTGAATCACGAGCTGTCTGCCATGACAGTGGAGTATAGGAGGGAGTGTGGTAGGGACAGTAAGTTGCAGTCTCTAACTTCAGTCTGTGGAGGCGATGGCAGCAATCTTGGTCAAAGTGGACATGTTGAATGCAACCATTTGCTTCGGCTTGAAGAGGGTGCAGAGATTGTGAGGGGTAGGACTGAGTGGAGGCCTCAGCCTGCAATCAGCTTTGGTATTGCCAATCACCACGCACCATGAATGCATGGCTAATATGAATGGAGTGGCATCTACATGTGTCTCTATTTCTAATGTGTGACTATACTTTGGTTGCGGCTAATTCCTACTGTGTTCAAAATGACTAGGCATGTATAGGATATATTTCTCTTGGGGTAACACAATGTTGTTATTGCTAATAAACAGGGTACCAATAATAGAACCACATAATCTTTTGATAACAATTATGATAGCAAATTTCAACAATTTAGTACTCTCTCTGTTTTAAAATAATTTTTTTTTCACATTTTAAGTTCATTTATAAAATGATATATCAAAATACAAACTATGTCAAGATATATCATTTTATAAATGAAAAAAAAACATTTATTTTAAAACAGGGGTAGTAGTTTTCTATAATACTATTTAGGTGTGTAGCCTTTTATAATAGAATTCACATCTCATCTAATAGTGAATAAGGTGTGAGTTAGAACGATGTTCAATATATAATAAATACAAATAACATATCTCTTATTATTTGATCAAAGGTGTGTAGCCTTTAAACAATAATATTATTTGTACATTCATGAGTAGATATTCCATCGAAAATCCAAAATACACTATATATATATATATATATATATATGGTGGCGTAATTTTTTTGGTTGTCACTACCATTTTGTGTAAACGCAACGAGGGCATATGGTGGCATCGCCGGTTCTTAATTAAGTAGTAATTATTAAAATAATTTTAATCGCACTTTTCAAATTAACAGATTTGAGTTGGACAAGCGAGTTTTTGGGGGGAAAAATATCTGTCTTAGGTTCAAAAAAATGACCAAACTTTGCTTTGAAACAAGTGCATATGGTTGGGCACTTGGGCCTCTTGGAATTTTTTTTCTTATTGAATGGGCCTATTGTTATCACTGTAATGTTGCCTGTAGGATTCGTCTCACAATAAAGAAATTGGCTATGCACACCAACAACAAAAAAGATAGAAATTGTCGATAGTAAAAACTGATTAAAAAAAATGCTTAATATCCAACCTCTTTTATCTTTTGTTTGCTGCATAAGCTTCTACCGTTTTGCTACCGCACTGGTGAGCCCAGAATATTTTGTTAGCTTTGGTCAACATTCATTGCTGAGATGCTGGGAAGCAAATTTGTCTAATAATTAAGTTATGGTCTCGGACCCAAAAAAAAAAAAAAAAAAAAACAGAGAGACAGAGAGAGAATAAGTTATGGACTTTCATCAACAAAATCCTTTGTTCCTTTAATTTTTATTTTTCCTATTGTGTGCAATTTATGTGTATGTCAAAATTTAGTTAAAGAAATAAGAAAAGGGACAGAAGGGTGACTCCCATTTGTTTATTGTCGGTTTATATTAATTATCCTCATTTGCATTATTTCCGAAACAACCTCAAGGCTATTTTAATAGTTGTTTTTATATATTTTTAAAATTGAATTAAGAATTATATTCGAATCTAAATTATTTATTGTTACTTTTATTTATTATTTTTATTTGTAACATTTTTAAATGTCTTTAGGTAATAACTTATTTTATATTTGTAATCAATACAATGCTACTATGATAATTTAAACTTATATTTTGTAATTGTACTAATTGATATTAAACATAAAAATTAACTATAATTAAATTTTTATCATACTACAAAAAATTTCTTACTTAAATATAATATTTAACTTGAATTAAAAATTGTAGTGAAATAAAATTCAAGTAACTTGGAAACAGCTGTTAAAATGTAACCTCGCCGACAATTAGAGGAAGAATTATGTGATATTAAAAAATGCTAACTAATCTTATGTGCAAAAATAGTACAAATGAGGGCAATTAATATGGAGTGATAGAAAAAAGACAAAATTGGAAATATTTACTCACTTTTGGCTGTTATTCAAGAAGTTTAATTATAATTGATTTTTATATTTAATATTAATTAGTGCAAGTATTAAATATAAATTTAAAATATCATAATAATAATATATTAATTACAAATATAAAATATATTTTTAATTAAAGACCTTAGAAATGCCACAAGTAAAAATAATACATAAGAATTGGCAATAAATAATTAATATTTAATTTTAATACACAATTTTTAATTTAGTTACAAAAAAAAAAAAGGAAACTAACTATTAAGTTAGTTAGTTTGAAGACAAATAACTTTGAGGTCATTTCAAAAATAGTGCAAATGAGGACGATCATTATGGAGTGATAATAAATAAATCGAACGTACGATTAAGGAAAGAAATTTAAGTTGTTTGAAGCTTGTGATGCACTTGATTACAAAAGAATGGTTGAGCTGTCTTAAGTTGATCCAAACTTAATCAGATAATTTAACTAGGCTAAGTTTTGGATTTGGATTCTAACTAAAAAAGTTAAAAATTGTTTTCCTTTTCCCAAGGTTTGATGAGTAATAATGTACCTATCTAAATGCCATCAATTCATATGAGTTGTCGACAATAATTTAAACGGTACTAAACGAAACGCACCCTTAAAAAAAAAGACTAAAATTCAAAGATTAGATAAGATTACTATCTAGAAAGACCCTTTATAACAAGTATAGATATGCTATACCTGTAGAGATATGCTATATCTACGGGAGGAAAGAAGTATAGATGCCAAACTCTGTCATTAATGCATGTAAGAATATCAATTTAAAATCTATGATAGATAGATAGATGCCCACCCATGCCATTAATGAATATTCGACAGTAGTACAATATCAAAATAAAAACACCAAATACCTAAAATAGCCTCTAGTCCCTCAAAATTTAAAAGTCAGATGTTAGTTTCTAACATGTCAATTTTTTTTAATTGGCTGCTAAAAAATGACTGTTACCAGGAAATTTTTTGTGTCACACAAAAATAATGTTGTCAGAAATTGTTACCAACGTATTTTTTTTCATTAGTAACTATTCCTGTGGGATATACTGACAGATTTTTTTCAAAATCCGGCAATAATATACTAAAAATATTCTTCAAATTCTCCAGTGATACATGTTATCGGCGAATCTTATTGACCTTACCGGCAGATTTTTCCCACAATAATGAAAAAAAATTAAAACTCCTAAAACAATTACCAACAGAAAAAAATCGGCAGTAATTTTCATTGGAAAATGATTTTTTTTGTTATTACCGATGGAATTTCGGTAATGTGCAATTTTTAATTATTTTTTTGTTTCCAACAAAATTATTTTTTCAGAAATTGTTAAAAAAAAATTTAGAATTTTATATGCTGCAATTTTTATGTTACCTGATTATTTAAGAGCTAATTTTTTATTTAACGTAATTATAAATATGTAAATAAATTTAATAAAAATATACTTAATAAATCATAAATGGGATGAATTTAAATTCAAAATGTAAAATAAACACAAATATAGAAAGTTTACAAACATAAATATAAGAAAGTCAACATATACCAAATAAAAAAAAAAAGTAACTCCAATTAGGGGAGGTCAACAGCATCATCATCGTCGTCAACATCATGATCACTATCACCACCAACATCATCATTATTGGAATCTGGCGGTACAGAGCAGCTTGCCCTCATGTTCTTTCACAAAGACATCATCTCCTTCTTTATCTGCTTTCTTATTCTTGTCTCTATGACCTTTTTCTTGTCCTCCTCCTCCTTTTCCATATCTTGCAATTGGCATTGAGTTTCTATATTCGTCTCCTACATATGATGAAATTCCGCGTACAACAAGTGAATTTGCTCGCGCACCTCATCATCATCACCAATAAACCTAGTGTCTGTAGATGCCCCAATGATAAAGGCAGACAACGAACAACTAGCACAAAATGACATCATGCCATAGATGCGATTCTTGTAAAGACCGTTGACAACCTCGTGCCACAACTGGTCCTCATCAATCAGTGGGCAGTCTTCACCGGCTATGATCTTCTACTCTCGAAAGGTCATGGCCTCCTAATAGTGCTGCTCATAGGCATGCTATAACAAAATAAAATTAATTAAACCTATCAAATATATGAAATAATAAATTAAATATATATTCAAAAAATAATTGCTCAGGACATATATACCTAAACATTCTCTGAGCAAGGATTGACTTATGTATACTCCAAACCCAATAATCCGCCATAAAACCATTCTTATGCAAGTGATACCTAATGGTATCCATATCAAAATATTTCCTATATTTTCGCATAGCATAAGGACACCTAAATTTTTCCTCATTCATAAACTGTATTATCTAACAAGCCACCCTTACAAATTGGTTAATTCCCGTATAAAATTCAGGTTTGATTCCTCCTTGACTGGAGTGCACCCTGTCATATATCCATACTCTGTTTGCGAGAATCATGATTCTTGAATATATAACTTAGCCTAACTAATTCATTTAAAGTTTTAGAAATTAAGATTTTATTTAATTATAAATATATTTCCACAGACCAATTTCTTAAAGTAAAAGTCTTTTAAATAAATAGATTGTGTTCTTTAACTTAATCAAATTTCAACAAAGCCATCTTAAATTAGGATTCCACTCTTTTAATTAACAAAAAAAACTACAAAACCTCCCCTTAAACTAAGACATTCCAAAAAATTAATTTCAATACATACATATATATATATACACACACACACACACAACTCCAGTCAAATAAAATTCACAATTTAATCAATTAAATATTTAAAGATTCTAAAACTGTTCTAGAACACACCCCCTTATAACATCACAACATGTATATCTTGCAATCTCTACATACACAATAAATCTTTATAGCAAATAATGCAAACAAGTCGAAAAATGACATTTATGCCTTTTCTCGCAGTTATGCAATCCCAATTCTTTACAATTCTATCTTAGAAATCATAAGTCTTTATCCTAGCAAAAACAAAATGTAATTAAATAAGGAAAAATAGTTAGTTACCTTAAAAGACACTAAAGAATTATATGCTCCATAAAAAATATGCTCCAAGCTGATTCAACACTTTCTAACAAAATCAATTATTTAAATTAATAAGTCAATTAATCTGAAAAACCTCAAATATGACCCATAACTCTCATACATAAAAAATAATAATAAGAAAAATGAAACGAAAAAACTAACAAAAATGAAATGGAAAAACTAACAAAATGAAAAAGCTAAATCGATTAAAGTGGATGGAACTATAAGAGGAAGAGAATGGTGGTCTCCTCACCTTGAACTGGGGTGAGGCGGCAGAGATATCAGAAAATAGTACCATGATGAGTGTGTGTATGAGAGAGAGAGAGAAGAGACAGGATGGTGGAGAAGAAAATAAGGAAGAAGATAGCAATCCAGCCTTATCTTCGATCGTTACCAATGGATTTTCAAAATTACAGGCGAAAAAGTCCGCTGGTAACAAGCCCAAAACACTGCATGTCATTTAAAGGAATTACTGGTGGATTTTTTTTCAATTTTTGATGACATTTTCACCGGTGTACATACAATGGTCATACTCAATTTAGGGTGAATTTTTCGACAGGTAATCCAATTTTTTTTTTCAATTTTAATTTTTCGGGGGAATTTTTTTACTAGTAAAATTAATTTTAAAATAAATTTAAAAAAATATCAAAAAAAAAAATTCACTGGTAACTTGTGCAATAACTATTGCCATTTGGCATAAGGTTTTTCGACAAATTATTAACAGAAAATCTGCTAGTAATGATATGAAACCAATTTTTTGGGTACTCTTCTCGTGTTTTCTGCTAGTAAAATCCGCAGGTAACTCACATGTTTCTTGTAGATGTTGTAGGACTTATATGGAGGGTCAATTTATCCTTTTTTCAAAATTAATGTTAGGGGTTAATATAAGACTTTTAAATTTTGAAGGTAGTATGGTCCCTGATCTATTTCCATGATGGTAGTTGTTGTGATTGGTTTCTATTAGTGGCGCTAGAAATGTCATAGCAGTCAACACCAAAACCATTGCATTGACCAAAGATGTCAATGATAGCTCCACCATGATCGCATTATGCTGTTTGCCTCGTTTGCCACCGCAAGTGGGTCTATCTTCTTCAGATTCGGGTCACCATTGCTTAGAGCGCCAACTCCACTTCTCATATTGTCAAACCTTCTATTCAAATCTTGATCCTTTCGATTTGTTTAATTGTTGTTGCATATTCATTGATTTTCTTATGTATAATTCTTGCTCCTCGATCTATATTTCTTGTTGCTTCTAAAGTTGTTATTGTTGATATCTAGATTTGTTGTTGAAACTTGGTTGTTGTTGTTGTTGCTTGTGGATTTGCCCTTATTGCTTCTGTCTTTGCTATTGTGGATCTCTGAAATTGTCGTTGAAATGTTGTTGTTGCGTATGAATTTTTCATTTTCATGATTGGATATAGTTTTGTGTATGTTGGTGTTGGGTCTAAATTTTGAATTGTTGCTGTAATGCACTGATATATTGATTCAATGTATCAGCCATAGTTTTAAAACCCAAACCAGGGATCAACTTGGGCAAATCACTGGATCAGTGGTTCAACTAGTAGGTTACTGGTTGAACTAGATTTAATTTTATATATATATATATATATATATATGAAATAAATATAAGTTTTGAGACATTTTATCATAACAATGTAGCTAGCCTAATGGTTAGTAGGTGGTTGGGTCAACTTGACCCCTATGGACATGGTTTGAATCGCATAATGCCGGTATGGTGGCCATTTCACCTTTTTCGATTTGAATGGGCTAGTTCGGTCTGGGTTTAAAAACTATGGTATCAACCATGTGCTTATTTTTGCTTTATTTTCCTCTATAATTTCTTCTTCCTCAAAGCTAGTTATTCTCCAAGTTCTTGAAAACATGGACTGGGAGCAAATTGATGAGTTCTCTCCATCATCTCAATGAAAGTACTAATGTTATGGAGAAGATTTTGGATGTGGGTAGAATATCAGAATTAAGAAAGAATGAACTTAAACTAACAAAATTTGAGATAGAAGAGAATTTTGATTACATCAAAATGATCAATTCACTGAGTTTTACAATTGTGGTTATTCTTATTTATACTAGTATTTATATCATAACATTTAGGGTCTGTTTGACATGTTTGGTAGGATAAAAACTGATAGTATAAGATTTGATAGGATAAATCCTAATAGTATAAAACCTGATAAACTTCTAGTATCATACAATGTTTGGTGTAATGTTGTATAAAATATTATATTTTATATTCTATAATATTATTATTTGTTTATAAATAAATCTAATACTACAGGTAAATAACAAATAAAAAAATAAGAAATTTTTTATTAACTATTTAAATATAAATTTTAACTATTATTATTTATTTCAATATTTTATAACTACGTATTATTTCAAAAAATTATACAAATATAAATATGCTCTTATGTATATATTAACATTTTCTATTTTAATCATAGATATTTAAATTTTAATTTAAAATAAATATTAAACCAATTTTTTATAAATCCTTTATTTTATATATTGCATCTTATTTATTATTTATCAATTATAATTATTTTTATTTTATATAACTAAATTAACATCATATATTTTATTATTTTTAGTAATTAATATAGTATATATTTTATTTTTTTAGCTACATTTATTTATTATGAAATAATTTTATTAAGAATTATTTTTATTTATATAATTTTTATGCAGTATTACTTTTCAAAAATTATTTTATTTGAACAAAATATTAAAAATAAAATTAACTTTATGCGTTAAAAGCATATCAAGAATAATTTGGTCTCCCCATACTTAGTGATAGAAGATGATGACTAAGAAACAAGTATAGAGTAATGACATATTTTTCTAGGGATCAATTTTTGTAATTTTAAATAAATTTATTTCTATATACTGATAGTATAAAATATTTTACACAACTATTCAATTACATATTGTCATTTAGTCATGATAGCTAGCTTTCATATTTAGTACTTAAAATGTTGTGCAAAATAAAGATTTTAATTGAATAACAGTATAAAATATTTTTATATTTTACACTGTTAGTGCATCAAATTAAACCCACTTTGAATTATACTCACAATAGTATGAGTTTACACAAAACTCAATGACTATTAAATATAAATAAAAGAGATTTTAAATTAAGAAAATTTTTATACACACTAAGTAGAAAAATTTATAATTTCTCTATAAACATATTAACCAAATGATTATAAAATATTAACATGCAGCTACAATGGCTTAATGATAACATAGAGAATATAGAAAAAAAAATTAGTGGATTTTTTTCTCAAGAGTTAGAGAATATATATAAAACAGAGCATATTAATTCTACAATTAATTTTAATAATTATATAACTATATATATTTTAAGTACAATAATAATATATGTACATATATTTATTTAAAAAATTTGGGGAAAGGGGGCACCTACCCTTCACAATACACCAAGATCCATCATTACTCATACTGTATTAAGTTATATAATATTTTGACATATAAAAGAATTATAATGAATAAATTTATATAACATATTAGATGCCTCACACAATTGATAATGATATAATATTTAGCATTAGTATTTTTTTCTCATCATGCTTGATGCTCCATATCAAATACGCCCTCAATAAAAAATTAACCTGATTGAATATTTTTGTAAAAATGTTTCGATTAAGTTTTGATTTTGAAATAATTTCCTAATTCTTATGCATATATAATTAAAGTCACAAGTAAAATAAAGCGAGAGCCGAACGGATCATAAAAGTATTACTTATTTGTTAAAAAAAAAATGAAATAAACGGAGAATATATGAATTGTGCTGCACTAGGACGTAGAAGTCTCTCCATCCCAATACGCAAGGTATCACTGTCTAGAAGTCCTGTCAGCATTAATGATACCAAACTCTTTGGTGGTAATTAATAGTCACTTCATCGTTTAATAATGATCTAATTACACATGCTCGTTGAAATTAAACAAAAATTAATAAAATATTAATATTAATATTAATAAAAATTAAAAATAGTTTACTAAATTGTTCTTTTTTTTTTCAATATTTTAGCTTCCTCGTTTGTCTTTTACTAATAAATCAATAGTATTTAATAGAGATATTATTAATAAAAAATAATTAATATTACCTAAACTTTTGAAATGGACAATTATTTTTAAATAATGTAAATTTTTTAAATAAATAATTATTTAAGGATAGATAGAGTAAATCCTAATTTGTATAACCATCAAAGTCACCTTAGAGGAAATCCTAATTTGTATAACCATCAAAGTCACCTATGAAAAAAAAATATGATTTTTGTTTGGGTATTTATGAGGTAGTAGTAATACCTTTTGTGTAATTAATAATTGTGATTTTATAAATATAAAAAAAATTGAATTAATAAAACATGTGATTTTATTTTTATCAATAAATAATTAAAATATAACAATATCTTTAAAATTTATAAGAGTGCCAGATAAATCCAAAAAATATATATGTAATTTAAGTTTAAAAAAAAAGATACAAGTGGGCCCGATATGACAAATATATTTCCTTATTGGCTCTTAACAACAACAATAATAATAATAATATAATTTTGATACACGGATAACAATGTAAAATATTTTATAAGTTTATCTAATCATTTAATGTCATTTCAAGAAATATAGTTAATTCTTAATCACACTTCTTGAAGAAAAAAAAATGTATATAAAGAAATTTAATTGGATAATAACGTAAAAGAGTTTTACATTATTAATACTTCAAAATTAAATTATAATAATAATAATAAGCACCACTATAAAATTAAAAAATATTAATATCTTTTAATTATTTATGGATAGAAATTAACCATATATATCATTATCTCAAACTTTTACTATCAATACAATAATGATCAAATCACAATCGTTTAATATAAAAGGGTGAAATAGCTTCTGGATATCGACAAATTGCCTAATAATAATCATTCTTAAACGGCCAATATACAAGTAGAAATAATGGTGTTCTACACTCTTCCTTTTACCTTTTTGGTTTTGGGCAATTTAAGTACATTCTTCATTTTATTACGTCAGCATAACTAGTCCTTATTACACCCAGCAATACTCTCCCTTTTATTTATAATCATCTGTGTTTTATTTTTTTTCATATGAATCATCTTTGTTTTATTTAAGAGATCAGATTAATTTTGATATATTAATTAAAATTATGCAAATATTCAGTCTTATATTATTACTTCAGTAAAAGTGTTACGTTTAACTTAATTATTCACTATTTTAAAACTCTAACAAATAAAAGCACATATATTTTGATAACAGTAGAAGACTCATTTGCATTCATAATGTATCAAAATTAAGCTTATATAGCATTCATTCAAGATATATACATGATTTGTAATTCTTGATTTAGAAACCATTAATGATGATTTTTTTTTTTTCAATAAATATAAGCGTTTCATATTTCGTAAAGCCAATATGCGACAAACTTAAAAGTTAAAAATTCGTATCTCACGACATGATGCAAATATAAAATAATAATAATAATAATAATAATAATTAATGAAAAAAAAACTCTTTGCGCCAGTCTAAAAGATAATAGATCTAGAATATTTTAAAATTTTTATTAATTAATTAGGTCCATCCTACAAATTAAATCACGAATTAACTCCACGTACCTACATGATATATACATCCTTGACAAGAGCAGGAATATTCACAACTCCATCCCTATTGTGAAAACTTGACTAGGAATACACGATCTATCAGGATATTGAGCCGAAGCACCGTGGATACTGGTAAAGTCGGCTAAATAATAAATAAACATTCCTAACTTCTGATTTATTGCTATGGATGAAGGACCTCTTATGGTTATGGTTGATGAAGTGTGCGGCATGCACTGCACAACCATAATTGAAACTGTTATCGTGTATGGACCGCACGAATACAAGTGCTATCTCCCACCAAAAACACTTATAAGCAGAGTCATTTAAGGCTAAGCCGGCCCTGATGAAATTGACATGAATATGTAACAGTGAGGTGGCTTAATTAATGAATGAATTAGCATATTCGTGGAACAAGTTACACGAGACGTGGATTATGGTTCAACAAACTAACCTACCCTTGATTGGTGCTCCATATGAAAGCTGTCCTCTTTTGGTGATATAGTTTATTTGATATTGCATGTTTCAATAAGAAGCCAAGTTACAACTAGTTGTAGTCTTGTTTCGTATGTCTCCCTTTGCTATGTCTGTGTGCCCCATATATTTTTCTCATTCACTCAACCGCCTTGCATTATTATTGCAATAATAATAGTTTTTCACATATCAATTGGCTATAGGCTTCTGCGTTCTAGATTAGAAAACCTGGAGCTTTGGCAACATTCAGTAACGGGGAACAAAGTTGATTTGCTACGGCATTCATGAACATCGTTCCTGTTCGTTTTAACTAGTTTTTAAAATTTATTTTTATTTTGTGCGTCTTACAGCTAACAGCATAAATTTATTAGAAATAATGGTACGAACTATATATCATAACCACCCCTAAGCAAACTTATAATACTATTTCAACACCCATTTTTGAGTGTTTCATCTAGATACCTGCTTTATTATCATTGGATGAGTGGAGATGAGTATATATTACAATCCTATCCAATAATAATAAAATGAGTGTCTAAATAGGATACCCAAAAAGAGTGTTGAAATAACATTATTGCCAAACAAACGAAAATAAACGTTTAATATATGAACCATGCAGGTTCAATTATATATGTTAATCGCACCACGTTATCTATTATACGCTCCACTGTAATGATTATCCAACATATGCATGTGCAGCCGCGCAGGGAAGTTATTATAATTTAGTGGAAAATATATTCAACATATTTGGTTTAGATTTTATTAATATCAAATTAAATTTGCAAATATATAGTTAATTGAATAAACTTTTAAATTGGTCCCTAACAATATTATCAATAGATAAATTAGTTTTAATAAAAATAAATTATTGTTAAGATCCTTGACAATTATAAAAATAGGACATCATAAGTTCCTAATACACTTACAATCTATAAAGAGTCTGATGTGTAGGTTAATTACTGATATAAATGGTCATTAATTAATCCACATGACATTAGTGAGTTTCTCAATACCAACTCTCACCCAAAAATATAAAATATTTGCATCACAACCCTATGCCTTCATAAAAATAAAAAAATTTCTTGTTTTGAATTAGAATATTGGGCAAAATTTGATTATTTTCTTCGTTCAATTGCTTGTGTTTGAATTGATTTATTTGAATGCTAGCTACAGGGATAGCTTTTTTTTTTGTGGTATAACAATTGCAAGAAAAAATGAAGAAAAGTACATGAAAGGATAGTGCATAAGAATGAGGAAGGAGAAGAAATATTTTTTTTTGAAGGACGGGTTAGGATTGCAAATATTTTGATATTTAGAAACTCAATAATATCATATGGACCAATTAATAACTATTTATTTGAGCAATTAACCTATAAGTCAAACTCTTCATAGTTTGTAGGTGAATCAGAGACCTGTGATGTCCTATTTTTATAATTGTAGGGGACTTCAACATTAATTTATTTTTATCAAGGACTAATTTATACATTAATGATATTATTAAGGATTGATTTGGGGTTTGCTCTAGTTAATTTTATGAAAATCAACCATAGATAATTAATTTTAGAATTTTAAACTCTTGTAAATATATATTTTAAGATTAATCACTTTGAAGTAAGATACTAAAACTTGCCCGATGACGAGGAATTTGCACAGTATATACGAAATCTTAAGTCCAGATTTTATTACCTTTAAATTTTTTATCAAAAAAAAGTATAAATTAATAACTGCAGTGGAGTGTTTGAAATTGAACTCTATTTGTTACTTAATTTTTAATATTAATTATTATGAATTCTTGATGTATTAGGTGCCTTCCACCATTGGCCAAATTTAACTATGAAAAGCAAGTCAGATGTAAGAACTATGAAGGTTCTCGAATAGTCAATTCTATCATTTTCCTTTGCACATGTAGGCAACCGTATATGACTTTGACACGAATTCGCCATATCGAAACTGGGTAGGCTTTTAAGTCAGCGTATCGATGTTATTAATATAAAATTGTGCATTATGAAGTTCTTCAATCCGGTAAGAGTCAGGTTTCGAGCATACGTTTAGAAAGGCAATATATATATATATATATATATATATATGTGTGTGTGTGTGTGTATTTTATTTTACTTTTATGATATTTTACTAGTGATTATCAATTTTACTAGAAGATGTTCATAATAAAAGGAAATCACAAATAACAATATTTGATAAATATATTATAAAATTATTCTTACAGTCCAAAATGATTATAACAGATAGATATATATATATATATATAGATATCAAAGACAGTAATATCTAATTTTATTGTCATTAAAGAATATAGTCCAGCTTTAAAAAGTATTTCAAGAGATGTTCATATATATTTTTCATAAATAGGATCACCCAAGAGAGTTAGTCACCAAAACCAAACCCAAAAATAGTGCATGCTCCTAAAGTAAATGGTGCCAACGGAATCACATGCTCTTTGCTGTGTGCCTATGGATGGATGTAACTGGTTGCCTCGTTTAATTTCTACGTGTTGTCGAAGTCTGCTTCCGTCCGGAAACAATAATCAGAAAGAAAAGTGTCTGAATTGTAGCTTGTGCTGTCTTTTTCTTTTAGTCATTTGTACCTCATAATATTTAATTTCATCAAATCTACCTGGAAATTATTTTTTAGTAATAATTCAGTTATAAAATACTGTTACTATTATATGAATAATTGTTGAAATTATAAAATATTTTGATTTAATTCTTGTTATCTGAGTTTCTAAATAATAAAAAGAATTGTATTAATTTTTAAAAATTCAAAAATATAATCTACAGTAATTAATAAAGATCAAACTGAAAGTAAATCAGGATTAGGGGGGCCAGCACATTCGCTTGTTCACGTTCTTCTCGGATCCTGCTAGTGCTACTTTTGGCGATTAGTGATTACTCGGCCAAACAGCAGGTTCTTGAATACCATTGGCCTACAATGTCTTTATATAGTTCTATTTCCCCATTTTGCCAGCGAAATTGACAGAAAGCTCTTTGATATCGTAGATCAATTTGGATCCTTGACAAAAAGAGAATATTTCTAAAAATAAAATAAATCTCACATATTTATTGTACACGTAACATCTATGTATTGTACTGCATTTATTAGTTGTGTTTCAAGACACTTCATAAGCTTAGTGTATATAATGTAGAAAAAGTGGCGGTGGCTGTGCATTTTGCACCTAACGTCAAAAAATCAAAAGAGACATGCACATACGCACAGAATGCCAAATCTGATTCCAGAAATATGCATGATAATACACGATAACTTTCAAAAATCATCTATAAATAGAGCCTTCAAGCCAGGCGGTTTTAGCATTAGAGGCGAGAAGCATTTCCTCAGTTGTAAAGGAAGAAGCAGTGTAGGCTTCTTGTAGTGAGAGAAAAATAGAGAGTGTGTGTAAGAAAATTCCAAGAGTGTAGTGTGAGTATACACTGGGGGGTTTTGGATATATTCTCTAGATCTCTGTAATACTACTAATTGTAGTAGAAGAGAGTCTCATTGGGGATACACTATATTGTAATTACTCTTTAAATATAGTGGAGTATTTTTCGGAGTTTGGCGTGGTTTTTCCTCAAAATTACAAGAGGGTTTACCATGTTAAAATATTGGTGTCTGATTATCTTGATCTATTTTGTTGGTGTGAATAGTAGCAGTACTATTCATAAATAGAGAAGCGGGTCCCACTACATAGTACTATTCACGTGAATAGAGACGTGGGCCCCACTGCGAATAACTATTCACCGTACTCCATTTTTAGTCTCTTCGATTTGGGCGCTTGGCTCACATCAGAAAAGTGTTTATTACACTTGGGGTGTCACTACGATGATATCATAACAAGTGGTATCAGAGCTTTGGATCGGTGGGATTTATTCTTAGTATGCTCTGTGGTTGCAGCTTAGTCTGATCTTCCACATCAAAAAAGAGTTTCTCCCTAATACTTGAGGATCACCTTTTGGTTCTTTGTTCTTTGGAAGACAGTGTGATCTTTGTGAGAGTGCGGTTGAAGAGGTTACGGCTAAGGAAAGACTTGGTATTTAAGCGTGTCCATTGTGACCCACCTCTCTTTCTGGGAACCCTCTTGGTGCACGGTTTCTGATTGAATTGCACTATTCCAGTATACGGTTAATAGTATAAGGTTCTGACTAAGATCCAAGATGTCGATGCCAAAATTTGAAGTGGAGAAATTTAACGGGTCCAATGACTTCAGGCTATGGGCGAAAGTGCAGGCATTGCTAGGTCGGCAAGGTCTTGCAGAGGCGTTGGAGGACCAGGTCATTACGATGACAAGAAGAAGGAGATGATGGTCAAAGCAGCGAGTACAATCTGATTGAGTCTTGCGGACAATGTTCACGAGAAGACATGGATGAAAAACTCGCTGATTCACTATGAAAGGCTTTGGAAGAAAAATATTCTGTAAAGACCTTGTCCAACAAGCTTTATCAGAGAAAGAGACTGTACACATTCAAATATTTAGGAGGAAAATCAATGCAAGAACATATAGATGACTTCAACCGGATGATCTCAGATGTTGGAGCGGTGGAATTAAAGTTGAAGATGTTGATCAAGCTATGATCTTGTTGACTTCATCGCCTCAGTCTTATGATAATTTCGTGATACCATACTTTATGGTAGATCCGATATCTCGATGAAAAATGTCAAAGAATCGCGATGATAAAGGAACATCAGAAGTTAGTAGCCGGATCCAATGTCGAAGGTCCTGCAGATGGATTGTTCGTGACGAGAGGGCGTAGTCAAGAAAGAGGATCGGGAAGCAAAAGCAAGAGAAGATCAAAGTCCAGAAAGCATAAATCTGTGAAGTGCTTTCATTGTCACCAGACGGGACATATCAGAAGAAATTGCCCAGAGAGAAAGGAGAAATCAGGAGATTCTGCCAACGTAACAATTGAAAGTTCTGAAGATAGTGATGCCGATGCTGGTTTGGCCTTGACAGTATTCACAGGTGATACCGGAAATGAGTGGATCCTGGATTCTGGCGCATCCTTTCACATGACACCTAATCGAAACTTTTTCTCATCCTATAAAAAGCGGGAGGGAAAGGTTAGATTAGGAGATAATAGAATTATTCCGATTGCTGGTGAAGGAGATGTGCAAGTGAATTTGGACGATGGTACTAAAAGGATGTTTCATGCATGGCATGTACCAGAATTGGGTAGAAATCTGATCTCATTGAGTGCCCTTGACAAACGGGGGTACAAGTTCACTGGAGAGGGTGGCTTCTTGAAGGTATTCAAAGGCTCAATGGTGGTATTGAAAGGAAAGCTGCAGGGCGGGATCTATCTATTGCTAGGAAGCACAGTCGATGGAACTGCTGCTGTTCTATCCTCTGAAAGAAAGGATGATGCTACACGATTGTGGCACATGCGGCTTGGTCATATGAGCGAAAAAGGAATGACCATACTTGCTGGCAAAGGCTTGTTGAAAGGCCTGAAGAATTGTAAACTTGGTTTACGTGGAAAACCGTGTATTTGGAAAGCGTAAACGGGTGAAGTTCAATTCGGCAAACACAATAGCAAGGGAATATTGGAGTATGTCCACTTTCGGATGTTTGGGGTCCACATTAACTCCTTAGGTGGAGCTCGCTATTTTCTTACTCTGATAGATGATTATTCCAGAAAAGTCTGGATTTATTTCCTGAAGAAAAAAGAAGAAGTGTTCGACAAATTCAAGCAATGGAAGGCTATGGTCGAGAAGCAAACCGGGCGGTCAGTCAAGAGACTAAGAACTGACAATGGCGGAGAATTTTGCAGCAAAGAATTTGAGGAGTTTTGCAGAAATACTGGTATAGTGAGACACCATACTGTACCAGGAACACCACAGCAAAATGGAGTTGTAGAACGGATGAACAAAACACTTCTAGAGCGTGCAAGATGCATGCGAATCAACGCAACACTTCCCAAATCATTTTGGGCTGAGGCAGTCAATACATTGTATATCCGGTAAGCAGATCTCCATCCGCTATTAATCAAGATTCCACAAGAGGTATGGTCCGGTCGACCCGTAAACTATTCTGATTTAAAGATATTTGGTTGTCCTGCATATGCCCATGTGAATGATGGTAAACTTGAGGCAAGGGCAAGAAGGTGTATATTTCTAGGATATGCACGAGGGGTGAAAGGCTACAAACTGTGGTGTATAGAGAAGGCAAGTTCACCTAAAATCATTGTCGTGAGAGATGTCACTTTTGACGCGGCAATGCTAAATCAGAAGAAGGAGTCTAACTTAGATGAGGCAGAGACAGATCATGGTGCTAAGAAGCAGGTGGAGCTAGAGATTGACTGTGGGAAGGTGAAGCAAGAAAATGATATAATGAATCAGCCAAGTACTTGAGGATTGCTCAACCTGAAGTAGAACAACAAGATGAACTCGACTATGAGGAAGCGGTGAACCAACCAGAGAAGCGAGCCATACGGTATTGCTCTTGGCGAGAGAAAGGCCAGAAATCCAGAAACCAAAAAGATATCTGGATTCTGCTGCTTGTGCACTTGACTCATTAGATGCAGATCCTATAGCCTTTACTTTGGCTATGGCGGATGGTGCAGTTGGAGATGAACCATATACCTATCATGATGCAATAGAAAGTAAGGAGTCGAAGGAGTGGCTGATAGCAATGAATGAGGAGATTGAGTCTCTTCAGAAAAATCAAACGTGGGAGCTGGTACAACTTCCAAAGGGGAAAAGAGTAGTTGGCTGTAAATGGGTTTACAAAAGGAAAGAAGGAATCCCTGGCATTGAGCCTCCAAGGTTCAAGGCGAGACTGGTAGCAAAGGGTTATACTCAGAAGGAGGGTGTTGACTTCCATGAAGTATTCTCTCCTGTAGTGAAGCATAGCTCTATTCGGATCCTATTAGCTATTGTAAGTACGTTTGACTTGGAGCTAGAAACGACTTGATGTGAAGACGGCGTTCTTACATGGTGAGCTAGAGGAGCAGATCTACATGAGTCAACTAGAGGGGTTCATAAATCTTGGTAAGGAAAATCATGTTTGCCTATTAAAGAAGTCATTATATGGCTTGAAGCAGTCTCCAAGGCAGTGGTACAAAAGGTTCGATGCATTTATGATTGGTACTGGATATAGTAGAAACCAATATGATAATTGCATCTACTCTAAGGAGCTTCCAGATGGTTCGAAGATATATTTGTTGTTGTATGTAGATGACATGCTAATTGCAGCTCGTAATAAAAATTTGAAATTAGTATGTTGAAAACTCAGTTGGGAAAAGAGTTTGAGATGAAGGACTTAGGTGCGGCAAGGAAGATTCTTGGAATGGAGATTCATAGGGAGCGGCATAATAGCAGGTTGTGTTTAACACAACAAAATTATATTATGAAAGTGCTACAACGCTTCAATATGGATCAATCCAAGCCAGTTGGCACTCCGTTGGCTGCACATTTTAAATTATCTTTGAAGGAATGTCCGAGAACAGAGGAGGAGGTGGAGCACATGTCTCGTATACCTTACTCTAGTGCGGTTGGCGGTCTCATGTATGCCATGGTGTGCACTAGACCGGACATTTCACATGCGATGAGTGTGGTAGCGGATTTATGAGCAAACCTGGAAAGACACCTTTGGGAAGGCTGTGAAATGGATCGCGCGGTACCTAAAAGGTTCCAGCGATGTCTGCTTTGGTATTTGAAGGTCAAAAGAACAGTAGAGTTGTAGGTTATGTAGATTACGATTATGCGGGTGACTTGGATAAAAGAAGGTCATTGACAGGCTATATCTTTCTGATCTTTGGATGTACTATTATTTGGAAGGCGACATTGCAATCAATAGTGGCATTGTCAACTCTTTGAAGGCGAGTATATGGCATTGGTGAAATTTGTTAAAGAGAGTATTTGGGTGCACGGTCTTTTGGATAGTTTTGGATTGAATCAACATGTACCAATTGTACATTGTGATAGTCAAAGCGTCATTCATCTGGCTAAAAATCCAGTGTATCATGAAAGGACAAAGCACATTGACGTCAGACTTCATTTTGTCAGAGAATGTATCAATAATGAATCTTGTTGCAATTGAGAAGATAGCCACGGTGAGAACCCGGTAGATATGATGACAAAATCATTGCCGATTGACAAGTTTAAGCATTGCTTGGACTTAGTTAATATTTGCGAGAGGTTGAAAGTGTTGCAAAATGCTGACCAAGGTGGAGAATTGTAGAAAAAGTGGCGGTGGTGTGCATTTTGCGACCAAGAATGTTGAAAAATCAAAAAGAGATTACTGTGCACATGCACAGTAATATGAAATACAGTTGTACCACCGAAATATGCACAGTAACTTTCAAAAATCATTTATAAATAGAGCCTTCAAGCAGACGGTTTTAGCATCCCGAACTGAGAAGCATTTCCTCAGTTGTAAAGGAAGAAGCAGTGTAGGCTTCTTGTAGTGAGAGAAAAATAGAGAGTGTGTGTAAGAAAATTCCAAGAGTGTAGTGTGAGTATACACTGGGGGGTTTTGGATATATTCTCTAGATCTCTGTAATACTACTAATTGTAGTAGAAGAGAGTCTCATTGGGGATACACTATATTGTAATTACTCTTTAAATATAGTGGAGTATTTTCGGAGTTTGGTAGTGGTTTTTCCTCAAAATTACAAGAGGGTTTACTGCGTTAAAATATTAGCGTCTTGATTATCTTGATCTATTTTGTTGGTGTGAATAGTAACGAGTACTATTCATAAATAGTGAAGCGGGTCCCACTACATAGTACTATTCACGTGAATAGTGACGTGGGCCCCACTGTGAATTACTATTCACCGTACTCCATTTTTCCGTCTCTTCGATTTGGTGACTTAGCTCACATCCGAAAAGTGTTTATTACACTTGGGGTGTCCCCGACTCTGATGATATCATAACATATAATTTGAGTATAAAATTCATATTTCTCAAAATAAAATAAAACTCATACTGCACTCATAAACTTATATGTTATGTACGAAAGGAACATGATATAGACAGTTCAAACATAATGAATCACCCATGCTTAGTTAGTTAAAATATTTAGATAATGCTCGTTATTTTTAAGTAAAATTTGGAGTTTAAGTTTTGTATATTACATAGAAAACAAATATTTAGAGTTGAGACAGATTTGTTTCTGTAATAGATACTTATTTCTTTCAGGTAAAGTTTGAAATTTAACTTTTGTATATTAATATTAAATAAAAAAAAAAGACATTGAGAGTTGAGACAGCATTTTTTTTGTAATAGAATTCACCTAACTCAAGACAAATTAAATTATATTAATAGCTGGATTGAATCCTAAAATCGTTAATGAATCATGTACTACTACTACTATTATTATTATTTCTAACCTACTGCATATACGAATTTTGAAAGAAGTTTGCCAATCTAAAAAGGTGCAAAGAGTCTATCGATCCACTCGAGTTTAGTTCTCAAACTCTAAGAATTTCACAAAAATTCATTAATTTAATTATTTCACAATATGATTTGCAATGAAGTACTTAATCACCTATTTATATGCTTAAATAAACCACTAATATCTCTAACAATTTAATTGATGACTACTACTAATACTCCTAACAATGTAACTAAGTGCATAGATACTAAATCGATTCACAACATTGTAACTTTTTAGTTTTTATTGTACAGCAAAAAGGAAAAAAAATTATGAAAGAAAAAAAAGGTTTCAATAGTTTAAGAGCTTTCATATTTTTCACGTCCCGTCCCCCAAAAAAAAAAAAAATAAAGAACAAAATTAAACAAGCCGCTCTTGAAAGAACAGTTTCCGCAATTGTATGCAGTAAGATTTTTTTGAAGATTGAAGAGATTGTGGTATATGGGATGGGCTGAAGTTGGCGCTGGAAACCTCATGGTGTAGCAGAGTCGTTCGATTGGGAACAGGATTTGGTTTGTGAGGTGGAAAATGTTCTAACACCAGCGTAGCTAATTAAAGAGGGAAACCAATACGACAAGAGATCAATTTGGTGCTATTAGCTAGAAACTCAAAATTCCGGTGTCTTATTGTTCAATACCAAATTCTTTACTGGAGTGAAGACTGAAGTTGTCTTCAACATGCAGGTTTAGTGATGATATTATGTTTAATCATATATGGGTGGATGCACCTTTTATCTTTAGATTCATGATGATCCACTATTATTAGTTATTGGATCAAACCATCAAATAAAAATAATAATTATCTAATAACTAATAATAGAAAGTTCATAATGGATAAAAAAATTGAGATACATCTTATAATTTACCTTAATTATGCTATGAAAGTGTGGTGTAATGTAACTCCACCAAAAGTGAAGTTGCTAGTTTGGTTTGTCTTGCTGGGTAAAATTAACACCAAATTAATAAGATGACCGTCTTTCTCGATAAAACATCATTAATAATGAGAATATGAAATGTGTTGTCCCATGTAATGAACAAGGGGGAGAACATTGGGAATCTATTCCTCACATGTAATTATGTATGGTGCACTCGTCTTAAAAGATGGAACGTAGCTTTGGTTATGCCTGCAAATCCAAGGGGTAAAACATATTACTTTTAAATTATTACATGTAAATATAAATTTGATCTTCAAATAACCAATAAAAAAAACAATTATGGACTCGTTTGGATTCCCTTATCAAAAAAGATATTTTTTTTAAATGATCTCTTTTAAAAATATATTTTAAAGAAGTAAAAGAAGTATTATATTTGGAATAATATTAATTTCTATTTGGATATAATATTAAAATATATTTATTTATCAAACATTATAAAAGAATTCTTTTTTCAGAAGAAAGATTATTTTTTTTTTATTTTTTCTAATGATTCTGCTTTTAATTAAAAAAAATATCCAAGCATATCAAAAAATACGAAAATATTTTTTTTCATAAAAAGATATTTTTTTTATTAAGGTAATGGCACTCAAACAAGCACAGTATTTATACTTGATTGTTGAAGTAGTTTAATCTTGCAGCTAATCAAAATACACGCTAGCATTGCTCCTATGATTATTTCCTTTAAAGCTTACATATATACTATATATAATTAACTTTAGTTTGGTTATCATCATCTAATTATGTGAACACCCTGCCCCTAGGATTTTCCTTCAGGTTTCGCCACTGGTCTGGTCGTGTGGAAAATACAACTTTGAAAGGTGCGGGAGGAAATATTGTGGACAGATGGCAATCCTGGGTGCAGTTAATCGCGGGGCTACCTAGGACAGGAAAGTGAAGACCAATATCTACAGGAGGCCTACCTATGTTAGCTTATATGGCGATATGTCGTAGCTCGTGGGTGATTTGTTTGCATGCAGTTGGTCCTGCATGTTTATCGTCATGAAACTGATTTTTCTTTTTTCATAACAATGAATAATATATATTTATGGAAGAAAATAATTTATTGTCTATTATTTCTGCTTTTGGCACTGTATTTTTTCAATGCAGTATATGCGATTTATAATTTATTCAAACATATAATACTAACAATCAATTTAACAACGATGGGTTTCAGTAAAAATTAATTATGATTTAAAAGAGGTTTTGTCTACTAATTTGTGGGTTTAAATTTTAGAACAATAAATTTAAGAGACATTTGGTATGGGATAATCTATTTAGATTACTGATAGTATTGCTTAAAATTACCTCGACCCATAAGATTGTCTTGTTTGATATACTCACATTGCTGGTAATCCACGTTACTAGTGTAAGCCACAAAAAACCTAAAGATAGAAAGCGCACTTATTAATCCAAAGTTTCCAATTGTGGCCTCCTGCGTAGAGGTGGGTTCAAAGCATGACCCAGTTGTTACGATTCAATGATAATGATTTGATCATTTTATCTTCTAAAATAAGGTGCTCACTTTATATGATCTCTTTCCGATAATTCGCATTACCCCCAAGAGGGCGTATCTATCTAGAATACCACCGGCAATCTATAATTTATTATATTACAAAACTACGCAGCCAAACCTGAAACCTAACCCCTTTTTTCACGATCTCAGCCATTGCTCTCACAGTGAAGCACGTCGCCTCCCTATTGCTGTGCGTGCCATGTTGCTTTCTTTCTTTCTTTTTTGGTTTTGGTTAATCGTGGGGTAATTTTGTTTTCATTTGACTTTTCTGATTTTTGAAACTAATTGAACTTTTGCTTTTGGTTGTATTTTTGCTTGCTGGGAAGACTTCGACTTTGACCATGATTTCATTACTGCTGATGGGTTGGTGAAGGATTGACTACGCACTAACTTGCTGTCCGCAACAGAGGAATGACCGAATGAGTATAGTTATGCTTGTTTGAGGGTGAGAAAGAAAGAGAGAGATGACCCAGTGAAGCAAAGCATTTTGTTTTTTTCAGTTTTTAATTTTACATATTTGATCATATGTTTGCGATCCAGATGGAAAGCTCACACATACAATCGGCGCAGACAAATTCTATTTTATTGTTTCTCTTTTTGTTTAGAGGGTATTTTGATAAAAGAAATATATTATCCGATAATCATTTTTATATACCATGCTAAGTAATGAAAATTGTTAGTTATATTATTTAAGCATACCAAACATTGTATTGTAATGTTAATAGTAATTTAAAATATGGTAATATGAATTACCAGTAATGTTACTAGAAACGTGCCAAACGTCCTCTCGAAGAATTTTATCCAATCACACAACGCCTAACTTTATATAAATATTCATGCAAGAAAAAAAAAAGAAATTGAAATTTACACTAATAAAATGTTATTCAATGGTATAACATTTTCTTAAAATTATATATATATATATATAGAGGTAACAATTAAATAAAAAAGTCAACAATATTTTTCATATTTTCTCAATTTCTTTTTCTTTTTCTTACATGAATATTTATATAGTTACAGTGAAATTACAATATAACATAAAAAATCAGAACGTAAGAGAATTTCTTGTAGACTCTTGCAGCACAACATGATTTTATACTTTTGTAATTGAAATTTAATAATTTAATCATAGTTAATGTGAGACTTACTTTCAACTTACACATTTTTAATTTATTAAATAACTACTCTATGAATTAATAATAAATCGTATAATTAATTATGGCTGAAATATTAAAAGTTCAAATAAAATAACTACAATATTAGGTATTGCCTTTTTGGGTACATCGAAAAAGAAAGAAATCTTAGGTATTGCTTAAAAGAGTAAAATAAATATCTGCTTTAATTTATTCAATAATATATAATTTTTAGATGCTGGATAGTTTAAAACGATAAATTGAAGTCGTAAGCTAGAAGGTCCACAATCCCATCAAATGCTGGCAAATTCTCGTTCACCAACCTCCGTTAATGACGTATATTTTTTTTTTGGTGTACTTTAATGACGTATATAAGGTATAACGTAATTTCCTTAACAGAATAAAATAATTCAAAGAAAATTTTGATTTTGTTTGCTCTAGTTTCCTTGTTTTCTTTTGTCAGGGGAAATGGGTATTGACCCCGATCAAAATCTTACAGTATAGTCATCCTTGAAATCAACGTCCTATGCTAGTAATTTGTTAATTCTTGTTTATTATAACAAGCCCTTTCTTTCATTTTTTTTTCTTTTAAAATTTAAATTCATAAACATATTAAATTTACTTTACTTTAGATATCTAAAAAATAAAAACCCACTTTACCTCCGATGAAAAAATTAAGGCAGGTTTTAGAATTATCTTATACTTTTTAAATCTTAAAAGGCTAGTATAATCTTATTATAATTAATAACAATAAATAGAAATTATCTTATTTAATATTTATATCTATTATAGTTAGTCTAGATTTTAAGAGCAACTTGATCTCAGATAGATATATATATATATATATATATATATAAAAAGATGGGAGACAAAAAAAAAAAAAAAAAAGAAGAAGAAGCATGAGTTCCAAAAATAAAAAAAAAAACCTCATCCACCAGAACTGAATGGGAAAGGTGGAAAGAGAGGGATTTTAGATGATATGGGGAAAGGGGTACCAAATGGAGACGAAATCCCAAGATCTAGCTTCAAATTCTAACAGATCAAGTATCAAAGAAGGTGTTTGTGGCGACTTGAGGTGGAGTCGCCGATAGTGTGAGGATAGGAAACCCTGGTCTTCCTCCCACGTACAGAATTTCGATGAACAATGCAGTGTGGCTAATAATATAACAAGGGCTCCTTTGTAAAATTATAAACTCTATCTATTTTATGTTAGTTTTAAAATAAAATTTAATGGATAAAATGGCAATAGTTGGATCTTCAAAAAAGCATCATCTCACAGTAAATTTAAACTGACCATCAGAAGGTCCAAAAGTTGTCATGGAGCAACATAGATGGCACATGCCTACCAAAAACAATTAACATGGATGGCACCTGCATTGTACATTGAATTGAAAAGGAAATATATATTGTAAAAGAATAAAACAAAACATTTATTTTAGTTAGAAGTTATAACTTTTAGGTTTATCAATTTCTCTGTCTCCTTACATTTTACTTGAGAAAAAAAGGAAATATTATAAATCATAAGGCCTACAGTTGGTAGTTAGCTGGGTTCCTTAAACATTTAATCAGGGGTTTAATTTCTGACGGTGTGTATAGAGAAGATTTATTGCCTTATGCCTTCAAGAAATTAATCATTATTTCCAGCAGTAGATACCCTTAATTCAACCAAAAAACCAAAAGGAAAGATTATTCTCATCAATTATTTTCATCTTGTATATATAGAATATATGAAATGAGAACATGATTGATTATGAAAATAATGGTAATAATAATTGCCGGTTAGATTATAAATAAATAAAAATATAAAGTTATATAATTTTTTATATAGTCATTTAATATTTTATTAATTTTTAATATTTTTTATTCATATTTGATTTAATCATATTTTCATACAAAACACTCATCACTTTATATACCACTCTTGAATCTTGATATGTATCTAGTGAGAAAGACTATATATTATAAAAATAATATAAGTAAATTTAGATTGTATAATTATATATGGATAATTAAAATAAAAAATTAATCAATAATCACATCGTGGCTAAAAGTTGTTTTATTCCCTTCTCTTCGACCTCGTAATTCGTTGGTAATATATGTATAAACCTACAAATAAGATAACTTGCTCTAGCTATTTTTTTATAATAATAATAATAATACCTTAAATGAAAATCCTATGAGTGTGTGGTAGATAGCCTAAAAATATAGTCGAGTAGGAATGGATGGAATAGGTTTTTTCTCTTTTTGGATAAAGGAGCCAGAGCCCAGAGCCAGAAGAGCAAAAACAAAGTACACAATACGGGGCAGAGTAGGAAATGGACGGAGTAATTAATTAGAACGTTCCAAAAACTCTTGAATATTTACACGGAACGAAAATGCTATACAGCTGAGCGCTGCTGCACAGTAGTGTGTGACTCTTGATTTGAACTCTGTGTCTCTGTCCTATACAAGGGGCAATGGTATTCTAGAATATTTCGGGGCACAAATTATTGATTAAAAAAATTATATAAAAAATACCAGTATAGAAAAAAGGGGGTAACATGGTAAATGCGTTAAAATGGGTGCTGAGAACTTTGAAGCGGAGGCGGGAGGGGCAGGTACACACACACACCCTTATATAAATGTAGCTGTCCACCGTACAAATTCCCTACCACAAAATCAAATCACATAATCCATTTCTCTTTCATCCCTTCCGTTCCATCATTTCGTCCTTTTTTTTTTTTTTTTCTTTCTCATAACGGCAAGCACTACACGAAAACAATAAATATTTATTTCTTCCCTATTTTATTTTTATTTTTATTTTTATTTTTATAAAAAAAGGTAACTTTGAATTTTCAGGAAAATAGGGAAACAGCAGCGAAGGGGAGAGAGGAGAGCCAGAAAGGAAAACACGAAAAAGGGGGCTGGGGTGCTCCGTTCAAAATGACGGAATAGCCCCTCTGTTTCGGTTCCTTCCAGCTTTGCTTCTTTTTGTTCTCGTTTGTTGAGCGGCTTTGTGTTCTCTCTACTATTTTCTTTCTCTCGTCTTCCATCCTCTCTCTTCATCTTCCCTTTCTTCTTCTCTGACTGCGACACACACTCAGGTACGAAAATTCTCCCTCATATTTATTCCCCCTCGCTTTTCTCTTCTGATCTACGCACCTCACGTTTTTTGTTCGCTACTACCAGAGACTGCACCTCATCCATCCCCCAAACTCCATCTTTCAAATCCTCCGTCAATTTTTTTTCTGCTTTTGTTTTTTTTTTTCTTCATGAACACCGAAAGATCGAGCTCCTGAAATAAACAAACGGAAAAAAAACTTGTGGTTTACGTATTTCTCGGCATTGAAGTAAAAGGTTTTCGTTATTTTGTGTTTTTCTTTTTAAAATAATATTTCATGAGTGCTGGATGCATTGCGTTCGATGGATTAGGGTTGTGATTTTCGATGTAGTTTGCAATGTCTCTGATTTTTTTTTCCCTTTACTTTTGGCTTTGGGTTCGGTTTTCGGCCTTCTCGGTTTGCGATGTTTTCTAGATTCAGAGTCAGATCTGCGTCGTCTTTTCCAACGAATTTGTGTGTTTTTTGTTTATTGATTAATTTATTATCTGGAAATTTATTATTATTCTAGAATTTTCGTGTGGAATCTCAGTTTGATAACATAAACTTGCCATTTTCAGTTGAAGGTTTTTAATACATGAACTTTTTTCGCAGCTCTGTTTCATGCAGTTGGTTATTGAACTTGTCTTTTCCTTTTTGTTTTTCCGAATAGAATAAAAAAATGGGAAAAAAAACTCATCGTCTTCGATTCTCTCTGGTAAAAGCTTATAAGCTCTTGAACCGCAACGGGTTAAAGATGCAGGTTGAGGTTCTTAAACATGAGTTGCAAATGAGATAAATTGTAGAAAATAGATAAAGATAAAGAGTATTCTATGGATCTGTTCTTAAATTCGGCTTAATGTAATAGTTTAAGCAGAATGTCCAATCCTTGTGCGTTCTCTCTCTTTTTTTTTTAACTAGTATTAGAAAGTAGTTTGCTTTTGTTTTACTCTTTACTTTCTTTGTTTTTGGATTTTTATCAGAAAGTATTTTCCATCACTCTCTTGTGTCTCTGGTATAAATCTAGTGATGTTTTCTGGAAAAAGATTCTTTTATACTCATGGAGGAAGAGTTTTTTTTCTTCATTTTCACTTTTGGATGGTTATATGGGACCCACCCTCAAGTGCAGAATACAGAAATCCATGGCCAATATATTCCATGGAGGAAGTCTCGGTTTTTCTGTTGATGCATTTTACATAGGATTCTCCTTTTTGTTCTCTTTTTCCCACTTTGGGTGTGTTCGGCTGAGCAGGAAAAATGGGGTGGAAATTTCATAGATGAGATTCATGTATAAAATTACGTGCAAAAGTTATTTTGGAAAAATTCCATCCCATTTTTACCCCCCAAACAAACACACCCTTAGTGTTTGCCCCTTTGCCTTTTTTATTTAGTTTTTTTAAAAAAAAATTTTCAACTTGCTTCAAATTTGCTTGCAGCTGTAGATTGTAGAATTCATTATGGTGGCGACTGCTGCTACATCTTCACTTTTCCCTGTTACTTCACCCTCACCAGACGCTGGTGCAGAAGGCAACAAACATGGTGGTGGCCCTGCTAAACTTGTAGGACTCAAATCCAAGCGTGCATCTTCAGGTGGCTTGCAAGTTAAGGCTAATGCCCAAGCCCCACCCAAGATTAATGGAACCACAGTTTCCGCGGCTGTAGAGAGCTTGAAGCATGATGATGATTTGCCTTCCCCTCCCCCGAGAACTTTCATCAACCAGTTACCTGATTGGAGCATGCTTCTTGCAGCTATCACTACAATTTTCTTGGCAGCAGAAAAGCAGTGGATGATGCTTGATTGGAAACCAAGGCGACCTGACATGCTTATTGACCCCTTTGGTATAGGAAAAATTGTTCAAGATGGTCTCGTGTTCCGTCAAAACTTTTCTATTAGATCATATGAAATTGGTGCCGATCGAACAGCATCTATAGAGACAGTTATGAACCATCTGCAGGTGTGTTCGTATTCATACAAATGACTTTTTTATTTATATTCTTTGGCGACAAACATGCTATTCATAGATAGGCATGTATAACTGCATATTTACTCATTGTGGATATTTGAAAATCATACACAGATAATAGCAGCTTCTCAATATTTTTCACACAAGATTATCTCATTTATTTTGTTTAACAACAGGAAACTGCACTTAATCATGTCAAGACTGCTGGGCTTCTTGGTGATGGCTTTGGTTCTACACCAGAAATGTGCAAAAAGAACCTGATATGGGTAGTTACTCGGATGCAGGTTGTGGTTGATCGTTATCCTACATGGTAAGACACCCAGACTCACCCGTAATATGTGTAATTTGCACAGGTATCCATGTTAATCTAGATGAGATGCAACATAGTATTAATTTAAGATTAGAGTTGATGACTTAAGCTTGTTCTACTCATGGTAAGATGTTGAATACAGATGCAGACTTTTGAAAGAAGCAGCTAGATACTGTGTACTCTGTATCTTTTTTGCTTACTAGTTATATACTGTTTGTTCTGTTTGAGGACTAGATGGTTGAAGTTTTTAATTGTTTTGGTTCATTGGTGTGGACTAAAGTTAAATGAACCACTAACTAAGATTATTATGGATGTTCTGAATCTGATAATCTGAAATTGAGTGAAGCTCTATATTTGCTTCAGGGGTGATGTTGTTCAGGTAGACACTTGGGTTTCTGCATCTGGGAAAAATGGTATGCGGCGTGATTGGCTTTTGCGTGACTGCAACACTGGTGAAATATTGACAAGAGCCTCCAGGTAGAGATCATTTTCAGGAATTTTCCTTCCCCTGACTCCTGCCAACAAAACCAGACATGTTTTAAAATGTTCTTCTGAATGTGCATGACCAATGATTGGGCACAATTTTGAATCTTGCAAGCTTATAAGAAGTGATGGGTGGAGTTGTTTTCTCTTGAAACACAAATTTGTCTTGACTAAAATTGGAAGTATTCATTTTGCATTAGGCAATCTTGTTAAAGGCAATGAACTACAGATTTAAGTATATCATATTTGGCATCATATAATCTTTGTTTGTACCAACAGAGATTTGTGTAACCATTTTCTGAGCTGTTGGTTTTGGTTCGGATGATCTACAGTGTTTGGGTCATGATGAATAAACTGACAAGGAGGCTGTCTAAAATTCCAGAAGAAGTCAGAGGGGAAATAGGATCTTATTTTGTGGACTCTGCACCAATTTTGGAAGAGGATAACAGAAAACTACCTAAACTTGATGACAATACAGCAGATTATATTCGCACTGGATTAAGTGTATGTCAACTGTTTTTGGTAGTTTCTATCATTGATTTATTTTCTCAATTTACTTCAGATGCTGTTTTCCAAATCGGTTACATCCTGCATCTGTTTCCACTTTTCAGCCTAGATGGAGTGATCTAGATGTCAATCAGCATGTGAACAATGTGAAGTACATTGGCTGGATTCTGGAGGTATCTTGTTCTTGTATTCTTGTCTGCTCCCATTCTTGTTCTCTCCCCCCCCCCCCCCTCTCTTCTCTCTCTCCCTCTCACCCTCTCCCTCCATTGGACACATCTCTTGTAGCAGAAGCTTACTATGAGTCTAACTCATTATCAAGGTGGAAACCCAAATCAAATTCTAGGTGGAACTCTTGAGTGGGGCTATTTGCCTAACTAGAATCAGGCCTTTTGAAGGTTGGGTATTGATATTCAAGACACCCAATTTGCTTATAAAAGAACCCCACTCTTCAGTTTGTTGGCTCTGTGCAAGCAACTGTCTGTGGGGTAAGGGTGGGCACCTTTTTAAGGGAAGTTAGGGTGGGGTTTGTTATTATGAAGATGATTGTTATGGATGTTAGAAGTCATTTTAAGACAGTATTCAATTAGCTGTAACATCTTTTGGTATTTGATGTTTCGTTAGTTGTGATTTGTGAGCCAGTGAGGAGCAAAGTAGTGGGTAGAAATTGGCATTTGATTTGATCTTTTGTTAATCACTTATGTTTTGCCTTTTATTATTGCTTGTTGATTTCTTCTTGGAGAATAAAACCTTGACATGTTTTGTTGTTTATTTTGTTATGCATTGGGTTGTCAGATGTCTTATCATAACCATTGTACTTTGGTTGTTGCAGAGTGCTCCACAGCCAATCTTGGAGAGTCATGAGCTGTCTGCCATGACTTTGGAGTATAGGAGGGAGTGTGGTAGGGACAGTGTGCTGCAGTCCCTTACTGCCATATCTGGTGCTGATGTTGGCAATCTAGCTCAAAGTGGGCATGTTGAGTGCAAGCATTTGCTTCGACTGGAAGATGGTGCTGAAATTGTGAGGGGTAGGACTGAGTGGAGGCCCAAACGTGTGAACAACTTCGGAATTGTGAATCAGGTTCCAGCTGAAAGCACCTAAGATCTTGAAGGGTTAATGACTGGAGTTGCATTAGTCTCCTTGCTATGTTTGAACCGGTTCTGGTACCCCCTGGAGAGTCTTGCTTGTGTTTGTCTGATCTACATGTCTTTATATATAGCTTCTAATTTGTGTTACTTTGGTGGGTAAGGGGGTAAAAGTAGAAGTGACTCTCATTCTCGTTGTAATTAGCTCCTGCTCTATTATCTCTCTGCTCCATATTTCCTTACATTTATGGTTGCACACTACTGCTAGGCTGTCTTCAATATTTAATTGCTTCATCAAAATGGCTAGGCATGTATATTATTATTCTTTTCTCTTGGCCCTTGTTGGAAAGATGCAATTTTCCTTGTGAACAAAGCACAATTATTGTTTTATGTATAGCATGTAGGCAAGAATAACTTGCCCATCTAATACAACTCTTTTTGTATTGCTCCAGCTCGTATGACGGCGTCCCTCACATGGGAATTATTGGGTGCACAAAGTGCCTTCACCTTCAAGAATGTTATAATAATACAATGCACTTTTTAGTTAACCGGTGGGCCTTGATGTGTGGGGGGCCCTTGTGCATGCGCTATGCTATATATTTGTCTAGTCCATCTTTTGTTTGGACTTTGGACTTGTTTGGGCTAAGAGTAGTGTGCCTTCTAGAATTTCACTGTTTTAATGTTTAGCTCTATCCCTTGAAGACAATGAATAAATAAATAAATTATATTGATCTCTCATCAGATTAGGAAATATTATTCACTATATTTCTTGATTTCTAAAATTATTTATTGATTTTTCTTGAGATTATGGATATATAAACCCAACATATTTTATATTTGGTAGTATGTTACACTAAACATTCATGAGTCCCTCCCTAGATGTGGTATCTTATATATAAGGGATGTTAGTATAGTTTACTTTTGCTCGAAAAGAGTTATTCTCCTTGATTCATGCGGAGTGTGACCAAGCTTTTCAGTTAAACAGTATTCAGACAAATGAAAATAATTTTCGGCTTGACATATTAGAGATTACCTCACAGGGAGGGCTGGTACTTAGGTAGCACAGGCCTTTTTGTAGGGCTTTCCTCTATTTTAGGCACCATCCTTCTCTTTACGTAATGTTTGTTGGCAAATTTTGATATGTAGTGTCGCATCATTACTTAGTTCATTATAATATTCAACGGTATTTTTGAACTAAAGTAGCAATTGAGATTATCAAAATTCGAATGAATTTATTTGTAAAGATATAAAAATCGCTCGGATGACGTCACCATATTACCGGATTTGCCTTCTGAGCTAACGTTGTACGAGGGTGAATCGGGCTGTAACTAATAGTAATTTAAGGCTCCAAAACGGTCCAAAGGGGAAAATCTTGTAGCAGATTAAAAGAAGAAAAAAAAAAAAGCCACTGTGTGTCAATTATTGTTTTAGAATTTAGAGTGAACAGAGCACTGAATTTAGAGCTAGTGTGCAGCTGCAGTATATAGGGGCCACAAAAAAAAAACTATGTTTTTGTACCCAATATTGTATCAATTTATATCTCATCTAGTGTTTGATGAGAATGAATTTTACTTAAATAAAATCTATGTTATATTTAATAATGAATGAGATATTAATATATATATATATATATATATATATATATATAATACAAATAATATTTTTTTTAAAAAAAGAAAGGTAAAACACCCGTGGGTGGGTGAGCCATGGCTAACTGCAAAAGTAGAAGCGAGGGCCAGTAAATTTCCCTATCAACGTTAGACAGTACCCTGACCTGATTCTGTGGATCGTGATACCTGATCCTGATGTGAAAGTAACCAGGCACTGCCTGGCAGGCACCATCTCGAGGGTCAAAACCATACGTGGCTTTCTCTCCACCGCAAATATTAATTTCATCATATAATATTTTTTCTTATAATTTAAAAATTATATTATTTACATTGAAATTTTAACATATAACTTCTTGTATTTACCCAAACCACTGAATCAATCCCAGTGATTCATTATGCATTAGTATTAGTACTAATATGAGAATATAAAAATATTAATAAGGACTTAAATTTATAATAAATCTTATACATAATATAAGCTTAATAATTATTTTTATAATATTTATATATTTTTAATTTGAAATTGTATTTTGAATTGGTGATATATTACCATAAATTAAAAACTATATTATCATTGCTCTAAAAATAACAGTGCGATTTGAGATTGATGGATGATGCAGCTTAACACGGCATTATGTTAGGACACCACCATGGAAATGCAAACTGTGTTGGGATTGGGAGTCAATTTCCATTGGCTCAAGTCTTGAATTTGGCGATTAATATTTCTACTAGTTTTGTTAATCAACGCCTTTAGAATAGATTGAGATTTTTTAATAAGAAAATTATTATATATATATATATGTTAAATACATTTATTTTTTTATAAATATAATATATATTTATTTGAAGCTATTATGATTGATCTAGTAATAACATATTTATGTAGGATTATTAATATTTTAGATTTAAATTTTTTTATGATCAACATAATTTTAGAAATATATATATATATATACACCTTTTTAAAATTTCAACCAACATCTTCAAGACATTATTTTACAAGCAATATTTGTTATCAATTTTCTCTTACGTGTCTTGGTTTAGTTTCTGTTCCAAAGTAATCTGTTTTCAATACATCGTACAAACCTTTTATATTTTATATATGCATAATTGACAATAAAGTTTACGTAAATTACTTAAAACTTTTTAAATCGCTCGTTGTCTTGAAATACGTTCTATTTAGTACCAAATCTTCATTTTCCTTATATTTAATTATTTTGGCAGTATAGCGATAAGCCACAGAAAAATCTGGCCTTCACTTTGCTATACAATTAATTGAACGGTCAAATTTCTCTTATTTCAATAATTTCATGATTTGAACCGTGACTTTAACCGTGAAAAAGGAAGAATGTCATGATCATATTGGGTTAGACGGAGTAATATAATAACGATTTTCAGGGACGAAAAAACAAGTTATCTTCACAATGACCCAGCTGAAGGGACAATAGATGTATATATTATTTAGAATCACGACAATATCAACTGGAACTATCATTTCCATCTCACGAAATGGTGGATATTTTCTGCTTGGAAAATATAACTTGGCTTTTTTTTTTTTTAGCGGGAAAACTGCGGATAAGGGAAAAATTCACTCATTATTTGCTGCTAAATTATGCATTACATTTTGTTTTAGAGCTTAAATTTTTAATGTTGGTTTAAACCTATCATTTGATTACCTAAGTCATACAATATAATAGTTACATTATAATTATTATATTATGAAACAATTATTTTGTTATTATTTAATTCATTTTAACAAATATTGTTTAAGGGAAGTCAATAATTGCTGCTCTAAAGATTTCAATAAAAATAGTATTGCCTAGTTTCTTACATGCGCAGCAAAATTAAAAGATAATGATATGAAACACGAATATAGATAGAGATTATGGGAAATGCATTTTGTACTCATGAGATTGACACATAACTCTTCGACACACATTTGAGATGCGTTGAAAAACAAACAAAATACAAAATTTAAAATAAAAAATACTTCAACAGTGGATGACTAATGCATTGAAGGTTGGGTTTGTAATTTGTGCGTGCAAATATCATCACCCTAGGAATTATAAATACAATTTGATATGAACACGAAGATACAAAAATTTCTAAAATCATAATATACGGCAATACTACAGCTAGTATAGCACCTAAAATTAGTATGGAATTAATAAAATTAATATTGAACTTAATTATATTTTGGGCCTATAACTTGACCCAATGGTCCACTAGTTTGAAAGCTTTGAATAAAGAATATCTTATGGTTAGTGTTGGAGGATATACTTGATATCATAAATTAATTGAAATTAGTTAGTTTGTTAGATATTAGTCAGTAGTTTATTTTGTTAGTTAGTCTATATAAGGATGCATTCTATTATATTACATCAACCTTTACATTGTTAGTAAAGTTTTCCAATTCAATTTTATCAATTATTACCCTCATTTATCTAATTACCATAAAATTCAAGATGATATCATAACTTGGTTGTTCTGGTATTATATTAAATTTTGTAGTGATAAGAGAAAAAAGAGTAATAATTAAGAGAATAATGAAATAAAAATTTTACTAATGGTGAAAAAGATTCAAGTAATACAATGGAATGCATCTTTACATAGATTAAGTAACATAACAAACTATTAACAAATATCTAATAAACTAACCAACTCTAACTACTCTTCAATATCAAGTATGTCCTCCAATAGTTAGGAATCATATGGAAGGGTGGCAATTTCAACCTGACTCGTAGGTTACCCACCCCGCTTAGGTCGGGTTTAAAACCGACCCCAACTTGCGCCCACATCCCTTATATATTTTTAAAAAGTAATTATTAATATTATATATATATATATATATATATATATAAAGAAAATTACCTAATCATAAATTCCTAATACATTAATGAATAACACCCACTCATTCTGTTAAGGATATTCTGTTATTTTTTTGATACTGATTACTACTATTTTAGAATTTAAATATTAACATTGTCATTGGTTGCATTTTATATTTTTATGTTTGATTTTTTAAATTTTGAAATAATTTGACAATTTTTTTAAAAAATAGCGGGGCAAGACAGGTACCGACGAGGTAATTGTAGGTTTAAATTTATAAAATTTACGGGTAGGATCGGGGCGGGTTAAAAGTGATATTTATTGGTACGAGATGGGATTAGGTTAAATAAAAATCTACCCCAACCTGCCTCATTGACACCTCTGTTCATATAAGATACTTAAAATAGCTAAACCCTGACTCAGTAGCCTTTATTTGAGCGAGCTCACGCCCTCCTTATTTTGAAATATATCTCCTCCTTTCAATGAGAGGTAAATAACTAATCAATTTATACTTGTATTAACCTAGAACAAGCATTAACTTGAGTTTAGAGTCCCTTACAACTTAAAAAGTTATGAAAATTCAACACAATCGTATCTCAAACATATACAAATTATTGAAGTATTTGTGCTTCTTAACTTATGTGCGGGAGTGTATCTTTGTGATTTTTTAACATCATTTACAATTTGGGTTAGGTATAAAACTTGGACATGCATTAAGTATTTTAATATTTGATATGACATGCGTCTTGTTTGGCGGCATTTAACAGTCATAAGCTTCTAACTTCCTATTAACGCAGTTTACAAGTCCACACCTCTTGTCAAACGGGTCTATTTCGCTCCTGTTGGTTTATGGAAGTTGGAACATTTAATGGGAGTTATTATTTCTTTAGGATAGTTCAGGGAGAGGTATAATCAGGACGAATGACATTGGAAATTGGATGTGCGATCCTCAAGCGTTAACGAGTACGTTAAAACGGGTTTTCTCGCATAAATATTTTTCATGATTTAGTTGAGTACAAATTTTTATTATTATAAAAAAGATGGGTTTAAATAGGAGCACATATCATTGTCTAGTCAATAAAGAAAACTTGCTTAAATTTTTTGCATAATAAAAAAAAAATCCATTCCCTGACGGATTCTTAAATTTTAAATAACAGGATAAAGATAATATATAGACATAATAAGAATTTTCACATAATTTTTTTCTTAATATGAGGATATAATCATCAATCTCCAATATATTGAAAATAGTGCCTGCCAACATCCATCCTAGCAATCAAACTGCCATGAATGTGGCAAGCAATGAGGTACTTTTGTTTTGCCCTTATAAATATTACTCTGGTATGTTTTTTGTCACTTCTCATTAATTGTTATTTATTTATGACATTTAAAAAATATCCCTAATTTAAAAACTTATTATATACTTAGCTAGTAGTTTTTAATTTTCTATTGTTATATTACATCCAAAATGAAAGGCACCTTTCATTAACAATTCAAGTGATTTATTGTGTGAAAGTGAAAGGAGCGAATCCAAGTTATTAGATCTAACATGATTGGTCAAGACTACGACATAAAATCACGTAACGATTTTCAATGATCACATGATCATTAATTACCATTAATAACTTTTAATCCTGACCACCTACATATAATTATACGGTCCAGATTTACTTATCTCATTCTCATAATAAACCACTTATATTGTGTATATATCAATTGTCCACTATAAAGCCTTCTACTTATATAACTAGCCAAGACGGAATGAATTCAACAAAAGAAAAGCCTTAAACTAAAATCTTCTTATGTATATTATTTGGCTTATTATATTATATCCAAATTTTCTAATATTGTAATTCCATTAAAAAAGAAACTATCGAAAGTTTGCAAGCACAATAAATGAGGATACTTAGTTAGGTTTTAATTTTCAAAATTAAATTAATTTTTATATGATATATAAAATTTCAATTATTTATTGTCATTTCTTATTTTTTATTTTTATTTATGAAATTTCTAAATTAAATACATTTAATTAAAAACCTTTTTTTAGCGTTTTTAATGTATCATTACACTAATATTTTAAATTTATATTTAATAACTAAACTACTTGATATTAAATATGAAAATTAACTAAAGTTATATTTTTAGCATAGCACCATAAAGAATCTTAATTTAAAGATAATGATTAATTGAAATTATTATCAAATCATACTTCTTTTTCTAACACGTCATCTAATTAATTTAATCAATTTTTTTCACTAATGTTATTTTTATAATTTTTTAGTATTGCAATAGTAAATATTGGGCTTGCAAACTTTAAATAGTTATTATTATTTTTTTGAATTACAATATCCGAAGATTTTGATATAATATAGCAAGCTAAGTATATATTATATAACAAGTTTTGGATTTCTTCCGTTTTGACTAGTTATATAAGCGGAAAGCTTTACTACAGACAATTGATATATTAACGGAAGGAGCCTTGATTTTGGATTTAATATAGCAATTTTTTTTTATAAAAGGCATTTTTGAAATATTATAAATAAAAATAATTGATAAGGAGTGATAATAGACAAATAGGAATCACTCCCTACAAATATAATGTTTTAGTTATTTGTTTACTTGATAGAAGGGGCTAATACACAGTTTTATTAATAGAATTAGTAGAATAATTATTATTTGTAGATATTTATTCAAATATGTTTATTGACTACAAAAATCACAAGCAAATAGTGGAAATTCTACATTAAGGGATTAGAAAAATCAGGGCAAATTGCGATGGTCCAGTATTTAAAATTAACTAGTCTCTAACTAATTTTGTTTTAATCTATTCTTATGAAAGTAAAACATGATCAACATTACTTTTTAACAAATTTGGACTTGAGAGATTATATAGGAAAAAAAGTATTATGAGGGTATGATTGCATTATATTTACTTTGCTAAAAAATTGTTCTGTTGATTGAAATTTCAATCAAAATATATTAAATGAATTTGTTTCTCGTTCCTTATGGAATGAGTTACTTGCCCCCCAAATTATTCACGAGATAAGTATTCAATCAACTGTCAAAATTATGGAGTTAGCCATTGATTTTTCTTCTCAAAGGGATACAAAATGATTTTGTGCTGATTTCAAATAAATTAGCGTCTGTGCACTAAATAAAAAAAATATTAAATTAGTGTTGAAAAAGGCTGATTAAAGAATTAAAAAAGTTGTATTAAAAAAATAAGTCATCATATTTTGGGGATCCACCACAAGTTTTAAAAGTGTTATTTTTTATTCTTATTATCTTAGCCGATGTCCTTGAACATTGATTTTAAAAATCCATAAAAAAGCGCAATCGAGGACTGGGTGATTTCTTATAGTGTGCTCAGATTTGTTGATATTTGCACATGATACCATTATAAATTAAAATCATAAACAAGCAGATAAAATTTTATAGTAAAATTAATTTCTATGCATTGATAATATAAAGAAGTTTTATATTATCATTCAATTATATATTATTATATTAATAAAAGCAGTTAAATTTTACATCCGTAATTTGAAAAATCATATAAATGAAATAATTTGATTAAATCATGCAAATAAAATAATTTGATTGGATGACAATATAAAAAAGTTTTATATTGTTAATGCATAGAAATTTTAGGTTGATACAATATTTTTATATTTTAAATAATTTTCTTCCTAAAATTATTATTATTATCATTATTTTTATTTATTTTTATGTTTTATATAATTTTCTTCCTATTGTTATTATTATTATTATTTAAGTTTTATAACAACATCAGTATGTCGAGTAGTTATATTTCAATTTATTAAATAATATAATAATTTATTGTTGGAAATATAAATGTATTTTTAATATTGACTTCATTAAACTTAAATTGATTTAGAATAATGTTATTTGGATACATAATACGTGGAACACGGTGTCCACACTGTTTTGGATGAAATGTGAGAATGTAGGACTCAAACTAATTAAAATTTATATTTTATTCAATAATATATGATAATATATCAATGCGTTGTATAAATTATAATTACAAATAGCATTTCTGATTAATTTAACTTTGCTTGGCCTCTATATATTCGGGGTCACTCACATCCTAGGCCATGGTTACCAGGTCTTTGTAAGCTCTATCTGCTAAAGAACAAAAAGTTAAAAAAAAAGAAAAAGGTTATTTCAACACTGGAGGCCGCGTTTGATATGAGAAGTAGAAGCTCACCAAAAAAAAAAAAAAGAGGAGTAGAAGGAGAGTAAATTTTTCATTACAGATCTGCATATATAAAATTATGGTTTTTGTTATGTTATTATGAGGGTATAGATACCATTTTAAATTTAAGTTTGTAATTTAATTATAAATATTTAAAATATTAATAAATTTAATTAGTATGATATAGAGTATATTTTTAGCTATAAATTATCTCGAAGATATATTATCCATGAATTTTATATGATACTAGAGAAATCTCATAAAATTATACATAAAATTTATTTATAAAAATTTTATCATAATTTTTACTTTCTAATTAAATATACTAAGAATGAGTGTTTAATTAATTTTTTTTTATTAAATGTGATATGAATTTCCATTTATCGTGTTCCCTCGTTTCATCTAACAGTGAAAATCTAAATTATTCAATGGCATGGGACGGACACCCATTGAGTATTGAAACAACCCTGCTCGCTAAAGAATGATGATATTTGTTGCGGCATTTTACTTTTACCATCCTCACTCATCTCTTTTTGTTTTCTTTCCATCTGTGTACGCGGTGATTCTGTCCCAACTTTTCGTGATTCTCCGTTTTTTTCTCTCTCTTCCCATATTCCTCTCTTTTTTATTCTCTCTCTCTTCAAACCCCAAAAATCTTGCCTCGAATTTGAGTAGGGAAAGAAAATCTGCCATTTTCACTTTACGTAATGCAATCCATGGGCTATTCACCTTTTTGTCCCGGGCTAAAGGAGGAGGAAAAACCAATACCAAATTAAGAAAAATACTACTCAATTTAAAACATGTTTGCTAGAGTTCTTGATATAGGGTGCATTTATTTGAGATTTTTTCAAAAATAATTATAAAATTTTAAGAGTTAAAAATTGATTTTTTTAAGTTATTAATTTTAACTTCTGTAAAAAATAAAAATAGATTTTTTAAAAAATTTGATTATTTTTTAAAAATTATCTAAATATATAAAAAGTGATTTTTTTTAAAAAATAATTATTAGTCAAAATAATTATAAACAAATGCACTCATGATCACAGGAGTTATTAAATAGAATGAAGTGGTATTATTGATCATTTATCTAAAATTAATAATATATCACGTTGGTTGACAAGTCAATTGTAACAAAAACTTTTAATTCTTTAACCTAGAGATTTTTTTTTTTCAAATTTGATCCATTTCATAATTTACTCTTCTTAAAAAACTATAAACAAAATATAACAATATTTGGTTAGTTTAAATAAATTAATTTTTTTTAAATATTTCCATATCAAATCATATCACTAAATAAAATTAGTACTGAAAAAATTATTTCTGCTGTAAATTCAATTGCTCAAATTAGATTAATCAATTAAATAATAATTTTCAATAATAACAAAAAATAAAGAAGATTAGGTTTGTTTATGCTGTAAGATGAGGAAAAAAGGTCAATTCTAACAAAATTTTCACTCTTTAATCCATTACACAAATTTTTTAATATATAATCCTATCCCTTACATAATATAAATATTGGCACTAAAATTATTGGCAAACAAAGAAAAAGATGATTTTCATACTCCATAGTATAAACAATTTTCATATATAGTGGATAATTGTAATAGTGGACAATTATATTTTATAATATGACACTTTTGTCAAATTCTAAAATTATTTTATACTCTCGTCGCATAGATATTAAATAAAAAATAATATATATATATATTGTTGCATGAAATTTGTTTATTTATTTAAGATATAAGAAAAAAGGGGTTGATTTAACCCTTGCCTTGATGGATTGAGTTGTGAATTGGAGCATGGTGAAGGTGGGTTGGGTGGTGATTGCACTGTTGTAGTTGTACCTACTGTTGTGTGAGTAACACTCACAAAACATAACATAACATTAACCTTAACATTATTAACATGTCGCATCGTTTATTCTCTTCAATCGAGGAAAGCAGCCAGCAATCCTTGCTTGCTTTGCTTGCAGTTCCTTTCTGACCATCACCATAGTGCCTGCCATTCATGGGATGGGAGGGAAGAGAAGAGAGAGAGAGAGAGATCGAATGAATCCATCAAATGAAATCAAAATAATGCAATAGCTCACTCTCCATCTTTTTTTTTTGATAGAACTCACTCTCCATCTTTAATTCTAGAGTAGAGAGGACGGAGCCATACACACTCAAAAATCAAATCTACCATTCTTCAGATCAACCCCATTTTCCATCTCTCTCTCTCTCTCCACCAAACAAAGCAAATAACTCAACCCTCCACAACCCTGTGGGAGACCCTTTTGTTCCACTTCTTCCTTCTTGCTCTCTCTCTCTCTCTCTCTTCCATGTCACCTATGCAACTTGCTTCTTCTTTATGCAAGCACTTCAAGTTAAACTCCTTGTCTGACTAGTTCTCTGTCTCTCTCTCTCTCCCTCTCTCTGTTTATCCTAGGTGGGTTTGCTTTTTTGGCTCACAAAAAACCAGGTTGGTCTTTTTTCTGCATCTTTCTTATTCTCTCTTAAGTCTCAACTCCTGTTCTTAAATGTACCAATTTTGGTGGTGTTCCTGTTTTGGGTAGTCACCTTGGATTTTACCCGGGATGTTATTTGCTGAAGTTATGATTCTCTTTTTTTTGTGGTGATGATCATTTAAGGTACAAGGCCTTTAATGGTTGCTCTGGTGGTTGAGAATATTTTTCTTCTATTTTTTCAGACCCAGATCTCTGATTTTCCCACCCACTATTGCTTCAACTATGAAGTTTTTAAATTTGTATTAATTATTGGCATGCTAATTTCTTGCTAGAACTGGGTCGTTTCCATTTTTTTAATTTTTTTTTTCGTATCTTTGCTTCTCCCCTTTCTCTTTACTTGATTCCAAAGTTCTTTGAGGTGAACTTTTTCTGGCTTTACAATTGGAACAGCTTTGTGTACTCAATTGTTGTTCGTGTTTGAAAAATAAATAAGATTCATCCAAATGTACCGAATTCTGTGATAACTCTAGGGGAAAGTTCATAGGTGATAGTTAGATCTGGCTGGAACTTGCTTCTTACTGTTCACAAAAGACATCCCAGATGCCATATTGAAATAGGTAGCTTCTGGATTTCCTTAATTCCTTTGGCACAACCCTTTTTCTTTTCCTCTCTTGATCTTTTGTCTCTCTACTTATATCTCATTTCTTGCATTACTCCTCAGATTATCAAACTTTCTTGGAGATGTTTCATCAGCAGTCCTCATTCCTGTTATGGCATTCTTTCTTGCTCAGGATTTTTGTTCAATTTATTGCTTTGGTTCTTGTAGTTTTGTGCTCTGGTATAATTGGTCTGAGTTACACTGTAAATCTTGTACATGTGCCTTGCTTTCCATTTTTGATTTGCTGTTGAATTATTACATTAAGTTCTGTTGATTTTCTGGTTCATTGGCAAATCGAAATAAGGAGTGCTTAGGATTTGAGCTTTTACATCCTGACAGGTTTATGCTTTTATTTGACAGTGATATGTTTGATGCAGGTGTTCTCTTCTAGGCTTGCAGTGTTGCCACCATGATAAAGCAAATTCTTAGCAAGCTGCCAAAGAAGGGCCCTAAATCTGACTCATCAGACTCTGGAAGGAATGATTCTGGGAATACTACTACTTTTGGGAATGTCTTTCAATGCACAAATGTTGGAAGTACCATTTCAAGCAAATTAAATGTTGTGAAGCGGGTATCTTCAGTTGTTTTCCCTGCAAGTATGAGTGCTGGAGTGGAAGCAATTGATCCCTCTCTATCCTTCAAAGATGTTTCGAATACACAGAAGCAAAGCCTGTTTATTAGTAAGTTGAATCTTTGCTGCAAAGTTTATGATATGACTGATCCTGATAAGAACAGTGCTGAGCAAGATCTTAAACGTCAAACCTTGTTGGATCTTGTTGATTTTGTTTCTTCTGGATCTGTAAAGTTCACAGAACCGGCAATTGCTGCATTGTGTAAAATGTGTGCAGCTAATTTGTTCAGGGTCTTCCCACCTAAGTTTCGCACAAGTACTACTGGTGGGGAAACAGAAGATGAAGAGCCTATGTTTGATCCTGCCTGGTCTCACCTGCAAATTGTTTATGATCTACTACTTCAGTTCATCAATTATAACTCGCTTGATGTGAAAGTGGCAAAAGCTCACGTAGATCATGCTTTTATTTTAAGATTACTTGACCTTTTTGATTCTGAGGACCCTAGAGAGAGAGACTGCTTGAAAACAATACTGCATAGAATCTATGGGAAATTCATGGTTCACAGGCCATCCATTCGGAAATCTGTCAGCAATATCATCTACCGATTTGTTTTTGAGACTGAACGGCATAATGGAATTGCTGAGTTGTTGGAGATTTTTGGGAGTGTGATTAGTGGGTTTGCGTTGCCACTGAAGGAAGAGCACAAAATATTTTTGTGGAGGGCTTTACTTCCTTTGCACAAACCTAAATCCATTGGTATCTATCATCAGCAGTTAACATATTGTGTTGTACAGTTCATAGATAAGGACCAACGACTGGCTAGCTCTGTGATAAAGGGACTATTAAAGTATTGGCCAGTAACAAATAGCCAAAAGGAGCTAATGTTCATAAGTGAGTTGGAAGAGGTTTTGGAAATGACTAGCATGGCTGAATTTCAGAAGACTATGGTCCCACTGTTCCGCCGCATAGCTTGCTGCCTTAATAGTTCTCATTACCAGGTAGCTTTTGCAAAGCTACTTCTCCTTTTAGTTGCATCTTTTATTGTTAAAAAAAAATATATGCTTTTTGTGTCTGGCTATAAATTTTATCCTTTTCCCACAGCATCCATGTGTTTCTACTAATCGACAAGTCCTGTTAGTTCTTGGACTATGTTTTACCAATGATATCAAAAGCTTTTCCAACAATGTGATTGAATGTAGTATCTTTCTTTCTCTTTCGTATTTTTCTTAATAAAACCTGAGCTTGTAGACTCAGACGAATCACATAGATTTCTTCAAATGCCTAACAATTCTATGCAGACAGTGAATGATGTGGTTTCTAAAGATCATGCCATGCAACTTCTAGTTGTCATATGATCCTAAATCTCTATAAAGAATATCAGTCAACTCATATTCATGCCTTTATTCAGGTGGCCGAACGCGCTCATTTGCTGTGGAACAACGAGCACATCCTGAACCTGATCACGCAAAACCGGCAGGTGATCCTGCCTCTTGTGTTCTCAGCTCTTGTACATAACACCCAAAACCACTGGAACCAAGCAGTCCTCAACCTGACTCAGAACGTCAGGAAGATGCTGTCCCAGATGGACGAGGTTCTGGTGCTTGCCTGCCAACGCAAGCTCGAGGAGGAAGATTCAAAGTCAAGCGCTGCCGCTGAGAGGCGAAGAATAACGTGGGAACGCCTAGAAGCCGCCGCCACCGCCAGCGTCCAACCCGTAGGTGGTGACATTTTAGTTCCAGTAAAATCATCAGCTACATGCTCAGTGGCCTGCTAATTTGCTTTTGAGTAATGAATGATGTCATAAGGTTTCAAATTACATAATAGAGGTGTGGTGGTTCTTCTTCAGTTTTTCCTCTCTTTTTTTCACCATGTTACGATGCCATTGCCAATAGGTTATTATGTAAATCCTCTAGTGTACCTTCAAAAAAATTGTGATGAGGGGTGTGGCTTAGGTTCTCTGTCACAAACTGCTCGAGTTAGGTGGTATTTTTATTTTTGTGTTTGGAGGGAACATGGTTGGAGGGGGTGTCTGTGTGTGTCGGTGGCTTATATTGGTGCATGCAATTATTTGGGGGAGTGTCAGCACCCGTAACCTTGACTCTATTCGGTTTTCTCACCCCTTATGGCCCCCACCTTAGCCCCTTTACCCTGCACATCTGCAACAGCTATGTAACCTAAGTGTGGTGTCATTGCTACACTCATTGGCCATATGCTATGTGGATCTCTAAGCATCTCTATCTTTCTCCCTAAATGCCAAATGAAAATTTACATGTATGTTGGTTCTCTGTATCCCTCATGGTCTTTTATTTTTTGCATGCTCTAGTAAGTGATGAGGCTTAGGGCCTGTTTTCTTTACATTGTGGGAACTAAAAGGTAAAGAATGTATCTCCCGAGGTACTTTTATATAAAATAGCATTTTTATTTTTATTTTATTCACTTACATCAAAGATGTTTTTACCCCCTTAAGCAAACAAATACTTAATTGTTATTCTCAAAGGGTTTAATATGGTAAAGGGAAATAGGAGAAGGATATTTGGCTATAGAGAGATGGTCAACTATTTCACTTTGGCTTTTTTAATTTTTTCAAATAAAATTTGTGAACACAGTTAGTGAGGTCTTCTCTTTCACCTACTGCCCCAGATCACTAAAATATACTCTATATTTAATATCTAATGCCTTTGTTATATGGATTGAACTAAGGTTCTTTCAAGTCTGTTTGTAAAGTTGCTATCAAACCATTTCTTGTTTTCTCTTCTATGGTTTGGACCTTGGACCAATCAATATTTTACTCAATTTCTACTAAACAAGGTCTTAAACATTTGCTTCATAGATGCAGACGTTTCTGACCTTTTAGGTATGGCAACCAAAGATATTCAGAATTTTCCTTATATGCGATGCATGTACAGAATGTTCACATTTTGTTATGGTAAAATGTTCACATTTGGTAGTAGGTAGCTCGACGCGGTAATGTATTAATAAATCAAAAAAATAAAAAATCATATATGTAAAATCTTTACCATGCATGGGAATTCGTAACTGTAGAGAAAATGTGAACTATATGGGGTGCCCTGTTTAAAGCTACAAAGAAATCTGAATACGAATTTATTACATTCAGACATTGGATGTGTAAACATATTCTGAATGAGGAAGATATAAGCATAATTTCAAAAACTTATTTGTTAGTATAGAAGCGAATGGTCTAATTCGTAAAGGAAAGTGTATTTTCTCATGCTATAAAAAAAGAGTATTTTCTTATGTAATTTTCTTGCCAGATAAGGAGAGATGTTGAATTCCTATGTTTAAATTATCCAACTATACTATTTTATTATTATTAGTATTATTTGTAGTTGGTAGGGTGACGAAAATGATCAGAATCCTGATGGAGTAAAAAAGGGACAACATTTAAAAAAGGAAAGAGAAATGCGTAGTTTTGAGTCGGGATTGCGTTAACTCAACCGGCATTATACTATCTCTATTAGGATAAATATAACCATGATTAAAGTCATAGATTTAGTTTTATTATATTTCCATTAGCGTTCAAAAGTCCAAACAATCCTCCTTTCAGAAACGGAAAAAGAATCGAAAAGAAAAAAAGTAGTATGACAAAGAAGAAACTTAGTTCATAAGGAAAATGAAAAATAAAATGTAAATGCCAAAAAGTAATAAATTACTTGGGTCCCCAACCTAACCCCATTAATCTGCCTCCCTCAGTAAGTACCACATAAATTGCAGGGATTATCTCCTTTTGTGTATAATTGTCACCGGCTCGTCGATTGTTTCCAGTTCTTTGAATTCCTCCTCAACACAGGAAAAAAAAAGAAAAAGAAGATGAATGCACCTCCAGTGTACCAAGAAATAACTTATGTGGAACATATTCAAAAGCGCCATGAGGATAAAGGCTGCCTTTATGCTTGGTTTGTAATTTGTAAAGTTATCATTGTTAATTATTTTGGTTACATACTTTTATTATTGCTGTTGGGGTGTTGCCACTTTCAAAGCTTGTAACATATGAATTATTTTAATTTTCATCATTTTGTTTTCTTTGTTTTAGACATTTAATAATTTCATAGTATCTTTCACCATTTAATATAGTATCATATTTATTCATGCGAGTCATCAATTATACTACTTTATTGTTTTTGCTGAATTTTTTTGTTGGAAGTGATTCAATTTATTTTTATTGGAGTTCGCAGCTTGTTCACCTTGTGTTGCTGCTTCTGCTGCTATGAGGCCTGCGAGTGTTGCCTGGACGTGTTGTGCTGCCGCTGCGACTAGAAACTAGGAAGATATAGTAATCACCGGAACTATAATAATCAAAATATAAATAATGGCCCCTTCTATATGCTAAGAAAAAATAAAAATAGTGGTCTCTTCTATGTACTACTATCTGGATGATAATTACAAGTGAGGATGTACCCTTTTGAGTATGTTTCTTTTGACTTGTTGATTTGCTTTCTTTCCGTGTAATGATTTTACTTTATGTATATTATCATCAAGGAGGCATAGGCCTAACAGGTTCCCCTTTTCCTTACTTGAATATTTTAATCAAGCATTAGTTACTCTGGTGATAATAACCGTGAAATGAACAATGAACATTACTAACATTTTGGGGACCTATTGTGGCTTTGTGTCGGCAAAAGGCATGGTAATTGCTGTGCAATCAGGTGAACTGGAGCCCCTATCTGGGTCCTGATTTCATATTAGGCGTGGAATTCAACAGTTTAGGGGTTGAGATTTGAATTTGTATTTTGTATTGGACGATCGATCAACGGCAATTTAGCATTGCTTGTTTATACTATGCTTTTTGTTCCTTTCAAAAGCTGATCCAAATTTTATATTTTGGTTCAGTCTCATGTCTCCGTCCGTTTGGTGAAAGTTTTGCAGTTAGAGCATATTATAATTTTCCGGTACAACCTATGGCCAAAGTTTCAAATTTTAAGTTAGTAAAGTGCCATAAAGAACAAAGTAGACATGTCAATTTCGTTGGAGCATATTAAAACCAAGGTACAAGTAGAACTCGTGGTCAGGTTTCAAACAAGTTTGGATAATAAGAAGCAAGGAGGCAAAAGCATGGTACACACATTACATACTCATTATTTTATACATCAATTCATATAATATGTATTGACTTGACTGTGTAATTATTTTGTTGAACAAAATTAATGACATAAATGTGCTATTACTTATTATTATTTCTGTAACAATAATAAAGGAGATTAAAAACAATTGGCAATGGTGAGGATTAATTAGGTGCAGTGTCCTTTTGTCTTTTTCCACAAAATCGCCCATAATGTTGTACTGTTCAAACTTCAAACAGCCCGGAGGACCCATAGGAGGCAGGTCTTTGGGACGGACCCCAGCGGTTTTTTGTCTCAATAATATCACAAAAAGAACACGATAATGCTCAAGATTTATGGTGTGGCCGGTTGCCCTTCTTATCTTTTTTGGCCAGGCCTTATAAACTTCTATGATTTATTATTTTTAATTTTTATTTATTGTTAAAGGGAGGAGTAAACTTATTCAAAACAAGTTAGTCTCGCAATACTTGCTCTGGTGATGCAGGCCCATCTGCTTGGGGAATAGTTCACTCAGCCACCATGCACCATTACATTTTAAAAACCAATCACATTATGACCGAAAAAACACTAAGAATCACATTCCATTGAATAATCATGAAAGGCATGCTATTAGTTGCACCCCATGACTATGTTATTCATGAGAGAGAGCAGGTAGTGCACTATCAAGAACATCAGATTCGGTGCAGCACTTGGAATCTAATAAAGGTTAAAGGGAAACAATGTGCCACTTCAGCAGCCTGTCTGGAACAGATGGCAGCAACATTTGTCATCAATTTAACCCAAAAAGTATAGGCGACAACAAAATCAATTTCATATTCAACTTCATATTCAGATCGGGTAGAAATTTGCTCACAACAAAATCAATTTGGGGTAGCATATGTTTTAGGATTTAGTATTAACAACAAAATTCTAAGTCTCTAACGTTTTGTGTAGTCTACTTTCCAACTGATGGTTAAAAATACAACAGTACACGAACATACAGCATCATTGAGTTACAAATTTTGAACACCGAAACATCTTTCAGCCGCAGAACCGCTGCTTGAGATCAATTTAGAAAATGTACAAACAAGCTATTGAAGTCAAAATTGTAGTCAGCAGTACTGAGACAAGGTTCACTGCATTGTTGTCTAGAATATTGACTCCTGAAATCCTTTTAACTGTTGGTCCTGGCTTTCCAACAACCTACAAAAATGGAGTAAGAAATTTCAACCATCAAATATCTAGACAACTAACATAGGAGGATTCTACGGTACCTTTCATTATGGAACCTCTTGCACTATTAACCATTGGATTTTGCATTGAGATTTATTCCACAACCATTCAATATAACATCAGAGAGTTCAAGGATTTAGCTTTATCTAAAGTGTTATTCTAAAGGTGAAAAGTGAGGGATATTACCCATTGATAAAATCAAACTTTAATATTGTAGTAAAATACATAAATGGGCCAGTGCACCAGGCTCACATGTATTCATAAGAAATTTATGCTGAATTTCTCATCAATGGTTGAGATTCCTCACTTTTCTTGAAGAAAACCCCCCACTTTAGAAGATCCAAATCTGGAATTCAAGCATTATGCGTACCGGAAAGAAGTATCTAAATTTACCTTATTGCGGACAGAGCAGAATCCAGTGAATTGCAATGTTGCACCCAACAAAGAATCAATGATACTTCCAATAAGTCCTGCAAAGGCGGCAATAGGTATGACCAGTATTTGCTTAAGAGCTATATCAAGGTCACATGTGGTAGTCAGAAGTCCCAGAACATCAAACGACAGTCCAATGACACTTCCAGCTGCTGCAGCTGCTAGAAGTCCTGCTTTAGTCACACCACCATTTGTACCCCTCTTCACAGGCTGATAATTATGAAGAGAAGAAATCATAACCACAATCTCTGAAATTTAGCAGCAATTTTCTATTTGACTATTTTCGGTTTGAACAATTCACAGATGATATAAACCACTTAGCATGGCACGATACTATCCAAGTAGCCACTTGTGTTTAGCATCGAAACTTCAAGTGGAAAAAAAGTCAATTCTGGTAACTGCCAACAAGGCAGAAAAGGTCCTAAGACCAGAATGTGATGAAAATATTATGGATGTTTGGAATCTTAAACTCTCATGAGTAGTTAAAGCTTAAAAAACCGATTCTCTAGATTTGGTACTCTCAGGAATACAACTTTCCACCATTTTCCATGACTTGCATTCCAATGGGGTTGGGTAGGCTGTCACTTTCCGATGGAACAGGAATGTTTTTGACAGAACTGAATGCAATTTACCCTAGACCAATGGTTTACTGTTGAACACGTAAGCAGAAAATGTTGTCTGAAAATTGGTTTTGCACTACAGAACTAAATGCAGGGAGCTTTGTCACTTTGTTGTCAGAGAGTTCTCCAGAACAAGCTAATGATCACTCATATACCTTCAGCAGATCAATCAACTGTTTGCACACCAAGGCACTGTCTAGGTCAAGGTTTACATGGTTAAGGGATAAGCTAAGTGTTAGAGACTCAAGTAAAATGAAGTCCCTCAGTCACCCACTTGAATTTGAGGCAGAGCGTTAAAGTGAATGAGTGAGCTTCCAGGTCCACTGTCCACATGGCATGTGCCTAAGCTTAACTAGTTAGACGGTCAGCTTGAGAATGGTTAGATTCTCATATAGTTACAGCTGTTATGATATCAGAGACATGTATATTAACTGTATCATACACAAACAGATCATGATGGATAGTTGTCAGTTTCTATTCCTCTTATGTTACCTCTGGCTTCTCTTTACTTTCCATCACTTTCTGATTGGTTTCAAATTCTTAACGAGACAAACATTCATGAGAATATTTCTAACAAACTAAACTCTTGGTTACTACAACTGAAGCTAAAGTAGCACTCAAGTTGACCTAAACAAGAAAGTGGCAAATATGACTAAAAAGATCCACGAAAATAGGGCTTTGATCAGTAGGATTATTCACCTTGAATGTTGTTATTAGACGAGGCATCTCATCACTGAGAATTCCAAGCTCTGAAGACCAAGTGTCTCCATTGCAGCAGGAATAATGGCCAATGACACCACCAATGAGAGACGTGATCAGAGCTGAGTCTTTAGAGTCCAAGCACCTATCCTTCCCTTCTGTGAAAACCCATATAGCTGCAACAAGAACTGAGGCAATGCCACTATTGGCTAGAACTTGTAACCTGAAAAAACAGAAGCAAACGAAATTAAGTCAAAAGGAAGAGAGAGACGGATTAAGTGCTGGTCAATTTGGTATCCCCATAAAAAAAAATGGGGAAAAAATTTCAGGGATATGCTTTCCATGAAAAACACATCCGTTCAGGGATAGTCTCAGCTCAATTGGCAATGGATCCATCCAAAGCTTATCAATCTAATAGCAGCTTATGCGAGAGTGAACGCCTACACCAATATGACAAATCATGAGGTTTTTCTTGGCTCATTTACATTTTTCAACTATTGTGCACAACTTGAACCAATCAATCATATCTTTTTCTTCATGATCTGAATTCTACTGATAATTATTTTCCCCCCACTAAACTACTGGCATATGAAGTTCACTGAAATTCGACTAATTTGATTTAAGTGAGGTCGGCTCCTCATGGGATGCTCTATTCCATTTGTCGTTCAACACCTCAACTTCAAGACCATCTTCATCTACCATTTTAACTATACTTACAATACAATTGCTAAAGAGATAGAGCATTAAATACTTCACAGCACAAAATTTTCCTCCTCATAGGAACACCTAAGAATTTTTAATAGAATAAAACTGTTATGAAAACATTAAAGAAAACTAACCGATAGAAAGGTAAGCTAAGAAAGCCAGAGCTGACATTTTTCTTCCTTGATTCCTTTCATTCCCAAGACCTTAAGAGGAAACAAGGGTGCCACACAAGCACTCACTTTAAACTTGGAAAAGACTTCGAAACCAATCAATTCTAGATAACAAGAAAAGCGAACCACGTGACCTTGAACACAGATTACAGACCCAAAAACAATAGCTTAAAGCAGAGAAGGGAAAGAAAAAGAAAAGAGGAAGAAAAAGATCACAGACCAGTTCCTTTGTCCACCTTCTTTGAATTCAGGATCAATCTTCCGCTTCCTATCTTCTCCTATCTTCGTCAGCTTCGACGAACTGAAAAAGAACGCCAGCAGCATCGCCCCAAACCTTCGCCCACAAAAAAAATAAAAAAATTCGCACTTCTGAATCAAAATTAATAAAAAAGAAAAAAGGGAAAAGAATGATAAGGAGGAACCTGTATCCGACGAAAATGTGAAGGGCCATGACGGAGAAACCAGCGATGGCTCCGGAAGTGCTGAGGGACTTCTTCTTGTGAGCTCTGAATGCGATTACGAACGCCACGAAGACGGCGACCAAGGCTTGAAACCATTGCGATGAATCCATTTTTTTTCTTCTGTTGACGACGTTGCTTTGTGTGAGAATTGAAACAGTGCCGCAAGGTTGTTGAGGCGGCGCCGCCAGCGACCACCGCAGCGAGTGAGTGAGTGAGTGAGTGAGGGAAAGAAAGAAACCGTCGCAACCGCCAAACTGTTTGACGATATTGGAAAGTATGACTCTCCAGTCAATCGGATGGATGTATGTATGTATGTATGGGTATGTGGGAGATCAGATCAGATGTATTATATTCTGTTGCAAAGCAGACAGGCCACGTGCAAAACCAGTATTCGCTATTGCTTCTCTTGAGTCTTGTCTCTTTCTCTTCGATTTTTGTTTTTCTTTTTTAAATTATTAGGAAGATTATTTTTCTCTCCCGATTAGATCTTTAAATTGACTAATGTTACTTTTATATATTAACGCTTAAGTTGGAGAAAGAGACTCGTCTCAAAGTCTCAATTTAAGATTTGGACATATTCTTTTTTTTGAAAAAAATATCTAGTGTTTTTAGATTTCTTACAAATTATTTATTATTAGTTAAAGCAACACAAGAATCAAATTTAGGTATTGACAATACGTGAAGGAAAGATGGATAATGTTATTTTTGTATTAAAAAAACATTAGGCACTTTTAATAGATGGCGTAGAAGGAAAACTAGACCATTCATTAGTTGATAAACAAATATTCAAGTTAGTCACTGAAATTATGGTTTCTAAGGATATGCGTATAAGTTTAAATTTTAAAGAGGATGAGAATAGAAAGAAGGACTTCAGTGGAAGATTTTAAAACTTTATGTTAAAAGTTATTCCTTTTTTTTTAAAATTTGAATTTTCAATCATAATCTCATATTCAAAAATTATCTTTTTAGTTTTTAATATTACAAAATATAAGTAAAATTAATTTTTACCTCCATTTGTATTAATTAATTTGCCTTTATATTTTTACTGATATGCTATATTAAGTGACATAATAGTAATAGAATAATATTTTACTTGATCTCAATGGTGATATAATTGAACAATAAATTCAAACTGATAATATGCTTGGAATATATTAGCAATATTGTTTATATGTAAAACTCATGTTGTGTTATTAAATTATATTTATCTTTTTGCGGTTTAATTAACAGAAGTTAAGTAAAATATTTGCGGTTTAATTAACAATTAAATTTTGATCAACTTGCAATGGCATTCCTTTAAAAACTCACGAGTGTTCCATATTTTTGAGAAACTAATTAAAATAACCAAAGACTTTCAAGATTGATATTTACGAGGAAACTGCGTATGAAATTGAAGCGCAAGAAATATTGAGCTCGTACGGATGAAGTTTTGAGAGGAAAAAAGTATTTTTTTTCTTCTAGTTTTTTGGACAACAAGTACTTCTAGGATTTAGTTATTTGCTTGTTTGGGTTTGTCAAAAGAAGAAGCAGTAGAAAATAATCATTTTTTCTTTTGCCTTTTTAAGAAGCTGGTATGGACATGTTTTTGGTATAAGTAAAAACAGGAAAAGAGAGAGAATATTATTGGCTATTTATTGAAATTAATTGAATTATAAATCTATCCTTATAAATTTTATGAAGAGATAAAAAATAACCTTCCATTACAGAACTCTTATGTCCTGTTTAAGTGCTTATATCCAAAAAAATATTTCTATATTTGTTCTATTCAGTCAATTTAACGATTTCTAACTATAATAAAAAAATATTTCTACAATTACATCTAAATATATATAAATTTTCTGTTTGAGGTTCTAATTCTATTTTTGTTTCAATAAAAAAAATATTTTTCCCAAAAAGTTTAAACAAATTGGCCAGCCAGAAAGGGAATCTCTAGCCTTGCCACTGGGTACCCGAAAACACATACTGGTGGGTGTAAATTCAGCTTGAGAGTATTCTATAGCCCACTTTTCAAAGAGTCATCATAAACTGATCCATCTCAGAGTGCCCATCAGTTTGACACTCAATCTAAGACGACCCTGACCACCTATTGAAATCTCCCGGAAGCCTTATTAATGGTTTCCAATTTCATTGGTGATTCCAAGCATTCCAACCTCGATTATTATGCACGTTCTCCTCCTTTCTTTGTTTGTGGAACCTTTCTTTTTCTTTGTTTTGATCAGTTACATTTGCGTGGAAGTTTTGCTCATCGGTCAGGTTATTATTGGGCTCACTTAAGTTGGGTTGAGAATGAGATCCATTATTCTTGTACTATTTGAGAATGAGCCAGTGAGGATGTATCGCCGAAAAAAAAAAGGCGGAAAGAATGGGGATTCATTCATTCACTGCTCCCAAACCCAACCTGTTGATTACATAAAAGGGACATACTTTCACCGAAAACATTAGAGCCTTAATTTTAATTTTCATTTTTCAATTTTTAGAATTTTATAAAGGAAACATAGAAAACTGAAAATAAAAATTAAAAATTAAAATTTATATTTTTTATAATTTTTAGTATTTTCTTCATAAAATCTAAAAAATTAAAAATAAAAACTTAAATTAAATATACTCTTAAAAGAAATAAAATAAAATAAAAGGGACACGCTGAAAAGTACGTTTCATACTAGAGAATCCTTTAAATATTTTCACATTCAATTAGTCATTTAGTGTTTTAAAACACATCTGGAGTATCTTATCGTAAAGGTCCGCGTGGCATAAAAAAAATAATCATTTTGATATAATTTTAAATTAATGACTAATTTGATGTGAAAACACTCGTGGATGTCAAATAATTTTTTACATGACCAAACTGCAAGTTCCGTCGGCACGCAGAAGCTTATTAGGTATTCACGTCGTGCTTAATATAATTTAATAATAAAAGGAAAACCTCTAGTAAGATCCTTATACTACTGTGCTATATACGTCTCCAATATGTTGCATTAAAATTGGATAAAATCATATAACATAAAGCAGGAAAGAAAAGGGATGAAAGTCATTTTAACCTCGATTGTTTAATAGTAAAAATAAATTTTCTTAAACCACATGTACCCTCCTATTGGAGGGAGTTCTACTTGAGCTAATTGGACCACTAAAATTCTCTCTCTCATTTTAAGATAACTGAATATTCAGGACTAGAGTATAAGGATATATATCTTTCAATTGATTTGTATGCTTGTCGGTATGGTAAGAATTAATCAAAGAATTATTATTATTATTATTATTATTTGTTTTGACAAAAAAAATTCTACCTTGTTTTAAATTTATTTTCTATCCATAAATTTTATAAAAAAAATAGTAAAATCAGGAAAGAAAAATTATAACAAACAATTAGTGTTTATAGAAAATCATGCAACATCTCAATTCGTCCACTTTGTATTTGTCCTCGACCGTCAATTTCCAGTTTGCTTCTTTTTAACATTATCTCACCTCAACGTTCAGATTTTCTAGTTCGCCTAACAAATTGTTAAATACAGTATGAATTAACATACACTCACGTAGGCGATTGTGGATGTGGGGTGTGTGCCCTTTTGCCACATTGGGTGCACATGGAGGTTTGATGCTAACCTTTTTGGCTTTTCATACCAGGAGTGGCTTACAAACACTCACGAAGGCTATTGCGGATGTGGGGTGTGTGCCCTTTTGTCACATTGGGTGCACATGGAGGTTTGATGCTAACCTTTTTGGCTTTTCATACTATTTGGCTATTGCTACTTCACATTTATTATCTTGCATTCTGTCTAAAGTGCCCTTAAGCTTCTTCAAGTTAAACTTTTTCATTTTTTTTGTTCATTTCCTGTTCCCTTTCTTCCCTCGTTCACCAGTTAGCCGCTGCACTAACCACGGCAAATAGCCCCCGCCGGCAGCACCAAAGTGAGCACCGAACAGTAGTGCACTCCCATTTGAATGAGTAATTTATTGGACTTCTAATTAATATAGAAATTGTGTTTGATTAATACAAGTACTGAATATATTTCCTCCTTAAAAGATTAAGACCGGTTTAGTTTGTTGTTTTCAGTTTTTAATTTTCATGAAGAAAAAACTAAAAACTGAAAACAGTAAACTAAATAGTCCTTTAACTTATCAGTTTGATTTGACTTATATTGATGTTATGGGTTGTCTATTACTGCTTATGCAAACGTGATTTGAACTTAGTTTTTTTTTAATGGCTTAAACTACTTATGTGGAACTCCAACAGTTTCCAAATTTGAAATAATGAAATAACTTGCAAATTGAAATAACTTGCCTAAATAAATAAACAAAATTTCTAACTTAAATATAATGTTTAACTTGAGTTAGAAAGTTTAGTGAAATAAATTTAAAATGACTTACAAATTTAATCAAATATAAAATATAACAATTATCAAATATAAATTTAAAATATCATAACAGTAATATATTATAAATATAAAATAAATTTTCAATTAAAAAAATTTAAAAATATTGCAAATACAAATAATAAACAAGAAGTTGTAATAGTTAATTGAGTTTCTAATAAGCAATTATTAATTTAATTTAAAAGTAAAAGACTAAATATTAAAAATAAACTTAAGGACATTTTTGACAGTGCAAATAAAGATAGTAAATATGGAGTGATAATAAATACATGGGAGTGGAGTGGCAATTACCACTTCTTTTATACCCCATACCCTTGTTGCGTAATGATCTGTTCTTCATCCACTTCTTGCTACTTAATTAAGCTGATTAGTTATTACTTTAGGCAGTGACTCGAATGTTTTGTAATAATACAACATGTGTTTCTATAAATAAAAACAGCACCTTCTCTTTTGCGCTTCCTTCCAGCTTGCCACTTCAATGGTCCTCAGCCCAGTTTAATCACTTTAATGTGAAAGGCATCATTTTCATTCACTAAGACAATAACACTAACGCAGTGGTCGACCGTGATGTGCTGTACTAAGCACTAACGACTAGGACTGTAGGTGTACTGCAGAGTCTTCATATTCAGACTGTTTACATAAAAATTTAAAAATTAACTTTTTTAATACATTAAATATTTTAAAATTTTAGTTTTTAATGAAAAATAAATTTAAGTTTTTTAATCAAAGTTCTTAATATATTATATCTGTTAGATAATTTCATATTTTAAAATATCTATCAATTTTATATTTTATAAAATATTAATTTTATTCTTCCAATACTACTCTAAATTATTTTATATTTTCAAAATATTTCATCTAATATTAACCTTGAATATTATGCTCTATTAATTAATACGTATATATTGATCAATTTATTATATTTTACTCAATTACTAATATTATTTATTATTTTTTTAATATCTATATTTAATTAAAATTGATAAATATTTCAAAAGAGAGAGTAACAAAATCCTTAAAATTATTTTGTATTATTGGTCCAATATAATTGGTACAACATATATAATGTATATATTTGGTAAGTATCTAACAACATAAAAAATATTATATGTACTCATATAACATAGGATATCATGTCAATTCACTTATAATTTATCATTAAATAAAATATAAATCTTATTTTAGTGAAATTCATATCTTCATCCACCTATAAATATAAAGTGAATGGATAAATATAATTAATATAACTCCTACCAACATTGACCGATTAATATCGAAGCTTAGGATTATGAAAAAGCCTGTGCAACTGGCCTGTCCATCACCAAATTTTTTGTACATGACATGAGGTCATATCTAAAGAAAAGAAAAAGTACATGACAAAAGGAGCCTGTACAGTTTCCGGTGGGGAGCCTTCCATTTAAATCAAACATTTAATACGCTCAACAACAATGATCTTATCGCTTTCCGGGGCGTGGCTCTTTCAAGGGGCCATAGTACTACAGTAGCACTAACTTTGATTAGACCATATTGAAAGATATATCCTCCGAAATTTTTCTAATATTAAAATAAATAAATATAATCGAGTTATGTTATTTATACTCATAATATATATAGGATATATATCGATTTACATCTCATTTATTATTAAATAAGGTCTATATCCTACTTAAATAAGATTCATATCTCATCTAATAATAGATGAGATATAACTTAATATACTATTTCACACATTATAAATATAAATAATATTTTTTTATGTTAAAAACTTAAAAAGTGAGCATCACATACTTTATTTAATATGTAACAAAATTTATAGGAATATTTAGCGAAAGAATTTAAAATTATTCCGCATAAACTATGCAAAAACAGTAGAGAAGGTGCTGTTTCATAAAACTGAGCGGAAATTTGAGGCTCATTAATGATAATCTCCATCAAATGCTACTACTAGTAGTAGACCACCTCCGTGCTTCGAGCTAACCTGGCAACTAGATAGATGGGCATTGAGTAATGTTTATTTATTTTTTTCCTTCTTTCGTTCTGGAAATTGAAAGGGTTAATTATTACAGGTTTTAATCATTTAATTCTTTTGTTAGAGTTTTTTTTTAATTTAACTTTAATTTATTGTAAATGATAAAGTTTTAAATGAAAAATCAATCATATGATGTGAAATCAATAAGATTATAAGAGTGTTTCAATAGAATTATATTCCCTCAATTTCATATTAACTATTAAGAAGAAAATTAATTAAGAAAATTCTTAATAAATATTGGTAATGGTTTAAAATTATATAAATGGGCTGAATTGTCCCATTTAAAAAAATAGTAAATGCTCTTTTGAAATAATAATTAAGCTCTGAAAAAAGTATTGAAAAAACATAATTAATACTTTTTTGAAACGATAAATGGAAAGTTAACCTTGGAGTAAGAGCTTTTAACTCAATTATTTATTACATTAAAAATCTTATACATAGAATATATGATTAAATGATGATATAATTTTCTTTCATAATATAAAATTATTTAATTTTTTTAGACTAATAGTATATTAAAATTAAAACAATATGCTTTTGGTATATTTTCCTTTAATTTTTCTGACTACGCGATTTGCATAAGCTAATATGAATGGGTTATTGGTGAAGGGTTTTGATAGTTTATATAAGATCATAGGTTCAAATCTCATTGCTATCAATATATTACAAAAAAAACTACATGATTTGCAAAGCTGAAATATATAAAAGAAAAGAAACTACCAAAATATAACTCCGTAAAATTATACTCCCTAAAAGATGCATTACCAAAATAAACGGTCCTTGAAAGCTTGGAGATCTAGTTGCCAAAGCTCGGATCTGTACTGTTGAAGGTTTTGATTTTGCTGTAAACTATAAAGGCAATCAAATATTTGAAAAGTGCTCAGTTTAGTTTATAAAAACGGTAAATTCATTGTCCGAGGTTTAGGGTAATTATAATTGATATTTGTTTATTTATAAAATTATCATCAAAATTCTTTTGAGAATATTTACTAAAATTTACACCATTCTCTATTATAATTAATGGTTCATCAAAGATAATATAAACAAGCATATGATCATAATTTGTAAATATCTTGACGATATTTGATATATAAATTAATTTAAAGTATTATTTTTTATCATACGAGAATAGAGTTTATAATTACAACTCGTTATTGAAAAAAAATTATTTTAGTCAATTTATAGAGTAACAAAATTTTTTAATCCTTAGACTTAAAATTTTGATATTCAAATTCTTTTTTTAAAAAAAAAATTAGAAATCTCAGCATAGTTGGCATGTTTATTAGTGCACTGTTACACTGTTTCTTTGTCTTCTTGATTAATGTGGGGAGACGATTTTCACCGTATCAAATTGAAATTATTGATAAATCATAATGAAATATACTAATTAATAATTTTAAAGGGTAATTGTGAGAATTTCCCCTAAAGTCCTTTAATATTACACTTATTTCCTTACTAGTTTTCAATATTGCACTTATCTATTTTATTTCAAAATAAATTTTCAAAAGCCCAAAATTACCATTTATAACCAAAAAAAAAACTTCACTTGGTCCTCAAGGCCACCCCTTTCACCCCATTCTCCCTACCCAACCAAAACATTCCTCTTGGCGGACGACAACAGAGAGGCGGAGCGGCATGACGGCGGATGGGTCGTGGCTGAGAGGTGGCAGAGCTCGCAGTGGCTTGCAGAGGTGGAGGATCAACAATGATGGTGGAGTGTGATTCCGAGGCGATGGTGGCTAGTGGTGGTCGCGACTACTTATGTCGATGAGCAATGGCGGTCAAGCCCCAACTGCTTCGCCTCAACATCGTCGATGCCATCTGGAACGGCGGCGCCAACAACCAGTTCTCCACCTCCCAAATCCTCGTGCGCGTCCTCCTTGCTAGAAATGGCGACGCCTAGAGCCTCTTGTGCGTCTTTCGCATGCTCTCCAACTACGGCGTCTTCCAAGAGCATCAGCGACGTCGGCAGAACACTCGTGACCAAGGAGGAAAGGTTATTGTATGCGCCTTACGTGCTCTAGCACCACCAGGTTATCAGTTACACTCTCAGACATGTTGAATTGAATTGACTAAAGTGCTTGCTGCTTGGTTTGGGAGTTAATTTGGGGTTGATGGAGGGAGGAGTGAAGGACTGAAGGGGAAGGATAATGTGGTGGTGTCGGCTGTGGGAGCATGGTGATGTTTGACTTGAGAGATAAAAAGGGTATAAAAGTCATTTTAAATTTATAAGAAATGTAACTGTAATAATATACAAATAATTAAGGGAGATAAGTGTAATATTGAAAACTAGAAGGTGATAAGTGTAATATTAAAGAATATCAGGGAGGTTATTATAATTATGCCTAATTTCTATGAAATTGATGTCAAAATGTAAAATGTTAGGATCAATTTTATATCAATTTTTTTAGGAAGATATTAATGTCAAAATTCAAAATGTAAGAACCAAATTATTGGATGTCAAAAACCTTTTTAAAACCAAATTAATGTCAAATGGTGATCAAATATTAATATTATAATCTTATCAATAATATTCTTGTACAAATTTCTGTAAAACTCATAACTTCTAATGATAATTTTATAAATTAAAAGGATGTTCAGTGTATTTATATCAAACATGAATAAATAAAAATCAGTAATTCACCCATATAAAATACCTACATCAGACATCACATTATGTAGTCATCAATTATAGTTGACGACTACTAGCTTTTCATCAAGATGCAAATTTTCTTCTGGAAAGGAAATTGGGGTTTGTATTCTTATAACACCATGTGGACTTTTGGAGAAAAAGGGGCAGCACATCCATGTGAATAATAAATATCGATATATGCTATTCATTACGTGTGCGTAGACATTTCGCCTCGCACAAATTCCTCGTATGTTACCATTCATCGCAATTTTTCACCTTTGCATGTGCGACTTTTCAAAGTGAAAAAAACAAAAAACAAAAAATAAAAAATGACGGATGGCCCCAATATGTATATATTAACATCATTTTAATTTTAATTTCCATCACAATGTATACTGTCTTTGTCTCTATGAACTATGAAGAGTTGTGTTATATATTTCGTGGCCGCTTTAATATGCATTTACTAAAAATATTTAAGATCTGACTTTTTAAACATTACAGATGTAAACCACTAGAGTTAGACTAATAATAAGAGGATTTAGATAGTTTAGCATACAGTTTTAGGTTCAAATTCTATTGCCTTTTATATGTAACAAAAAAAATTTACAAATGTAAAATGAATAAATAAAATATCATTTGATATAAAATGAAATTATTTTATAATTATAGTGTATAAAAATTATTTTCATACTAATATATTCTTATTATTACATTTAAAGACGTTTTTAACTATGCATAATTTATATTTTTCAAAGAAAATATTATTTAAAACGTACTATGAGTTGGCGAGCTCGTAAAGTAACTTGTGGGATTGAAAGTTGATCTTATATTCTCCAGGTTAGCATACCCATCATTATGAACAATAATTTAGCGAAAAATAAAGAGCAGTTGATGTACTAAGGTTAACAATTTGAGAAATGCAACTTCTACTAATTAGTTATTGGATGAGTGATGGAGTAATCAAGTCCAACAAAGATGATGACGTAAGTATGAATTTAAAAAATCACACCTATTGAGAGAGAAAATAGTCGCAAATTCTTCATTCCCGTACATGTGATGTATGTCCTCCTCAAACCATCCAAACAAACACGTAATTAAAAAAGATAAGTTGTTTGCAACAAAGAGCGTTAAACTGGTAAGTCATCTCTCCCAAAGACCTAGTTTGAAACAATTACCCCTCCTCTTGTTCTTCTCGCGCAAATCGGCAAATTAGTTTACCTAATATTATCTCTGTGTAGTCCACAGTAGATGCCCAACCCATAGAACAAGACCCATCTCTTCATTTATATCACAACCTTACCATGGTAGTTACACTTTCAGGATAGATAGACGCTACTATCAAGTGGGTGACCATACTCTCTCCATATATAATAGAACAAGGTTAAACGAAATGGACAGGATCTTTGGAATGGCAAAGACCCTACATATGCATTTTCTAATTCGTTGGATGGATGACACGAGGGATGAGGCAATTAGTTCGTTAAACCTCATATCATCATATGCGGTGGTTGGTTTTGGTCCAATATTCACTTGAATTAAATACTTGTTACTATATATTGGTGGCATTGTGTTGGGTCGTAGGTGGCACGCTTCGTTTTGCTATTGGGCTGAGTGGCAATTATCAGCTATGTATGCATTTCTGCTTAGCTTGGGCGGTTTTAATTACAACCCAGTTTTTTTTAATATGTTTTCAGTTAAATTAATTATTTGACTGCAATTATTGTTAAGGAATTAATGAGTGCATTTCTTGGTTAGATTATATACAGCTGTGGAGGTGGCATTGACAAAAAAAAAAATTAATTAATTAACTGATAAGAAAAAAGAGTGATATAGAAATTGTTATTGAGGAAGATTTATATATAAGTTTGAAGTAGGTTAACTGTTAAAAAGAAAACGAGAACATCCTGCGGCATCATTTGAGTGAGTCAATTTTAATTACTAAGTCTTAAAAACTATTTGAAATAATATATGTTTAAGAAAATTCAAATATCTTTTTAAAGCCACGTTTAAACTTGACAATAGTGTAATTAATAGTTGTATCAATGTGGATAGGTGAGATGTCCCTAAATGGGACATTAACATGTCATTAATTTTTATAATGGACCGAGCCTAGCAGTCTCATTTAGTGGCTCTAGCAATTTAATCAAAAAGTGATTTATACTGTCTTTCACTCGCTTAAAGTTTGTACTTTTACAGTTAAAAGGATTTAGTGGTGATTATTGTTGCTTTTGTGCAATTTCTTTTGCGGTTAACAACACTTTTTCACACTGAAATCACACGATGTGTTAGCTGATCTCGACGTCAACTCATTTTCAGTTCACAAACTACTCGAGTTTGATAACACACTCAATGCATGACACAATCTCACGTTTTTAGTAGCCGAATTTAGACCAGCTCAATACTTTGTGCATTATATTCCATATCCTTTTTTTTTTTTTTTGATAAATATTCCGTGTCTTTTATACTTTGTTGACGAATGAAAATTGAGTGAAAATTTTTATGAATAACTTTTATATGTAAAATTATAAATGAATATCAATTGTAAAAAATTTCATCTCATTTTTTTTATCAAATCAAACATATCATAAACCTTATGCTTTAATATACCATGCGTTATTATGGTGAAAATAACGGGGAAAGTTTGTAGCTAAGTTGTATGTAGAGAGCTCGTCCATGAAATTTTTTTATCCCAACTAAACACACAATAATAATATAACATTAATAGTGATGGTTTGGTTACGTCTTGTTGATGTAACAAGTCGCTCGTTTATTATGGTAGGGCTGCGTATAAGAGCTTATTGCATGTTTCATCTAATCAATCTTGAGAGTTGAGACCTCATCGGACCTTATTTATCTATCCAAGATAAAATTGAAGCATGAATCATTTCATTTTATGTACCAAAAATAAAATAACCTAGGTTATTAGCTAAGCTCAAATAGTCCTCTTGTTAGAGATTTGAAAAAAAATATTATAGTCGTCATAATGTAACAAAAATGAAATGAGAATTATACATATTTTTGGGGATTATTATTATTATTATTTTTATATATATTAGTTAATTGAATATAAATTTTAATTTGGAACGAGTTCAAATATTTAGTTTAATCTCAACTACTCAAATGCATAACTTATTGAGTTAAAAGAAACTAACTATAATTAGCTCGGGAGCTGCATTGAGTTATTGCTAGCATGCTTGGTTTATTATTTAAAATCTCCAAACCATGGTTTTGACAACTATTAAAACGAAAAAAATTTATTTCTAAGCCATTCTTTGAATGCTTCCATGACCTAAAAAAAATAATAATAATGCTATTAGTTTAACATATGTAAATCATAAATAGTTTATATAGCAATTGGGAGGTAAATAAGAAACTAAAATATTTTTATACTTCTATAAACGGACAAAATGACAAAGAATCTTGTAAGATTCAAAGATAAAAAAAAGAGAAAAGAAAAAAAAAAACGTTTTACATGTAAGGCATCAATGATTCTTGCAAGAAAAGAGTGGGGGGAAGGGAGGTAACTGGCAAGTAAATAAAAACGTAAGGCTCTGCTAAAACGCTAGCCCCTTCATCACAATAATCAACAGTAATTCTTCACCTTCAAGTTCCGCAGTCCTTTTCCCAAAACGGGGGTAGCAAACCACAACATCGACGGTTGGATCCCCATCACCTCCGGGGTGAGATTGTAAATTCCCGTTTCACAAACCACAAAGTCAGCAATTTTCAGTTTTCTACTCACAGCACTCTGCTTTCCCACGTTGGTAGGGAACTATACCAACTTCTGTTTGCTACGCTTACATGGCAAAGGCGTAACGGGTATTATCAAAATGACCACAATGCCCTCAGAGCGTGAGGGTCACTGTGCGAGACCCTCGTGTTCGCGCGTTTGCTGTATTTGTTTCCCGCGGCTATTAAATGAGGATGGTCTAAGTGCTCAGAGCGACACAAGAACGTTGCTCTTTATTTCGGAGGCGCTCACCAGCTCATTGTGTGGAGAAGGAAGAAAGAGAACACTGGTTCATTAATGAACACCTCAACTACCTCTCCAACAACACTTAACAACTAGTAGTAGTGGTAGTAGCGGTGCACCTTCGTCCTTATCTCTCCCACAAACACAAATACTCGGAGCTCAAGAATAAGTAACTTATAACCACCACAATCTCACGCGGAAGCGGTTACTCTGTTCTGTTTTGAGTTTGTTAGGGCGGTTAGGGGGAGTGGCTGTGTTTGGCGCCGTGGCGCAATGTGGAACTCGGCGGAGAACGCGTTTGCGAGATCGGCCTCGTTTCGTAGGGAAGGTGAAGATGAGGAGGAGCTGCGGTGGGCGGCGCTGGAGAGGCTCCCGACGTACAGGCGAGCGCGCAGGGGGATCTTCAGGAACCTCGACGGCTACAAGAAGGAGGTCGATGTCGGTGACCTTGGTTCGCAGGAGCAGAGGCTACTCTTGGAGAGGCTCGTTGACGCCGTCGATGACGATCCTGAGAAGTTCTTCCAGCGCATGAGAAGCCGATTCGACGCGTAATTTTCACTCTTCTCTTCCATTTTTCACTATGCCTATCTCTTGGATTTTGTTGATTAGGAGAATGTAGAGGTTCGTGACTCATTGACTTGCGATTCAGAAGCAGTAACCACTTCAATTGTGTTTGCTCTGTTTTTTTTTTTTTTTTAATCATTCTTTTGATTCTCAAATCTCAGTAGTCAACAATCATCTGTTAGTTGTTTCGTTATTTGAGTCTGACAGCTAGATTTTTTAGCTTGAATGTAAGTAGATGACTTTATGCAATGAGCATGTCAATTGTGTTTGCTCTGTTTTTTTTCCTTCGATCGAGTCTCAACAAATCTCTGTTTCGTTCTTCGATTCTGAATTTCTGATAGCTGGATATTTTCGCTTTTGCTTTTAGATTAAACGTAGGTAAGCAGTTTCTTCTTCTTTTTTTTTAAAAATTTTGTTACTGTGCCCGCAGTGTGCATTTGGATTTTCCGAAGATTGAAGTTCGGTTTCAGAACTTGACTGTAGAGACTTTTGTCCATGTCGGAAGCAGAGCATTGCCTACCATTCCCAATTTCATTTGCAATATGACTGAGGTACTTTCCTGTATTTCTCTTTTATGTTGACCTCGCGTTGAGTCAACGATTTTGTGTTTTGTTTGTTTTTATATCTTTGGGACATAGCCTTCTAAATTTGATTTCGGTTTTGTGATTAGACTCTTTTAAGACAGCTGCGGCTATATAGAAGGAAGAGAAGCAAATTGACAATTCTAGCCGATATCAGTGGTATTATTAGACCTTCAAGGTCAGTGATGAAAGTTATTCTATTTTAATTTTTATTAGGTAAATATAGAGTTTTTTTTTTGGTTGCAGGTAAATGTAGAGTTTAAGTCACAAAGTAGCGTTAACCCCACTGTGATATATCGAAAATTTCAAAAATAGAGAAAAACAGGGTCAATATTTCCACTCAGCTGTAACTCACAGAAAAATTATATAAATAAAGAATAGTATTCCACTCAAAAAAATATTACAAAAATCTTTGATAGAAATTATAGTAATCACATTGAATAAAATAAAGAGAAACGATTCATATATTTATCCAAAAATTAATAAGCATTTCACATCATTGTAGCACAATGAGCAAATGCACCCAAAAAATTCATCTTTCAATATATATGTTACTACATTATATTTAAGAATTTAATTTTTATATATTAATATTTTATATTATTATCAAATTATGTATTAATATATTAATAAATATGATTGAACTTCTACCCCATACCAACTATTTTAAAGGTCATGAAAATATAAAGAGTTATTGAATATATCAAAATTAAATTAAAACCATATTTAAAATTAATTGGTATTCTTTGTCTTTTCTTTCGTCAATAATTGACATTGTTACCTTATATATATCGTTATTATGTACTAAATTTTACAAAAGATTATCATGGAAAGAGATTAATTTTGATAGTAAAGTATTTTTCACATTATGATTGAATCATATTTTATCATGTCATCAAGATTATCGACTTTCTTTAAAAAAAAAAAAAAGGCTTTTACCCAACTATCTTAAAAGTAATACATATAATATTACATAAGTGATTTATTGTATGAAATACTATAATTAATGTAATTGTAATTATCGTGTGTTGTAGACTAACACTGCTATTGGGTCCACCAAGCTCTGGAAAAACGACACTACTACTAGCTCTGGCTGGTAGGTTGGGACCTGGTTTGCAGGTAATAAGTTTCTCAATTACGTTAAACAAAGTAGAATGATGCTTTATCTCCTGGACGGGCAACTGCTGTGCCATCGTATTGAAATCCTTGCCAAACATGCCGTGTAAGCTTAGTTAAAACTAGTACCCATCGTATGAATGGAGCGATTGGTTGTTTGGAATTGATAATAACTTTACTAGTAACTAAAGACAATGTACTATGCTTGGAGTTGTTGTATCCGTTCTCTAAATAGCAGGATTTAATATGCATTGATCCTGATGAAAGCATGCAGTTGTTAATGGATGCCTTCTCCATCTCATTAATATATAATATCTAATAATCTAAATACCATGATTGACCTAACGGCATAGAGTCCTTGGACAGACTTGCGATAATCCACTTTGGATTTGTAACTTGGATTTTTTTTTTTTGGCCCCATCTCATTGCTGTTTTTATGCCCTTCGAAGATGTCAGGGAACATTACGTACAATGGACATGGTCTGAATGAGTTTGTTCCTCAGAGAACAGCTGCTTATGTCAGCCAACAAGATAGGCATGTTGCAGAGATGACCGTGAGGGAAACTCTCCAGTTTGCTGGCCGTTGTCAAGGCGTCGGATTTAAATTCGGTATTGCTTTTTGAATATTCGATTCGGTTTACACTTCAGATTCCAAATACTGAAATCTGGATTCTTACCAGATATGTTGCTGGAACTTGCCAGAAGAGAGAAGAGTGCTGGAATAAAACCAGACGTAGATCTTGACATATTCATGAAGGTACTTTTTCATTTATTTCGTTTCTCTATTAAGGGAAAGTACTTTTTGCTCCTTCTCTTTCTCAATCTCTCTTGAATGGTAACTTCATTCATGGACACCAATTAAGCTGCTTTAGTTTCCATTTTGCAGTCATTAGCTCTGGGAGGACAGGAAACAAATCTTGTGGTGGAGTACATCATGAAGGTATTCTCTATATACTATTACTCTTGGGTGTTGTCCTTGTGATTGTGACCCGAAATCTTTGTTGGCTCGTAGGATTTTTTAACATTAAAAATATCTTTGTTGGCCAGAAATCCTTTATTTTTTTAAGCATCTTGTCAGGTGATCTACGTTGGAGGAAAAAAAAAAAAGGGATTCATTAGTTACTAATATCCATGGTCTTAGGTCCAACCCCTAATTTATCAATCTTCCGAACTCCTAAGTACTAAAATATTTCACACAAAGATATTAGGTTTGGACATATGTGGTGACACATTGGTGGGAGATGAAATGCTCAAGGGCATCTCAGGGGGACAAAAGAAGCGACTTACAACAGGTTGTGATGGCATGTATTAATTCGTCTTGTGTACTAGCAAGTTAGGTGAATTTAGTAAATGTTAAACAACTCATCTGTGATTTGCAGGTGAATTACTAATTGGTCCAGCAAGAGTGATGTTCATGGACGAGATATCAACTGGTCTTGATAGTTCAACTACTTACCAAATCATCAGATATCTTAGGCATTCAACCCTTGCACTTGATGCAACCACTATTATATCTCTTCTTCAACCAGCTCCTGAGACCTATGAATTGTTTGACGATGTTATTCTCTTGTGTGAGGGACAGATTGTGTATCAAGGGCCCCGTGAATCCGCTCTTGATTTTTTCAAAATGATGGGATTTACTTGTCCAGAGCGAAAGAATGTAGCTGACTTCTTGCAAGAAGTGAGTAGTAGCAATATTGACTATATAGATTTCTATTATATTTGATTTTGACAGCGGTTCAAATGAAAGTTATTAAATTTGAGAGTTTAAATAAACTTGCTCTTGTGTGGTAAGATATAAACTCATAACAGTTTAAGAATTAACACGAAAGTTTAATAACTATATTATCATATAAAGTTATCATACCACATTTAAACTCATTTTTATGTGGTATGATTGTAAACTCTTACGAGTTTAAGAGATAATTTTATAGCTTAAGAACCATGGTTCAAACTTCAATTTCTTGTGAGCAGGTTACGTCTAAGAAGGACCAGGAGCAGTACTGGTCCGTTCTTGACCGCCCTTACCGGTACATACCTGCTGGGAAGTTTGCCGAAGCATTTTCCTTGTATCGTGAGGGAAAGAATTTGTCTGAGGAACTAAGATATCCTTTCGATAGACGCTATAATCATCCTGCAGCCTTGGCAACTTGTGCCTATGCTGCAAAAAGGCTTGATCTTCTCAAGACTAATTACCAATGGCAGAAGCTTCTGATGAAACGGAATTTATTTATTTATGTTTTCAAATTTATTCAGGTAATACTAACGGTACAAAACCTATGGTTGAAGCATAAAGAGTTCATTTGTATTTCACAGATTTTAATGTTTTAAAGCACTTGTAGTGATAAAATTCACCGAAGGAAAAAGCAATGATTCGTGTTCTCTCCTAAACTAGAAAATTATTTATTTCTTTAATATAGGCTGAAAACTTGTTTTAATTATCTCATCATTTTTGTGTGTTTGCATGCATTCATGTCTCTTTCTTTCTTTTGATTTTTGGCTGTAACAGCCAGCTTCTACTAGTCCAATTTCCCCCAGCAGCGTGCAACTGCATTCAATACAATGAAAGCGTCGCTCATTTCTGGTTAAATGAACTTTAACATCTTGTTCACAATCAACAAGTTTATATTACCTATAATATTTTCTTTTTCTACATTTTTGTTGGGAATTTTTATCGGCTCTAAGATGGATACATGGATCTGACTATGTCAGGTATATATAGTTGATCTTGACTTCTGTTTACTCTTTCCAGCTGTTTTTGGTTGCTTTAATTACAATGAGTGTTTTCTTCCGGACAACTATGCACCATAATACAATTGACGACGGAGGCTTGTATCTTGGGGCACTGTACTTTTCTATGGTTATCATTCTCTTCAATGGTTTTACCGAGGTATCAATGTTAGTTGCAAAGCTTCCAGTTCTTTACAAGCACAGAGACTTGCACTTCTATCCTAGCTGGGCATATACAATCCCTTCTTGGTTCCTTAGCATCCCAACTTCTCTCATGGAGGCTGGATGCTGGGTTGCGGTCTCATACTATGCAATTGGCTATGATCCTGCAATTACCAGGCAACTCCTTTAATTTGTTCACTTAACGTTTTCACGTATTCTTGGAATTTCTCTGTAATTGACTATTTTGTGTATTACTTCTGGATTTGCAGATTTTTTCGGCAATACTTGCTTTATTTCTTTCTTCACCAGATGTCTATAGGCCTATTTCGTTTGATAGGATCCTTGGGCCGGCACATGATAGTGGCCAATACCTTTGGATCCTTTGCCATGTTGGTTGTGATGGCTCTTGGCGGATATATAATTTCAAGAGGTCAAATAGGAATTGCAATCTGCATGTTTCTAAGTTTCGATTTATTAAACTAATTTTTTTGACGCTTTCTCATTTTCGGCAGATCATATACCGAGTTGGTGGATATGGGGTTTTTGGGTTTCTCCTTTGATGTATGCACAAAACTCAGCTTCTGTAAATGAGTTCCTTGGACATTCTTGGGATAAGGTATAATACTTGTGAATTGTGATTATAATCTTTTGCTATTTGCACCATTTTCATAAAAAAGTTCAGAACTATGTAACTATTTTTATAGTTGATAAATGCAGATGATACTGTTGTTAGGTGATAATATCTATTTAATATAAATGTCCACCGGCAATTTCCTTACTTCATTGAAAATATACTCACCAGTTGTTTCTTTACAGATAGCTCAAGACCAGATTACTATCTATCCATTGGGTAAGGCAGTATTAAAAGAGCGAAGCTTGTATCCAGAGAGCTATTGGTACTGGATTGGTCTTGGTGCCATGGTTGGATATACAATTTTGTTCAACGCACTATTCACTATCTTCTTAGCTTACCTGAATCGTAAGACAAGTTCTTCTGTATATTAGTCCCCTCAATTGTTTAATGTTCAGAGCCTTCTGGTGCTTCATGGACGAAAATGACTTTCGTTAGAGGACAGTTTTTATAAGATATTGTTCTGCTTATTTGCTTCAGCTTTGGGAAGGCAACAAGCTGTAGTTTCAAAGGATGAGCTGCAAGAAAGAGAAAGGAGAAGGAAAGGAGAAAGTGTTGTTATTGAGTTGAGAGAGTACTTGAAGCATTCAGCATCGAGTGGTTTGTAAATTAAAAATTGTCTATTATATTTTTTTCTGTACCCGTTTCCATACAGCTGGGAAGTGACATTCATGTAACTGCCTCATCATCCCAGGAAAGCATTTTAAGCAAAGAGGAATGGTTCTCCCATTTCAACCACTTTCCATGGCTTTCAGGAATATCAATTACTATGTGGATATCCCTTTGGTGTGTAAACAGATTTTCTTTTTTAAGACGTTAATTAAATTTTCTGGTTGACTAATTGCTTTTTGATTCAATTATTTCTCAGGAATTGAAACAACAAGGGATATTAGAAGACAGGCTGCAGCTGCTTGTTAATGTTACTGGAGCTTTTAGGCCTGGTGTGTTGACAGCATTGGTTGGAGTAAGTGGTGCTGGAAAAACCACGCTGATGGATGTGTTAGCAGGAAGAAAAACTGGGGGGGTTATAGAAGGGAGCATATATATATCTGGTTATCCCAAAAGTCAAGAAACTTTTGCAAGAATTTCCGGCTATTGTGAGCAAACTGATGTTCATTCCCCTTGCTTGACTGTCTGGGAATCCTTAATGTTCTCTGCTTGGCTTAGATTATCTTCAGATGTTGATCTGGAGACACAAAAGGTAAATGAGAAACAAAGTATGGCCTTTTTGCATATTACAGACATGCGTTAATTAGCTTTGAAGTTCTTTTCTTGAAAAAAAAAAAAAACTTTTGGAGTTTTATTCTCAGGCCTTCGTTGAGGAGGTAATGGAGCTTGTGGAGCTCAATCCGTTAAGTGGAGCACTGGTGGGTCTACCTGGAATTGATGGTCTGTCAACAGAACAACGGAAAAGGTTAACAATCGCAGTGGAACTGGTTGCGAACCCATCTATAGTATTCATGGATGAGCCCACTTCTGGATTGGATGCCCGGGCTGCAGCCATTGTGATGAGAACTGTCAGGAATATAGTAAATACTGGGCGAACAATTGTGTGCACAATCCATCAGCCTAGCATAGACATATTTGAATCTTTTGATGAGGTATTCTCCTTACGAAAGGGCTTTTCAAGCATTTCATTTAAAAATGAGTTTTTTGGAGTTGGACTTATTCGTGGCCAACATGGCTTCTATTTCTCTCTCATGGACGATTATGCTTATTAAACTTGTTTTCTTTCCATGTTTTCCCTTTTTTCATTGTCGATGAATGTCATATGCCAGTTTCTGTGACATATTTATTCTAGTCAGTGCATATTACCTTTCCACTTGAATATCTTTTAACACCTGACTTTTATCTCCTCACTTTGCCCGACGAAATCCCAATTTCTTTTACAGCTTCTGTTTATGAAGCGGGGAGGAGAGCTCATATATGCTGGTCCACTTGGCCCTAAATCTAGTGAACTAATCAGTTATTTCGAGGTTTGCTGATGGACGCTTAGCTTTCACTGATTATGTGATATATGGTGAAATACTTGAATGCTGATTAAGCAATGCTCAATTATTTATTATTAGGCAATCGAAGGGGTTCCGAAGATCAGGCCTGGATATAACCCCGCTACATGGATGTTGGAGGTTACTTCTTCAGCAGAAGAAAACCGTTTGGGAGTGGACTTTGCCGATATCTACCGAAGATCAAGTTTATATCAGTATGTAACTTATGGCTGAAATATGTGCATGAATTTCAAATTACTGCTCAATAGCCAATTTCTGCAAACTAATACACTATTTTATTTTTTTTAAAAGACATAACCAAGAGGTGGTTGAAAGCTTGAGCAAGCCAAGTAATAATTCCAAACAATTGCATTTTCGAACAAAGTATTGTCGGTCATATTTTGAGCAGTTCCTAACTTGTCTTTGGAAGCAAAATCTATCATACTGGCGTTACCCTCAGTACACTGCTGTTCGCTTCTTCTACACTGTTATCATCTCGTTGATGCTTGGGACAATCTGCTGGAGATTTGGTGCTAAAAGGTCTTTTTCTCTTTATTCAATTTCAAATAAAACCACTGAAAAGGTTCTGCAATTTTTTCCCGCTAGAGTGCTAGTTGTAGGTAGATAGCTACGATGTAGCACATAAGTGTCTCTCTCTACATTTGTTGTTGGGCGCATGAGTATTTGTAGATACATAAAAAGAAAGCCCTTCAAGACACGAGCTATTGAAAGACTCATCAATCATCATGCTGACAATTCTACAGCTTATTTGAGGATTAGAAAATTGAAAAATGTTATTTATACTCATTGTGTGTGGGATACTGTACCAACTCACTAATGGATGAGATGTAAACTCTATTTGAATGAGATATACATCTAATCCAATTATGGATGAGATATGAGTCGATACGATGTCCCAAACATAATGAGTATAAATAACATAACTCTAAAAAAATATCGAAATTATAAAAGATATTCTGTAATAGGATTTGACCAAATGCTGTTAAATGATGTCTGGAGGCTCACATGAATGGTTGGAATCAAGATGGTCCATCATATTTTATTATTCTTTACCATCTCACTTCGTGTAACAATATTTATAACCACAGGGAGACGCAGCAAGATCTATTCAATGCCATGGGATCTATGTATGCGGCCGTCCTCTTCATTGGCATAACAAATGCCACAGCTGCTCAACCCGTTGTTTCGGTGGAAAGATTTGTTTCGTACAGAGAAAGAGCTGCAGGGATGTACTCGGCTTTACCATTTGCATTTGCTCAGGTATTTTTTCAGATGTGACATTCTTTTAGTACAAGGAAATGGTTCCCCTGAGTTGACTAATGTGTTGTCCTTCAATGTGCAGGTTGTCATTGAGTTTCCATATGTGTTCGCACAGGCTATTATATACTCCTCAATGTTCTATTCCATGGCTTCCTTTGTCTGGACTGTTGATAGGTTCATTTGGTACTTATTCTTCATGTATGTTACGATGCTATATTTTACCTTCTACGGAATGATGACAACGGCTGTCACACCAAATCATAATGTTGCTGCCATCATTGCTGCTCCATTTTATATGTTGTGGAACCTTTTCAGTGGTTTTATGATTCCTCATAAGGTATGGAAAACTGAATCTTCGTTTATTCTATTTAGCGTTATGGTTTATTTGGGACGAAATCAAAGAAACAGTAACTTTGGACTATTTTGGTGTTAAAAGAATGATTTGATGATCAAATTGATATGGCATTTCCTTCCAGGATTTCATTAATTGATATACAGAGAATCTTGAGGAATAAAATAACAGTTCCTCATTTGAATAATTAGCAGGCAGTAGCTTTCTTATGATATTTTAGTTAGATTTGACTTTCTAAACTAAAGTGCACGCCGAAAAGTGTTAAATGTAACGTAAAGGATATATTTTTGACGTTGATGATAAAATTTAAAATCTAAGATTTTATAAGTACATACATTACAAATCATACAGTGGAACAGTTTATCCCTTGATTTTTCTACCAACCGTAAAAATTATGCACTTGTCCTTGTACCCGTGTTTTAGAGGAGGCAAGGCGCTTACTTTTATAAAGGCTATTATTAACCCTTGATGTTCTCAGTTATTCTTTGAGAATAGTATTTGGTTACTTTGCTTGAGTTTTAAATAATCAATATGCATAAAATTATGATAACGACCATTCTTGTAAAGTGTGTGGCACCAGAAAACGACACATGATCTAATCTTCTGTTGCATCCTTATTAACTCTAGAGAATGCACAACTGTGTAGTGCTTTTTGTTCTCTATAGTACTAGTACTATTATGCTTCCGAAGCTAAAGAGAAGCAACTTCTAGGCAGATCCATTGCAGACCGGAACAACTGATTCTGTGTTCTTCTTCTGTTAACCACGTGAACTGGCATGTAATAGTAAATATTTGGAGTGGAACCACTCGAATAATCAACTAAATCGGTCATTTAATAACTTTTTCTACTTCTTGAATTTCTCAGAGAATACCCATTTGGTGGAGATGGTATTACTGGGCAAACCCTGTAGCCTGGAGTCTGTATGGTCTCCTGACTTCACAGTATGGCAATGATGATAAGTCTGTGAAGCTATCTAATGGAAACTCGATGGCTATAAGGCAAGTACTCAAAGTCGTGTTTGGGTACAGGCATGATTTCTTGTGCGTTGCTGCTATTATGGTAGCTGGCTTCTGTGTATTTTTTGCAACAGTATTTGCCTTTGCAATTAAATCCTTCAATTTCCAAAGGAGATGATGGTATGGACTTGCAAAGCTACTAAAGATATGTACTCAGTTGAGTTTTTCAGTACCTCATAAAATAAGTGTGACATCTGTATAGCGGTATAATTATAAATATTGTAGAACTAGCGTGCTTTTAGGGTTTGTAAACTAATAAGAATACATTTTTAAAATTATTTTGGTTTACATCATTCGGGGGCTGATTTGTTGTAAATTGACATATTATTGGTTTGTAGGATTTGTTAGATAGAATCAAATTACTATTTGGTTGAATGTGTTCTTTACGTCATTTGGTGAAAACGTAAACAAGGTCGCTCTAATCCCATTTGAGTTACATTGAGGATGTATTTTATTTTATAAACATTAATGGTAGATAGAAGGAGTTGCAACGAGAAACATTCAGTGTCTGGAAATGCAGCTACCTTCAGATGAAGAGTGAAATAGTATGAATTTTACTTCATCAGCTCACGCTGGTATTGAGAATGTCCTTTAGTTTGGTTTTCAGAAAATTCGTGTATGCGGGCTGTGCAGCACTCTCTCTAAAATGTTTCCTGTCATAAATTAGGTTTTTATCTACTAAATACCAAAAATATCCCTAAACAGTATGTTAGGTGACAAATTTGTCTTTCAAAATTTAAAAATCTCATATTGATCCCCCATAATTCAAATAAAGAGATAATTTAGTTCTACCATATAGATTCACATAGTATTTTTTTTTTAACAAATATATATAAACCTGTATTAAGGACTAATTTACCCTTTTTTTTATTTTGATGGACAATTTTAGATTTTAACATCTCACATAAATTGTGTTCTCGAACTTCACAAACCTAGCACTGCTTTCCCTTCCTTCTACTTGCAACCTTCCCTCTACTTCAGCAAATGGGGAGCTGGCTCCATAGAGATGTTTCATACCCTTCATGGTGGTCTAGGGACCCCTCCATCCCTTTTTTTTTTTTTTGGTTTGTTTCTATTTTTCATTTTTTTCTCCCTTTGTCCCATTTCCTCATTGTGGAGGATATGTTTGATCTCTTTTGTGATATATCTTTTGATTGCAGAGGTGTTTGAGTCATGAAAAGTTTGTTTTTTTGCAGTTGCTTGCACTTTAGCAACATCGAAGTACTATTTTTGGGGTAGATGATGAATCAACAACCTCTAGCAGTAATGGATAGCTAGGACATCTAGTATATGTGCCATTTTCTTTGGTTTTGGGTCTGTCCCTGTGTGTTCTTCGCACTTCGTTACGAGTTACCCTGACTCTGTGTTTATCATACTTATGGTGTTAAGAGATTTATGTGGAAAAATAAGCTTGGGCTAAGAGATATTTTAATCTGAGAAAGAGAAAAATTAATTATAAGGAAAACTCAGAGAGTTTCTTTAAGCCAGCCTGTATATAGGTTTTCTCTATAGGTTGGATTATTAATGTAAAGAAAGCTAGTACCAAAAAAAAAAAAAAAGCTTCAAAAATTGGTAAGGATATTTGTAGTGTGCTAGGAAGCTTAATTTTATTATTAATGTGTGGGTAGAGTTGCTATGTTGGGCTTGTTTACCCTTGTGGATGGTTTGCCCTATTAGGGGACTTTGCATCTTAGGGTGTACTTGTCTTCCCTTATGTAGTTGGTTGTGGGTTTTCCCCTATCTAATGAATATTTCTTTTGGGCAAAAAACACAAAAATAAAGATTTATCCTTTGATACATTTTTAATGAACTAAAATCAGTATGTAGTCAAAATATCAATTGAAAGAATTCCTTATTGGTAATTGGGAATTTAGTCTCACAACAATGCCTAAAATATATATCCAAAAGAAGTAGTATTATTTTGACTCACAATATGTGGGATACGATGTTAATATACTCTTATCTATTATTGAATGAGATATGAAACTCAAACTAAATGAGATTCACATTCTATCCAAAAATAAATAGAAATATATCGATATGATATCCACATATTATGCATACAAATAGCACTTCTTATCTAAAAGAGAATAAAACATTACCTCAATGTATCAACTAGAAATTTAATTGAATTACTCATTTATTTATACATCATTCTCGAGTTATCTAAAATAAGAAATTAAATATGTACTGAAAACTTTGGACTTACTAATAATCGATTTTAGAAGTGTGAAATTGATTTTGTATATTTTATATCTTGTTTGGTTTTTGGTAGAATGCAATTTATTTTAAAGTTGATTTTAGATTCAAAATCAATTATAATAGAAGTGGAAAATTGTTATTCCTTGATTTTTAGTCTTTTTAATTTTTATTAAAATCACTTTTCAAATCAAATTGCTAAACATAAATTGCTTTATTTCAAAATCAATTTTAGAAAATGCAACAGAACCAACACACAGTAAAGGGAGAAATAAATACAAAGTTGATTGGATGGAAATAGAGGAGATTTTGGACTTATCATTCTTGTATCTATCTCTCTCCTGATAAATCTAAAAAGAGTCCACATTTTAATAGCTACAAATATTATATATATATAAAATATTATTTCCGATTTGCTTATGTAACTATATAACGAGAGAGAAGATCTATTTGGTGGAGCTGATATATTAAGTGGCACAACTCTCAAGCATTATTTCCAAGAAGAGAATGAATTCAATCACAGAGACCTACAAGAACCACCCCTCGCTAGACGAGCATCACCTGGTTCCACTGGACTACCACAGTGTTGATGCCATACCCAAGTCCCATGAATGGACCCAATCCCCTCCTGCAGACCACCCTGTTATTGTCGTCGACCCACCCACCTCGTTCGGGACCGTGCCCATCATAGACCTCTCCGACCCAAGCGCAGAATCACTCATACGACACGCATGTGGGGAATGGGGCATTTTCCAAGTCACCAACCACGGCGTCCCTGGAAGACTCTTGGAAGAGCTCGAGCTTCAAATGGGTGAACTGTTTTCGTTACCATATCACCGGAAACTCCGTGCACTGCGGTCACCGGAGGGCGTCACTGGCTACGGGATGCCCCGCAGCTCAAAATTCTTCCCCAAGCTCATGTGGTTTGAAGGCTTCACCATCGTAGGTTCTTCTCCGGTGGAGCATGCCTCCCAACTTTGGCCACATCAACCCAGCCGGCGTGCCAATTTCTGGTATTTACTTACTTTCGTCACGATCCATGATCGGTTACTGATATTAATTAATATCATGTGTTAATTTATATATTAATATAATCACGAACTTAATTAACTTCAAATTTAATTTTAATAAACAAATAATGTAAAAAAATTTTACATAGTCATTTAATTACGTAATGCTACACAGACAACAATAAAAATAGTTAACTTTCATCCCACTACTTAAAAAATTAGCAAAGTGAAAAAATTTAACTGAATTGTAATAGAAATTTTTTTTATACTATCAAACTATTAATCTGTGCTTGCTCTTGGAAGAAAAACACAAAATAATAAAAAGTTGTGCTCAAATTTACCCTTTTTGTTTATTTTTAGATGAATGGAATGGAATCATATACAATTTTTTTTTTTATAAAAAACTGCTTGTGATGGATCCAAACTAGGGCTTCAGAATATTTACTTTTGGACCACTGCCTATGAGACTGGACCGTCAGCCACCACCAGATCACTGTCGAGATCAACACCATTCTATCATAGATATTTTGAAAAATATACACTGTATTTTTTAAAATACCACTTGATATTTAATTTATACATCAAACATTTCTATATTGTATTATTAGAAATAATAGCATTCCAAGAAGAAAAAATAATTCAAAATTATTTTTTATAATATTTTCATTGACACTATAAATATTTAAATTATTAAAAATAATTGATTCTCTTGTAGTGGAAATAGTATTTCCAAAAATAAAAAAATCATTTCACAAACCACAGGCACGCCACCTTATACCACCATATAGTGTCCATGGGGACGTCACGTTCTAGTCATCGATGCTGATGATTTGCTTGGCTGAGCGACGTCCCGGTTGTGTCAGTGAGAGGACGTTACGTGTGCCTTTGCATGCACAAAGCGTAACTCGTGTCAAACATGCACTGTTATATTGTGCTTCCACGTAGCTTAGCTTAGCCCTGCCCCACTCACTAGGCTATATTTCCATGCATGTACAACAATAGGCCCACTTGAACCTGCAGTGAATTTGTCCTCTGTTAATCAAAATAGTAATAATAATAATAATTTTGTCTTCTTTCCATGTCGGGATTGACAAAACTTCATTCATTTAGTTTATTTAATCACTGTTTTTATTTCTTAATGATTGTGTTTTAAACATTCATTAGCAGAAGGCTATATCTTAGGTAATAAAAGACAAGCAATGACATGATATAATTTTGGTAAAATTAAAACATATTATTTTACTGAGGTTTAAAATTATAAATGACTTGCTTCTAAGGATTTTAGTAATTAGGAAATATATATTATATTAAATAAACATAGTTCAATTCTTATATATATACATAGCATTAAATATCAAATTACCGCATGTACTTATCATAGTCGATATCTACTTATCATAGTCAATAGATATCGACTATGATTTAGTTTTTTTTTTTGAAAAAAAAATATTAGTTGAAAATATAAAACTATTTTGACTATCGATCAGTACATAAAACTTAAATTCTAATAAAGAAAAATAACAACAATAATAATAATAACCCTAATTTAAATGATAAGGAAAAATTATTTCTTTGTATTACGTAAAAAAAGATAAAGAGGTAAATATTTATTATATGAAAATAAAGCCAGTTTTTCATTAAATCAATAAATATAAATTTTGTGTGATAATTAATTTTTAATTTTAATATAACTTATATAGTAAAATTCATATACTTCAAATATTATGATTTTTAGTATAGAATTTATTAATTTGAAATATTGACTAAAAATTAATAATAAAGTAGCATTCTCTATTTTTTAAGAATTCATAATTTAAAAATAGATTCTCTTTTTTTTTCATTAAAATCAACAGCTATTTTTATTTTTTTATTGACAGTAGATTTGGACCATTGAATTAATATTGGACCTGCAATTAGAAAATCCTAGAACATGAAAACTATTATGACGATGAGAAATTCTTAGGTTTTTTTAAAATAAGAAAAAAGTATTGCACAGTTTTTTTTTCTTCTTTAACAGCTCATAAGAATTAATATTGTGATAAGATGTGAATGAATTTTGATTTCATTCTGTTGCACTTACAAACTGCTAATGGTTTCTTATTTCATTCAAATTAGTGAATTGACAAGCACTTATACTCTTTTAATTTTAATTTTTATGTTAGAATTTGTTTAACTTTCTTCAACTTTGAATTTTTCTTTAACTTCCTCTCTGCATTATGGAAATTTTAGGAAATATTAAATTTGTACACCAAAAAGTAGTTAAAAGGGGAAATCTCCTTTATATATAGTACTAGTGCCACATTTTTTCATTTTTAGTATTTCTTTAAATTTAATTTTTTATGTTAAATTTTTTGTAATTTCTTTTTTTTTTTTTTGTTTGTAACTTCCCAACTTCCTATAAATCAATTGTATTCTGGGTAGTAAAAAAAAAAATTAGGCACTAAAAATATAGTTAAATGGGACAATCCCCTTTTATATATATAGTGTAGACAATGGAAAAAAAAAAAAAAGAAATTGGGTCATAAATATTTGTTTCCTCTGGGTGTGTGATATCTTTGGTGCAGTAATGTGATGGACGAATACCAGAAAGAGATAAGGGCATTGACTGAAAGGTTGTTGGGTCTGATGCTTCAATCATTGGGCTTAACCTTAGAAGATGTGGAGTGGTTCAAGCCCAAAACTGGCCCCACCAAAGCTGAGGGCCTGCTCAAACTGAACTCATACCCACGATGTCCAGACCCAAACCGGGCCATGGGCCTAGTGCCTCATACTGACTCCTCCCTTGTCACCACTCTCTTCCAAAGCAACCACACTGGTTTTCAAGTTTTCCGAGACTGCATTGGCTGGGTACCGGTTGATCCGGTTCCCAGTGCACTATTGGTCAACCTCGGTGACTTGATGCACATTCTCTCCAATGGTCTGTTCAAAACCATAGTGCACCGGGTGGTCCCGGATAAGACACATCACCGGGTCTCGGCTGCATACTTCTATGGCCCACAGAGCGACGTGAAGCTATCACCGTCGATTAGGTTGACCGATCATGGCCGTCCACCACTTTATTCCCCAATCAGCTGGAAGGAATACCTTACACTCAAAGCAATGCATTGGAACGACACGCTTGAGCATATTAGGAATAAGAACGGAGGAGAAGGAGCACTAGCTGCTAAGTAAATGATACATGTCTCACGCAGCATCATTACTTTAAATGGTGGCTGTTCTACTTCATCTATTGTAATATTGTGCCTCCCCTTATATTTCCTGCTTGCTGGTGTGTAATGTAGTGCTTTGATGAAACTTTTTGAGTTAAAATATTATAAGAGTGAATTTATTTTATAGTTTAAGCATTCTGATTGTTTGTAATTTTACATTTTTATGCAATGCATTACCATCCCAGACCAAGATTCAACGTCTAATCCAATACCAATTGACACGACTAGACGGAATATGACTCCCGTTGGTTATATATATATATATTACTGTCCTATCCAACTTTCAGAGCCTTCAATCAAAAAGCCACATTTTTATGACTTTCATAACATTTCATACCCTAGTCTTCTTACTAAATAGCAATGTTGTACACAAAACTTCAAAAAGGAGAAAAAAAAATAAAAACCTCTGAAAGAAACAATGGGTTGTCATAGGTGCAGAATTTCGTAACAAAATATTTCATACTAAAAGATCATTTGTAATTTCAACTTTAGTATTTGTATTGAGGTTTATTACTCACTATAAACCCTATTCTATTTCCAGACCAGAGAGTATCGAAACTTGTCGGAAGGATCCTATACCTCATAATAGGCTAACAGGGACTAGGCCAAAATCCAAAACATCACTTACATTGCCAACTCAAATAGCACCCTATGCAAGTCCAAAAAGAAAAGGACCTATACAAGCAAAGATAGGAACTAAAATGACCTATACACCCAAAAATCCAAAACTAAAGGTTTGCTTAATCTCCCCTGATGGTATACCTATATGTATGTATTCTGTCAACAGCTGCATGAGGCAAAAGGTGGCAGTCGCTTTCACTTCCAAATCTTGAAATGCTTGTCATGACTAGCTGATGCCACCAAGCCACTAACATTTGACACTGCCAAGGAAGATACAAGGTTGTCATGTGCACGCAGAGTCATTGTCTTGCTCTCACCAAAGTCCCACAGCTCAAGAGTCTGAAAGTAGTAAGTACCCATAATTTCAATAAAAAACAAAACCCCATGTCAGAAATGGTAGATAATGCTCATTGGCATTGAGTCAGAAATGATAACATGTTATAATCTTTGATGTAATAATAATAACCGGACTTAAATTTAACACTGTTAGTGTAGAATCTTTTTACATAATTATCTAATCATGTATAATCACATGTATAGTCACATCACTAAAAAAATATATTGACTCATGTAATAATTACTTGAAAAGTTACATAAAAGATGAGATATAATTGTTTGACAGTGCAAAATATTTGACACAAATAGGGTATCAAAATTAATCTCATAATTAAATGATAACAAATTTACTTACTTCATTGCAGCCGATGATCACCAGAGGATAGAAGGGATGGAAGGCACAGGTGTTGAATTTGTTTCCAGATGCATTCAACTCATGAATGCATTCCCCTTTGCTGCTGGATCCAACTGTCCAAACTCTAACGAGATCATCACTAAGAGATGCCAGATATTTACCAGAAGAGTTCCAGCACACAGAACGGACAGGGTTATTATGGCCCTAAAAATCAGCACCAAAACAAGATTGATGATAGATAATGGTTAATCTGAAGTTCCCATTACAGGGCACGGGAGAAAGAATGAGAGCTGAAGAAAGGTGGCTGCATCGATGGGATAAATTCTAAAACATTTTGAGCAAAATGACTAAACCAGGTACAAATTCAGTCAAATCAATAAACTACAAGACAGAAAATTCTATTTGAGTCATAGCAACACGTTGCAAAGCAGGAAGGTAGCAGCCACAGAACTACAGAAGGTACCTTTGATAAACGGCTACAATGAATGATCATAAAAAAATTCTAATAATTTAGCACAGAAATTCAATGACATTTTTAAGAGGTCAAGTATCCACAATAATCAATGAACTTTATCACCATAGAGTATGCAATATCAGGTATACATTATCACATTGAGACTTTGATGATGGAAGCGTGTCTTAGGCACATTAAAGCTAAGTAAAAGAAAATAATTTGTCAATGCAGTTATTTGAAGTAAGTAGAGAAACAACTACTGCGTTAGAATACAAATATGTAAACCACGAACATTCAATAAATAAAGGTTGCCGTGTTTCATTAGCGAAAGGATGAAAGTTTTAGAATAGAAAAGGAATTAAAATGTGATGTTTGTTCCCATTGTAGATAAGGGTATTATAACCACAAAATTCACAGCTGACCTGTAATTTAAGAGTGCAACCAAGGGTTTCTACATCAATAATGGATATGAGATTATCTACCGCAGCAGCAAGAAGCCTTCCCAAACAAGGTTGAAATCTCATCTGAGTTACACCACCCTAATAATTGGAAAATCAAGTTATTTGCAAGCAAATGGTAACAATATGCTTCTCAATTCATGTTGAAACTTCATACCTTGAAAACCCCAGCACAACTACCATTTTTAGTACTCCAGTATCTTATCTCACTACTGTCACATGAGAAAATAAGGTCGTCTTTACTAGGGTGAAAATCTAGTGACATCACAGTTGTAGCATGTCCCATGAATGTTCGAAGAGAATAACCAGGCTGCAAATGGGCAATCAAGATCAATTATAGGATAAATAAAAAATAATGGTCATGTAAAATAGCACCTAGAGTGATATAAGAAAAATCTGAGCGAGGCACCCAATAGACTATAAATGCTAAATTACAGCATAGATATTTCATCATTAGGATAAACCATTGTTAATTTCTCAATCCAAATTAAGAGAACTTTATTTAAAAAAAAAGGGTGATTTGGCCGATGAAAATTATCTTACATTATCAACATCCCAGACCCTAACAGTTTTGTCAGCTGAGGATGTAGCAACAAGCGATGTGCTTGGACTAAATCGAACATCAGTTATCCATTGAGTGTGCTCTTCTAGTGTAGACTTCAAGTTAAATGATTCAGTGCACCACAAAGAAGCCTGCAGGGCAAAATAATATAAGATGACAAATTGATTTCACCATATACTGAAAAATCAAAGCAACAAACATTAGCTTCTCCCAACAACCACTAATTGTAACATTTCTACTCAAATGGCGATCATTCCATGGTTGAAACTTGGATCAGCCTAGCACCAACCTTTTTGTCGTGGCCACCAGTAGCAAACAGTTTTCCATCTGATGAGAAGTGACAACACTCAACTTTATGTGCACTTGCCATAATATGCTTGGTTTCCTTGAAAGAGAATTCTAATGCATCAAAACTGAAATATTAGGCTTTTCCATATAATTATGCAACAATCCACTCCAAAGAGTGCCTAATTAGGATATTTTTGGAATGTGGAAAGGGGTTAGATAATTCATCTATCAGATTTATGATACCTTTGCCAACTCTATCTCTAGCGCCATGCTCGGGAGACAACAATGATGCCACATTGTCATCCAAAAGTCCATCTCCCATAAGGCGGTCCGTATCAGCCTGCCAAATAATAATTCTGTTACCTGGCTGTCATGTAGCTTTAGAGAGTGCTCAGACAACTCCACGCTTAAAAAACCTCACATATTCACTACATCAATGGAATGGCAATCACAAAAATGACCAGAACCCAATAGTACTTGTTTTTTTACTCTTCAAAGTCAACTCTTTCTTGTTTTCCTGGGGGCTGTGATATATGCAAACTTTTACAAATAAAAATATAAGTTTTCTAGGCCCTTATTTTTTGGAACTAAAAGAAACAATATCTTAATTAGACAGACAAAGAAGCAGGACTTGTCACAAAACATAGTGCAATATTGTGATGGCACAAACACAACTTCAAAATATGTTTATTTCAAAAAAGCTATCAAGTAATCTTAAGTCTTAAAAAATTATTTATAAAGAGATCTCTGACCACCTGATTCTGTGTTGATGTAAGTGAGCCCAAACCATCAGCACCAAACATAAGCAATGACTTAGAGGAAGTAACATTCTGTTGCACAGTAGGCACATCTCCTGGTGTTTGCGTAGATGGTGTTGAAGGTGAACTGGTAGATGGTCCTGTGGTGTTTGCAGTTCCAGAGCTGTTGGCAGGACCCGCAGATGATGCTTGCTTTCGCTTTCGTCCAATACTTTTGGAAACCTTAAATTAACACAAATGCACACAATTGATTCAAAATGTGCATATGCATTATACATACTGCAGCAACTAAATACTGCTCACAGTCAGCAAAGTGAAAGAGTGAAAACCTGGTCATTTACTCGTAAGGTACTGGACACGCTGCCATCTACTTTATTGCTGCCGGAACCAACTTTTTCTTTCTGCTGGAGACTCTCAGTCTGCTGGCTTGAGAGAGGATGCTGTAAATGTTGTTGAAGCTGCTGACCGCTCTTTTGAACTTGTTGCTGCATAATATGATTTAATAATATACAGTAAGTACTATGTTGAAGTTAATACAATTCAGGTACAGGAGTAGGTGTTACCTTAAGGAGCATATCCGAGTCTGGATGAGGCAACATAGGAGAAGCAACTTGTGCTGGTGAAATATTTGGAATTAAATAGCCTCCAGAATTCGGTTGTCCATCTTTCACAAGACCCATATTTTGATTATTAAGAAGCACTCTGAGTCTTCTGCTCTCAAAATCACTGACAGAAGGAGAAGCTAAATTATGTTGTGCCTGAAGTATAAGTTGCTGCTGCAGTGAAAGCTGATTGACAGAATGCGGAGAGTGCATCAAATTATTCCGCTGGTGAAGTTCTGAGCGAAGCTGATCCAGACCCAGTCCCTAGATAATTGAGATCTAATAAAAAATAGGAATTCTTGGACAGTGGAAAGAACAATGATGCACTTAACTAAATCATCTAGGTGAATATAATAAGGAAATATGAAGATTGGAAACATAGCATATATCCTTGTTCTTTTGTTACTTCGTAAGAACTAAAGACGATGAAATGTAAGGCACAAATTAATTAAAAAACTAAAAAATCCATTAAAACAAACAGCTGTGGCATTCTACATTCGGATGACTTCTCATATTCTAAGGTAAGACTTAACAGAGGCCAACAGTGTTGTTCTGCATAAGCTAAGTAGAGACTTCTGCTAAGATTAAACCAGCCAAACATAACTCTATCAGACAGGTAATGTCCCTTCATTGTTGCAAGAAAGTTCACTTCGTTAGTGGATACCATTTTCTAAGAGACCAAAATCCAACCTTAAAATGCATGAATTGACAAAAATGGTAAACATTCATACACTGAATAGACAATGCTATCTATCAAGTGCAGTAGTGCACTACATAAATTATGTAATCCAATAAAGTTTTCAATACTTCACCACTAAGTTCTATTTTTCCTACTATATCCAGTTTATAATTTGAATTTCACAAATCACTAAAGCAGGAAAGACAGACCAGGTAAAAGTAAAACATACAACAACCAACAAATAAGCAGCATAAAAATCAGTTTATAGAATATCATGCCAAGTAAGTCTTACTGCTAAAGGCCATCCTTTCAGAGTCAAATTGCTACCATCTTGATTTGTACCTGAAAATGGAAATAAATGTCAACCAAAAATCAAATGAAAATCACTCTATTACAGTATAAAATAATGTAGATCCAGGAACTATCATTAATAAGGTAATATAAAAAGCATTATGCACCAAACCAGGGAACATTAAATATTTCATGAATGGAAGGCCATGAATCAGAGTTAAGGAATTCCTTCATCAACTTCCTTTAAAAGCTTAAAAACACTGGGAATATTGCATGATTTTGAAGTTTCTTCTGTCTCAAATAAAGCATGCTCCTTATAAGGGTGTGCTTGTGAGTATGACTTTTGGATGTGAAGAGAGGGAATGGAAGGGATTTGCAGGGTAAAATTTTAAAATTTTAATCTATAAACTCCTCGCCTTCCCTCCCTCCCTCCCTCCCCCTCCAAATCAAAACTCACAAACACACCTTAATGAAAGTGCATATTCTTATATAAAATCATGCATTCTATTTTTATTGAGATTATGATATATCTTTAGGTCCCTTACTGAACTTACCAAGTACAAATTTAAAAACTAACCAGACAGAGTAAAATTGGGAATGTTAGTAAATTTAATTTCAACCAACAAAACCACTACCATGAATACCAACAAAGGATCCTTCTGGAAAACCAGCTTGAGATCTAATCAATGGATTCATCTCACTCCTTAAGTCCTGTTTCAGAACAAAATGACCAGTAAATACAAAATATAAATTTGAAATGAGAGTAAGCACACATGTCAAGACAAAGATGATGTTCATAATTACTTGCATAGACCCTGGAAGTTGCAGATTCTGATCTTGAACTTGTTGAAGATTGCCCTGTAAAATGCTAGGTGCACTGAGTACTGTTTGCCTGCAAACAGGATTTGACAACTTGTCAGTCCAAAGTGAGAGAAGCATCCAAAACAAGATGACATGAATAGCAATATTCTCATCAAAGACAAGAGATTGGTAGGCACCCTGTAGCCTGTCCACCAGTTGTTGCTGCTACTGCTTTCAAAGATGAGGCATGATTTGGGTCCAGAAACTGACCAACATTATCAACTCCCTTTTGCTGCATAATAAATGGTACAAACAATAAGTTGCTAACTGTATAAAGACGACGGGTACCACAGTATAATCTCAAATGGACTTAATACCTTGATGGAAACATCATCCGAAGCATCCCTCTGGAGTGGAAGCTTCAACCTGTCCTCATACATTTTTGTTGCCATTGCGTTAGAAGTTGCACGATTCTGCCTCATCAAATGATCATTGATAATAGGACCACTAGCACTGCCACTAACAAGTGGAGCTCCACCACTACGTTGTTGCTGCTGAGCATGCCTCTGCTGCATTAACAGCTGCAATTGCATTTGTTGATTCTGGTTTGGATTCTGAAGCTCTTGCTCCAGTTGCTTCTGCCTTTCTCGAGCCTTGTTTTGTTGGCTCTGTCATTTTTCGATTTATACTGAGCTCATCAATGTTCTATGATCAATACTACATACTAAACGTATAAAATTAAGAGGTAGGCACATATATTGAAACAAAACTTGGTTTGCATAGCATCTAGTTATGATTTTGACAATGATCCAGTGCAGTAACTTCTTATGACAGATATCAAAGTTAAAAATATCAATAATCTTAAAAAATACAGAAAATCATAACATTGTAATGATAATAATGCCTGGTAAATAATGAGACTGCACCGCGGACTGTTACACCAAAATGGCCCTATATATATGACTGTTCAAGTGTTCAGATATTTCGTAAAAAAGTTTCCAAATAGGCATAGTGTAGACAAAGAAATAGCACCAATGAGGAACATATACATAACCTTGGTGTCCATTTTCCAGCACTAGAGGAAAGAAGATAACAATCCATACAAAATTTACTAAGAAGTACACTTAAAGGCAAACAACTAAGAAGGATACCAACAAATTAATCCAAGTAAAAGAGAAAACAAATCAATTAAGGTCAATTAAGAAACAAACTCCCACCTTAGTATAAGATGCTGCTGCTTCAGAGTGCTTCTGATCTGTCCTTGCAATATATATGTCCCAGAAGACAGACCACCACTCAAAGAGAAAACCATTTGGTGCGTCTATAGCTGGAAGCACATGACCAAAAGTAGAAGACAATTTTCAATTAAGTTAGAACAGCATTGCATTAGCATATACATATACCAAATATTCTTTCCCCATAAAATTGCTCTTATGAACTTACCAACAGGATCCGTTGAGACGTTTCTTTCAGCCTGAAATGCCCTTGCAGAAGCATGCAACTGTTTCTTCAAGAAATAGTCGTAGATGTACACATCTAACCTGTTCCCAAAACCCAAAAAGGGACAAAGTGTACTAATTAGAAATGGCGAAAAAAAGGTATTATAATTAATCAAAGAGATAGCAAGTTAGAAACTTGCAAAAGGAGCACTTTTCCACTTTTGAAAAGTGAGGCAACAGAGACAGCAATCAAAATTCTATGATTTCTGGCAAAACATAGAAGCAAAATTTTATGAGGGAACCCTTCAGAACCAAGAAAAAGGGAGAAAAATGATTCCACATATAAGCTACAGGCAAAAGTGTATAAACTCACATGTACAGCACTCCAAATCGCAAATAACCAAAAGAAAAAACAAAGCTTGGAAATGATTTGCAGAAGGGAACCAAGAAACGAGGATAATGCATAAGCCTTGCAACACAAGCAGCTACGAAAAGTTGAATGCAAACTTCTCATGACAAAGGGGTGCAAGAAAACCCCACAAACAAAGCTTTAGCAGCAGCATCACATGAACACTGAAACCAAAACCCTAGAACAAAAACCTCAGATAACAAAAGCATGCACAGAACCCTCCACAGAAGCAAATGAACAAAACCCAGAAGAGATAAACCCCAGCACCAACAAAGAAAACCAAAAAAAAAATGGTATAAGGAAATTGCAGAGGGAACAGAGAAACAATGCTGAGAATACAGTGTGAGGGCGTTTGTACATTTTATCAGCTTCCCAGTTGAAGTGAGACATGGTTTCAGCTCTGAAGAGGGAAAAGGTTTGATCTTGGCGGTGCCCACAAATAGAAGCTGTGGGGAGAGTACGGCAACGGTGGTGAGTGGGAGAGAGAAAATGCGTTTCCCGCTACACAGCGAGAGAAACAAAACAAAACAAACAAACAACGTTGTTGTGTAGATTTTTGTGAAAGAAGATTGGGACACACATAATAACAAAATATATAATATATTATAAAAAAACAGTTGCCTTTTCACCTCCTTTTAAACATGATCCTTAAAAAAATATTATTCTTTTTGTCTGATTTATAATTGGGATTGTATATTATGTTTGACTGCTTGTAGGTATTAAAAAACTATTAATAAGTCAATTTTAGAATATCTTTAATGAATAAAAACGTTATATAAAAATAAAAACTTATATTATGCAAAAAAAACTATTAATTAGTCAATTGAGGTCGGTTAGAATATTTTAGAATTTTATTTTTATATAATAGTCTAAGTTTTTCAAAAGTGAAGTCTGTATTCCTGTTCTCTACGTAATGGGGCCCATGCTATGAAAACGCTTGTTTGGAATTCCCTCACAGTAATGGCTTGTGACTGTACTGGTGCATGCCTTTCGCTGAACTTAAACAAAAACATGTGCTGCAACCTGCTTTTTTCTTTTTTGTCATTTTGGAGTCATCAATAATGCCATTGACTTGAAATTTTGGACCATACCTATCAAGATTTCTCCCCGTTCTAACATCGTTTGGTAAAAAGGGCTGACATATAAATATAAGGACAGTTTGTTCTTGTATATTGTTGGATAATGGAGATAGAATATGAAAATAGAATAATTTTTTATTTTAAAAATAAAATTTTTTTTTTATGTTTATCCCTTCAAAAAGTGGAGACAAGATAATGAGACACTAATTTCTAGTGGTGGTTAGGTCACCGATCAATGATCTTTGACAATAGTCAACGATCTTCGATGGTGATCAACACCAATCAATGGAAAGTTAAAGTCTATTATCATCTTTGCTGTCCTGTCTCTATCCCTCATCCCCTTACCAAACACTATCTTGAATAACAAGTCACGGTTCACCATTCAGTAATATTACCATTTCATGACAATAGAAAAATTATATATATATATATATATATATGTGTGTGTGTGTGTGTGTGTGTGTTGCATCATTTTCCAAATTTTTCACCTCGCGTAGGTAGAATGAAAATTGGGAAATCTCACTTAAACAAACAGATCAATGCTGTATTAAATGCATTAAGCACAATAAAGTTCATTAAGACAAAGTTTGCCGCACAAAAACAAACAAGAATAAATACATGTATATCATACTATTGTTTTAAAAATTGCGCTCCAGCTACGCCTTTTTCTATAAAAAAATAGTTAAACTCGTACCCATACCTTTTTTTTCTTTTATTTCCTTACCTATCCTTGGATGGAGAGTAAAAAATAAAAATTTATCTAAATGAATTTTATTAATTTGGTTAGAGTGTGAAAATGAGAGAAAATATATTATGAAAAAAATTTATATATAATTTTATATATAAAACTTATTTATAGAAAATTTCTCCTCAATTTTACTCTAATCAAACATATCAGAAGAAGAATGTTAAGGATATGTTTGGTTTAAAAAATAAAAATGAGGATAATTTTTGTATAGATGAACGTATTTATAAAATATTTACATCACTTTTATTTCCCAATCAAATATACCTTAAAAGATAAGATAACAAAAAAAAAAACATACAACAATATCAAACAAAACCTTGAATTACGCCTAATTTATTTTATTTACAAGTGTCCTTGTATTTATCTATATTGCACGAATTTAATGCTTTAATTATAACCTTTTTAGTTTTTTATTTGGCAAAATATTCAGATTGGTCATTCAAAAATATATTAAAGAATAAATTTGTCTATCAAATTTTAAAAATTTCAATTGGTCCCTACATATAGTTTTCAGCAATTCCATACACACAAATTGATCTCTCTATACGTTATACAGAATTATATAAAATATCAATTTATCTATTTTTTGAAATGTGAGGAATAGTTTAGACTTTCAAAATTTGAAGGATTAATTTATTTAGGGACTAATATTGATATTTTATCCTTTTATTTTTTTGAGAATCATCTATAGTCTTGTCAGTTCAATCACCACAAACACATGTAAAATAGAAAAACGTTCGAATTTTAGATTTTATATATAAGTAATTCATAATTTTGCACTATTTGTAAAATTTTAAATGGAACATTCCGCTTGGGTTTGACTCATTGTTACATGAACAAATATTGCTTGCACCTATTACTCCGAAATACTAGAAAAATTTAGCAGGCGTAGTATAAATCAAGAGTCAACAAATTCTAAGATTTTCCGACAATAAAATTGCAAGTTCAAATGTTCAAATTGCATCGACAGATAAAGAAAAAACATAACCTAGCTAACACCTTTACTAGGTTTATACGTTTTTCAGTGAAAAATATGAAAATTTATTTATAGAGCTTACGCATTTTAAATTTTCATCTCATTTTTATTTGCAACCAAGCACGCCCTTAGCACTACTCCATTATATAGATCTTCAAGCCTATAGCTTAGTAGAGATATTAATTGTATTATTTGTATTAATAAGATTTGAAACACCATGATAACTAATACCACATTTATTATTGGATGAGTTGTGAACCTCATTCAAATAGGATATACATCCATCTAATCTATAATTTATAATATATAATCTATAATCTATAATACTAATATTTCAGACTCCTATGAGAAAAAGTTTTCAGGTGTCGTAATAAAAATGCTTTAGGACCCACAGCTTTTAAGAGGTTAATCATTAGTTTTTCTTTTAAAAAATAAAACTGCAATTATAACATATTATTATAATATCATTGACAATCATCAATATTTAATAGCAGGATTGCACTATAAAAATTAAATATATTTAAAACTTATTGACATTTAATTAAATTTATAATATTAATATTAAACACTCTTTTAGATTTTCTAAGTAGAGCTTCCAGAGTAATTTAGAATCCACAAATTTTATAAATTTAATAATTAATATTTTTAAAAAGTTATAATCATAATTATTATATATCATTAGTTTACTATCATTAATTTATATAATTTCAATATTCATTATAATCATTTTTAATATTTGGATAATTTATGTTGAAATCTACATGGTAAAAAAGATTATGCATTATTTTGATAACCTTATATATTGGAATTATTTGAAACAATTAGTGATAAATAAAATAAGTAAATAATCAAAAGTAATTTTAAATTATATAGTTTATTTTTTAAAATATAAGTGTTTGAAAAAGGTTTAAATCAAATAAGTTATATTACTTTACTTATATACTCCTACTTATCAATTAATTAATTAATATATAATATTAATTAATTATTATATAATTTTTGTACCTGCTGATAACACACACACCCACGGTAAAATGATCCATGATGTTTAAATCAATATATTCATTAATTTATAATATTTGTTATAAACTCGAAATTCAGTTTTGATATACTAAAATGAGGTAAATGACTCATTATATACTAAGAGTATTATTTATGATTGTTTATCAGTTTTATCTTATAACTCTTTTACTATCTTTATTGGCTATTTTATTTTGTTTTAGCATTTTTTTATTTTAGCCATTTTTTAGTATTATATTTATGGTCTCACAGTTAGTTATCACTTTTATATATTTATACAAGGCTTAAATTCAAAATGAAAGAGACCAATTAGTTTATGAAATTATAATTTCCTTATTTAATATAAAATTTAGCCTTATTTATCAAGCTAATGTAATTTTAAGTTTGTTCAAATTATCCTTAAAAAATGATAAATTCTGTGTGCTAAGGCTATTGAAAACCCTTTTTTTTTTTCATTTTGGAAGCTTAATATATGAATAGAATATAAAAAATTTCTCATATATTTCCCAAACAATAAATTTATTGAAGGTATAAAGGAATTTATTGAGTTAGCGTCTGGACATTAGTTAAAGAAACTTTTTGTTACATTATTAGTGATAAACACAATAAGCATACTGCAATTTACATAAGAGTATATTTGGAAACTTTAACAAGATGAAATCTTATATGACCAGAGAATTATATTAAATAGATAATGTAAGTTTTAAATTGTAATTTAAATCTTTTATCAATGATTTTAATATTATATTTCCAAATTTTAAAGGTCATCTATTGAGTTTTTTAACCTTATAAACATAATATTCAAAATAAGATATAAAATAGAATAACTCATTCAGATCCAAACTTATTTATATATATTTTTAAATTATTTAAATGTTAACTTATTTTCAAAATAAGTTTATATATATACTCAATTTTCAATAATATGTATTTAACTGAACTATTATTTATTTTTAATAATGGTCAATAAACTATTTTTTATTATCATTCCATGATCACATGGGTTTAATGACTAGTAATAAATTATGTGTGACTCAACATATTATCTTATAAATAACATTTTATTTTTTTTGCTTATTGTGTTGTATTTTTTTCAACCCTTAAAAAGGATTCTTATCCTTTCTTACAAATTCCATACGAAGTGAATGAGTCACCATGAAAATACATGACACAACATAAATCATGGTGAAGAAGCATAAGAAAGAGAGTGTGAACACCATATTTTATCCAATCTCATTAGGTTATCATCAATTTATGTGATCATAATATTTTGTTCAATTTCAGTTGACAAGGCATCTTAACAATTTTTTTTTTCAAGTTCTTAGGTACAAATAATTTTTTTAATAAGTACTCTTTTTTGGGTCCCAACATGTATGTTTTTAATAAAAAGGGTATCTGTCCCAAAAAATAAAACCCAAAGTTGAAATCAAAGTCTTCTGAAAAACAAATAAATAAATAAGGAAAAGGCAACGCTTGTTAAAGCAGAAGATTTCGGCGGTGATCGGGTAGCCTATGGGAAGACACTGCATTTACTCTGTTCTTTGACATAGTAGTATTATTTTGATTCACACTTTATAAGATATTGTGTCAATACATTCACATTCACTATTAAATTAGATATAGGTCCCAATTAATTTGGTTTCACACCTCATTTAATGATAAATGTGAATGTATCGACATAATATCCCATAAAATGTGAGTCAAAATAATGTTTCTCATCCGGTGGCTGAGGAAAGATCATAATTGGAAAAATTGGCCATCTATGGGACATCCTAGTGATGAATTCTACCACCCTATGCAATTCTGATGGCCAAATTTTTGCCATAAAAGGGGGATCAGGAGAACGGAGATTGGGGAGGCTGGAAGAAGACACTAAAGGGACGAGTTTCAACAAGACCTTCCGTTACTCATCACAGCACAACACAGGCAGGTCTCCCTCACACTCACTAGTAGCTCCTCTTTATACTTTCAGATTTCGCTCATAAACTATCCATATCCACTTATCCACACAGAGACAGAGCACATAATCACAGCATACATAATTACATATCATTAAAAATGAGAGAGAGAGAAGAATAAGCAAATTCAATTCTTCATCATCATCATCCACTGAACTAAAAATAAAACTCCAGAATCAGGCAAATGCATCAAGTCCCTAGGCAAAATCCCAGAAAAAAAGAAGAGGAATATCAGACCCAATAAAAAATTTTAAAAAAATTCAGAACAGCATGAACCCACCAATGAGACAACCTCTCCTTAGCATCACCCACCACCGGCATTGCGGCGCCGCCGGACAATGTCGAGCGTCATCCGCTGCGCCCAATCGCTACATCAGCGGCGCTTTTCGTCAGCCCATCATGTGCTTCGTTCATTGTTGTGCCCATTGCACCACCACCGCGTCGCCGCTCAGCCGCGAAACATCTCGCCGCCGCTGGCCAGTCGGCTTCTTCTAGCAACCACCGCGGTTTTCTTCATGGTATTAATGGCCGCTTCCTAAATCCCCCATAGACCTCTTGCAAAAACAAAATCCTTCCATCTTTCTCTCTCTCGAACTCTCTTTTCCATCTTTGTCAGGATCTATCAAACCCCAAAAGAAAAAGAAAGGAGAAGCTTCAATCCGTTTCTGTGCTTGTCCTTTTATTTCTTTGGGAAATGATAAATGGTCACCTTAAATGTCCATCCCCACTTATACCTAATACAAAATGTTATAAATTAAGATGTAAAATATTATAAACTAAGGTGTAAAATGTTGTAAACCAATTTTCAATGTTATAAATCAATTGATTTATAATTTTTTATAAATTGATTTATAACATTTTATATATAATTTATAATTTTTTATTCACATATTTACAATAGTGGATATTTAGAGGTGGACGTATCTTTCTTCTGTTTCTTTTATCTTTCGTTTTCCTAATTCCCTATAAAGTTACCGTGTATTTGGTATGGGCCTGGTACTAGGCTAAGGTTTCAGTTGTTTGTCCTTTTTTTCCCGATTATACGAGCCAGCGTTTGTATTTGTTTCACTGACACGATTTTGTTTGAAAAATGTGTTTAGGCTGTAAATTACAAAACTCCTAACATATATATATATATATATGCCTTGTCACATGTATTCTTTTAATTAAAATAAAGCAAAGATAAAAAAGAGTGAATTAGCTTAGTCGCGACGATTTATTGATTCTATATTTTAGAATATTTTAGTTATAACAATTTGCTACTTTATTTTTTTAATAAAATCAACTAATCCACAATTATTTTCTATAAAATGACATGACTCTGAATTCGTTATTACACCGAGAGATAATATTTCCATAATATTTTTGTTACTTCATTTTTTTATTAAAACAAATAATAATTAACTTCTTTTCCTAACTAATGAATTATTCCTTTTTTTCATAAATAATAATTAGGATGTTAACTGAGCTTGTTAACTCTGTATATTTAGACATCTGAATTGGGCAACTTGATGCTCTAAGTAGTTCTTTTTATTATTCTTTTCAAATATTCAAAAATTTCTTCCAACAAAATTGTGTAACTTTTTAATATTATTTTTTAAGTAAAAGAGGAGGTAATTAATAATTTGAACAACCAATTAATGAAATCATAGCAATACAAATGTGTTAGAGGTGCTGGAAAACTAAGTTTTTGCTTTTCCTGGGCATAATTGACTCCCGGATTCAAAATCCTCTTTATAAAACACTAGTATCCCAAACCATGGGGTGTGGCTTAATGACAATTCACCTTATCCCTTAACCATATGGTTGGGAGTTCGATCCCCACTAATGAAAATGAAACATGTTTCGTGATTTGACATTTATCTTTTTGGGAGAGCTATCGCAATGAGGAGATTAATCACTGCTATCAATAGTAAATACCCTCATTTCGATTAAAAAAAAAAAGCCACTAATATCCCAAAGCACAGATTTTCCAATTTTTTCCTAACTTAAATAAAATCAGTGACGACTCCATTTGACACCTTTTTCTCCCACAAATATATCTACTCTTTTTTGGCGTCCCGCCATCATCGGCACGAGAGGGAGAGGGAGAGGGAGAGAGAGAGAGAGAGAGATCACATTTGGCCCGAAACCATTTGTGACAGTACGAACACAATTTCTAAATTTCGTATTAAATAACATTTCCCTTTATGATAAGGGAACAACTATGATACAAATACAGCTTGCCATAAAAAATGACAGCCCACGAGGGTAAACCCGTTTTAACTTGCAATGGATATCGAAATATGGGTGAATATTTGTTTACCATACCCCAAAAAAATAAAAATAAAAAGGTGCATATTTATGGTGCATTTTTATGGACTGTAACAATGGGGAAAAGGAACACTACCCCCAGGAAGTGTAACAGATAAGTTAAGGGGCATGTTTTGTTGAAACTCTCCCTGCTTTAAATTGTTGCAAGCTCATCCAAAATTCTTACTTTTCTAGCATCTACCTTGACTAATGAATTCAAAAATAAAATCAAACCGTAAAAGAAAATCTTTTCTTAACGAAAAAAAATGTCCTACAAATATGGGGAAAATAATTTGAATACATGATTTTTCATTCCTTGAAGTCATCTTTGTCATCAAGGGGAATTGGCCTATTCCGCCAGAAGACAGCAAGAGCACTACCACCAAGCTGCATGAAAACAGTGAAAAAAGTAGTCATTGTTAGATTTATCTTTTTACAAGAACATGAACAATAGTAAGCTGTCTAAGATCAGGAGAAATATCCCATCTTACCGCCATGCAGACTACACTAACAGCTGAAGGAACAGCTACAAGCGGGTTAGAAAAGTGCTTTTGAGCAAGCAAGAATCCAAGAGCAGAGCTCTGCAGATCAAGAAAAAAAAAAATGGTTAGACAAAATGATCAAGCATCCAACATTAGCTGGAGAGTTACCTTGATTTTTATGTGAGAAATCTTTAGTACAAGTCCAAACATCCATTTAGAATATGGGTGCGTTTGTTTCAGCTTTTTAGAAAAAATGATTATGAAACTTAAATTTTACATATTGCTAAAAAAGCTGAAAACAATTTTTGTTAAAAGCAACTCTTTTTAACGTCTACGGAGCAACCATACTCATAACCTAAAATGAGGAATGTTTCATAGATCTTAAAAATGGGAAAATGTGCTCATCCTAGATAAACAATTCAAAAGGAGATAACAATTTACAGAGGAATTAAGAAAGGATTTACCTGCATCCCACACTCTATAGATATTGTGCGGGACGTGGATTCACCAAATGATATTTTTGAAATCCAATAACCAAGAGCAAATGCTGCAGCATGTAGGAGAACAACTGGAATTATCAGTTGTGCTCCTTGAGTCTTCAAGACTTCTGAAACTTGCCCAATCTGAAAAGTCACATGAAGTCAAATTTCCATGTGAAGTGAGAATGACATAGGATAATTTACAATGAAGTACAACAATAGCTATCAGGTGTTAGTGCGATTAGTCAACTTACTGGGCTAGCACAAAGAAGAGTGGTCAAAATAACTCCTATCAAAGGCGTAACCGTGATTATCTTCGCGGTAAACTTGGGGAAAAACTCATTTGCCAGAACTGCCAGATAAAGCAAAAACATTGTTAATTCATCCTAGTCTTTTAAGCACCAAACCTTATATCAAAGAGGACACACGTTAGAATATATTCAAATGCCATCCGAGCAACTCTAACATATACAACTTGAAAATCCATGCTTTACCTCCCACAATTGTTGGGACTAAAACAACTTGAAAGGTGCTAATGGCCAGGCCCTGAAAAAGAGAAAAAACAGAAGTTTCATACTTTCATTCCATGAGGAACTTCCCTGACCAAAATGATGGGAAAATCTCAGCATAGATGGCAGAACACTGAGCATTTCATGAAGACAAGGTATCATGCCCAATACCAACATCTATATTTACTTTTATCACTTGACTCGGAGAAATAGTTTTGTATTGTCAAGTGTCAGCCATGCTTCATTTGTTTAAAAGCTGGCCAATGGAAGCCGGTATCATATCATTTAAATGAGAAGCATTTACAACGTTGCATTCATGAGAAATATGCATGCCACAACTTACAGCTGCATCAACCGGAACAAGTTGACCAGCGAGAAGCTTAGTCAGGAGTGGCGTCATAATAATAGCTCCAATAGTTGAACACCTGTTGAACAGAAAAAGCATATTTAATTCTCAGAAGCCTAATTCCCAAAACCACAATTCCCTTAATTGATATACACCAGATAAATTCATTGCTGCAAAAAGATACAAAAATGATAAAGCCATAAATAACTTCTTCTAGGTATAACACAACACAATTGCAAGCCGCAAACTTGTCACACATTTAGTAATTGCAAACTGTTCTCATGTCATTAAACTCTGCAGCTTAGAAAGGATATTTACATTGCATTGTATTGCATTCAGAGATTTCATTGTGCAGGTTATTCATGGTCCCATTAGATTCAGATGGTAGGTACCAGAGTTTCAAGTCTCAAGCTAAAGTTACTTTACATTATAAAACTCTGGGTACTTTGTCGTAGATAAGTATTTTTGTAGATCATATCCACTTTTCAACTTGATTGATGCCAAACAATTTCAAAATGTATTCTATCCTTGAACTGCCAAAATTAAACAATGTCACAAAGTTCTAATCAGTGCCACTTATCAAGTCTACAAGGACCAGAAACTCAGATCGCAGTTTACAGGCAATGAAGATGGAATAATTAGCAGTACTGACCCTACTAATTCTAGATCACTTGTACAATATCAATCCTTCACCAAATGAAAAAGAAAATTTTCAGCTCCAGTGGCAAAATTTACATCTTGCAAGAGAGACAGGATTCATAACGAGAGGTGAGAACAATGAGTTCTACAAATGCAAGTAGCATCAATGAATGCAGAATAATAAATAGATCACAGCATTATCACCAACATTTTTTTAAAGTAACAGTAATTTATAAGCAAAAATACAAAACTTCATCCATTACTTACCAGGGGAAAAAGTGAAACATAACATAAAAAGAGAAACAAACAAGGGAATGCATACAGGTGTTAAACATACGTTGTCATTAGAACAGAAAGTGCAACATTTCCCTTGGATATGTATGTTGCGACATTTGATGCCTGACCTCCAGGACAACATGAGACCAGAATAAGACCAGTTGCAAGAGGAGCCGAGAGTTTTAGAGTCTGACAATCAGATATTAATGATGTTAGAAGATTATGCACGATATAGATTCTTATGCTACATAATACACCAGCAAGTGTAAGATAAATTGCAAATCTTACAGGCATTGGAATCTGATTACAAAAGAACATATTTTTTTATAAAGAACAATGACCAATAGTAGGCATTGAGCTAGAATCTTACAACCTACAAGGTTATTGTATATAACCATTAACAAGGAAAAAAATAGAATGAACATTGCAGCATAGGAAATGGAAAAACTCTCAGCTTATTATCAATAACAGAAGGATCAAGAGATCAAAAATCAAAATAACAGCAATGGCCAACATTATTGTTTTCGTTTTAAAAGTAAGATGCCTTTAATTTTTATGATTAATTATCACTATCAAAAGATAATTTAAAATGTATAACTGTAGAAGTGAGTATAAAACTATAAATAAACTGAGGTGCAAATACTCATTAATCATTATGATTGGCATAATTTCTTTGACAACAATCTCAGCAGATAATATAGAAATAACTCATAAGAGGACATAACGCATTTCAAAATTTAATTTAAATATAGCAAAGAGATAGCAAAGCTTGAAAGCACCCAAACGATAATGAAAAAATACCATTGCAATGGCAAAACCCAGCAAGGGTTTAATCAGATATTGTGCTAGAAACCCTACGCCCACCTGCAAGGAAAAAGTAAAAAATATCAAATGGAGAAAACAAACAGATAAATTGTGTAATTTAAATCAGCGATTAGCCCCTTACAGTCCACGGATTTCGCAGACATCTTTTGAAATCCTCAAATGTCAATGTCAAGCCCATGGACAGCATAAGGAAACCCAAGCCAAGAGTAAAAAGGTCCGTCTCCAACCAAGTTACCTGGAACAAAGCCATGTCATCACAGCAGTTAAACAACATTCTTCCACTCAACCATGTAAGTAGCTGAGAAAGACAGACAGAATTACAGCAGCTGGCTTGTAAATGCCGACGATAGCCCCCAAGATTATCTGCCCATGTACATCAGCCAAATTTCAAACTACCGACCAAGTAACAAATTAGAAAATTTTAGAGATACTATATGGAAGAAGAGAAAGTGTTATACTTACCCACACCGGAAAAAGAGTGGTCAAAGTTTCAATCACTTTCTCATACTGGCTCAACTCCCCAGCACTTTCAGGAATATCTCCAGAAATGTTGGTTGTAGCCTTGCACAGCATTTGAGAGTTCCTAATCATAGCAAAAAAAGTACAAGTCATTCCATTTAAATTTTAAAATGTGAAGGTAGATGTTCATGTTCAGGAAATGAGGAACAGACCAGAAGATCCATAAAGCAGTACATCATTGAAAACAGAACAATCTAAAGTTATTGAAGCGCTTCCATCAAGTAGTTGATGATTTTAATTCCATTTTTTTCAAATTTTCAGGTAAAATCAGGAGCGTGAAAGTTAGTGCTTTCATGGAAGTTAAATAGCTTGCCAATCATACATGAGAAAAGTGTTGACAGAAACAAAGGATAAGAAATTGGAAGTTTAGCACAACCATAAAAATCATCCATAACTAACTAGCACAATGGGATGAATGACCAACTTGCTTAACCCAAAGCACAGTAAATGGAAAGGCACTCAGCCAGTTGTCCATGCCACAGGGATTAAGTCTCAATTCTTAGACAATCACCATGATCCTTATTTTCATTTTAACTACAAGAAGTCTAATATACCTTCCATTGCTTAGATTACAATCACTGCAGCAAAACTGGATAAATGATGTTGAATGTTGATTACAATGTATTTGTTTAGCACTTAGTCGCAATCACTGCTTGCTACAATGTTTATCTTTTCTTCCTCTTTTTTCTCTTCCCTTGTTCCCGATTTAAAATAGAATCAGGAACTTTTTCACCCAAGGCACAAATCTATCTACAAACAAACCCAATCAATACATGTGCAAGAACTGTCAGGCCTTCAGATAGGAGCTTAACAGTTCATCATCTATCCTTAACTTTGAATACTAAAGTACCCCCAAACTTCTATCCATTCAATAATGACCAACAAAGGCCCCACCAACTACCCTCAGATAATAGCTGTGAAAATTAACCGTCTGTGTTTGTTTTTCTGGTGAAGCCTCTCAAACTTAAGTTTGACCAAACGATGAAAATTTTTACTCTCTACAAAAGTTCATTAGAAAGCGCAATTACTCATTCTCAGGTGAAAAGAAAGCAATTACTCATTCATACAAATCCCCTTTTACCATGATACCTCTATGGCTCTATCTGATTCTCACTGCAGTGACTCAATAGCGTTTGCCACTAGTCCTATTGCTTGTATTTGTATACCAATACCCTGCTTCAATCATATGAACTCTGCATACAGATATTAACTTTTGTCTTATCAAAATTATAGCATAGTTTCAAAAGATCACCTTTTTGATGCTTGAGGGATTAAGGGAGTAACTGGACCCCGCAACTCACTTCGGATTGCACGGCTTCTTCCATTCTCACGCAGAAAAAAACCACCTTTTATAGCTGACAAATACAAACCGAAAAAAAAAAAATCAAAACTTTATATTGAAAATCATTCAGGTAATGAAAGTTAAAAAGAGACCCAATTTTCAGAAGCAAAGAGATATGCTAAAACAAAAAGGAAAAAGAAAAAGAAGTCCAGATCAAACAGTACCCAGATGGGTATTAGGAAGTTTGTTCCAAGTATAGTGAGTAGAAGAGCTAGGCTTAAGCAGAGAATCACATGCCCCTAGCCAATTGTCTCTGAGAATGACTCTAGATATAGAAGAAGAAGCCATCGAGAGTGAAGGTTTTAGCAGAAAAAAAAAAGGGGTTTTAGAGCTTTAGAGCATGTAAAGTGGTACAATCAAAATTAAATGTCAGAAAGCGAAGTAAGTATACATTTGGGAAATACTTATATTTCCCTCGAACTTGGAAGTTCACTCCCAAAATGAGATTATGAGAATGACAGGTTTGGGGTGGTTTTGGATTATATTTGAGATTCGTGGAAAACAATATGCACCACAGACACCCCCTCCTTCTCATCCTTATCTTTCCACATTTAGCCAAACTTTTGGCTGCATATCTCTCTCTAGCATGGGAACGCGGATCTTGTCTGTGCCCAATAATACCGCAGAATTCCTTATCAACAACAAAAGATAAAAAATAAATAAACATGTACCCAGTATTAAGAAATAGTCGATGGAAACCACGAAATTCATTCACGGTTAGTAACTGGTCGAATTTCTTAAAATTTAATTACTATTAAGACTCAATTCATTTACGAATTAGAATTCAACTTTTTACTTTGAAACTAAATTTAATCACAAAAATTGAAACCTCAAAGGAATTCAATTCTATCAAAATCCTAAAAAAGTAAATCAATATCAAAATAACATTTATTAAATATAATATTTTATTCCTAATATATTAATGAAGAAAAAATAGTAAAAATAAATAAATCAATTCATTCTTAAATATTTTTCAAATCAATGAATTTAATTTAATTATTTAGTTTATTGACTTATTCCAAACATAAGAATTGAATTCAATTTTGTTATAAAATTCAATTTATTTAATTACGTTTTATTAAAATATTTCAACTAACAGGCTTATAAATTAAGGAATTACGGTGTAATGATTTCACAAATTCTCAAAAGAATGGTAAGATAATTTCACAAATTCAAAGATTTTTTTAATAAATTTTTACAAATAAAAGAGAAAATAGATACATTTTAACAATGTTTAGAGGAGTTAAGTGTAACTTATCATAATATTTTTGTTTAAGTAAGGTGTAATAGCAAGAGTTTTATATACCCGTCAAGAGAAAAAAAAGAAAAAGAAAAAGAAAGAAGAGTTTTATGTCAAATAAGGTTCATAAAGGGTTCTCAATGTTATGAGTCCCATATTCATCAAAGAAATCCATTGTGTTAGTTAAGCATACTAGTTTTTTAGGTTAGATCTCTTCATGAATTTATATCTTAACAATTGAATAGTCACAAAAGATATAAATTTTCTTACGAGTCCATAATATCCATTCGAATTTTGAGTGTTAAAATACTAACTGATACAATTTTTCTTTTGAGCCCAGACATTTATTAGAAATTTGAGCATTCTATGCACTGAGTAGTAAAGAGATAAAATTAAAAAGAAAGATTAGTAAGAAAAGTTTGGATGTTTTAAACCATACACTTTGTACCATCTCCAAGATTAATGTCTAATAGTTAGCAGTTACATTCAAGTAACATAATCCTTTAGATTTTGATCGCGACATTGGTAGTAGAAAGACTCTTGATAGTCTAAATATACTTGAGAAGGGAGGTAGAATCAAGTATATCTTTTTAACTTGTTCTTTCACACTCACAAAATATATCCGTTTTCCATTGAATATCTCTTGTTATAATAGGAGAGTTTCAACTGATTTTTGTAAAGGTTGTTTTAAATTTAACACTTCAGATCTAAGGAAAGGAATTTGTTAAGAAAACCTAATTTTGTTAAGAAAATGTAATTTCATTTTCTTTTAAGAACAACACAGTTTTAATCAGTTTCCAAAAAAGCCTTTTTAGAGAAAATCAAAGTTAAAGAGTTTAAGCAACAATGAAATAAGAGATAAGGGAATAAGAGCTTGACACAATGTTTTTATACTGATTCAATTCCCTATCTCTAGAACCTACATCCAGTACCTATCCTAAGGTAAGATTTCCACTAATCAACTGAAATTACAAATTTGACTGGAATCAAACTAGATTCCCAATCACCTAGACAAAACTCTCAAAGCTCAAATACCATAACCTCATAAAACAAAGGAACCGGGTTCCTATAACAACAGCTTACAGATGATTTTTTTCTTAAAACCTCACAAATCAATAGCCTTTTGTAAAAGATATAACTTTTTTTCCCTCTCAAAGGTGATATTTGGTGAACAATAGATATGATAAGCTCTCAGAAAAATCTAAACAATGAATATTCTCGGCAAAATAATAGCTCCAAATGATAGGCTCGTTTAGTGCACTTTTTCTTGAATAATGTGATGTCTACTGCTTCCTTAAATTGGGAAATAATTCTTAATCGTTGCAGACTGAAGGAAGGGGCTAGCTAGCCCTTGTCCTTTCCTTGTGTGGTGGCATCATTTACACCATTAAGATTTTTTGTCCTTGTATCACTTGTCTACATATCTCCACCTCTTCTCTTCTCTTTCTTCTAGAATATTGTGAGCTATCATTGTCCTTTTATTCTCATCCAAGAATGAACCAATCATAAGATATTTTCGTTTTGAATTCTAATCCTTCCCCATCTAATCTAATGTGCAGCTGCCACTCCAACATGTCTTTGCTCTTTAAAAATGTACAGTACTAATGGTCTGAGAGTCTCATAGCCCGAGTTGGAGATTTTTTGTGTTCTTTATTTTTCGTAAAATGTAATACACTGAAACACTTAAACAAACACATCAATAAGTTCATAATAATATTTGCATCACTAATTAGGATCCATACATCAACAACTCTCGTCAATAACTTAATAGCAGCAAATGAATGTTGTTGGATCCAACTGCATCAAACTTTTTTTTTTTTTTCAATCAGACTGCATCAAAGTTCTGGTGCCACTTCTTTTGATCACAAAATGTTTGAAAAAACAAATTAACAGATAAATGCTCCTATCTCAAGCCTGCTTCGCATAATTGTTAGGTTCATGCTTCATGCAATTCTGCTTCAGCCATGGTTTGAACATAGATAAGGGATAAGGCTGAAAAACTAAACCTGTAACATTAGTTATTACTACATTACTGAAATTCTTTCTGGATAATTCTTCTTGAAAAGTGATGATATAATCAAACTTTTTTTTTTTTCTCCGAAGCATGCAAGTACATATATGAGTATCCATATGAAGAGTTGCAATAATACAAAGAAGTACTTTGCTACCTGCCAAGTCGGACTGTCACCTCTCAGGTTGTAATGCGTAGCCATAAAATTGAAAGTCACAGACAAGTTGGAGTGGGAGCTCCGAAATCTTAATTGAAGCCTAGAGGGCACTTGGTCTGAGCTTTTCCGTTTCCATTTTCAATAAAAATGAAAAGGAAACATAAAAATATGTTTGGTTGAGTTAAATTCGGGGTTAGAGAGACAACACTTTCAAAAAATATTTTCTAAAAGAGCCACAAAATTGGAAACGACAAATCATTTTGACTAACTGGAAATATGAAAAGAGTGTAAATGCGATGGCAAAGTTGTAATATAATAAAATACACTTCCTTACAAATGAAATTCATCTACATAATTTTTACCTCCAAATTTTACTCTCCAACCAAACACACCTTAATCTTCACTTCCTCTCCCCTCCTCTCCATGTCAGAACCTCACTGTCGTCTGTCGCACATCGTTCCTTAACCTCAGTCATCGCACCATTCACATACGCTGTGAACCACCATTAACCAGCCACCGCCTCCATTTAACCACCAATCGCGCCACCAAATCAAAAGTCACCATCCCAACCTTCAACCACGACTTTTCCCAACCTTCCAGAACCTTTTACCTTGCCATTATCACACTCTGTCACTGTCACTCTTCTCTCGATCACTCACCCATAGACGCACAAGTTAAAACTAAAACACAATTTGCGGATGGTTGTTTGTTTTCGGTGAGAATACATAAGCAAATAAAAGTGAATAATATATCAATTACATCGTGGGTATTTTGAGTCTTTTTTCTTTGATGGCATAGATTATTAGATGCTGGGATATCCATGATGTAAATAATAAGCAAATAAATAATATTGAGTATAGTGTTTAAATATTAAGGGTGAATTTCGACAAAAAGGTAAGATTGTTGGCTTGTGATCCAAAGATCACGAAATAGTTTTTCTATAAAATGAGGTTAAGGTTTCGTACATCTACTTTTCCAGTACTCTATTTGGTACCAGCTTTGTGCATTAAGCTGCCTTCTTAAGTGTTTAAATATTTATCTACATAAAATTCAAAACATAATAATTGATAGTAATAAAAAAATAATTTAAAAGTGAGCAATTTATTTTATTCTTAGTAGATAAACCAATGCAAAATAAATAGATATAATTTTTATTATTTAATACCAAATATAATTTTATTATCTTAAATTTATTTATGAGAATTACATTTTGAAAACAAGTAAATCACATATATTTATATTATTTTTATTTTCTAAAAACAGAATCTACTTTTATAAATTAAACATATTTTTAAATTTTAAATGCCTGAAAATAAAAATTCTTTTCAAAAAATGAATAGAAAACATTTTTACAAATCAAATATACATTTACCTATATCCTAGCATGATGAAACAGCTAGCACTGTATATCTCATCTATTTTCGTTGAGGGAGCATGAGTTGGACGGATGAAAGATGTGCTGCTCGCATATCAATATAGAGAGGCCAGATCACCGTACAGAGTTTGGATGGTTATTAGAGCCATTAATTAGGCCATATTCCATGAACAGCATTGGGTTTTCAGCTTGATTAACGCCATTCTATGGTCAAATCAAAATAATCTAGAATGTGAATCTATGTCCTACTACCTGCAGGCTACTGGCATTAGCAACTTGGACGCATTGGCATAAAGAGAGTTTAACTTCGAAGAGACCAAATTGAAAGACTAAATTCGTTTACTGTAATAAATGTATAAACCAAAATTTTGGGAACCATGAATGGCCCACATATGTCCCAGTGGCTCCGCTCCTGATTGGACGAATAAAGGAAAGTCATTTACGAGCTAAATGCGTCTATTCTGTATGGAAAACGGCCATTTGTTGTCACAAATCCAGGAAGTACGTACTTTTGTAGGTAACTTATCTTTATCTGCCCTTTGTAGGAGGGACGCATGGAAGAAACAAATAAATGAAATGGTGATGACGGGCGGTGGTGGTGGACCTCTTTCATTGAGTGGTAGTGTGTATCCAAATTGACAGGAAATGAAACTGACAAAATACAGGAAAATGATTCATGAATTGAATGGTACAAGTTCACATACATTGGCGTTTGGCAGCCTTCCATTCCATTGACTCTGTCTATGATACTGTAGAAAGGAGAATATTGCTAAGATTCTAGGACATTTCACTAGTTGTGCGTTGTAACGCTTCTTCGTATTACATGTGCTCTTCTATCAAATTTACACCAATTTTATTCCAAGCATACGATGGGATAGGATAGGATTCCGGAAATGCTTTTTGTACACCATAATATAGACACCCATCATCTTATAAGGGGAGTGACAGAAAGAAAAAAAAAATAGGAGAAAAAGTAATAAAAATAATTTTCTAACAACTAAATCTTGAACAATCCTAGCACCATTGTCACATTTTCCTTCTCTCCAACACCATTTTTTTTTTTTTCATGTGTCTTGGGTGTCTTATATATCTAGAAATCTAAGTGTTAAAATAACACCTCTCAAAAAATAAGTGATGTATTTGTATATTTTGTGAGTAAGATGAAGGGGTGTACATTAGCACTCCTCATATGATTCAATGCTTTGGGATGGAGGGGTGTACTTGCATATAAATATAGTTGCAAGAAATAATGGGGATCTAAATTAAAATAATGAAAAGAAAAAAAAACCAATAATTAGAGATTAGAAAGCTGATGTGATGCATGTAAGCTTATCTGGAGGTGTGTGTTGTTAGAGGATAAAAATGGAGGATATATTTTCATAGATGCTTGAATGATTTCTGGTTGCAGGTTGGGTTAAAAGCAAATGTCCCACTTATGTTTACATAGCTATGTTTGGAGATTGGCTCTACCACGCTTATTTCTAGCAAAAAGAGCTTTCACATAGCCCAACCAAAATTTAACCGAGGATATACTCATAGTGCAATGAATGGAGCACAAACGAAAGATGGAATGAAGTCTAGTCTACAATGATTGAACTAAGTTCTTGACAGTATTTAGTTGTCCGCGGTGGCAAGGGAGGGTTCCCATGATTAGGGGACCATAAATATGCTTTGATAAGTCTTCATATCCATTGACATGTGCACGATGGGTCGATGGACCCTTAGGAAAATAAGAGTACATGATCTTTTGTGCGAGTTGCAGACCTTCAATCAAAGAAAGCCAGTGCAAACTTTTCAAAAGCAAAGGAAAGTTAATTGGCTTTACAAGGTGTACTGTCCTTCTATAACTTTACATATCTTTACATATATATATATATATATATATATATATATAATGAATATAATGATCCCATTTTTGTTTTGGTTAAATTTGACACTCTAATTAAGTTTATCATCAGTACTCACATGAATTATTCTAGCTAGGTGATGCTACCTTACATGAACATTTGAAAGGAATTGGAAATCAGAGTTAAATTCATACAGCCAGCAGCCACATATCAGAAACTTACTTAATTACGGCTTCTTTTGCAGTAGCGGGGCACAGCAGTCTCCAATTCAGTGTTCATGCAATTTACTAATTAAGGCCAAGACACGGTGCACTTCTCTTTAACAGGAACTATCTGCTGTTTCCCTATAAATGTAATGAAAAATTATATATATATATATATAAGGGCACATGAATACATGGTAAAAAACACACATCTGATATTGCTAATAAAGTAGAAGTTGATGATGGGATTGGGAAGATACACGTAACCTCAAGTTAGTTAATTCGAACAAATGTGTGGCCGCAAAAAGCTCATCTGTTTCAGCTCGTGTATTTTCTACTGTGCATTTTATCGAACAGGAGCGTCACCTGTGTACGTGGCTTAATTGAGATTTAATTTACTAATATTTGAAAATGGCAATTATATAAACAAAAGTGTAGGTAAAGCTTTTTAACAATACAATTTATTTAATTTCTTTCTTTTTTTGTATTAGTGAGTATATGATACTTGCAAACTACATAATTTTTCTTAAACAATATGCGTGCAGAAGTGTGCCTTTGATCACGTAAACATTCATTTAGCACACATTTGATCCACAATTGATCAACATTTCACATATCCAGGGACAATAACCTGGTTAATGTTGGCATGTATAGACGGATCCATTTTTGTACTAAACTATTATTTCCTCCCTTCAAAGCCACAATTCTAGGCCCGACTGCTAAATATCAGCAACCAAAAAAAAAAAAAAAAACTCACAACCTTGTGTATATGTGAAATACGCTTGAAGCCTTAGCTAGCCACTAAACTGTGCATGAAGACATGAACAATGCAGAAATTCTTTGCTCCTGATCTTCTGTTTTTTCTCTCTGCCCCAAATCAATCCTCCTCCAAAAACACACACACATATGCATCTTTTCAGTTCTCATGTGCCCCAGTAGTCACTGTCTTACAGCTAGGGCTGAACTCTTCAGATTCCTGCAGCCACGTACCTACAACTTATATAAACGTTGATGGTGAAAGATGATATAATGCATGGTTATACATTAGGACTATCATCTGTATACCTGCATATAATCAGGAGACACCCTCACTCATACAGTGTAAAAAAAAAATTAAAATTAAAATTGAGTAGTTACACACATCAAGAAAAATAATACGCAGAGAAGTTTTAACAGAAATTATGGTGATTGTCAAATGAAATAAAGTAGTATAATCTATCAATTCATTTAAATGTTAATAATTATGTCATATCATTTTGGATAAAATGTTTTTCCATATTTTTTTTCATCTCCATTCACATTGTGTCTCTTAAAATGTCTGACGTGAAAATAACCTCTTTCTGGCTACAATTACTCGATCCCCACTTTCACCCGTGAAATGGTACGTACGACGCTCTCAATTTGGGCTAATAACATGGCCAATTATAGACAGAAATTTCCACAGATGTTGTATTGATTTTATATGAGTTATTTATGAGTGGGGGCCATTTTGAATTTGGGGAAATTATTTTCTTTTCTCTCTTTTAATTAAGGGCAATGCTCTAGAAGATTTCCTCGGTGATATTGTTTGTCATGTGCAAAATTAGCACATATGATGAAAATAACAATAATATTACACAATTAGAAAAATATTACTAGCTAAAATCTTTGATAGAGATCATAATAATTATTGGATAAAATAAGTGGTATAAAATGATACACCCTCCTTATTCATATGAAGGTTAACAATCATAATACCTCATCCTAGCAATAAAATTCATACAAAATTTTTTATTATCTAGAAATTTCTAATAATAATATGTGGTGGGGACAAAGAGTATGGGAGAGGAAAATCTGTGGCATGCGTCTATTGGGTGGAAACATAAGATGCAGATCCAATGTGCCGGTCGACGACTTGGAGTAGGTCCAGTTATATTCCATTTGCCGGCATCGGTATATTAATGTATTCCCTGCCAATTGCTCTCTAGTGATCAATTCTTATTATTGCGCAACTTAGTTTGTTGGTTGTTCTTTCTAAAAGGAAAGGTGAAGACTAAATATAGTGAGATGGCTTATAAACCCCACTTTTGATTGCGTATCATGTGAAGATGTAAAATAAGGGGTTTTTGATAACGCCTGATCAATGTATCAAATTATTGCCATCCCGATTATGTGCATGCTCCTTTGGGTGCCGCTTAATTAAGTTGGAAGTGTATCTTTTCTCAAAACCCAAAAAAAAAAAAAAAACGGTGAAGTGTATCTGGCTTTTCCTCATAATAGCAATATCAAAACCAAACAGAAAAATACAAAATGAAAAGGTGATAGGAAAAACTATAGTCACAAAAGAAAATCCGGGGCCTGAAATATTTTTTAATCAAGCTAGTTTAAGTATTTGTATACTTAAAATGAGAAAAACGAGATCCGCGTATCCAAAATTCACATGCTGGGACAATTGCATTCATACATTACATATCATACTAGTTAAAGAGTGGAAGGTGTTACTTGACCTATAAACTAAATTTATCCTTGATATACAATCGTTTAAGAGAGGTTTTAGTTCATGAACAACAAAAAAAAGGGGCGGATAGTTTTAATTTATTGTAGAACTTCTTCTTTTTTTTTTTTCTATTTATCATTTTCATTGAGGAAGTTTTGCTATTATTCTAATTATCTAAATATATGTTTGAATTAGGCTATTTTGAGTTAGAAAGGACATGATTATTTTTTAAGTTATGATTATTTTATCAAATGAAAAAAATGAACATGTTTCAAATAATTTAGTCATCTACTACCATTATTATTATTATTATTATTCCTTACCAAAAACTCCTCAAACAAAAAAATGAAACGAAATATTCTGTTTTCTAATATAACAATAAAACTGTTTGGTGCATCCATACACCATTCGTGAACTAAAAGTTTAAATTTCATTTAAGAAAAAGCAACCAACACTTTAACATTAAATTCAGTTAAGCATCTATTTAGAAACAGGATAATCGATCTGTTATTGTCATTGACTCATCAGTATACAATACATCATTAGCTTTTCAAATCAGATATGTGGTTAACCGTCAATATCAAGCTGGAAGAATCCCTCTCAACTTCCCTTAATGCACTCTAAGCTGGTATACTATATAACAACTGCTGGAACATTTAATTAAGGGACCGGTAGGTTTGGAATTTTAGTAAAACTGATCTATGTTTAGTATTTTATTTTAAGAGATTTTTTTTTCGCTGCTATTTTAAAAATATATTTTAATGTGATTAATTTTGTTAAATTATTTGAGGTAAAACATGTTTAAATTGATTTTGTCATAACAAGAAAGAGTGCGAATAGTCGACGTATGAGGCAACAAATTAATGATATTGGCTAATTAAATGAAACAACAACCATTCAAAAATTATTTTAAGTTCCTATATACAAATTCTCAGTCTTTATTTTTTAGTCATTTGCGGGGGGGACGGGACGATGGGGGCATGACAAGAGTCGAACCTGAGACTCCGTGAAGTCCTCCAAAGCATTATTTTGAAAGATTAAAATTAGAAAATGAATTGAATTGATTTGATTTTTCAGTTTAATCTTATGTTTAGAATAATTAAATAAGAGTAGTAAATGAATTGATTTATAAATATACTTTTTATGTCTAAAATATAATAGATTGTGTTTGAAATGATTAAAACAGAAAATGAATTTATTTCATTGTGTGTAAGTTTTAAAATCAATTTATTTTCATCCAAATCCTATAAAAATAATCAAAGGATTTGAAAATTAAAAGAATGAAATTTGGAGGAATTACAAATCAATTCATTTTTCAATATTTTTCAATTCCAAACAAATGAATACAAATCAAATCATTTCCATTTTTTCTCATTCTAAACACACTATAAATGTAAGGATGATAATATAATGGGGTGGATAGGGATAGGTTTTAACTCAACCCAACTCAACCTTGTACCTTATTTACCCTAGTCTCAATCCATCTCACCCCCACTTGTGGATTAAAAAAATTTAAACTTGCACCCGCCGCACTATTTTTTAAAAAAAACCTTTAAAATAATTGTAAAACCTAATAAACATATAAAATAACTAGTTCCATGAGAATAAAAAACAATGTCAATCAAACACAATCATATAAATATAACTATTTTTAAAAAAAAACCTTTAAAATAATTGTAAAGCCTAATAAACATATAAAATAACTAGTTTCATGAGAATAAAAAATAATGTCAATCAAACACAATCATATAAAATATAACTAATGTTCACGGTAGTACTCACCTGTACCTAGTAGTGCTGAAAGATGATAAACAATTTAGGGGGGCAAGCATAGAATAATGATATAATTTCTTAGCCATCAAGCTAACAAACGTTTTAATTTGAAATTAGATTTAATTTATATACAATGTCATTATAAAAAAAATTATATAGATATTCAATTATGTATTACTATGTCAACCAAAGAGTTAGATGTAATCTTCCACAATCTAAAAAGTCTAACAAATAGATGTATTTGATTGGATTAATTTTATATTATCAGTGTATTAAAATTAAACTAATTAAAATTACACTCACAATGGCATGACATATAATTTACACAATATTTAATGATTATTTAATACATGTAAAGGAGTTTTTTAATTAAGACTTTATTTTATGCATACCAATTAGAAAGACTTATTATTTTTTGGACAATATATTAATAAATATATTTTAAAATATTTATATGCAATGAAATATTTTGATAACAACATAGAAAAATTTTAGAGAATATTTTTTACCTCGCAAATTAGAGAGCAAGAAAGTCTTGGACTTGATTATATATTAGTGGGTCTTTTTTCTCTTCTTAAACAAATATATTATTTCTCTACTATTCATAATTATATATATATATATATATTAAAAAAAAGAGTAATCACCCTAATTGATCGCTGACAATTTTCTTAATGGATAAATTGATCCATAACAATTGTAAATACCTAAATTGGTCCCTTATAATTTTAAAAATAAGACACTATAAGTCTTTGACCGGCCTGTCAAGCCTCGACCAAGAGGCAGAGATGGAAAAAAAACTCGGCTGGGAGAAGGTGGAGCTCGTCTGAGAGAAAATATAACTCGACCAGAAGGCGATAGAGCTTGGCTGAGAAGGACAAGCTCATATGACTGGTGGTTGAGCTCCATCGCATGCCTATTAGTCTGCGCTACCTGTCAATCCAACTCCACCGAATCCTATTCGAGCTCTGTTTTCTCTCAAATGAGCTCCACCTTCTCCCAGCCGAGTATTAATAGGTCGGTCAGGGACCTATAATGTACTATTTTAACAATTGTCAAGGATCAATTTGAGTGTTTAGAATTGTTAGGGATCAATTTTTCCATCAAAGAAATTGTTAGAGATCAATTTGGATGTTTACTCAAAGATAAAACATATTCCACAATAAGAGATATCCATAGAAGAATTAGTGGAAAAAATTATTTTTTTTTATAAAAGAAAATAACTCAAAGAAGGGAATAAAGAGGGGGAAATATATTTTTGGCTTTTTAATAAAAAGAAAAATTAAAAAATTAAATTAAAAAACCTAATTAACACACCTAAATTACTAATAATACTGATCTTTAGTCCTAGGCAATGATGCCAAAAACTTAATAGCTAATTTATAAAATTGAATCTCAGCAAGTCCACTGGGTCACAAGTAATAATAGACTAAGAACAATTACTAGTTCATTTGGGTATGTCATCAGTTAGGCAAAAAAAAGGGAATGAAAGTGATTTAAATTAAAATAAAAATAAAAACTAATGAAATTAAAATAAAATGTAAAAGAATGGAGATGAAGATAGATGTTAGGGGTTAATTTTATCAAAGTCTCCTAATTTTGCATTATTTAATTATTACCTTCATTTCCTAATAATATTATTTCCAATTAAATTTCTTATCACTAATAGTTGTAACACGATCTTTCGCTTAAAATAAACAAGACAATTGACGTCTTGCACTTCTAAAGATGAAGAACAAGAATTCTCAAAGATCGTACAGATAAACACTTCTATCTCTAACTGCTTTAACCTATGTTAAATTTTAGTTTGACTTATTTTATAAAGTGAAATCTCTTTTGACAATATGAAACCATACATCAGTTGATGGGTAATCAAAGCTAAAAAATGCATAAAGATTGCTAGAAAATAAAAATTTTATTAAAAGAAAATTCAATAACAAAAAATATACAAAACCAGTTCTCTAAGATCCATCTCCCCAACACCTAAGAAACTTAGCAAATAAAAGAAAACAAAATGATAAACTTTGAAGTCATGGCCATTGGAATGAGCACCAATCCGTAGCTTATGTCTCTCCTTATACCTCTGGCTACCTTCTTTCTCTAAACAATCATATATGTTTAGTATCTTCTATGATTCTCTCCTAAATTTTGGACTAATCTTCTTATCTCTTGTATCTCAAGGTTGATCCAAATCTTATTAGATCTTGGTTTAAATCTTTTCTTCTAATCAGTAACTGATTTTGCTATCTTTTTGTTACATAACACAAATAAAAATTGTAAGAATATCTATCAATTAAATTCAACAACTCAAATTAAATTCAAATATCAAAAGATAATCTCACTGATGGCAAAATTAATCTATCTAACCAAAAATTAAAAAATTTAGTTAAAAAAATTTGGATTTGTTAACAAACAAATGTGAGAAAAATAAAATAGTAACACCAATTATCATTCATACAACCCATACAAAACATGTTATTTTAAAACAATTTTTTAGCTTAACTATTCAAATGTAAATTGATTCTTACATAATTGATTATATAAAAAGTAATTAATAAATAAGCTATTATTAAAATAATTTTGATTTTGCAGCTTTCCCTAATACAAACCAATTATTTTGAGTGACCAAAAAACTTCCATAATATCTTGTTCGGTCTGATTTTCTTAAGTGAATTTTGTTTAAAATCGTTATAACAAGACCCATTGTTCAAATCTCTCCAACCGGTAGAACTTACATTTTTGGGTGTGTGCCCATCTTCCTCCTTATCATCTAATCTGCGTCGTTGTCTTCAAAGCTAAATAATTTGATAATATATAAATCTGCAATTACGACTTTGATTAAAAAGTTATAGTAATAATAATTTGAAAATTGCTACGTGCTATTTCTAGTGTTGTCTTGAGCCTTCTCTAGTGCAATTTTGTTTCACGTTGAGTCCCCATGAAATTGCCAATGGTAATTTCAACCTCTTTCCCAATGCTAGCCTTCGCAGAAGAGATTCTTCGTTCTTGGAATCGTCATTCACCACAACGACATCATGTCTTATATATTATATCTTACTCAAACACCACAACTAAATAATTTTCCTAAATACGAAGGTGGAGAAATTCTTCTTTACAGCAGGAACAAATTAATTAAGTCTTACATTCAATTTCTTTTCCATCTCGTTCTTCCATCTGGAGGAAGAATAGTATGCCCTAGAGTATGAAAGTCCAACACTTAGACGGCTAATACACACATTAATTAATGCAAAACGCGCTGCGTTATACGGAGGTATTGTACTAGTATTGCTGTGGTCAAATAACACGTAAAGCGTGACTTTCCAATCAGGGCAGAGCTAGACTATTATTTTAGGGATGAATACTTAATAATTAATTTTAAATAAAAAATATACATCTCAATAAATTTTAATCTTATTTAAAAATTAAATAAAAATCATCATATATAAATAAATAAATATTTTATAATTAAAACTTAAGATAAATATAAATATTTATCTAACATATTATCTATTATAATATCTAAATATTAAGTTAAATAAAAAAGATTAATCAAAATTAACTAAATAAATTTTATAAGGGAGTCAAATAAAAAAAAAGAATAAATTACAAAAAAAAATTAACAATTTCAAGGGGCCATTGCCCAGTGAATATGGCTGGATGATTCGATCACGGTCCATTTCACGAAGTCAAAACTCAACATTAATTCATTCACTCAAGATCAGCATCTTGTCTTTTATTTTTTTTCGTTTTTTGTTTTTGGGTCATAGTACTCTATCAGTATCTGAGTGGCTATGATTTGAGGTGGCATCCAGAGGTCATACCTTGCATAAGCCAATTCACAAATCACATACTATCAGATACCCTTTCACGGACCTGAACCGTCTGATGATACCAGGCCCACACTACCCTTATGAACTCATTTTCCACACACTATTTTCCATTTATCCTGCTTTTCTATCCCTCCATCCATCCATCTTGTGTTCGTACGCCTTCTTAAATTTCAACAAATTTTAAAACTGTCTTTTAATCCACATTGACAAATTTGGCTCTTGGTTAAAAGTTCTAACCATTTCAACACTCTTGTACTCTAATAATATATACCTTCAACATATTATATAGATCCTATGCCATAGACTGAACGAAAGCGACAACAAACACCCTCTTTGTTTTATTTTGTCCTTCTTTTGCCGCTTTCCCACCCAATAAAATAAATACACAACAAGATTACCGTATATAATTAAATATAAATATATGAATATATGAGTTGCTATAACAAAGAAATCAGGTGATTGGTTTACACGCGAGCGATGAGGGCGTGGAGAGAATAGAGCGGTGAAAAAGCGTTATAAAAAACAAATTGACCCGTAGAATTAAAGTAAAGGAGAAATGAAAAAAGAAAAAACGTTTGGCGTTTGGACCAGTGCCAGCGAGAGTGGCTTCTGTTTCGTATCAGCTTTATTTGGTTTTTCACTTTTGAGACCTCGTGATAGTGTCTCTGTCTGGAAAAAACGAGTGAGTGATATCCCTTCACGCTTTACAAAAACCTCCCTTCTATCTTCGCTCTCTTTCCCCAAACCCAATTTCCCCTCACTCCCTCCTTCTCTCATGGCATTTTTCCGGCGAAACCCTCCCTCAAACCGCCACAAATAATCCCAATCCAAACACACCACATTCATTCGCAACCTCACCTCATTAATTTCCCATTCCATGGCGCTGTTTCTGCACAGCGTTCTTGTTGTGTTCCTCTTTTTGACTGCGAGTTACCGGGTCAACTCGGAGCCGGCGCAGGACAAGCAAGCACTCCTTGCCTTCATATCCAAAATCCGACACGCGAACCGAGTCCAATGGAACGCTTCCGCCTCGGCCTGCAGCTGGGTCGGGGTACAATGCGACTCGTCTCGCTCCTTCGTCTACTCCCTACGCCTCCCGGGAGTGGGCCTAGTGGGCCGGGTCCCGCCCGACACAATCGGGCGGCTGGCCAAACTCCGCGTCCTCAGCCTCCGCGCCAACGGACTCACCGGCGAGATCCCCTCCGATTTCTCCAACCTCACACTCCTCCGCAGCCTCTACCTCCAAAACAACCAGCTCTCCGGCGAGTTCCCAAACTCGTTCACGCGCCTCTCTCGCCTCACTCGCTTGGATCTCTCCTCCAACCACTTCTCCGGCTCCATCCCTTACTCCCTCAACAACCTCACCCACCTCACCGGCCTCTTCCTCGAGAATAACCGTTTCTCCGGCTCCCTCCCGAGTATAACCGTCAAGTTAGTTAGCTTCAACGTCTCCAATAACCGCCTCAACGGCTCGATCCCTGAAACGCTGTCCAGATTCCCCGAATCCTCATTCGCCGGAAACCTAGATCTCTGCGGCGGACCGTTAAAGCCGTGTAGTCCTTTCTTCCCTGCGCCGGCGCCGTCTCCGGGGGTAGCTCCGCCAGTGAACCCGGCTCATAAGAAGTCCAAGAAGCTCTCCACCGGCGCCATTGTCGCAATTGTTGTTGGCTCCGTGCTTGCCTTGGCCCTGTTGCTTTTGCTTCTGTTGCTGTGTCTCCGGAAGCGGCAGAGGCGGCAGCCGCCGAAGCCACCGAAGCCGGTGGCCGCGGCGGCGCGGGGAGTGACGGCGGAGGTGGCGACGTCGTCTTCGAAGGAGGACATAACGGGAGGGTCGGCGGAGGCGGAGAGGAACAAGCTGGTGTTCTTCGAAGGAGGGATATACAGCTTCGATTTGGAGGATCTGCTGAGGGCTTCGGCGGAGGTTCTCGGGAAGGGAAGCGTAGGGACTTCGTACAAGGCGGTGCTTGAGGAAGGGACCACGGTGGTTGTGAAGAGGTTGAAGGACGTTGTGGTTACGAAGAGAGAGTTCGAGATGCAAATGGAGGTCCTTGGGAAGATCAAGCACGATAATGTGGTTCCTCTCAGAGCGTTTTACTTCTCCAAGGATGAGAAGTTGCTCGTTTACGACTACTTGTCCGCTGGAAGCTTGTCTGCTCTGCTTCACGGTAACAATGTCTTTCCAATTTCAATCTCTTTTCTGTTTTATTTTTTTTTTCCTCTTGCATTCTGGTTGCTGCTTCATTTATTAGTATTATCTGATAATTGTTCATAAAAGTTGATTGTAGTGCTCTAATTAGTGATAGTGCCTAGTCTGCTGAAATGATTCTGATTTCTTAGAATGGTAGTTTTCAAATATCGAGGGATTTTTATTGGGATTTGGAGTGTTCATACGGAAATTATTCGGTTTTGGTGGAATTGGCATTGTTTATTTAGGGGGAATTTTTGACTGAATTCAGTAGTGATGCTGGCTACAGCTGTCATATAGTTGTGGGCATTAGATTATTTTAATTTAATGGCGCTCGAATTATTTTAACTTGTACAAGTGTGTGCGCTTTTGCAATTTGTGTTTTGTGAGTTGTTACGATGATAATGGTGGTGGGTAGTGAGTGTATGACTGGGTGTACTGGCGTATACGTTAATGTGTAATTAGTGGCATGGCATCATGTTAATTAATTAATCGATGGGGAGAATTGTTTTATAGTATTAGGAGTTGGTATCGTAAGTGGCAAGTATCTGGAGCAGCGTAGAGTGCGCTGCTGCTTCTGTTATACCTTGCTTAATACTTGCTTCTGGAGCAAACATTCTCAACTCATGAGTGGAGGGAGAGACATTGTCTTTATCTTTCCATTCCGTTTCATTCATTCCCTTCAACTTAAACAACCAACACAAACTCATGATAATAGCATCGTGACCTCACCGACATTTTTTTTTTGCCTTTTCTTTATCTCCCTTTTTAGAGTGAAGAGAAAAAAAAAAGGTCCAATTCCCTATTATAGACTATAAAGAAGAGGAAAGCCATTTGGACCGTGGACATGCTGCTTTCCTGCTTTGTTTTGAAAGCGTGCACTACAGAGATTAAAAAAAAGAAAAAAATCCCCAATAGCCCTGACCTCAAATTCCATTTGTTCTTTTTGTGTCGTGAATAAATTTTTGCATTGTGATATTAATTTCTATGTGGTACTATTTGGTTAAAATAAAGGGTGTGGCATGGGACAAGAACTATCGAAATTGATTGTGCAGCAACTCTAGCAGTGGACATGATTTTGATTGGTTAACATTATGTAACATTACCATGTATGTAGGGAATTGCATTCGATTGGTTAACATTATGTAACATTACCATGTATGTAGGGAATTGCATTCGATTTGGACCTTACTGTAATACCCCATCATCAATGTTTACTTGATAATTGTTATTCCAGGGAGCAGAGGGTCAGGGAGAACGCCGTTAGACTGGGAAAACAGGATGAAAATCGCGCTAGGAGCAGCAAGAGGCCTAGCATGCCTCCACGTGTCAGGCAAAGTGGTCCACGGCAACATCAAATCTTCCAACATCCTCCTCCGGGGACCGGACCACGAAGCCTGCGTTTCGGACTTTGGCCTCAACCCCTTGTTCGGGAACGGAGCCCCATCGAACCGGGTCGCGGGTTATCGGGCACCCGAGGTCATAGAAACCCGTAAGGTCACCTTCAAATCTGACGTGTACAGCTTCGGTGTGTTGCTCTTGGAGCTATTAACGGGGAAGGCACCAAACCAAGCCTCTCTTGGTGAGGAAGGCATCGATCTCCCAAGGTGGGTCCAATCGGTGGTTCGAGAGGAGTGGACCGCTGAGGTGTTCGACGCCGAGCTCATGAGGTTCCACAACATCGAAGAAGAGATGGTCCAGCTCTTGCAGATCGCAATGGCTTGTGTCTCGGTGGTGCCCGACCAGAGACCCAACATGCAAGAAGTGGTTCGCATGATTGAGGACATGAACCGCGGCGAGACCGACGAGGGCTTGAGACAGTCGTCCGATGATCCTTCCAAAGGTTCCGAGGGTCACACTCCACCCCCGGAGTCAAGGACTCCACCTAGAGCCGTCACACCGTGACAAAAAACCATAAAAGGATAATAAAAAAGGGGAAAAGAGGAAATTAAAAAAGGTTGTTGAAATTCAAAAAAGAGAGAAAAAGAGAGGAGAGGACAAGACAGGGTGGTGGGTCGCTCTTGAAAAAGAAAAAAGGAGAAAAATGTGCCGAGGTGGGTGCGTAACTGAAGTGAATTATGGCGCGCGCTTCATTGGGTTTGGGTTCCAGTTCCAGGGTGGTCCAATTGATGTGTATTTTCTATTTTTTTGTCCAGTGTAATTTTTATTTAATTTTTTTCTCCTTTTTTTTCCGTAATTAATTTCAATGATTTTTACAGGTGGGAGAATTTGAATTGTTCATGAAGTGAAAAGGGGGGGGTTGAGGAATGAGGACTGGGAGAGTTTGCATGAACTCATTGAGATTGACCATTTCTTGAAATTTGGCTGGCATTTTACACATTTCTTAATTTAATTTTTTATTTTTTTTAGTGTTTAAAACTAATCTTATCTTCCCTATTTGTCTTGGTACATTTGTCGTTTGCTCCTATGTCAGCATGTGCATTTTTTTCACCCTAGGAGCTGGCCGGTTGTTGCAAAAATCATTGCAAAAACTGTGTATCCACGTCACTTATTCAGCATTGACCTGACCTTCAAATGATTCGAGTTAATATTTTTTTGTTTTGGTCTGAATGATTCGAGTTAATGAAAGCTCCTTCCCTCTCCCACCCTTCATATTAGTATTTGTGAGCACGCACCCACGCGCGCACGTGTTGAAGGTGGTGTGAGTGTGGTCCGTTTTCACGTGTATAAGTAGCTCACATGGGGGAGTGAAAAGTGGGAGTAGTCGAGGGAAAATATTTGTGATTGACATAGTTGCCCTTGTTGTCGTGGTGAGTTGTGTCCATTTGTGAGGAAAGGAGGCCGGGGGTGGAGAACAGGCTGGCTAGACTTTGTGTGCTGTGAGTTCTGACAAATAACGAAGAGCATTTGACCCAAATGATAGTGTCTTAGCCGTGGATGAAGGCAAACTTATGGACCCCGCTGATTAATCTTCTAATCGCTAAAAGCACCAAGACCCTCCCCCCTTGTTCTCCGAGGAGCTCTCTGCTGCCACTGTTTCCCGTTTCGTCTCTATATTTGCTCCCTCAACAGCCACCCTACGTACCCACCACATGCGTGTCACGCGCATTCTGCTGTACCATTCCTGTTTTTTTCCTCTCCTCCATTGGCGTACAAATATGTCCCTGTATTAGGACTTACCTACGGAATGGTCAAACTAACGACAACGTAGAAGCTACTTATCAGCTGAAGCTAAAATACATTTCATTTCATGCATAATTAAAGCTTGACACTAATTGTCTGATTGATGGATTGATACTTATGGATTACAAGATCGAGTAGGATTTTTTAATGTTAGAACTGACGAAGCGTTATTTTTCTGTTACTTTGTTAAAAGCTGCGTTAGAACAGCAAGACTGTTACTGTACGCGTCACTGTTGTCTCGTTGCGTACCTGATTCGAGGTTGTAGGCATTAACGGATCGCGCTCATGCCAGTCTTACCTTGTTCCGTCGCTTTCCATTCACATTCAGCCCCAGAAGCCGACACGTGGAAGAATTTGGCATCCGAAGCTAGTCATTGTCCTCTGCTGAGTGTGCGCGCGAAAAATCACGCACAAAGAAAGACAATACATCATAAAAAGAACACTAAATTGGATAAAAATAATCTTCACATGTATAAATTGAATTGATAGTATTTTTGTTTGTATAAAAAACATGATTAATAAATAGTTGCTAGTAATTAGTACATTGCAGATGCAAGGTAATCCCTTCAGTAATTTGGTTCTGGCGGGGGGTACTAGCCAAGTAGGGTCACGTGACTCCTCGGCGAAAGCACATTTTGGGACACCGAAAGCGGACATTAACAATGCTTTTTTGGTCGCACGCAAAATTGACTGCTCCTTTCCTCACTTGGCCTGTGGCTCTTTCATCTCATGTGTCGCGTTCTCGCTTTGACTACGGTAATTGTGTGTTGTGTTGCGTGTCTGGCTCGCTTTAACGCTTGTCCTAATTCCAGATTATTGGTTCTAATTATCTGATTATACACGTACGGATGAGTCACTTTTCTATGAGATTCTCTAGTCCTATAGTCAACACTCAACACGTGTTATACCACGCAATTATATTGTAGTAAAGGTGAGCCCCAAGTGTGTTATTAAAAGATGTGGAGGAGCATCCGATGGTTTAATTAGTGACGATCCTTCAACCATTCTAATTCTTCATGGACCTGCTGATTCCATGATTTTGTTAATGTAGCACTAGTAGTTAACAAATCAATTATATTGTGTATGTTTTGCGAGTGGCATAACTGACAAGCACAAGTTCATCTGTGATCTGACCTTTAAATCAAAATTGAAAACACTTTCATAGTAATTAACATGACATCATACCGAGCGCAGGATACAATACTGTGTCTCCACAAAGTGAAACAACAGAATGCTATTTGTAAAGCAAAGCTTTGATATAGGATACGAGATTAGAATCTAAATGACAAAAAAAAATAAAAATCATTCTATTACGAAAGAGGAAAAGAGAGAGAAGAACGTATACAATGAAAGTAGTTATTGGAAAGTATTACGGATGTATTGTTTATATTAAGTTTCTGTCATTTCAAAAATGCATTAAACGTAACATCAAATAAAGCTTATTAACTAGTCTTGGTGGTGGATTAAGATGTGGTAAAAGGTAGAGGAGGAAAAGAAACATGCCAAATGGCTTATCCTGGTACAGTGTGACAGCTTAGGAATGGTACATTTACAAGATGATTAGCGACATTGAAAAAGGTAATGCGAAAAAGCAGCAATATATATATATCGGGTCTTTGGCTACTTAATCATATTGACATATGCTATTATTTTGCGGTTCATACAAGAAAAAGTGCTTATGTCCATTATCATAAAGTAATTCGCTTTTCCTCTGCCAGACTGCCTCGAGAATTTAGATTCCAGTTTAAGGAAAAGCCATTTGGTACGGTTGGGTTATGGGACTTTGCCATCGCAGCATTGGATGCATAATTGGTGCTGATTTACTTGTTTAAGAGAAATGTTTCCACTTTTTTTTTCCCCTTTTAAACAATCGTTAGATACACAATCGACCTATATGTAACCAACGATCACCGTGTGTTTCAGTTATTGATTTAAGTCCATTAAGATTAGATAAAAAGAGTAGTTGTCAACTTACATATTAGCATCCTTTAAACTGAGATTCTTTGCAAGACTAAAAAGCGAAAGATTATCAATCCTTAGATTATTTAGTATGATTTACACAATACAATTTACTAATCTAAAGACAAATAACCAATTTTTTTCACTCAACAAAAAATCTCACTTTAGTGTAGTCTAATCTCTCAACTTATTTTCAATGTAAAGACGGTTCGAGTAATCTCTTAATTTCTAATCACTATCTTAGTGTGTTTCACAGTCAAAATGTACTCTTAGAACTTGTAGGGATCATTCTGCCTTTGGGATGAGAAAGTGTGAACGAGAACAACCCTTTTTCTTTTTCTTTTTCTTTAGTTGGGTTTTTTTTTTTTGACAGTTGTGAGTTGAGGATTTTGTGCAATGCCTTTGGAATTTGACAAATAAGTCATCAATTTTTAATAAATTAAGATTTGACAGTTGATGAGGATATTTTATGAACTTTTGTCCAAGATAATGAGTGCACATTACTTTAAAATCCTGACATTATACTTCCCTTATGTTTTCAAAAGATAAGTACGTTTCCGTTTTTAGTGAATGTAAATTTTGAGATTTTAATTAAGTTGGAGCACCCAAAAAAAAAAAAGCTAAAAAGAAATTGAAAACTAAAGTGTAATAATAATTTACCCAATAAAATACTTTCAAATCTTCCTTTAGCTTTATAAGAGAAAAAATGCAAACTATACATGACGGGTGAGGAGTGATCCTCACGCAAGGGCAGAAATAAGAATAAATTATCCCAATTCACGCTCATCTGCTTCCTTGTAGGGAAAAAGAAGGGTTGAAGGCATCATCAAAACTACTATTGGGAGAGTAGCTTCCTTGCCGTCCAAGTTCATGTTTGAGCAACATATACAATAATAATGGTTTTAGCTTTGCCTATTGGGGTTGAAAAGGTCCTCACCATAGCAAATTTAAATCAGTAATAGAAATATATATATATATATATATATATATATATATATATATAGAATACACATGACTCTAAATATATATTGGTAGTTTAAATAAAAATAATATTAAAAAAAAATTCAACCCACTAATCATCCCTGAAGTTTGAATTATATTACGGAGTCTAGGATAAGAGAACTCCCTACAAAGGTACCTATATATATATTCTAGTCATTACGATCATTATCACAAAAACGTGATTGATGTTTATTTTACATAGTAACATCTTAACAACTATAGAAGCATTATTGGGCCACAATACAATGAAGTGTCTATCAGTGTGTGCGTGTGTCCTCAGGATCTCTGCTGAAGTTCAATGCCAAGAACAAGTGCCAATCATTCCCATATAGAATCCTCTTGTGAATTAGATAGCTAGCTTTTAGTCACAACATCAATCCTCTTAATCAAGAAAATAATAGAATTTTAATTAAAAAAATGTTGAGCCATGACTGCCAGCCTGTGGTCTTTTTGCTTGCACATGAAACAACCTGCTCGCTCAAATTATTGGCGGACCTGGCGGTCACTGAACAAAAATTCCAACTTTTTTTTTTAAATAATCTGAAAAAAAATAGAGAAAGGAAGATTACTTTATTCAAAGATTAGGACTTGTCACAAGGTAGGCTCAACATAAGTTTGCAGTGATATTTGGATGTCACATGCCAAATTAAGGAGCACTACCAACAAAGGATTCACATTTTTGATGTAGCGTTCCGTTGTCAAGGAATACATTTCACGGCTAAACCGGGCAATATTTAGCCTTGGGATCTACGGCACTTGGTTGTCCACCTAACTCTTTTCAATCAAATGACGCAATTTTCTACATGAGAATGCTCATCTATCATGCTCACATAGAATTTCGTGTGGTATCAAATGGAAGCTACATATAGAAATGCAGTGCAAGTCAATTTGATTGAAAACATCTTAGGTTAAATATCTCAACATCACATCAACCATACTCTATGCTGATCCATAGGTGGAAGAGGAACTATGTTATTCCTAGCTCTATGAAACAAACATGAAAATATTAAAAGCTAGAAAAAAAAGGAGTTGAGTCCTTTACACATGATAAGAAAACTTAAACAGGGAGTACTGACTAGGAAAAGTCACCGAGACAAGAAATTGGAAAATAATAATTGTGCATTTTATAAGAGATTTAAATCATGGCTTATCAATTTAAGAAGCCTGCATGGTTTTGAATCTACCAAACATTTGTTTAGAGTCACTCCGGAAAACCAATGCTATAAATGAATAGTCTTTTTCTGCAAGCAAATTAAATATCCTTCCTTCCAGTGTAGCTAGATCGCCTTCGCTTCCAGGTAAACGTAATGATGATTGTTAGCCATAAAACTGCATCTTAGCATGCTATTTTTCGAGATAAATTTGAAGATGGAAGATTCTCTGAACTGATATATATATAGATCCATATATGTCTCTCCATACCTTGTTCTAAATTTCATGTACTAAAGCAATTAGCCATCACCCAGTCGAACCTGAAGGTTTTTTTTCTTCTCTTATCAGATGACACATGCCAAGTGCTTTGTCAAATTGTAAACAAGTAGATAAAACCAAATTCCACTAATTTATAAGAAGAGTTCTGACAATAAATCATCACCTTTGGATGTTTGTAAGGGACCCACTTGCAAGTACAAATTTCAAAGATCTTGTGGTATAAACAGTTTATGGAGTAAGAAAATACTCCCTCCTGGATTACGGAAGAAGGACCAGTGCATAATGGGACTAACCATATATAGTTTTATTTAGCTGTAATCCACCTGAAACTGTAAGGGCATGCATGCCCTTGGATACCTTCTACTGGCCAACTGAAGCTGGTTTTTGTTTCAACTCCTAAGAGAGGAAAGAGCTTAATTGTGACCTCCATATGCAGCCCATTTTGTGAACAACCCACTCCAGCAACAAAAATAGCATCCAGAGACCCATTTTGCACCCTTCCAAAGCACCTATTAATTTATAATATAGGCCCAAGATGCCATTGAAATCCATCATGGCATGACTCCAAACAGAAAAAAAAAAGGGCCCATTACGGCGTCATTGCCACTTCAATATTCACAGGTTATTGGAACAAAAAATAAAAAAAGTTAAAAATCACAGGTTCTTCAGATTCACATATTATTATTATTATTATTATTAGTACTATTGTATGGGAGAATTCTCCTATACTCTCAAGATTGGAAAACAATGACCATATCCATAATTTTTGTGTGCCCTCAAACTTCTAAACATATGTAACTTAAAGAAAGAAATATAAAAAAAAGAAGATAAACAACACTAAACACCTTTAAAGTTTTGAGTTATTACATTCCATCCTATTCTTCTACAAATATGACACTCCACCTCATTTCTATTATTAATCTCATTTTTTTAATATTCATTAAACTCATCTTTTCCTTAGTATATAATAAAAATTATAAAATAATTTTTTTTTTATTTGATGAAATACTACACCTTCAAATTTTAAAAACATTATAATTTCCAAATTTAAAAAATAAAATTATATTTTTAATTTTTTCTTTCAAAGTATATAATACTTCTTTAATAATAAGATTGAGCAAGATTTATAATTAAATAAATATTATATTTCACATAATAAGTTAATATTTAATATAAAAAATTTAGGCTACATTTATTTAATAGTTATTATTATCAATGTTCAAATTAGCATACATAGTAAAATAACAAATTTACTCTTCTAATAATGACTCATGAAAATATATCGCACTTTTGATGCAATTAAAATTTATTTGTATGATTTGTTTTTGAAAAAAATATTAATTATATACTTTTTTCATTTTTTATTTAGGGCTAATAAATTGCTAATGCAATTTTAGGTTGTGAATATTGGAACCCTTAATATTACAAATAAAATTTGCTAAAAAGTAACATTCTATTCGATATTAAGTAAGGGATAAATGCATTTTACCCATTTAAATAAAACTTTAGGTCATGTAAAATTTAGACCCTGACTTTTCAAAATATATATTGCAACATCTTGAACTTTTTAAACTGTGCAAAATACCCTTGAGTATAATTTTGATAACTAGTGAAAGATATAATATATTTAACTTCCTGATGTTTTTAATTTGTGCAACTTGATACCTTATCTGTGAATACTATATGTAGTTAACCCTTTGATTTTTTTTATTGTGTGCAACCTAACATCCTGCTATAACTTAAATTTTTGCACTATTTGACAAGTAGATATTTTTGTACAATTTGAAAAGTTCAGAGTGTCCTAATATACGTTTTAAAAAATCAGAATGTAAATTGCATATGACCTAAAATTCAAGGGACAAAATGCATTTAACCCTTAAAATAATAACTTATATTATTAAAGTAATTAAAGTAATTTTACACACTTCAAAAGAAACAAAAGAAAAACTTAAGAATATAATTTTATTTTTTGAGCTCTAAGGTAATTACCAAGCACCCTTAATATAAAATTATTAACTTTTACTTTCAAATTATATAAAATTATTAAATATTATCTTATGGAATGAAATAATATTCATTTAATTATAAATGTTACTCAATATTAAGATTAAAATAGTCTTATTTACTTTGAAAAAAAAAGTTAAAAACATGATTTTTATTTTTTAGACTCTAAAATTATTATGTTTTTAAAATTTAAAGTTGGAGTATTTCATCAAATAATAAATTTTTAGATTTATTTTATAATTTTTATTTGATATATATTAAGGAAAAGATGAGTTTAATTAATTAAAAAAATGATTTTAATAATAGAAATGAAGTGGAGTGTCATATTTGTAAAAAAACTGGAGATGGAGTGATAACTCTAACCTCAAAATTGTTTAATGTTATTTATAAAAGAAAAAACTACAAGTACGTTAATAGTTCGTGTGTGGATAAGCTCAAGCTTTTAGTAGCGATTCCCCATTTTTTTAAAAAAATTATTTGAGCAATTTTATTTGTTTTATTCAGGCTGATTTGACTTAAGATCATTAAGTTTTCAGGAGTAATATTATGTGTATAATAAGATTATATAATAAGTATATATTATATATTTTTTTATTATTAGATATGATGAGTAAGTGAAATAAATAAGAACCACTTATCATATCTAATAATAATAGGGTATGTGGTGTATATTTATTATATAATTTTATTTCACAAGTAATATTATTCGGTTTTCAAAGAAGAAATATTGTCACCTGCACAAGCCTATAAAGTGGAAACACACGAATTTAAATGTAACACATTGACTGGGGAAAAAATGTAAATAGAGCGTGCAAATTTTGTAAAAGATATCATAAACCTCAGAAGGTACAAAGAAATGGCTTGCAATAAGCATTTATATTCATTGCTCACTCATTGAGAAACTTAAGAAACAAAGGAACTCGCCACACATTGTTAATTCAATGGCACAGGGTTACAATTTAGATAAATATACTTCAACAATTTCTTGGTTTCAGATAGTTCCAGCTTTGCTGAATGTGGACTACTGAAACAAGTATATTCATAATGATTGGAGCTGCCATGATCACAGAAATGGAAAGCAAATCTGACCCCACTTGGTTTATTGCACCATCATCATAGAACGGGTCTAAAACAGGATCTCTGATGTAGTCATACAAGCATACAATCAGCCTCAGCAAAGTGAGTCCAAAATATTATGTATTCCTCAAAGGCTTCACTTGGGTTTTCCACAATGAACTCTCATGGATTTGAGGAATCAAAAAGAAATCTTGACACGTGATTATCTGCACCTGCACATCTCTCATTAAGACTCCAAGTAGATCAAAAGCATCCATCAAGTGCAACCTAGGCCATTCTCAACCATCTTATTGTTTCAGATGGGTACTGAACCTTAACTTCCACCAAACAACCTAGGCCATGCTCAACACTGGTTCCGAATTTTTAAATCTTTCTGCAGCCAATAAGATGCATATCACCAGCTAATGAATCATATACACCTTCCAAGAAAAACAGGTAAAGATCTGCATACTCCTCCACCACATGTCCTTCAGAGAAAGTGAGATGCATTGAGATATTCAGAAGTGGGTTGTTAATGAGGTTCTTTTTCTTTAATTCTGTTGTTGAATCTTCATACAAAGTACCAAGAGAAAGCACCTCCATTAGCATGTAGACCCTTGAGTTGTGGCTGCTTGAAGATTGATGGCGAATTGCGCATGCATGGACATTGAGGTTATTGGAAATAAGTTCTAATTGAGAATGTTCATCTAGTCCATCCACCAAAACTGGATGCTTCAAGAACAATTTCTTGATAAGGGTAAAAAACTTTGAGGGTTGATTTTTCTTTTTGATTTCAGCAACAAGCTCAATCTTTGAGTAATTATAGTATGGAGTACTATGCAAACCAAGGCTCTTGAGATATGTGGGGCGCCTTAGTGAATGGAACAGAAAAGGGAAGAGCATATCTGTTTCATTTGTGATACTAGATATACTCCCTAAGATGATACTCCTTTGCTTGATGGAGAACACACGTGGAAAGTATAAAGATATCTGAGAGTTACATAATTCTGAGTCTAACCCTGAATCAACTACCCCAAGACAACCAATCATGCAAAGTTGCCCTCTAGAGGAATCCCATGTTCCCTCCGCAGATAAAGTCAGGCCTGAGAGACCTGTTCTTGCTTTTGCTGTATCTGCAGGTACCGATGCAGGAAAAGCTCTTAAGACTGCAGAAACCCTTGCAGTCGTGGCATTATTGTTTGTTGTTTCCTCTTCACTTATTCGATGCTGAAACACCAGCATAAGGTTTTCATGATTCCAAGCAGGACTAATTTCTGTTCCTGGTTGGAAAGGACCTAGTTTGCTTTGAGGAGCATGTCTATCATTGAACTTGTAATTTTGAAAATTATCAGAAGGTCGGTGTGAAACTTGTTGGAGAAAACTGCAAAAATCAGTGCCATTCAACGCATTTGCTCCATATTCTGTTAACTCTTCTTGATATGAATGCAGATCACAAGATCCTGACTTCAATTCAGAACTAAATTGATAGTTGGAGTAGTGATCCAGTTGAGAAGAAATATAAACATCATTAAAGTATTTCGAGTTCACTTGTTCATTTAAACTCCTCATTTTGACCTCTTACAGCCCTTCTTGTCAAACTCAAGGTTTGAGGGTACCGAAGAACAAGCAGAATCTGATCATCTTGCAAAAGACTATAACCTGCCAAACGGCTAATGAATCCCAAATCCCAATAATGATTAAAATGTCCTGAGATGGGTGTAAAGTTGTGTTTCCCAACCCGGATCTATTTGTACAGAAGAGGAGGCTTATGCTGCCCCCCAAAGTTTCAAAATTTTTGTAAGTATATAGATGTATAGATATTTTGCCTCCACTATATTATCAAGTTTAACCCCACACTAAGATAAAAATTTTATGAAATATCATCTTATATGTATGTAATATCTTTGTTCCCATTATGAAATTTTCTGAATTCGTCACTGTTTTCAACAGACACATCACATACTCTTTTCCACTCTCACCATTACTTTGTAAATACACCCATTCAAAGACAATTTTGAGAGTAGATGAGCCAGGCCTCATGTGGAAAGGAGAAGATTGAATAGTGGAAAAATATGAAGCATTTCTAGCTATGCCATCTGACATTATCCCTCCCAGACTAACTTCATTTTCAAAGTGATGAATTGAATTGATGTCCATCACTTGGAAAGATCAGAGACCAGTTTTAAGGGAACAGTGCGGAATAAACTAAGCCATAGCAAGTCCCTTCCATCAAATGGCATCAAGGGTATTTCACCATCCTCCTGGTCCCAATCTCCATAGGTGAAAGAAAGTTCTTTCTTTATTCTATCACCTCTATTGGGATCAGGGCTTAACTTAGTTGCCAAAAATAGATATGAGCTGCAATGGTTTTCTATGTCAGCAACACGGCTATAAGTGAAGATTGATGAAGAGTCATCCAAGGAGTCCTTGTAAGAATCAGATAGACTATGTAGATATTGATCTCCAGGAACTGGAGTATTTAACAAATCCGAAGTTTTCCCTTTAAGTGAAGTGGACTTTCAAAAGCGTAGCGCTCTTATCACTAAAAGCTACGAAGCTGACCAAGATTAGTTGTTGTCAACTTGTGATGTGTCTATTATTGATGATTGAATGAATAACTAACTAGCTTTCATATTTGCATTTCGAAACTTGGGAAGCAAGTTGATGCATCTTATTTTATACTCGTTCATATTTTTAGGATGACAAAAACGTTAAGACTTGCAATAGCATTTTTGCCTTTCTATGTTGATAGCTTTGGGATTAAGCTGGAAATATGTGGACACATTTTTTTTGTGGTATGTGTCTTGTGGAGGATCTTGGTCACCGTCACATAGTGTTTGCAATATAGAAGAATAAGAAAACAAGGGAAACAAGATATACTGAAATGAAGGCATGCAAATTACTTGACCTAGTTGATGAATGTCTAAATTGTACACAATGCCAAGCCCAGTCATTGGGGTTGTGGGTCTAATTGCAACACCTTCTAACTTCAAAATCAATGTGTAAGGGACGATTTCCATTTCCCCGTATGTGCCAGCACTGGATCATGTTAATCAATAACTAAAAAGAGATTGACTTATTGTGAACTCTTTCAATACTATAATGTGTTGCCGTTTGATTAAATAATGAATGGTTTTTTCTAAGGAATGAAAAACATTCAAAAACAAGATTTATTAGTTTCCCAAACGTTTGTATGTATTGAAACTTCAAAAATCTTCTTCAACTCTAAGTTCCGGACATATAGATAATAATGAATAAAATATTAAAATCATTGATATTAGCTTATAAAAAATTAGGTGTAATTATAAGCGAACTGTTGTGTTAGTAGAGAATGATACTTTTTTTTTTCAAGGAGGCGTAGGTGATGCATTTTGACAATGTTAATGGACTAATGGGCCTCCCTCCGTGTGGAGTCTCAACAACAGGAAAGAAGGCGCAATCAATGTTTGATGCTGCTAATACGAGGTGTGGTTGACTTCTTGGGCCTTAATGCATGCAACTTTTATTTTTCCGTTTTGTTTTCAGACTTCAAATGTTTCATTAAGCTTCAGAAAAAAAAAACAGGTATCATTAAGTATTAGAAACAAATTCACAGCCTGTACAAAACAAAACTACACTGCAACTACAAAAAATTGTAAAATCTTATTTTCGTTCTCTAAAGATACACAAGTTTGTCATATTAATCCTATCACCACCACATTAATCTTTTTAGAGGAGGATTAATGTCTGACTATTTTAAATCTTTCAGAGACTTACATGGTAACAATAATCTTTTGAGTGCTAATGTGATTATGAATATATTTTTCAAGGTCTGAAATAGAATTTTACTAAAACACAACAATCCAATACATCTACGCAGTATCTACGTAGTCTACTTAAAAATAAAATAAATTGAAATAAACAAAAGAACTTAGGAAAGGTCTACATTTTTTTGCTGGACATTCCACTTATTTGATCAAAAATGTTATTTTAACATAAAAAATTGATGTATATTGGGACACCAATTTTTTAATCATTAGATATGAAGGTTGTCTCCATACATCCCATTCATCTATCACATCTAATAGTTAAAGTGAACATCTCAATAAATATTTATTTTTTGGTGTTAAAATAACACTTCTCTATTTGATTGCAATTACTTTTATCTTTTCAGTTACCTAAGCAATGTTCAACAACAACTGGAATAACCTGTAAAACAAATAAATAAAAGGAATAGCAGTAACCATTTATATACGCGATATGTAATAAAACCCCAAGAACAGAAAGTATGGAAATGCAATTTTACATATTATAAATTTTGTTACGAATATTTATCATCAATTTTGTTGTTGTCCGTACTTCATCATATGTATAAATAATTAATACTTATGCTATAAGAAAACCTTCCAGTAACTTTGCTGATCTGCCAGCATCCAAGGATAGGATGTATAACAGATTTAAAAAAGGGGGACATGATATATAAAACTGACTCTTATCTTATCCTTATCTTACTGATATTAGGTAGGTGCAGTTTCACTCGACATCTTTGAAAAACATATCAAGATTGATGTCGTTACATGCAGAGAATTTAAAACGCACATAAATACACAGCAATAAAAGATCGGTAATGCTAGTCATCAAAATTTCAGAAATATATACAGAATCTTTTACAGAAATTATAGTAAATATTAAATTATTAAATAAAATAAAATGATATGATCAACTAATTGATCAGAATATGGACTATTATGATACATCATTCAGGTATATATATATATATATATTAAATTCTAGTAAAATTTCAGGTTAGTGTAGCATTTTGCTTAAAATAGATACATGAATTTTCCCCAACACTCAACCTCTAAGTGCAATGACTAACTAAGTGCAGAATTTTTGTTTTGACAACGATATTTGATTTTGATGTTGGTAGCTTACTTTCTATTGACACGAACAATAATGTTGAGTCAACAATTAGTTTAACATTATGTTCAAAATTCCAGTCTTCGCCAAGACTCTGAATTGGTGTTGCCTTTATTTTTTTCTCCTTTTCAATAAGTTAATCTTTTCAATAGAGGCCGACCAAAGTGATTCTATTCCATCCTCCACTCTCTTCACTTATTCTTCAGATGCTATATGCATGCACATTTATTCTTATCTATGGTCAAACACATGCATGTAAGTGCTCATCCTGTGTGGTACTATAAAAGATACGCTGGTTGTGTGTCGCCATATTTGCCGTGTGATTGGTGGCTCTGATATGATGTACAATATTCACCTAAATTATTATCTCTACCACGATTTTTAAGACATTTTTGCGCTCTCTTGATAAAGACGAAAATGTTCTCTTTGGATATCCTAATGGAAACTCACAATATGGACCTTTTAGACTTGTATAAGAGGATTGATTTTTGTACATTTGCATGACTAAATGATTTGGGAATAATAAAAATATTTTCTATGTGAGGGCATTCACTAACCGAATCCAATTAATTCTGAAATAATTTAGAAACCATGGTGCATTGGGTTTTAATTTTCAAGTTTTTCAATTCAAGATTTTGTGAAGGAAATATTAAAAACTGTGAAAATTATAAAATTCATTTTTTGATTTTCAGCATTTCATATATAAAATCCTAAAGACTTAAAACTGGAACCAAGCAATACCCCTATTTATTTTTTGTTTACAGAGGGGCCAAAGCCCATAGTCCATTTTTTTGTTTTTGGGAAAATTTCACATTACCCATGAACTATAATAATCATGTATATTTTGCTCACAAAACTTAAAAAAATTACAAATTGACCCTTGAATTCTCTTAACGTGTACTTTAGTCTTTTGTTAATTTTTTTGTTGTTAATAAAAAATTGCAACACCAAATTAATTTGGCGAACATTTCATGTTTAATCTTTTTTATTTGGGAAAAAAGTGTTTTTTTTTTGTCGAAAAAAAGGTGAGTGTTGGATTACTCAGTTTGAACCGGGTTCTATTGGGCTGATAAATCAGCCCTGACAACCAATTTGCAGAAATTGATTTAATTCAATTTGATAATCCAACCAAATGTAATCTGACCATGCTATTTTGTGCTCAAAGTAAAACAATAGATAAACAAAATGAGGGTTGACAACCAACCAGGCAACCATGCAGAAAGTTATTAACTTCATCATGCAAGCATAAATTAAATATGCAAACAGCTAGAAATGATTATAAAATTAAAACAGTGAATAATAATTGAGTTGGTTTGTTCTTTTGGATGCCTAAAAGGGTTGAGAATATATCCTCAAGTGAAACGGGGAATTTAGTAGAACAATCCTGTTTGTAATATTTTTAATCAACATGTCCAGTTCTTAGTGATTCTCATCTCATACGCAAAATCCCTTCGACCCGTAGACGTGCCTTTTCCTTGGCTTTCCGCAAAGCCCACGAGGAGTCGAGAATATCTTTCTTTATATAATGCAACTTATAAAGTCCATTCCTTATCTCTCTTATAGCCCTCATATAATACCATTCTCTTTTTATCCAAGTTGAATAGAATTTTGAATTTGAATTTGATGATCACCTTGATGACTATATTGCACGAACTAGTGCTTTCGCTGGCTAGATAATTGGATTCATCATTAAGAATAGAATCTCTAATTTCTTATATGCATGCTCCTATTGTTAATCAACTATGCTTCTTATTCTAAGTATCTTAGACCGCACTATTATATCCGGTTCATTATTTGTTCTTGCATTCTAATCTCATTTCTGCTATTGATTATGCCCATTTTTTTTATATTATTTTATACGAATGAATGGTTAACAATCCTGAGATCATCATCTTTTAGGATGTGCCAGTTGTTGATACATATCTACATGTCCTTAGAAGTTAAGAAAATACTTATCACATAGCACCGAGTAAACAGAATTGAAAAATGAACTTGACTAATTCAACACCCTAAAAGTAGGTGTTTATTGTATCATTATTGGATGTGATGTTAGTTCTCATTTATCTTATTTATTCATCATTATATCTAATAGTGATAAAGTATATATCAATTTTAGGGTGGTAAAATAGCAAAACATTTTCTTGAAACCAAACAGAAAATGCACTCTAAAAAAGAAAACATGTGAATTTTTCTTGGTACATAACAAAAACGTTATATATTTCGAACCTGAACATATAATCTTCTATCTAAATTTTTACATCTCAACCATGAACTGAAAAACTGAAATAAAATAAAACTAATACCACAAAAGTAATGTGCAAAGATCAAGATCCCAAAAGACAAATATCAAGGAAAAAGATTGAGTGGGGTATCATCACTACAACTATACATTACGGTGACCAAATTATAATATTGTGTTTAATAATTCCAGATACATATTTGTTTTTTATAAACACTCCAGATAAACTTTATACTTTGCATGCTTGCCTGCATAGTGGGTGTATAAAGGAAAACGCATATTAGGTAATGCAAGTGCCATTCTTTTATTATTTTAAGCTTTCAAAGTGCAATAATTGTTGTTAAAAGGTAGCATCCCTTCGTTTCACTAGTTATACAGAAACTCCATTGGTCACTATGGACCAATGTTCTACCTACAGAATTCTTTAATTAACTTATTATAATCATCCCTTTTGCTTTTCTTTTCTTTTCTGTTTTTTTAAAGCTTTTGACGGGAAGACGAAGTGTCATTCTTTCACCTTGCTTTCCTAAAATTTGAAAGGAAAAAGATATATACAAACACGAGCTTTTTGGTTTTTTCTCCTTATTTGATTGGGGAAAGAGAGGTAAATTAATATTAATTGGTCAGAACTAAGGTTTTATGAAAGAAATGTCTCGGATGAAATTGATGACTAAGAGGCGCAATGTTCGTTTTTTTTTTACAAAAATTTATTTCATTACATAAACATAATACTCCTAGCTAGGTACGTTATTATTATTGTTATTATTATTATTGGGTAAGGCTCGGACTCCAACACTAGAGGGAGAGCAAAAAGGGCCTAAATCAAGAAGACATAACACACCTGTCGAAGACAGTTAGACAGCTAGAACGGTGATACAGCAATACAAAAATCACAAATCAAAACCGTAGATCAATTATAGCTCGGACAGAAAACTTTTACAAAGCCCATATATCAAAACCGTAGAACACCCCTCATGAGTCATGATCAATAAACACTTATCCTAAAATTTCTCTCTATTACGGTAGAAATTTATAGAATAATTTATAGCTCAAGTTTACTAGATGGTTAGGTGTATACATATAGTAACAACAAATCTATCCCTTATCAGGTGAAAGAAGTTGTTTATTACAAAAATGAGAGAAGTAAATATAAAGCATATAACCGCATATGAATTATCAAGATTAAAAATTATTAATAGTAATTAATAATCATGTTATTATTTTAAAATATCATATGATCTTATATTTTAATTTTGACTATTTATCAGTTCAAGTTTACTTTTCTCATTCTCATAATAAACCACCTCTCTCACTTGATATGATCTTATATATATATATATATATATATATGTGTGTGTGTGTGTGTGTGTGTGTGTGTGTTTCCTATCTAATGGATTGGTTCTCTCTAATGTGTGAGGTTAAAACTCAATATTTTAGGACGAGTAATATTACGTGAACAATAAAATTGTACAATAAATGTATAACACACACCTTATTTGCATTAGATATGATGAGTGGATGTGATGAATGGTTCTCACCTATCACATGTAATGGTTATAAAGTGTGTAGAATGCATGTGTTGTAAAATTTTATTGTACAACAAATATTTTTCTTTTAGGAGTGTCTATTGATAAATCATGTAGTGTCATTTATTAGCCTTATCTTAAGTGGTAATATAAGATATAAGACAATAAGAGATCATTAGAGAGCTGCTAAAGAGGTAAGTTGAGGGGATGCGTGTCTTTTTCTTTGGCATTCAACAACAATCAGTTTTCATCAAGCAAATGATGGTGTTTGGAGTGTTATTTGTTGACATTATATTGTATTTCATTTTTTTTCGTGAAACCATCCGAAAATTTTGGTGTGTTAGCTAACTAATTTGAATTCAGGTACTACAAAGGCCCATTAATTATAGGAGTGACTCTCCCAGCCCAGTTTGAATCATTTACAATTTCAGGATTCGAACCCTGGACATTACTTAAGGAATCTAGTGCCTTATCTTATTAGACCAGTTGGTAGTTGGTATTATATTATATTATATTATATTGTTCTTTTTGTTAGATACTTTTTTTTTGGTTGGACAAATGCTTGGATACCTGTGAGATGCCGTTTGACAAATAGAATTTGGACACATTGGTTAGGGCCTATTTCACATGTTTTATATATTAAGGGTGTGTTTGGTATATGCTATATTAAACATGATATGATGAGTTAATACTATACGTTATACTTTTATCCGTTATTTAGTGCAGACAACATATTGTACATATAAGCTTATTCATAATAATCCCCTTATACGTCAATAAGTTATATAACTTAGTATAATATTCAAAGGCCGTATTAGGCCTGACTAGCTTTTAACGTATAAGGTTATTTTTATTTTTTCAATATTTTATATATTAAAAATCAAATAATTCTTATGTAAAAAATAATAAGTAAAAATGAAATAAATAAAAATAATTCTTAGTAAAATTATTTCATAATGAATAAATATTGTTAAAAATATATCATATAAAGTAGTTATATAAAATAAAAATTAAAAATTATAATTCATAAATAATAAATGAAATAAAATAATGAATATATAATAAAAATAAATATTTTAAATAAATAATAAATAGTTTTTAATTTATAAAAGTAAAGATCAATAATAAAAATATAAAATAGCAAAATATATAAAATATTATATTTATATTTATATAATTTATTGAAATAATAAATAGTTATAAAATATTGAAATCAATAATAACATTTGATATAAAGTTTATTTTAATTAATTAATGTTTACATAAATATAATATTTAAAAAAATTACTTATTTTATTTTATTTAATATTTCCTCATAATTTAGAATTGTTTATAAATAAATGATAATATTATAAATTATAAATTATAAAATATAATATCTTATTATATAATATTATACCAAACACTGTATAATATTACAAGTTTATTAATTTTTATACTATCAAATCTTACCCGATTATAGGTCTTATACTATCAGCTCTTATCCTATCAGATACACCACACAAGCCCTAATAGTATTACCAAGTTCCTACTAAGATGGTGGATGCATGCTAGTTATATATATTAATGAAAATTGTCATCAATTTATATAATTACATATTTTTTAATGGTTTTTGTTTCAGTATATATCCTTTGTGTAATCAACGATTGTGATTTGATAGATATTAAAAAGTTGGGTTAGTGGAAACATGGCTCATTCTTAGCTACAGATACCTAAGAGATACCGATACCGGTACTCTTGAATTTTATAGGGATACCATAGAAATCCCTTATTTTAATATCAATGTAAAGTTGTTAATATTATATTAATATTTTATGATATGAGTTTAATTTTGATATATTCAAAAATCAATTTTTTGTATAGAATCATCCAAATATATTACTAGATAAGTAAAATAAGTTTGACTCCCACCCTATATCCTTAAGCGATATAGGATTCTAACATATTCCCTCACTAGGACTGGACATCTAAAATATGAAGTTTGCAGAACCAGCCCAATAAGAACCACCTCTAATACCATCTCAAAACTGAGTATGCCTAATTTAACCCTAGATGCTAACTCATAAGGGGATTTGTCCAAGCTCTTATAAAAGCTATCTTAGTAATAAATAATCGACAAGTGTACCGAATCATTCAAGTAGTAAAACATGTGAGTATCAGTATTATCCCACTAGGATTCACTATCAAAAAACATGTGTTTTTAGCGGATTTTATCGGTGGATATCTTTTGCCAACGTTATTGGAGGAAAAGAAAGAAACAACAATTTTTTTTTTTTGAAAAACTTTATTGACGGATTTTTTCATCAATAATCTGTCAATAATATTCATGCCATCTAACACCAAATTTAGCGCACTCATTGTCGGAAGATTTTTTTGTCAATAATTTATCAATAAGTTTTTTTAAAAAATAGCTTATTCGCCTATATTTGAATTTTTAAAAACCCCACTTGACTGTTGAAGTTGTTGGCAGAAAAATCCCCTAGTAACAGGCTAATTATTTTTTAATATTACCGTCAGAAAAATCCATTGATAATTGGGCTAAAAATAATTTATAATAAATTGTAATATTACTTATGGATTTTTTCATTAGTATTCGAATTTTCAATTATTGCACTTAACTATTGAAGTTATTGGCAATTTTTTAGCAAAAATATCCCCCAATAACAACTATTTTTTTATTTTTCAATATTACTAGTGCAAAAACCCATTGGTAATTTGGCTAAAAATTATTTATTTAAGAAATTAAAATATTACCATCGGATTTTCGGTCGGTAATAGTTAAAAATCTACCGATAAGTATTTTAAATATCTAATCATTCACCCTTCTCCCTCATTTCTTCTCCCATCAATCTCTCTTTCCTCTCCATCTTTGATGGTTTTCTGGCCATTTCTCCACCATCCCGCCCTTGTTTTTGGTAAGAAAACCACCATTATCTTTGTCTTGAAATCTTCTATATTTTAATCAGTTTTGTTTTTGGATTTGATTCGATTATATTTTTGTTACCCTTTTCCTCACTTTTTTATTTCTGTTATGTTCATGAGTAATGCTACTACCACCACCACTTCCCTTGCTTTCAGCCACCGCTCTTCACCCTAGTCGCTGTCAGAGACGATACTATAGGTGAGCCTTTTTTAAAAGTACTTGTTGATTTTTTTTTTTTTTTTGAAATTATTAATTTGGTGCATTACTTTTTAAATGATAATTTTTTTTTAGTTCTGTTGACATTGCCGCCATCAAAATTGCTGTCGTTGTCTTAGTTGCACACAAAAATTCAATTGTTTTTTAAAAAAAGTATTTTTTTGATGCATTTTTCTGCTAGTAATATATAAAAAAATTATAAATTAATATTACTAGAGGAAAAAAAATCCATCAATAACAGCCATTTTTCTAGTAATGATTGGTGTTTATTAAGCAACGTGATACCAATTCAATTTCTATTTATATTAACAAAAGTTCGGTTGACGGAAATTTTCTAAGAGCTTAAAATAAAGCAACGAACAATAATATAACAAATTAAGAAAAATAATTCCAAACTTTAAAAATGCTAGAGAGGCTCAGGTCGTCTAATGTATGTTTTCTTGATATTAGATGAATGTGTAATTACTTGAGTTGAGAATTGACAGATTGATGACAAGGTTATAATTCATTGGATTCCAATTCATTGGCAATTCAATTCTCCTCCTTTCACACAAACATATAAATTCTACATGAGATACATAACAAAAAAATTTTGTACATGAGATAAATATATTTTGCGTCTCACTACACAACCAAAAAAATATTGATAAAAATCATGATGTTTGTTAGATGGAATAAAATAATATAACTCATTTTATTTATTCAAAGATCAATAATAAAATCATATCATTTAGACAGCAAAATTATTGTAAGATTTTCAACCGTCTATATATATATATATATATATATAAATGTAAAGGAGAGCATGACAATGAGGTGGATATAAAACTACAAGACATCTAGGAGTACTTATGAATAATTTTAAGAAAAAAAAATCGTTTCATAATCCTCTTTTGATCAACGCAATTATAAACTTCATCAAATTACAGTTTTTTTTTTTCCCAATACTCTAACTCGACCCTTTTGCAATGGATTTCTGTATACCTTGCTTATTCCTAACCAAAATAACTGAAAGCCATTAAAACTGTAAAAGAGAATCTTCTTAGCTTCCTACCCACTTCACTAAAAATAGTAGTAGAAGAAAATTGTTTTGGAGGTGGTTTATTTATTTAATTTTTCTTTTTCCGTTAAAATATGCTTGGATGATGGGTAATAGAAGAAAGGAGAGAAAAATGATAGGGAATGAAACTTCTTCTCTTATTTAAAAGTTTAATAATAGATAGCAATATATGAATGAAATGAAACTCCTTTTTCATCTGAGAATGCACTTTCATATTTTAAGATTATAGTATTATTTCAGCACCTAAAAATAGAGAGTCATATTGAAACACCTATTTTATTATTATTAAATGTAATGATGATCCATACTTATCCTATTAATCCATTATATTCAATATTGAAAAATAAATGTCTTAATTGAAGACTCACTTTTAAGTATTGAAATGATATTTTTGTTTTACTTTAACCCTATCTCTTATTGGTTAGTCAAGTTCTACTCTAAGTCCTGCTTCACCAGGAATGCACCTTCATCACGAAATTGTGTTGCGCCATCAAGCACAGCTCAGACAAAAAAATGGAGGGGTAAGTAATGGTAAGAGGAAGAATCATCTTTTCTTGCATTGGTGATTTTGAATTTGATTCCTGTCTCTGCCCCCAAAACTTTGTTTTATTCCCATTGATGAGCTCACCCATTCTATTGTGTTCTTCCTTGTGTGCACAAACAAGAAAGGAAGACGCCAAACACTTTGGTCTTGTTTAATTTGTTCACACATACGACCCTGTTCCTATGTTGGCATGAACATATCTTCAAAAAGTGCCTTGCTATGACTAATGCATGACGGAAAAAAAGAAGAAGAAGAACTTGAATGGCAGCATCATCACAACTAATCCGGTATTTCAATAACCGTCATAACTATTCCATGATGCTGAAATCATTTGGATTAGATCTGCAGAGTGGTCATCAGAACCAGATATACAAGCTTTAAGAGTTCCATTCTTGCCTTGAGGAAGAATGCCGCAAGATTGATCCCTTCAAACACGACCTTCCTCTCTGCATGCTACTCCTCACCAACGGTATATATATGCACCTATACAGAATTCTTTACCTTTTAGAGATTCAAAGCCATGCTGAAAAATATTATACTATCATCGAATTTATTTTCTCTGATGATTAATTCCTTTCTTTCTTTCGTAATTCCTCTTCTTTTGATTTTAATTTCATTTCTAAAAAGAATTAAAATCATATATATTTTGATATTTATCCATACTTTTATTGGCTTGAATTCAAAGTAGTGACTTCCGAACTTAAGTACGGGTAGAAATAATATACGAATAATATTTGTTGTGTAACTAAACTGCACAACAAATATATACTATACACTTTATCACAATTAAATATGATATGTAGTCTTCATTCATCTCACTCATTTATCAAATCCAATGATAATAAAATATATAGTGTGTATTTATTGTATAATTTAGTTGTATACTTAACATTACTCATAATATACTATACCATGCATGCAATGCAATCTTTGTTTCATTAAATGTGTGTGTGTGTATATATATATATATACGATTGGGTGAAAGCAAGCGAAGGAACCAAACAACGACAACAACCTACAAACATATCTGGATTCTCAAAAGATCAACGAAGCGCCTCTTCCCAAGGGTTTTCATTGAGGGGTCTCCCTGATGACGAGAAAGAAATAGATAATAATAAATATGAGGAGGAGGCAGGGCGCAAGAGGAAGAATTCCGGTGGCAATGGTGGGGGGGCCGGTTGATCGTGGAAAAGGGACTCATGCACAAACAAGCGCCACCGCCGCCGCTGCATATGCCTGAAAGACAGTAGGACATGCCTGGTCACCGAAACCATGGCGGTCAACGGATATGCCTAAAAGTAGAGGCTTCGAATGGAGAGGACTTCGTGCTAATTAGAGTACCTTTTTCATTCGGACCAAAACTTATTGATCCATCACAGTATATTATTATTATTATTATTATTATTATTATTATTTCCGTAAGATTGCAACGTATTATTTAATTTGATTAGAGAAATGTTATGAAACAAAATCTTCTGAAAAAAATCATGATGATTATGTTAGATGAAATAAAATGGCCAGGCTACTAATTTATCTATGAACTAATAATTATAACACATTGTTTTGAATACAAAATTCTGACAAATAATAGTTGTGTAGCATTTTCCAAAATGTTATTATTTACATTAGTAATATTGTCACAAATGTTATATTTAGACCATGTTATTAAGGAGTTTTGGCAACACTTTTCTATATTTTTAATAACATTTGAAAAATACTACAATACAATTTATTGTTTTTATAACATTCTTAAGATATTACAGTTGGCTCATTTTTATAACATTTTAAAAATAATGTTGTCAGTTTATTTACCTAAATTAATGTGAATATAAGATTAAAAAAATTGCATTTTGAGCCAACTTAAATTTGACCATTATATTGTTTTGTTTACTCCTACTTCATTCTTATACCCGCAATTATAAATTTTATATATGGTTTGTTTATAGTCGTTTTGGTTTTCGATATCTCTTGGGAGATAACTTCTGCAATATTGTTTGGATTTGTGCTTCGGAAGTTAGTTTTAGATTTTCCTATCGAATCTCGTTTTTTGTGTCTGTTGTATTGATAAACACTTGATATTCTACTCAGCTTCTTTCATTGAGAGTTAAGCAATTTTTAATTATCGAAAAAAATGTATTTAGTGGCTTAATAATCATTATAAAGTAACTTAATTAAGCTAAACATATAATACAAAAATGCTTAAATAAAAGATAAAGTTTTAATTTGGAGAGTTTGAAGTGTAGGAGATGCCACTACTAGTGGCGTTCAATGTGAAGCCGCAAAGCATAGAGAGATCTGAACAACTAATCTCATATCCTGTTATCTCCTTTCTTTTGATAGAAATCTCATGGGCCCTTTTTTGCTCAAGCTTGAAAGGGAAGAATGAAATCAAGACATTGAACACTGCCCAGAAGTCATCCTATACGTACGTACATACATGAAAAGTACTTTAAAGACGATCAATGGCCTTAACACCTGCTGGGTTCAAATACGAATATTTTCCGGTAGCAAAAGCAATTGTCTACGTAGCAAGTATTTTAAAATTAGATACATAACTATCCTTATTCCTTAATTTAAAGAGTATTTATTAGCATATGGAAACATAAAACGCGTGGCATATATTACATAAATTATGTTTGAGGTTTGGATTAATTGCAGCTTTTTTGGGCTTCTATTTGACAATGTAAGATTTACACAGGTGTGCAATAGACATTAAAATGTTATAATATAATATATAAAATTAATATGACATTATTATAAAAGTATAAATCTTAAATTTTGAATAATTTGAAAATTAATTAATATAAATTATTATAAATATAATAAAATACACTTATTTAAATTAAATATTACTATGTTTTTATTTATATGAAATTAAAAAATTTAAAACAAAAATTCTTATATATATTTAAAAGGAGGAAGATGATGTTTCAGGAAAATATAATACACTACAAAGTCTGTAACTCGTAAACTTAAACTCGAAAAAACGACACGAAATAATAGGCAAATAAGAGTTTCAATGCTGATGAGATTTTTATTTGTCAGATTTTATTGAAAAACATTTTATAGATAATGACTTTTTTTCTTGTTTCCCAGAATATCCACCACTGGATACAGTGACTAATTATCTCTTCACATATTGTAAGGCCACTTAAAGGGTAGACATTGGCTTCTAATTTTAAAATTACTCCATTCTCAATGCGAGAATCAAACCATCCACACTTAGTTAAGGAAGAAAAGAGTTCTTATTATCTCTTCTTGGCCCTCATGGTTTAAAGATAATAATTAAAAAATTGAAAAAAAAAAGTTTGATTGAAAAAATACGTTATTTAAATTTTTAATGTACTAATAAAAACTTTTAAAAAATACATTTAATTAGAGCCTTTAAAAAACTCTCGTAAACAAAACTCTTATTTATCACATGGTATGGTAAGACACACCCAGTTGCTGACTAAATGTGTTGATAATGCTTTTTAATTAGAGGGGATCTCTGATTATATTTATTAAAATTATAAGTAATTTTTTCTATTTAATAAATTAAAAATTTGGAGTGCTTTTGCTCTAGATTTTTAAAAATTATGAGTTGCTTTTAAAAGCACTTCATCATGAATGATTTTTAGAGTCAACTTCTGTTTTATAAAATTTGAAAGATTAATGTGACCTTACTCTGATCTTATTAATGACAATAATGTACACATTACTCTCTTTAATATGTATATCTATTATTGTCATTTTGAATTTCTAGAACATATTTATCAAGTATTATTATTGTGACTTTTCCTTATTGATATCAATTTCTATATTATTTTATCAAATAATATTACTATGATTATTTAAAAACAGCTTTTTGAGAGCTCAATCACTCTCAAGAAGCCACAATAATATCAAACTAAACCTAAACAAGGTTGGATCGATTTTTGGAATTAGCTTCGATTTCTAACTCATATGAGAGTTCATGTGCTTCATTCAATCTATACGAGTTCTTGCACTTAATTAAAGTAGTTAAAATAAGTGAAAATTGTTAGGTGAAATGGCAGACGTACAATTATGGTCATCAACATTGTTACTTTCTCTGATCCTCTATGTAGGCTGCTTTTGGATTTTTTTTATAAATTCAAAACATAAATTATTTTTATATTTTAAGAAAATATTAATTATTTTTAATCAATATATATCTATATCTATACATATATAAATGAATTTTCCACCATACCTATCCATTTGGTATACAACTTTTAAAATTCTAAAAATATCCCTCTTAAACTTATCACAAAAACTACTTTCACATCTACAATGTAACTTGAAGGATAACTAGCATTTATAATAACTATTCTAACTTCTCATTTTTTAAATTAATTTTTTGATTTATTATTTTTCTTAAATATATTTAAGAAACATAAAATGGGCATGTAAGTGCCTTTTAGCGAGTGATGCACGGATCCAAAAAATTTATTTACTAGGGGTAAAACATATAGTGAAGGCAAACTTAATCATATAATAGGGATAAATTATATATTTATTAATATTATTAAAAAAGGTTTTAAATTTCACTAGGACATGTGCCCCCATTGCCCCCAACGTAAATTCATCCCTATTTTTAGCTTCCTTGTATTAATAAAGGTGGTGGGGTTGTCATAATATTATTGATTACTTTATTTAATGGCCAGATTCTTTATAATGAGTGATAAATGATATTATTATCTTTTACTTTTATTTTTTAAAAAATTAAATGAGATCTAATTATTATTTTAATTTTTATACGTAACCTAAAAGTCACTAATATTAGGGACAGCTCTAAAAAATGTGTCCCAACAACACAACGACAACATGGGCACATAATTTTTTATGATATAAATAATATTATTGCATTGTCATAGAATAAAAGATGTAAACACATTTTTTTTAATTATCTCCATGTACCAAAAAAGAGAGTAGGTGCAAAAAATGTGTGCAGGTCTGCGGGAAAACGTGTGCTGGAAGATGATAAGGGGAAGGCAGAAGGGAGGAATATTCTGAATGGCTCTGTAAATGGGCCACACAAAAGGGATATTCAGAAGAAGGACGATAGCGAGGAATATTACGGACACGCGTCTCGAGGATAATCTCTTTCTTTTTCATTAGTTTTTCAATTTTTTTTTCTCCTCTCTTTGTTTTCTTCTTTTCCTTTTCAGGAGAGAAAGAAAAAAAATAAAAAAAGAAAAGAAAAGGGAGAATCCGAAGAAAAGGTGTGTGTTGGAGTATACAGCTTGTACGAGAAGACTGGAGTTGGAAAGCAACCAACCATTTTTATTGCATGCTCAGGGAATTCGATGCACTCTTCCTTTCTCTTTCGCACACTGGTTTAACTTTTCCTTTTTTGATTTTAAATTGAAAATCACAAACCCTTTTGTTTTGCGCAACATATGATAAAGTATGGACACATCAAATTTTAAGAATATGTTAAATTACCGCGCTTCAATGCTTTCTTTTCTTTTTTTTAATATCATTTTAGCACTCCAACTTTTTAGTTCTCTAAATCAAGAAACTAAGGAAAAATTATTATAATTTGTGGTGAAATTTTATTCGTTCTCTAATAATTCAATTTTTATTATATCTTTTATTTGTGTTCATCCTTATCTCCATTATCTAATAAATGTCCATTTTTAAAATTTTATTTTTCTAATATTATCTGTCTTATTAAAAACTCTATATATACAATATTAATTGTATTTTATCTTTTATCTGCTTATATAAGAGAAAGAGACTAAGTGGAGGTCCTAAAGAAAAACTGGTTAAGTGATAAAGATAGTTTTATAAAATATTCAAACTTGTTTTAATATCAAAGCTTATTCAATCATTTTTTTTAATCTGTGGGTATAAAGATGAAGTGGACACTTAATTATTAGAGAATGAGGGTAGTGTTAATTATTTCATTTTATTATCTTCAAATTTTCCAAATATAACCTAGAAGAAAATTTATAGCACTTTTTATAGAGTGCAATGTTACATAACAAAATATTCACGTTATTTCAAATTTTTAAAGCGCAAATGAATTAAATTTTACAAAATATTCCTTTTTTTTTTTGTGGGGTGCAATTTACAACTGCTTTATTAGTCATCGGGCCAATCTAGTTCACTCAGCCTACTGTGATATGAGCCCAAGTGCTAGAATGTTATTCGTCTACAGAGGCAGCATGTTTGCTACTATTTCCGTGATTTTTGGACAATTATTTCTGATTATAGGGCATAATTGTTTATAATTCGAAGGATTAATGTTAAAAGTTGCTAATAATAAATTAAAGGATGATTAAGATAATTTCTGACAAAAGAAGGAATAAGATAATTTAATTATAAGTTCAAACATAACTTGTTATACTTTAGATATCATAAGGTATTAATCAACAGAGGTGTGGTTTATGAGTTTATGTATTATTAACAATAGTATGATTATCATTTATAAAACTATGACTAGCTATAAACTGAAATAAATTCATCTTATTTAAATTAGGAGTGTGCATGGATAGGATTCTGATTGATTACAGTTAGATAGATCTCAGCTGAAACTTATCTTGAATCAAGACTAGGCCAATCCTATTAAGATATATAAATAATTTTATTTAATGTATTAATTATATCTTCTCGACTTTTATTACAAGTGTAGAGCATAGTAACTATCAGTGTATTGTGTGATCTTATGGAAAGTAATGGAGAAAGGGGAGGAGAATAATGAGCAATGAAACTTTTATTTCTTCTAACTTTGGAAATCGAATAGGCAGAAACAGTGCGGTAACTCAAAGGAAATAATCTATCTTCCCCCTTAAAAGTTAGTTTTTTTTTTTTTTTTTATCTAAAATTGGGATGAAATGAGGAGAATAAAAAATTTGATAACTTATTAACTATAAATGATCTACTCTCTTTTTTATAATATAACTTTATTTTAAACATGTAGCGAATTTCCATTCTGTTTTTTTTTCTATTAATCTTTCAAGCAAATAAAAAAGGTAAATTGTCCCTTTCCTCTCCTTCCTCTTCCTACTAATTTCCATATGTTCCATCAATAAAAGAACAAGCAAACACAATATAAACTTATAATAAAGCTTACCAAAATCTAAGATTAAAAAATATTTAAGGAAAGACAAAAATGAACATTCGTATGATTACCTCAATTTAATTAGTTAAACAATCCCTCAGTAACTATCTTTAAACTCTTGTCGAGATTAACTTCAATATGTGCATTTGTAGTGACTTTGTAAGTATTTTAATCTTTTAAATAATGATTTTACTTTTTTTTTTGAGATGGAATAATGATTTTAATTTTAATAGACTATGGTGTAAAAATTTAAATACTATTAATTAATTGTATATTATTATATATATGACCTTTGAAATAATTACTGTGAGAGTAAAATATTTCCGGCGAAGTAATTAACAACATGACATTAATTGATGGTATAAAAGTTTTTAATTAAAACTAACAATTTATTAAAACTAATTATAAAATTAATTTATATATATATAACTAACAATTTATTAAAATTAATTATAAAATTAATTTTTATATATATTACCTCATTGAATTACACTTTTACTTTATAGAATAAACAATGAAAACATATAGAAACTATGTAGAAACTAATACCTTATATCTAGGATTTTGTAATATCTGGTGTACACATGTCAGTAGATAAGTTTTATACAGTCTCAAGATTTCTCGGGACCCACCCATGTTATCAAGTCTGGGATTTTGCTAAGTCTATAGCCTACATCTTCTTTTGAGGATATTTCCTTATTTATATTTATGTTTTAAAGTTAAAGTGAGTGTGGAGGAACCCATATGATAGAATGACAAAAAATTTGCAGAAGTTGGAAAACTATCACCGCTATAGCAGTCACAGTGTGTGAATTTGGGAGTTTGGGTAGTCTGATGACTGCTATAACGGTCCAAGCCTGACTGTGCCACTTATGACTGCTGTAGCAGTCGTAAGTGTCTCAGTCGGGCGCGCGAGGAAGCTTATGACAATTGTACATTTTAAAGAAAAATCAAACCAAACCAAACTAATTTTAAATTATTGATTTGGTTTTGAATTTATGGTTTTCCAACCCCAAACACCTGACCTGATCTATCAGTCTTTTGTTTCTTTCTAAACTTTTAAAGTTTTACGCTTAAGTTTTTAGCAATGAAGTCACATTTTATCTTCTTTGTATACATTTGTTTAAAAAATTTATCTATTTGTACCATTATTAAGCATATCATGGTCAAATTTTACATTATATATTAGTTTTACAAAGATAATTTTTTTTAAATGCAATTTTGATCTTTTTCTTTTCTCTTCAACCCAATGACCAAACCCAAATCAACCCAATCTTGATTATATCTGTTTGGTTTGGATTCATTTGAAAAAAAAACTTACAAATCAAACCAAACCAATTCAAAATATTTGATTGATTCAAATTTATTTTTCACTCAAATCCCATTCAAAACAACTCATTTTACATTCCTACATGTTATTATTACACTGGAAAACCTTTTTTAACATATACTATGGGCATCTTATGTATAATTCACTAATGTGAGTGTAGGTGAATATATAATATATAATAAAATATATGTGTACATGAGGTGAATATATCATATATGAAAATTAAGTTATATGGCTGTAATTTTAAGTAACCGGTACATGAAGAAGAAAAATATTGTATTTGGTATTAAGTTTTGATGCATAAATAGCATGAGAACAGAAACATAATAGCAGATATTTAAAAGAAAAAAAGTGTGACAATGAGGTTGACAGAAAACTACAACACATGTAGAGTATTTACGAATAATTTTAAGAAAAAAAAATACCGTTTCATAATCTTGCTTGTGTGAAACCCCCAAGGAATCAAGAAACTAGACGTGATCCACGCACTAAACTTCATCAAATTAAAACCTTCTTCTAATATACCCTAACTGGACCCTTTTGTAATGGAGCTTCTGTAACTTGCTTATTCTTAACCAAGATAACAAAAATTCGTTTAAATTATAAAAGAGAATCTTCTTAGCTTCCTACCCACTTCACTAAAGGTAGTAGCAGAAGAAGATTCTTGTGTGCAAGCCTCCTTTATCACTCTTTTGGAGGGGATTTATTTTTTCCCCCTTTAAGCTTGGTGGGTTATGTTCCCTTAATTTAGAGTCGCAGAATTGGAACTAAGATATTCCTTCCTTAGAGGCAAATATTTTATTCTACATGGTGAATGTCTCGTTTTTCAGATTAGATATTCCTCCCCCTTCTCTTTTAATGCACTCAAATTCATGGCAATTATGCAACTTTTGGACTCAAAGAGAAAGTTGCAAGGTGGATTGATACTATGACCTATTTGAATATGTGCTTTTCCCTCTTCCTCTTTCTCCAATACTCTTTATTCACCGTGGTTTCAAAAAAATATGTTTGTGGTATATGCTCCCCCACAATTTCACAAAGTCTTTGCCATTAATTGATTAATCATGATAGAATCATTAATGCCTGCTCAAAGCAATGTACTTAATATACATGGCAAGGACACCCACAAGAACTACGTTGCCCAACACGTGGCCAACATCTGGTACCTCTGCTGGTTTCACAACAAATGATTTTTCCGGTCACTCCTTGAGCATGAGCAATAGCATGTGCTACCATAAAATCACAGCTACACTCTCTATAGTCCCTGTGTTTTCATCCATTTAAGAACCAACATAATCCTATATATTGTGATGTATATATTTAATCCTAATATATTGCCTAAATCTATAAAGGCATTCATATTAAAGAAATGATATTTATATATTTTTTCAAATCTCAAATACATGGTACTTAATTTAATTTTGAAATTCATATTTATAAAAGGAGAAATATATTTGAAAGAGATTTATGCTTAAGTACCTAATTGTATTCCAAGAGATTATTCTATCACATGTCAAAAGAGGGCATACCAGGTGAAAAAAATTTATCCTTTGGTTCACTGGTGGAGTAAGGCCATTTGCAATACATGGCATCTATGCATTCTTATCCTTGTGCTTAATAGTCAAAAAGAACACTGATCTGAAGAAAACAAAACAACACAAAAGGGACAAAAGATAATACACTGTTAATTAATGAGGTTTTTATTTGAAATTAGTGTAGGAGAATCTGGACCTTATTTTCACATAATTCTGATGAAAAGAAAGCCAAAATAAAAGGAGCTACAAGAGGGATAAAAAGAGAGAAAGGAGTAAAGGGAAAAAAAAGGAGGGGGTAACAGTAAGAAGAAGAATCATCTTTTGCATTGGTGATTTTGAATTCGTACAAAAATTAAAGAACACTCATCAGAGGTTCTAAAACCAGGCTCTAAGCACATGACCCTCTAATGTCAGAACTCTCTCTGATTCCCTTCTCTCACTGCACCCCCTCTCATTGTTTTTTAAACCCTTTTCTTTTTTTGGGTGCATTTGTTCTTTGTAGGAAGTTACTTCCCTCTGCTTTATCCCATGATGCTTTTTCTTTTGTCCCTCTCTCTCCCCTTAACCTTGCTTTATTCCCATTGAACTCACCCCTCTAAAAAGAAGACGATCCCCCATCGATCCTCCTTGTGTTCACAAACAACATTTCCTCACTTTCTCTCTCTCTCTCTCGCCCCCACCATTAGAAACTAGAAAGGAAGACGCCAAACACCCTCTTTTGCTCTTGTTTGTTCCCACATACATACCACCCTGTTCCTATTTTGGCATGAATAAACATATCTTATAAACAGTGCCTTGTTACGTTATTGTTATCATTATTATACGTGAGAAGAAGAAAATAAACGAAAATTAAGAAGTGGTTGTGAATGGCATCACCATCGGAACTAAGCCTTGATTGCAAGCCCCACAGCTATTCCATGCTGCTGAAATCGTTTGGAGATCAGCAGAGTGATCATCATCAGAATCAGAATCAGACCTACAAGCTTGAAGAGTTCCTTTCTCGACTTGAGGAAGAACGCCTCAAGATTGATGCCTTCAAGCGTGAGCTTCCTCTCTGCATGCAACTCCTCACCAACGGTATATATATATAAATATCCAAAATCAATACTTTTACAAAACAAACATGCCTACCCAATTGCTAATTTGAATCAAACCGCATAATAAGCTAATTGAGCATATATAGAGAATCCTAAACCTTAAAGATTCATGCCATGCTGAACAATATATTATACTATCAATTTTTTTTTTTTCTAATAATAAAGGATTATAGCTATTTCTTCTTTTCCTTTCTTGCTTTTGTAATTCCTCCTTCAATTTTTGTTTTTAGCATGTCACTTTTATTTATTTGAATGCAAAAGCAGTGACCAGCCAATCTGAATTACGGGTTGTAATAGTATACCATGCAATCTTTAATTATTTCTTTCAATTTATTGTATTTTGCTTACCAAAACATGTTATATAGTTACCCTCATAATTGATTTTGGTTGGAATTACAGCCATGGAGGCTTCAAGGCAGCAACTTCAGGCCTTCAGAGTGAACCAAGGCACAAGGCCAGTTCTGGAAGAATTCATACCCATAAAGCATTCAACCTCGGAGAGCTCAGAGAAGGCACCAAGCATGTCTGACAAGGCAAATTGGATGACATCTGCTCAACTATGGAGCCAAGCAAGCGAAGGAACCAAACAACAACAACAACCAACAATCACAACCCCAAAAGAACCTCATCATCATGATATTGGCTTCAATGTAAGCCCCAAGCTAGTTCTGGAAAACAAACACAGGAATGGTGGTGGAGGGGCCTTCCTTCCATTCTCTAAAGAAAGAAGCACCTCTTGCCAAGGCTCTTCACTGAGAGGCCTACCTGAGCTGGCACTTGCATCTGCTGAGAAAGAAATTATGGATGATAAGAAATGTGGGGAGGCAGAGAATAAGGTGCACAAGAGGGAGAATTCTAGTAGCAACGATGGAGTGGTGGTTGATCAAGGAAAAGGGACTAGTCCTGTTGCATCTCATGCACAAACAAGCACTGCCACCACTACTACTACTCAAACTCATAGGAAAGCAAGAAGGTGCTGGTCACCGGATTTGCACCGTCGATTTGTTAATGCCCTTCAAATGCTTGGTGGATCTCAAGGTGTGTGTGCGTGTATATATTGACCAAAAAACCACGATTTGTTGATTAAGATAATTAAATTCCAAACATATAATTGTATTAATAAGTTCACCACTAATTTGTTACAACTCTTTTCTTTTCTTTTCTTTTTGCTTTTGACAGTGGCCACCCCAAAACAGATTAGGGAGTTGATGAAGGTTGACGGTTTGACCAATGATGAAGTGAAAAGCCATCTGCAGGTATATATCTCTCTCACCCCAGAGTCTGCAGCATGTATATCTGTACGTACATATATACGGGACAGGCATGAAAGAGCAAACTTTGTTGTCGTACTATTACTACTGCCATTTTTACCTCACTGACAACAAACGTACCCCTCTGCACTCTGCAGAATGCATATTCCACATTTTCCAAACCAACTTCTGTTCTTGTTTTTTTTTTTTTTCCCCTCTCTTTTCTCGCTTCCCAAAATTAAAAGTCCTCATTTTCTGATAAATAAACGAAAAAGGTTTTCATTATTCACAGATCGACTTATTCACACATCCCTAAATATTCACTCATACTTAAAGTATTTAATATCTCATGACCAAAAACAATATATTTAATATCTCATGTTGAATACATACCATGTTAATAACGACGTTCCCGTCAAAAAAAAAATCGACGTTATTTGAAAAAAAAAAAAGAACAAAAATCAACACACTCAACACAAAACATAAAAATATATGAGACTCGTTATTTCTTTTTTCCCTCCAACTCTCCTCTTTGTCTCATGGGTGTTTAGGATGTTAAAAAAATGAGATTCACATATCTTTATTGTATTTAAAAAAAAAACATTTCCTTTAAAAAAAATTCTTATTTCTTTTCCTATTATGTTTACAGAAATATAGGCTTCACACCAGAAGACCAAGCCCAAGCCCACGAGCAGATGCACCACCTCCACAGCTTGTGGTCCTAGGAGGAATCTGGGTCCCGCCGGAGTATGCGACGGCGGCTGCAGCCGCCGCCCACTCGGGCGCCCCTGCCCTCTACGGTGCTCACCACCCTGCCACCCATGCGCCACCGCACTACTGTGCAGCCACCCCAGTGCCCCAGGAGTTCTATACTGCCGCACCACCGCAGCCGCTGCTTCCTCCACCGCCTCCGCCACACCATAACAGTTCCCTTCACCACCACCTGCACGTGTACAAGGCAGCGGGGCAAGGGCAAAGCTCGCCGGAATCGGAGGTGAGAGGAGGTGGGGAGCGGTCGGAGAGCATAGAGGATGGGAAGTCGGAGAGTAGCAGCTGGAAGGGAGAAAGCGAAGGTGAGAGGAAAGGGCTGAATGAGGAGAGCAATGGCAGTGACATCACTCTCAAATTCTAGCTAATGTTAATTAGGGTTTATGAGAAGAAGTAGGGTTTTCTTTCCTATGCATGCTCTTATCCCATCCCATGCATGATCTTGGTGTGTTCAACTATTCATCAATTGATGTTCATCAAGATTAATGGAAGAAACAAAGTAGAACATATTATTATTATTATTATTATTATTATTATTATTAGGTGTAGTTTTTGCAGATACATATTTCTGTAGTAGAGACTGGACTGCAGAGGGTTGAGAGGGCATAAAAAGTGAGCATTTGTTTTGTTTTGATTTGTAATTGTATGTAATGTATTCATGCTGTTATCGGCATGAATGCTATGGAATGAATGATGAATCGGATTCTCATTATTGGCATTTTCTAATTATCTGGATTACGAATTTGCCCTTGTGTTTTTTGGATAATAACGGTGTTCACAACAAAGTCTATCAATGGATTTTTCTAAGAATTTTAAGGTAATTAGACGTCTGAGTTCCTTAATTTTTTTTATTTTGATATTCAAATCATTTTGGAGACATTGTTTTCATAATTTCGGGGATAATAAAATATTTATGGTTACTTTCCTCTCAATAAATACATTTTCTAAACGTTGAATTTGTGTTCTGATCACTATGGAAAAAAAAGTTATACTGTTTGTTTACCACATGTCCATCAACTTATTGATCTAGTCCTTTAGTTATTAGTCCACTTCATTCTTCTTCTTTTCTGTTATTTTAAGAAAAATTCTTGGTTTATTTTATGTGTTCAACTAATTAATTTGATACAATATAAATTTTTTTTATATTATTATTCAATCAAAACATTTTATTTGCGTGATTTTTCAAATTATAAATGTAATAGTTAACCATATTTAATATTATGATAATAGATTATCGGATAACAATGTAAACCTTTCTTATATTATTTTTGTGACCAGTACATCAAAACTGAATCCTAATTCTAAGCATAACATTAACCCAAAAATGTAGTGTGAGATTAACAAAAAAAATTAATAAGATGTTGTACTAAGTAAATTTTTTTTAATAAATTTACCATAATTAAGCAGCGATTGTGATTCTCTTAATTATTATATCCATATAGCTAAAGTAACGGATAAAACGAATACAGACAGTAGTATTTTGGAGACATCTATTTAACGCCACAATAATTCAAAATGTCCGCACCATGTTGACGAGTGTAAATAATTGATGTTTAGTATTTTATATGGTGATAAATGAAGGATAAGTAATTATTATCATACAGAAACTAATATATTATTAATTGCAATAAAGTTCGAACTTAAAATCTTATCTATATTACACAAATTATATTCCTCACCACTAGACCAATTGTGACTTGAAAACTATTCATTATATGGTAATCAATGGAAACGGATCTCTCGTGATGGGTAAATTCCCAACCTTTAATTCATTAATATGCATATTTTTTATCTTCTCTAAAATAAATAGATCAAAGGTGATTGATTACACACGACTCCTTCATATGTAACTAATACATGAGGGGATCCATTTATATGATCAATGTATATTAATTATGTTGTGATCGCTATTAAAGTAGGTGCGAATTTGATTGTTGGAATGCCAAAATAATATACAAAAGAAAAGCTTATATTACTTTGTTTAAAAATAGGTGTTACATTTTAAAATCAATATACTTTCACAATTATCTGTCACTTCAAAAAAAATTATAAAGTATTATTATTATTATTATTATTTATTCTTCCCTTCTTAAATGAATAGGTGGAAGGAGTATGAATGGATGAAAAAGATATTAAGAAAGAGTAAAAATTAAATGATGGAGAATAATTTGTTAATAGACACTTTAAAGTGAGGTCAATAATATTTTTTTTTAATTCTTGCGAGCATTTTAAAATACCGTTACTTAAAAACGGAAGCAATATATATAGAGGATGTACAACATCATAGTCCACACCTTTTTGTTTTCTGGTTGGGGGGATATTTTGAGGTAATGACTCATGGAAAGTTTCTTTTTGGGTTGTGACTCATGGAAAGTTTTATGTAAAATCAATTCCAATGCACACAGTCCTTTCTGTACACATTTTTGGTGGGTGAAAAAAAGTTCTTAATGTATTGTATGTAACAATGAGTAAATCTCTCAAGTTGCACATGAATCGTCAAAGTTAAGCAATTATAAAAATCAAGCCGTAGCTTGAGCATGAAGATTGACTGCTTGAATTTTGGAACTTTATGATGCTAAAATTACTTTGGAGCTAGCTAATTGTACTTTTTTGGCTCTTTATTCTGTTGCTTTTGTGTTGGCTAACATGCTCATTAACCAAACCAGACTAGGATTCCAATCTCATACTGATCTGGTCCTAGCTGCAGTTGCAATACTCAGACATGGAAGTGATGGAACCCAAAGTTTAGGGGTTAATATCTTTCCACCTTAGTATCCAATAAAGAAACGATCTCTGCACCTTAACCATGCCATGGAGGGGCTTTTATACACATTAACTTTCTTACGTACTTCGGCCTTTGATAGCATGGGGTGTGTATCAAGGGTCACCTCATTTATCTTCGAGAGCAACTGTAACTTGGACTGAAATACACTGATTGCAAGGCTTATAATTCTCAGGACAAATTATAGGAAGCTCCCTATTACATCTACCTCTCTCAATTGTTTACACATCATTATAACAATATCCCTTATAAATTTAAAATGACTTTTATGTCTTTGTTCACATAAAACTTTGAACCAATAATTAGATTTTTAAAATAAAAACACAGAAAAATTTCTTTTTCGACAACCACAGCTTGGTATCCCCCTCTACCCATCCACCCTTTCCAATATCTGCACTACTCTTTGCCTCTTTGAATCCCTTGATATTTGGGTATTTGGATTGAGAATGCCACGAATAGCCAAATTAGGAACTGTTCGTCATCGTTGTCAAGAGGTTTTTTGACATGCCATTGCAGTCTAAAATCATCAGATAAGCCCTCAAATAACTAAACACCTCAAAACCAAAGTTCATTACCAAAAAAGAAAAAAAATAAAAATAAAAAAGAGGTTAAGTAAGCCATGGCCAGAAGCCCAGCCACCGTCAGCTGTCCAACGCAGTAGCCCCACTGCCGCTCAACCTCTTCCGCCCCTTCATCGCGCCGTTGTCTAGCCCCGTAGCCACCATCGACATTCCTCCATCGTCGTGCAACCCACAAAACCACCATCCTCTCTCTGCAGTTGTTGCCCCTATCCTTGCGGCGCCACAGCAAATTGCCACACGAGTCACCCCACCATTGTCTTGAACCCGGACTTACCATGAGCTTTGCTTAACCTTTTTTTGGGGTCTTGGTTGTGTTTATGTTGCCGCATTGTGGACTTGGTTTATGGAGTGGCAATGGGTGGTGGGAGAGAAGGAGGAAGAATGAAACAGGGTAAGAGATTTTTTTTTCTTATAAAGAATAATTTAATACTTTTGAAAAATTATTTGAAAACAAGGGAGGTAAATATAATGTTATAAACAAAAAATGAATGAGTGCAATTACAAAGAAACTCATAGAAAGTATTTCATTGTAATTTGCCCTAATTCATAATTATAACCATCAAAACTCTCGGTGGTGAGTGAACTAATACTTAGTACAAATAGAATTAAATAAATTAAAAGAATAATTATATGTCTTCTTCACAATCGGTATGCAAATTTAAAATTCTACTCAATAAATATAATTACATAACATTCAAACAATATTTAATACATAACAATAAAATTCTAAATTTCGAGTTTTTAAACACACCAATTAAAAGGAATTAACTTTTCTCAATTTTCTTTTTTTTTTTTTTTGGTCTGTCTCAATTTTCCTTTTCAGTCGAACATTTCTCGATCTAAAATTGTCATTTTGTCTTGTCTGGTTGTCACGAGTTGTAAAATCCTTTTTTGGGAGGGTTCATAAAGTATATTTGATCCATCAAATCCACCAGAGTAGGTAGGCCCAATCTAACTACAAGTTGAAGCCCACCCATATTATACAAATACCAAGCAAATCATGAAAAAAAGAAGAAGAAGAAGAAGCAATTTTTCCATACTCACGGTTCAGACTGCTTAAAATTAAGAATCCATTTGAAAGAAGGCAGAGGTAACGAATAGAAGTTCACTGTTTCTCAAATGGTGTCCCACATGCTGAGGTGTATTATATATTTGATAACTCATTAATTTTTAAATCTATTTTTATTTTTATTTTTATAAATAATAATAAATAATTGAAGAAATAAGACACCATTTAAAGTAAAAAAATTTCCATCCTCGAGTTAACATGCTTTGCCAGGGGCACAATCTGAATGATCCACCACGCAACAGATACTAAAATCCCTATATCCCCTCCGAGCAAGCATGCAGTTCAAAATCAAAATATTTCATCCATTCCATATTAATAGTATTTATCAAAAACCTATGTAATTTTAATATATTCACTTTTAAGTAATATTATTTTGACTCATTTTATAAAACACCGTGTTAACACACTCACATTCATCATTAGATAGGGGTGTAGAACCCAAACTAAGTAGAGTCTACATACAATTTAATGATGGATGTGAATATGTTAATACAGTGTTCCATAAAATGAGTCAAAATGACATTACAATTTATTTTTTAATGTACCAAAATTATACGATTTCCCAAGAACGATTATTAATATGGAATAAAAAAAAATAGCTAGTAGCAACTCTGCTGTACCAACCTACTTGCTTTTAATGCCAACATCCACATTATTCGACAAAATATCAACTCACCTATAGTGTTATTTTGAAACATTCACTTTATTACACTTAGATGTGGTAAATAAATGGAATAAGTAAAAATTACCACCACACTCAATTATGATAAAATGAGTTTCTCAATGAGCCAGCCATTTTAGGGTGTCAAAATAACATTTTTGCAATCAAAGGAGAATTTATAACAGTATCTAGTGAAAAATTAAACATAAAAAATTACAACAATTTTCGTTCAACTCGATGTACAACATAAACAAGTACGCTATGTTTAGTAAATAAGAGCAGCTGCCTTGTTTTTATTTTAAAATAAAAGAAATTGTTAATCTATCCAATCCTCTTCTTCCCCCCCCCCCCCCCCTTTCTATATCCACGCTAAATTCATACTAAAGGGATACGGTGTTGCAAACTAAAACCCATCTTAAGCATCACTGACATAATCTGAACCTCGAAAGATAAATTACAATCTAGTATCTACCATCAAGAGTGCCATTTGTGGGTTGTCCATCCTTTAAGCCAACACCATCGGCATCATTCTCTAACACAGCGCCATCAACTAGAGCCTGCAAACATGAGACGGCATATACTTAGCATATTCTCTACATCGCTGCATCAACTAGAGACTGCACAAAACTAATTTACAAACACCCACAAAATCATGTGAAATTGTCAAAATAATATCTGAAATCACATTGCAAACATTCTGCAAAACGCGGACTTAATTTGCTGTTCCATACATAAATCAGAACCATATGGCGTTAAGACACAAACCTGAAGTTCTTTTTCACTGGTTTTGAGCCTTTCCGTGCAATCTTTTACTTGCAGAAAACATTTATGCAACTGAAGAACATTTGCCCAAACTCAATGTTAAAATTTGAAGTTAGAATAAGAATTCCAAGTATCTAATGTATTACTATGGTGAGTAGTTATTACATTAGTCAACTGCATCTGACGATATGAAGAATGTTTCTTTGCATTGATCAGTGCTTCCTCCAGTTTCTGCAGTAAATAATATCTTCTCGGTCAGAAATAACGGAGATTTTGTGTTCAGTTAAGGACAAACAATTAAGAGTATAAAACACAAGCTCAAAATTAGATGCTTGGAAATAAGAGATTAGTTACCCTAGACTTCTTCTCTAAATCCTTTACAAGAAATTTTTTCTCTTCCAATCTCTCTTCCATCTGAGAAACCTGAAAACCAAGAAATTTCACTTTCCAGCCTTATCAAAACATATAAAAGACCAACAGACTTGTTGGAAAACTCCCATAAACATTGAAATCCTGGGAAAACTTTGTATGCATATGCATGCCCCTCCAGAAATGCAATCGTTTGGAAGGGGGAAAAAGGGCATTTGTCACACTACATAAAGCAGTCTACTAATGGAGACATGACTCGATCATTTAACAAATTTCCATGATTCATTTAATTAAGTTCTGAATAGATCACAGACCTCCTTTTTCAGTTGATCAAGTCGATGAGTTGACTGCTCTAATTCATCTTCTACCTGAAGTCCACACAAACAAATAATAAAATAGTACCACAATTAGCATGAGTTTATTTATTCAATTATGCTACCAATAATTCAATTTATATGAATGACTTTTCGTGAAAAAATGTTATGAATAACTTTTCAACCAATTAGGAGAGGGATGAATGTCAATGAGGATGAAGAAAAAGTTATTTGCATTTGTAATATTAGTAAGAGAGAAAAAGTTACATTCTCGTACATACTTTACGAAACATTTTTCATATGTTCAAGCATTTTTTTTCTTATGCTACTATCTGAACAAGAAATTTGCAAATGCTAACATTACCTGATGATCATAATTACCATGTGAATCTGATGAAAGTTCCATGCTATGTTGATCTGTAACATTCAAACTGCAAGAAAAACAATAATAAGTCTAGGGTTAGGAAGATGTGTGCAACAGAAGAAATTAATGCTATCCTTTGTCACTCTGTCAACCGATGGGGATAGTAGGAAATCAACAGCCATCAAGCACGTGGAGATGATCTTACTCATAGTTTCTTCTTGTCTGTTCGTTTCTATCCTTGTCAAAGCTTCTATCAGGATCACTTGTCCTATCCATCCTCCTATCTGTATCCAAATCCAAGCTGTGGTCTCTGTCCACATCTTCATTATGCGCCCTGCCATTGTCCTGTTCATTTTCAATCCGATCATCCTCTCGACTCCAATCTTTATCTATCGAAGGTTCTCTTGGTTGGTCATGATCATGCATATGCTCAAACCTTCTATCCCTGTCCTGGTCAGGGTCTCGAGACCTATCGCGATCTCGATCCCAATCTCGATCCCAATCGCCATTCCTATTTCTGTGTCCATCCCTATCATAATCATAGCCACGGTCTCGATCTCTACCGCGATCCCACTCTCCATTCCTCTCACCACCATGATGATTACGCTCTCTACCGAAATTCGACCTCCCACCACGAGTCCTAACCCCATTCACTTTAACAACGCGCCCTTCAATGGTCTGATACAGAGCAACGCAGTGTCAATGGTCTAAAACTCTTAACCACAACAATTACAGCCAAAAACTACTCTTTTCTTTCACAGCAACACAAGAAACAATCATCATGGAACATAGCAGGTGCATTGAAGAGAAATTACATACATACCCTGCCATTCATGTCGTTGATTGCATCGAGTGCTGACCTAGGATTCGTGAAAGTAACGAAACAATAGCACTTGCCCCTAGTGCGATGGTCATTGATAATCTGATTGAAAAACAAAAAAAAAACAAAACTTGAGCGTAGAAACGGATACCCAATTACCGAAATTGGTAAGTGGTGCAAGGAATCCGAAAAATTGGGAGCTGAAACCCTAACTTGGTTAAAACCCTAAAATTGAAAGAATTAGAAAAAAAGCGAAGAGGGAGAGACCTTGACATCAAGGATGGCGCCATACAAATTGAAGACGGAGCGGATAGTTTGCTCGGTGGCGTCGTAAGGGAGACCCCCGACATATATGGAGCTCTCGTCGTCCATCGTCATTTTCTTCGATATTCCTTCTCTTTGGTGACTGGTGTGTTAGTGTTGCGTTCAGTAGCCTTCGATATTTGATATCACTTCAAGCTTGGAGCTTCAATTCAGATGCTTCCGCTGCTTCTACTATCGCCCATTATCCATCATCCGTTATACTCAACCGGATGAAACTGTCATGTGCAACAGACGAAGGGCAAGACAATCTATGGTCTTATAAATTTGAGAAAAATTGGTGTAATAATTTTATAAATTTTAATATTTATTTTAGTGAATTTTATGAATATAATGTGAAATTTAAGAGGGGTCAGCATAATTTGTCTATTTTATTTTTAGAAAAAAAACATCATAAAAGCTTCTTAAATTTAAAAATTTAGTTTCTATACACTGATTTTCAATAAAAATTTTATTAAAGTGCCCAACTATCCACTACTAGAATCATCACCATGATTTGTAATTTTAGTGAAATTTTATTAGTTAACAATGTAAAATTCATGAAAATTTAAATTTAAATTATATATTACTCTATGCAAAATTTGATTTATATACGGTATAAAAAAAATTTATACAAATATCTAATTATGAATTACTATATTAATAGAAAGTGTGTAATCCAATTACTCTTTATTTTAAAAATTATATAAATAAAAAATATATAATTTAATAATAATATAAAATTCTTTTATATTATTAATATATTAAAATTAATCTTCTGGATAATATTGTATAAATTAGCCCATGAATTTAAAATGGCATAATATATTCCCTAAATCTTTACATTTTGCTTGTTCTAACACATTTCGCTAAATTTTTTATAAAAACTATTCTTAGGCGACTAGTATGGCTGACTCGAATCATCAGTAGTCAATATTTATCGTAGAAAACGAGATGGCATTAAATATGGACTAGAGAATGTGATATTGCGTTAATTAAAAACAGGGAAAAAAAAAAAGAAAGAAAGAAGAGAGAACGTGATTTTTTTTTTTTGATAAACTAGAGAGAACGTGATATTGACAATAGACTCGCATACATGTCAAATCATTCAATTACTAGAAATCCTTGCAACTTTAGCTTTTTTTTTAATAAAATAGTACTATTTGAATATCTAAAAGGAAATGTTTTATTTAAATAACTATTTTATTATTTTTATGAGACATTTATTTTGAGGTATATTTAATTATTTTTGGGAATAAGTAGTTAGAATGATATTACGTATGTTTGTTACAAGTTTTATAATTTTTTTCAGGTATTAATTATTTCATGAAAAAAGATTTTCCTATGATTTAATGAAATCTCATTCCTGAGTTAAAGGGTGGGTAAAAAAATTCGACTTGAGAATAACAATTATTAACCATAATTACTAAATAATCCCTCAATTATTTGAATTTTCCCGACTCTATGACTATGTTAAGGATATGTTGGAAATTATGACATATTCTTGGAAATATAGATTATAAAATAAACAAGTTTTAAATTTATTCCTGAGAATCTTAATAAAAAATCTCAGGAATGTTTAATATTAAATAAATAATTTTTTAAATATATCAAAAAATAATATTCTCAGGAATATTATTCCTGAAAATTGCATTATTAGAAACCTAATTTCAAACCTTGATAGTGGTGGTCTCCGCTCATCTAACTTTTCTGACATACCTAAGAGTTATAAAATAAATATTCTGATAAGATATCTATTTTTAGATGTTCAAATATTATTATTATTTTTATTTGATAACTTATTACTTATAGGATCGGCCAACACTTCCTGAAATAAAATATAAAGCACATAACTAAGGCAAACCAGCCCTTTCACGATTCGATTTTATCCTCTCTCTTTTTTTCGGTACATCCTTTTATATCTATTTCTATCAGAATGGCCACGTTATCAAAGGTAACCTACTCATGCATGGAAGGGAGTCAAAACTCAAAACCTATGATATATGACAAAAGGCAGAGGAAGTGGGACGAGGTGGCCTAGATTCCCCACAAATTTTACACATTTATTATACACTTAGGTGTATATTTTATATTATAATCTCCTAAAAAATTCAATCACCTCTATAGAAGATATATAAAATAAATAATAATTTTTTTTTATATAGTAGTGCATATGATACAAAAGTAAGAAATATATAAATATTTTTAGAGTATATTTTTTAAGATTTTTCTCTTATTAACCCATTTTATTTTCTCAGTGAAATTTCTACTTACGAATTAATTGTTTACAATTTATATTCTATTTTAATGTTGAATAATATATTGATACATATTTTTTTATGTTAAGTCTAAAAAATACTTAAAAAGAAAATTATTAACTCTTTTCTTAAAGAAAAGAAAGAATAAATGATAAAATAAATTATAATAATTTATCAATAATTTATATAAAAAAATTATATAATGACTCATATAATACTTTCTATATAATAATTTATTTTATTTTATTTTATATTCCTCCTTTAAAATTTCTTGCTCTGCTACCGTACATAATCATCAAACGTGACACTTATGTTAGTGTTATGCAGCTTTACAGGGTCATTGTGACAAAAAAAATGATTGATAGTAATTTAAGACACAGCTCATGGCATAGGGGTTCTGATTCCAATATTTCTCCGAAAGCCATAATGGTCATGCTCATGCACGATGCCAATAGGGTTGCCCAAAAAAATGTCAATGCACAGCCTTTCTTAGCGTCTTGGTGAGCAGGTTGTAATGAATGACCCTTCGAGGTGAAAGAGACACTAACAAATATTGGCGAGTAACTATTGATTTCTATTAGAAAATTTGCTTGACAGAAGCAAATAGAGCGTAACTAGAGATTTTGTATTGATCTAATAAGTTGCGAAGCTTGAGCAAAATGCTTAGGGGCGGATCAAAAAGTATTATAACATATATCTTAAATGATAATAATTAAGTTAAAGTACCAACAAAGCCTGACACAGTTGGTAAAATGGTTTGGTCCTTAAATATGTGTCAGGAGTTCAACTCCTACCATATGTATAGAAAGCGGTTTTATTGAAAGAGACAAAATCCACTTCGATAATCTTAATGCCTCGATGGGATTAGTCTTCGGCTACCGGTCGGGAGACACCCTTGAGTAATAAAAAAAATAATTAAATTAAAATAAATGCACATTATATATATATATATTTTGAAGTAACTATTCAATAAATGTTAATATCTATTTGAATTAGCTACAAAATTAAAATTATTTCTATAATTGATGATAACTATAATTGATCTTTTTTAATTTATGATTTGAATATTAATTTTATATTTGAATGCATTAACTTGAAAATTTTTTAAAATAGTTTATTTTATTTGGGTTATATAAAAAATTAATTTTATATGATAAAATATTAAAAATGGTATAAAATATTTTTTTAATATTTAATACTTAGGGTTGTTTTGGTGAAAGTATTAAAATTTTAAAAAACACTTATTTTTGTTTATAATAAAAACTTCAAAATATGCTTTTACTTATAAGTGAATTTTACACTAAAATTATATTTTTCTTTCTTATTACCTATTCAAACTTTTTACAAAAACATCGTAATAATAAAATTATTTCAATACAAATATATATATATATATTCATTTTCAAACACACTTCTAACAATGTAAAAAATAAAATAAAATTGTAAGCATCCTTAGGTTTCAAACCAAAACAGAAAGTTAATGAATTTGTTGTTTGATTATTGAACTTCTTATTCAAATCTTATAATTGATTATCTATCGTAACAAACAAATATTTTCACAGTCAAATGATATCGTATTATGATGTGATCTTTGTGATTTTTTTACTTTTAATTAGAAAAATGAATGTTATGAACAATAGTTTCATTTATGTAACTTAATATATTTAAACATATATATATATATGTAATTTTTTTAAAAATTAGGGGGCTATCTATACTAATATCAGCGATGGAGCTAATATTCAATTTTGTCGTTAAACTAATATCTTGTTTGATTTGAAATGCTAAAGATTTATTTGGTTTGAGTTTCCAATTTTTAGTTTTCATTTTCAGTTTTCCAATTTTTCAAATTTTTTGAATGAAATATTAAAAATTCTGAAAGCTACAACTTCCAGTTCTCATTTTTTCTTTTACAAAATCCTAAAAACTAAAAAGTTGAAAATGAAAACTGAAATCAAACATACCCGAAGTCTCTTATTGTACTTGTTGCTTCTATTAAGTAAAGTAGATATTCTAATAATGGGAACCACTCATCAACGTCATCTTGTCTCTCGATCACCTTGAAGGGTCTTGTTCATGGTAATTTCTAACCATTGTAAATTTTCTAAACTTAAAATTGATTTTTCTTGAGAGGTATCATTTTAACCCTTGTTAATGTTGTCATTCTTTTTTTCAACTTCAGTTTTTGGTCATAAATATCAAAGCTATACACACTCCTTTGGTCATAATCGAGGAGTCATTTCATAGGATGATTCAGATCCGATCTGGGCCTATAGCCGGATGCTCACATAATCCAAACGAGAGCTAGAAAAAGGGTTGAGTTTCTGGAACATAAAGCATCTTTGTAAGCCCTTAAGAACCAGCCCAGTACCGTGGTCCAGTATAGCAGCCTATTGAAATGTATAGCCCAAAAACTAATTGCCGCAAACGGCCAATTGTGTTGTTACCTGTAAGGGCATGTTTAGGCCTTTAGAGGTGGGAGGGGGGAATAAGTATTTTAAAAAAACCATTATTTCCAGAATATTTTTAACTACAAGATTGTGTTTGATATTAAAGTGTAAATGAAAAAAAAATTATCGATATATTAAATTATATGTGAAAAATCATAAACGGCACTCATTAAAAAATATCTCTCTTCTTATCCTATATCAAACACATCTTAAATAGTTTCAAATTAAATATCAGCTAATCTAATTAAACATACACAAATGTATCTTTATTCTCACTTGAGTCTTTTTTCTTCTTTAGTATTTACTAAAAATAATACTAAAAGCACTTTTTTCCAATAAAAAAAAGAGTTTGGGGACACATTAGCACTAATTTACATATAATCCTCTCTCTCTCTCTCTCTCTCTCTCTCTCACACACACACACACATTCATATTGATATATGGTTATATTGCACCTCTAACCTCTCATAAAAGCACTTATCTCTTTCCAAGTCCAAAAAAGAAAGTGATATCTTTCTCCATATACACCTGGTGATAATTATACTTTATACAGGTATAAAATAATGAAAAGTGCATGAGAGAATTACTTTCTTACTTATATTTTGAAAATGTTATTTTACCCGCCCATTCATTCGATACACAATCTATAATTCTTAAATTTTATGTAATTTGTACTAAAAAATACAAATTTTGATTTTTCACTTTTAGAGTTGATTGGATATCTATGAACACCCACTTTTTGTGTTAAAATAATACCATCTGTTATATTTTATCCAGCTCTATGGTCAATATTATCAGAATAGCAGTTAGTTGAGTGCGCTTGTAGCCTGTATCATATGCGAGTTACGAAATCGCTAGTTTCATACCAAAAATTGAACCACAGTGTGAGAAAGCATTTGATACCTACTACAAATTAACTCATAGGTACTTTAGGTAGAGGGTATAGTACTTCAGTGTGCCTTAGATCAACGTTTCGCTCTGTCCCACAAGTACTATTTCCTTTTTCTTTTTTCGTTGTACACTAGCCTTTCTTTACTATGTTGCAGTATCTATCTCTCTCTTTCCTTCAAGCGAGAAATGAGCAGCATGCATGAAGAAAAGCCAACAATTTGAGGTAATCAATGCACAGCAATGCAAAGCAAAGCAAAGTAAGGCTTTCTTCAACTCCTTATATATGTAATGTAATAAAGTATGGCACTTACAGGAATGATTGCAAATATATATGATATTGATATGGATGAGGCCACTTTCCTGATACTGAGAGTGATTTCACATATATATGCATGTTGCCAGCTTGTTCTTGTTTGCTTGGTGTAAATCATAACACCCAACATTACCTATCAAGGGATAAGGACAAAAAGTTCAAAAGATGAGTGCCTTTAGCATTTGTCTTTTATGTAAATAAGTACATATATATTACGTTCCTCTCTATATCGTGTGTAATGGCATGATGCTGGTGGGGCTATCTGGCTTTAAAACGTGATGCTGGCTTATAGTGGAGGGTGAACTAAAAGTAAACTTCAATTAGCATTGCAACTTGCAAAAGGTGACGAGCACAAAGGGCCGTTGCATACAACAAATTTATTTTGCATTTCATTAACACGTTTTTCTTTTCTTTTCTTTTTTTTTTGTTTCCTCACCCCCCACCGTTTTACTTCTGTTCCATGATATTAATAAGGAATCATGTCTTAGTTCATGGATAATTTAAAATATTTATAGGAGAGTTGAAACCTCTTTCTCCATTTTTTTTAAATTTATTTTGGTACACTTGTTTTCTCGATAACTACTCTTTTCATTTTAAAATAAATGTTTCCTTTACTTTTCTTTTAATACATTCATATATCAGTATAGCAAGACATAACATTAGTGTACCAGACATAAGACTCATTTGGAGGCATGTGCCTTTCATTTTTTCTTAAATTTATCCTTTTAATTAAGATCTTTTAAAAAAAATAAAAAGTTAATATAAGTTTAGATATAATATAAAAAATATTTATTTATTGTCAAATATCTTTTTTTATGTTATAAAAAAATCTCTTTTGGAAGATGAAAATTTTAACTTCTCAAAAAATATATTTTTTTGCTTTTTCTAATAATTCTGTTTTTACTTAAGAAAATTATCTAAAGATATTCAAAAATACAGAAAGATTTTTTTAAAAAAAAATTACAAAAGATCCTTTTTTATTAAAAAAATGCGTATCCAAACAAGCTCATAATACACTAATTTATAAACCCATAAAAAAGAGAGTAAAAGAGACGTATTTATTTTAAATCGGACGGAGTACTTGTTAATACGTGAAAAATTCGTATTCACAGCATTTAGAGAGAGCATTTATGTTGTTACCTAATTCTACTTCTAGCGCCTCAAGTTTTTTCTGCACTTGTAGCTAGTCTCTTTACGTTACGGTTGTACTGAAGATATATAGTAGGTAAATACAAGAATAAAAATGTCGTGGATAACAGTAAGGCTTCCCCAAATTCAACTTGCTGTGTATTCCGATTCTGCAGGTTTCCATTACCAAACTCCTGCAGCAACTGATTCTATATCAGATTGGAGCGTCAGTCAATCTAGCTAGTCAATGGCTTAATGACATCACTCGGACATCACCATTCATGTGGATTCAAAGTCTTTTCCATCGTTAATTAAATTGAACATTTGACCTTTCTTTTTTACATTAAAATTTTAAAGATAATGAAATGTAAATTAATGGTCATGTCTGACCAAACCCCTCAACGTAGTTCGGTCTCCGTGGTTTTGACCCTTGTGTGAAAGCAAAGAATAGTTAGGGATTTTGGAAATTAAGGATTATGAGACAAATAAATGGCCTAAATTAAATTTAATTACCACCAGTTAAGTTCAGTAGACTTGGAAGCCAACAAATGCAAGTCACATGCGTCTTAATTAGTTTCTAGTCTGATCAATCAGGCAATGATAACACAAGGGTAATGATCACTCCCCAGCCAATATTCATGGGCTAATCATGCAGGGGTCAGCCATCCAAAATTTGATTTATACGGCAAAGAGAATGTCGGTGAAAAGGAGAATGATTAAAGGTTAAAAAAAGCGATATTATGATGATTTTACAAACCAAAAGTTTGAACTTAGAACACAGACAAGTAATACTCTAAAAAGTAGTTAATAATGCGTAAATGGTTTATGACCATTGCACAAAAGCAATGATCCTTTTCAGTTAAGAAGACAAATTAGACTTCAAACCTTACTCGGGATAATATCACATATACCCTCCTATAATCTTACGTAATGTATCTTTGATCTTTGAACCCTCATCATTCAAGGACTGCTTTGACGGAGCATCTAAATCTCTGTTATCTTGAGATTGATGGATCCCCCAATAATCATTCTCTCCTTTATGGACATGCATGCTCCTTTTGATGGTAACGTTTTGTCAATCATTTGTTTTGGTGGGGCAACTGTGTCTAGCGTTCCACAAACTTTAAAACAAAAAACACAATGATTTCTCCATTTGACTTCAAAATTCGTTACTTTCTCTAATAGCAATAATGAGCTTTTTTTTTTTCTTTTATATTTCTGTCAATTTTCATTTATCAATAGAGTTCATCATATAGTGTTACTGCATTTTAATTAACAACTCTTTTTTCACTCATTGGTTACTCATTCTTTCTTTCATCATGAATTCTATTAATTATAGCTAGTACTAATCATCTCGTCCCTGTAAAATTTGAACATGCATGCTGCTCACACGTTATTATGATTATTGTACTATTTAAGCGATTAATTAATTGTGTGGTGCCCTTAAGAATACGGCAATACTAATTAAGACCAATGTGTAGCCAAACCTTCAGCCTATATATATATATATATATAAATCTCTCACTGCACGCAATAGTCTTACACAGGTCACATCAGACCCAAGTCATGGCTCTCTCGTTCTAGTTACCATAACCTTTTGCTTTCAAGTGTAAAGATATTGCATGGATATATCGTATGCATTATTGGGGAATTCTCTAGCTAGTGACATTTTAGTCCCATCTAACCCGTCCAGCATGTCTGACCCAAAAATATAAAATACCTGCTCATTACTTCATGCATATCTTACGTTTCATCCTTTTAAGGAAAGCAGCTAGATACAGATAGATATATAGAAGGTGAAGGAAGACTAGTTAATAATAACTATACTTCAAGTTTACTCATCAATTAATGCTAGCTAGAATGGTGAAAGAGGTTAGCTCCAACTGTGTAATGGATCGTCAAACATGAGTCAGAGTGGGGATTGAGCATATATGTTTTAACATAACCTTTTGGTATTTAATATGGAAGATAATGGAAATACAAGGATGTTAATTTGGCAATGATGATGGCAACTTACAAGCTAAAATTTGTAAATACTTCCCCCTTCCCTTCCGATCGTACGTACATATTGGGTCTCTTATGACCAATATATTTACATAAAAGGATTGTTGTTTAGACAACCCAAAATCCCAAATATCTACACACTTTTTTTACAAAAAGAATATGAAATACACATCTTTACAAGCAACTTTTCTCTTTTATATATTTGAAGGTCTCTTCCTCCTCTTGTTCCATACTCATTGCCTGGCTGATGTCAGAGGGGAATAAATTTTTGCCACCTACCTACTTTTGCTTAAAGAAAATGAGGTCTTCCAACAAGGGGTTAACTTCTAGAAACTTGCGTCGTGTAGCTTGGAATTTTTTCCCAGTCAGATCGAGTGAAAAACTAGATCCAGTTGCCAGATTGGATTCATGAAATACAAATCTCGCTTACAGAAGTTGTATGTATAAATAAAAACAGTTATGTGTAGGAAAGTATGATCTGGATCCTCTCCTGTGCATATTTCGACATAATCTTTTCATGTCAAATTCTCATCTCCTATTTTTTTTTTAATATAATTAATTTATTTTACAACTTGATCAATGATGAAATTCAAAACATGACCATGATGTCATGTCAAAAAGAAACTTGAGAGGATCCACATTCATAAAAGAATTTTTTTCATTTCAAAATAACTGTAATTTGTTAGTGTTATATAGAAATTAAGGTAATGATTCATTGACATTGATTTCATAAGAAAATAAAATTAAAAATCTAAAATATCCTTTATCGCTCACCTACTAATTTTCTCTCTCCAATGAATACAACTCACACATACTAAAACTCTCTTTAATAAATATACGGATAAAAAAAGTATAAATTATTTAATTATGCATTGGAATATAAAAATGATAATTAAATTTAAATTTTAAAAAAAATCCAAAAGTGATAGTTATTTTGAAATGGAGATAGTATATCAATTTGCTACTCATATAATTAAAAAAATATGCTTTTTTAACATGGATCATTGCATGTGATTGATTTTAATATCTAAATCATTATTATATTTAAATAGTGATGAAAGCGTATATCAAGTAGAAAAAAAAAAATGCTTGTGTGATTACGAAGGAAGAGTCCTTTTTTTTTTCCTTCCACTTGAATTCTAAATTTCTAGCCATAAAACACTTAAAAATAAGAAAGAGGGAAAAAATATTGATAAAGAGCTAAATATATAGTTGTGAAGTTACATTGAGAAATTAAATCCTTCCTTTATTCATGGAGTGTAAAAGAATGACTCCTCAAATTGCTCTTCTTCAGAATATATTTTATTACTGATGATTCGAATTCTTGAGGCAAGTCACTCACCTCTAACAAAATTTTCTTAATCATCAAATATGTGTAAAATACATGAAAAAAAATATACATGCAACTATAATCATCCATGACTATGGTTGAAACGTTGATTTGTAAATTAGTACATTTTATCTATTTATTTATTTCTTAAGTAAGATCCACAAAAATTAAGAAACAAAAAGAAATAAAATCAAAGCTTGACTATAAATATTTTTATTAAAAGAGTTTAGTTTTTATCAAATTTTGAAAACAATGAATATCATATGGATCAAGAAATTTATTCTAAAACATCAAATAAAGTTGATGGGGTTCTCTCATTTCTTAATCAAGTATTGATAGTTCAATTTTAATTTAATCATGGAAATAGAGCAATTTTAAAAATTATAGTTGGTGTCTATCCTTTAAATTGGGATACATTACACGAAAGGATTTGACTACGTATTTTGTTGAATAGACTTAACTAGCGGTTTAATAAATTAAAGCTAAGAAGATCATAGGAGTATTATTATATAAAAGATATTTGATCTTTCACTTTTTGAAGTGAATCTTTCAGGACGGTGTACTTGGGGTCATGTTTTTGGAGCTGCATTTCTACTTTTGATCGTTTGAGACATTTATTTTGGTTTCTTCTTGGATCTTATTTTCTTATGGACTTTTTTTTCTCACTAGCACATTTGTTGGTTTGAGCTTTCTTTTTAGTTTTTATCGAAAAAAAATCCTTTCGCTTTTTGAAATCTATAGGCAAATATATGCCCTAGTTGTTAAGAGACTGTAGAAGCGCAATGGAAAAATACTTGACAACAATTTTTTTTAAAAAAATGTTTATATCCAGAATGATGTATTGTAAGAGTTAACATCTAGATAAATTGGTTATCATTTTTATTTGTTATCTTTTTACAGGTTTGCATGGTTTTGCTCTCAGCACATGATTGTAAGGTGACTCGGGGGTACCGGCATGAGTGATACACCGTGAGGTTATTTTTTCAAGATTGAGGGGGAGTCATGGGAGTTGAGGGCGATCTATTATTTCTTTTGTTGTGAGTATTGTGTTGCCTTGAGTTGGCTTGAGTGATACACTGGTTAGAGAGTTAGTTTTCATATCCTTTGGCTTGGTTGTATGGTTTGGGTGTATATCTTTTTGGCATGATCCTGGTTCTTCAATTGCTTGCTATTGGAATCTCTCTTTTGCTTCCTGCTAGTTGTGGCTTTTCTAGAGGTTTTTACTTGCCACAGGATGAAGGATGAAGGAGTACATCTTGCTTGGATATTACGGTTTCGAGCGCTGCTTTTCTCCTCTATTCCTATGAGCTGTTACTTACTTCAAAGATCTATTTGCCTCTTTGTTGGCTTGGGAGGTGTTGTTCATTGCAGTATGTTCTTGGAGGAGATATAGTTCAAGTTAAAAGCTATTTTTTGGGGTATCCTGTCTTTTGCTTATTCTTAGTTTCTGTTGTTGGTCATGTATTTGTTCTGATGTACTACTGCTCCCCCAATTGCGGGGTTTTGAGCCTTATCTGTTACTCTATCAAAAAAAAAATCTAGATAAATTGGTGGGTTACATTACCTTATTTAATCTAACAATCACTACAATTTCTATCGAATATTCTACGTACATTAATCAATACAAAAAGTGGAAAAACATATATTATAGATTCCACTTTTTATTTTTGGGTGTCATTGTATGTACGGCTTTTGCTACGTTAAAATAACAAATGTTCATCATTCTATTATAAGAATAATGATGTATCCTTATATTCATACACTTCTCACATAATTTTCACGGATGTTTTAGTATAGTTATTTTTTTTATTTGTTCAAATTTTTTGGTATTTATTATTCAAAAGTAACATATTAAATTTGAATTTTGTAAATGAAAAATTATAGTTAAGGATAGGGGTGCACTTATGGATCCAAGGTTAGACTAAACCCCGAACATAGACTGATTTTTAGACTAAGCCATCATTTTTTGAAATCCGAACTCAATCCAATGATAGCTCGATTAATTAATAATGACCAGGTCAAAGTATTCCAACTCGACTTTTGAATATCATATAAAGATTTAGATATTATACATAGTAATAAAGTTGTAAAATTTTATAAGTAAAAAATAAAATTTAAAAAATATTTTACGATACATATTTTAAAATAAATCACATGACAATAAAAATATAATCTAATTATCTAAAATATATTAATTGTAGTATAAAATCTTATAATTATCACTAATTATTATAAAAAGTATAAATCTAAATGAATTGTTTGACTTTGGATCTGGTCAAATTAAAGTATGACGTAAACCTGTTTCGAAAAGTCCATTTGATTGAATATGATAACCCAAACCTAACCTAACAAGGTTTGGCCCAAACCGGGTCATGAATACTCCTAATTGAGGAGAACTTTCTCTCATATTGAATCCACTCAACTATTAAATAAGTCTGACAACACTTAGAAATTAAAAAAGATATTTTAAATCTAAATTGAATAATAAACAAATACATTTTGCTTTCTAAATCAATCAATGATCTATGCCTCTGCTCTTAACCCAAATATTATCGATGTTAAAACATTTTTTATAATGAATTGGAGATACACAAAAGGTTTTGTAGCTTTAATTTATGTATTATGACTCTTTTCAAAGTAGATCTAAAAATCTTTGTATCTTTAACACCATGAAAAAAAGGAACCAAAACACCCATAGTTGAAGGAGACAAAGAAGATATCCATAAAGGGGACAAAAAAAAAATAATGAATGATTATATAAAGGAAAAGGAAAAAATAATAGGATGCGACCACAAAAAAAAAAAAAAAATGGCATCCCCCCTTTTATTTTTTATGGTATGTGATATCAAGCATCTCTTAGTACACTGTAAATAACGTACTAAGTATCCTCTGTAAGGGTTGTTGGTATAAGGGTGAAAATTTAAGAAATATTGACAAATTGAGAAATATTTCGTACGTATAATGTCACTTAATTTTAAGGGACACCAGTATTATCTACTTTAAAAAATACATTTCTCATGTGGCATTTATTTATTCATCTAGTAAAATCTTGTAATTCTATTGATGAGCAGATAGATTAACTAGCAAGGGTTTTCCTAACTGAATCAAATGTCGGAGGTTTGAACTTTGGGAATGCAGTGTTAAAATTTAGAAGTATGAACTTTGTCCCAATAGGATCCCGCCTTCCTAGAACAGGAATGTCTCCAATAATATGATGCATGTGGTTGCACTCCCATCAGTTACACGTAGCCAAGGGAGGGGATCAAAGTTAAAATTTATCATGATCTTTTATCTCTTGTTTTATTATATCACCGATTATATTTGAGTGTCGCTGTTTAAATTAATAGTTTAAGGGATCCAAATTTCCTGTTTCTATTCTATATTCTATTCTATGTCCCTCCAATTAAATTTAATAAAACATATAATAAAAATATGTGAAATTTCAACGTATTCAAGGGGGGGAGGTGGGGTGAAGCCCTCGGAGCGAGTGCCCATCAGCTTGGTTGCTCCTTTTTCCTTTATAAAAAGGTTCGACCCACCACCACTGCACATGTGCTTTATCCATTCATTCACCTTCCTTCCCTTCTCATCCCTTCACACTCACTTTTCTCTACTTGCTGACACGCACCTACTCATCATCCCCGGAATCTCAAATTCCGTCCGGTCACATTTCATTTCCCTACTCTCAAAACAAACCTGACACAGCACAAACACAAACACAAACACAGCCTACCTTTCTTTCCCTAATTTAATTATTTTAGTTTGCTAAAACCTCTCTTCCTTTATACAACAAAAGCAGAGGAACCTGCGTGCAGCAGCTGGCTGGGGAACTGCACTCTAATTATGCTTTAATTTGCAGCAGACAGAGATAGACAACCCACTCACCACTCGCCCTTGTGTGCTTTCTCTTCTCAATCTCTGTGTATGGAATCTTGCACCCCTTTAATTTGCATTATTATTTTATTCCAACTCTCTTCCTATGCCATCAAAATCCTACTTTCTGCAATTATTCTTTTCTTATGTTGTCGTGTTTCTTTCTTTTATGGTTTTCCAAAAGATAACAAAAGGTCTCCTTGTGTTTTTTTCCTTTTTAATAATCTAATGGCACGCTTTCATGCTCCGAAAAATATATTTTTTTTTTTTGAAAAAAAAAGGTTCTTTCAACACTCGTTTCTCTCTTTTAAAGCTCCTTTTTCTCAAAGGCAGTGAACTGATATATGAAGACTGTGTTTTCTGAAAAAAATATATAGTATGGTGGCCTTTCAACTTTCATACATGTATTATCAACAGCAGAACGAAAGGGAGGAAGCATTCCCAATAAGCACCTGCCCAGGTCCCAAAATCCATGTTCCTTTCAAATTGTGTTTGGCTTTTCTTCCTATTATTCCTTGCACCCTATGTTCCTAGCTAGCTGCTCCCACCCAAACTCTCCTTAATTTCCTTTGTGTTTTTCTGTGTAATTTTGCATGAACTAATTCATCAAGGTATATATGTATATATGCATGGCGAAGCTAAGTCTGTGTTTTTCTCCTTTTTTCCCCGAACAATTCCGTAAATAATTCGCTTCTTTTTAAGGTTGGTTCTATAGTGTAGATTCAATTAAAAGCAATTAGCATTAGTCCTGCATATGCTCATGTTGTACTGTACCTATTATGTTTCATCTAATCAAAACATTTGCGTGTAATTGAATTCTTCTGCTCTTTGTTCAGAATAGAGAGCTATGGCCTCAAAGCTTCACCCTTGCATGCGCATGTACTGTCCTAGCTAGTCTTTATGTAGTTAAAAATCAAGCATGCGTTGGAAACTTGACAATATGAATAAACCAGTTTTAGTTTGCTTTAAATGCCATTCACTAGAAAAGTCTATGGTAGCAGCAAAAAAGTAATAATTAAAACCCACTGGTTGTGCATGTTGTGTGGGCACAATAAACTCATAAACGTTTTGGTGGCCTAAGCACGTATATTAGTTACAGATCTATAGGGTAGCAATAGCATAGCTAGGTAATGTGTTTCATGCTCATGTTCATGTACTTAGCATTCAACCCTTAGTTGAAAGCCCTTCTTGTTATATAACACTCCAGTTAAAGTATGTACGTATCTCTTCTGTGCATGCAGGAAGCCTACAGAAGGTGTATTTTAGAGGGGAATTGAAGGGGAGCTACGTGTTTTAACTCATCATCATATACTTCACAAGTTGGATCTCACAGTTATATGCATTAAAAGCTATAAGCCAAGCAGTTACAACTGCTTAAAATTACATGGCGTAAAGCAGAAGGTTTGCTTTTTCTACTAACTGCTCTCACTATTTGAATTCAGAGACTATTGTTCTTGCTATAATATTATTTTGAAGTTGAACATTTCTTTTAGGCGTTGGCCTTTAATTCTACCTGCCTCATACATTTTTCTCCACAGCTCTGTAGTTAAAGTAGCAAGCACACTTCTGGTAATTATATGCATCATTCATGAATATGTCCTTTTCATTTTTTTTTGCCCCTTACCTTGCTTTTGTGTGGGTGAGTACGTATTAGTACTGTTTCACTTCGTCATGATTCCAATTCCTGTCCACAGTTTTATTTATTTATTTATTTTTTGGGTCAGAGAGTCCACAGTCTTGTCTATGGATAGGATATGCACACCCAATTTCTCATTAAAGTCCCCTTATTTGGAAGGAAAACATCGACCTTAAACGAGTTTAAACAGATTATATGTAAAAAATAATTGAATCATCTACGGTATATATATATATATATATATATATATATATATCATGTTAAAAAAGTTACGTTTCTCATTTTATAATTCTTATTTTAAGTTTATAATACAACAATGCGTGAAAATGATGAAAGGAGAATTATGATATGTCTTTTGGCTCATAAGCTGTACAAACACATCTTTAAAAACCATCCATGTGCAGAGATGACAATAATAATAATAATAGTAAGTTAGGGATGTTCTTTGTTGTGCCACCATCACACGCACACATTTGTTGGCTGTGTTGTGTGTGTAGGCCACAGCGTGAGATGGTGCCAAAGTGGGGCTTAGGGCATATTTTCATTCGTTCATCAATGTTGCCTTGAGATTGTCAATCATACTACATAGTCCCTCCATTCCGAAATTTCCAGCCCAACCCAAGGGACATTGTCATTATATATATATATATATATATATATATATATATATATATATATATTCGGATTATTTCTCAATTACTCTTTAATATACTTTTATCAAATTATTTTTTCTTGAAGCCTATTTAACTATGCTCAATCTACCGCATTTTCACGAATGCTACTGCAGTACTGTAATAGTAATGATACTTATGTGCAGTTGAAATAAGAGGTTTTGATAAATTAGAAATTCAATATGCATTACTACTCTTGGAGTAAGATTTTTGTTTTTGAGGACCCACAATGAGACCTTTGTCATAAAACAGAGAAGATAAACACCCAATATGGTCCTAACCATTTTTGAGTGAACAAAGTAGTCGTCTTTAGTAAAAAAAGAAACCTAACAATTTGATCCCTAATCTTTTAATATACAAGACAATTTAATTCATTCGCCAATCGCTACATTAAAATATTATGACATGGATTGTTAAACAGTTAATGTGACAATTGTTGTTCTATACTTAGTCACTTTAATTAACAAAATGATATCATCTTATAGTCTACTATTAATGCTTAAAAGCCTTATTTTATTCACAAATTTCACTGTAAATGTGCTATAAATGCACTCTAAACCAACAAAAAAGTTGTTTTTATTGATGATAGTGGTTAGGATGATATGATGGAGGATAATGATAAAACACCAGTCTCTTTACGGGATCACGTCATAATGTTTAATGGAGAAACTTTATTAAGGGTTCAAAGTATTTTACTTTTCAAAATGTTAGAGACCAAATTGTTAGTTTCTTTTTCGATATCAAAATTGATAGGAACCATTTTAGGGTTTATTGAAAAACACTAAGGGTGCATGCATTTGGTTTAAGTTAAGTTTTAAGTTTTTATGATTTTGTAAAGAAAATATTAAAAATTGAAAATAAAAATTAAAAACTAGATTTTAAGGATTTTACAGTTTTCAAAATTTTTCATTCATAAAATTTTGAAAATTGACACCAAACACACCTTAGTAAAGTTAAGAAAGAAAAATTCTAGATAGTTTAAAATTTTATGCAAATTTAGTTGCTAAAATGATGTGATATGCTATTTATCAATTTTTGGTTGAATAAGTAGGTTATATCCCTTTATTTAATATCATGTCTACCAATGTTTCTCAAAGATTTTGTCAAAATTTTTAGGACTAGTAGCATTGCTCAAGATGTAAAATAAATATTATTCGTACTCTATAGAAGTTCAAAATTATATATATATATATATATATATATATATATATATAATGTTTTTATTATGAGAGGAAAATTACATATCTTTTATACAAAATTGCTATGGTTTTTGCACACAAAATTACTAAAAGCTTAGTATATATTTATGAATCCAATTAAAAACATTTTACACTATAATTCAATCATATATTATATAATTAATTTTTATATTCACTATATAAAAAATTATGCAAATATAATAATTTAGTTAAATGCTGATATAAAATTTTTTATACTAATTAATAATGCATTAAAATTAAACTCAAAATTTATATGACCCCAAAGGATTGGTTGAATGGAGTATGGTAGGGTTTGTATTTGACAGATCACAAGTTTGAACTCCCATCTATCTCCTTGGGGTGAGATAAATATAAGTTTCTCTATAAGTATTCTTCGAGCTTAGAGACTTTTCCTGCCTTGTATTGGGACACCAAAAAACTCAAAACTTATGTGTCCATTGTTTTAAATGACGTATTGGAATCCATTTTGTCTTTTGAATTATCACAATAAACCCTTGTTATATCAGATTAAATTTTATTTGAACCACGTACTCTACAGCTTTACATGCACTTCAGCGCAACATCCACAAAAATTGAATCTTTTAAAGTAAATTTGTTTTTTTAAAAATGAGTTTCGTTTTATTTAGTTTTATTTATTTTTCCCTTATTTTGGATCAAGAATATGGAGAATTCTGTAAATTTAGCAACTCTCGCTTTTCCTGTTTTCTACTTCAAAAAAGTAACTTATAAAGTCCTTTAATTTATATTATTATTTTTTTATAAGAGATGTTCAAAAATTTTAAAATATACAAAAAAACATCAATTATTAATGATAAATTGTATAGGAGTATTTTGTCATCAAACGAACATCAGTTATTCAAAATTGAAAAATTTAAAATATATGAAAAAAAACATATATATGTAGTTTGAAATATATCATGATTTTCAGAATCCTTTGTTAGGGGTGGCTCCTCTGCTTCTGTTAAGGAGGATGGCCACCCCAAAACTGTTTTTTTAGTTTTTTTAATTATTTGGCCCTCTCTATAATACTTTTTATTGGTTTAAGTTTTATAAACTCTTTTACATAATTAAATATTTAAATAATGTAATAAACAATATTATATATATATATATATATATATATATATATCTAGGATTTTGATTATAGAATATTTATCTTAATTTCTTTTACATATTATGACTTTTATTTTATTTTTTATAAAAGTAAAAATTAACACACACACACATATTATTGTTTACATAAAGCTAACCATCCATAAAATCACGTGCCCTTTCTGCAAATAAATTTATTTTATAACGTTTTTTTTTTTTTGATAAATTTTATTTTATAACGTTTTACCTTAGTTTGGCGTACCTATGAACATATCCTTACCCTGGGTTTAAGGAATCTTACCCAGTTTCTCTTTTCTTAGACATGACTTAGTAGGGTCGCCTAGGGTGTGGGAGATCGAGTTTAATCGGGTAAACAACACAATAAAGACAATATAATATGCGAATAATCGGGGAACCGTGGCATATTTACAACTGAATACGCACTTGTTTTTCTTAAATAAAATTAATTTCATTTTGGTATATTGTGATACAAAGTTTTCTACCCATCAATTAATTTTATTTAAACAGTAGTATAAATGTTCGACAGCACAAGCAATTGAGCTTTATTGTCTTGCATGCAATTTCATTTTTTTTAAAAAATAAAAATTAATACAAATTTATTTCAATTTAACTTCTAATCCATAAAAAATGTGGAGCATATAGACTCTCGAACTTTCTCTAGCACTAACTATTATATGTTATAATATATTTAATCTCTGGAGTGTGTTTAAATTAGGGTAAAAATAAGTTAAATTTTTCATAATTTAGCCCTCTGTGTAAAAGTTAATCATAAAAAATTTATTTTTTATTTTTAACTCCCAGTCAAACATATCAAACATATCTTTAAAGTTAACCTACTCATTACAAAAATTAATCCTTAAATTGACAACCTATGAATATTCAATAACAATACAATACACAACCCAAAATAATAATAATAATAATAATAACAATAAACTAGTGAAATACAATAAACTTGTGAATATTTAAGTCCAACAAAATATCAGTTCATTCAGCACTCGTGTATTGGTACGAGGGGAAGAATTTAAGGGGGGATTTTTTTTTTTTAATTATCCTGAAAGAAAGAAAAATCTAGTAAACATATATGGTGGCGAATTGTGGTTGATTATGACTGCCAGAAACAGGCACAGATGGAGATGGGGGGAGCAAGGGCTGGAGGAGGGGGGGGGCCCCTGTGTAGTGCAAAATTTTCTCTGGAGGCAATTTACTAGATGTGACAAAATTGAAAGAAAGATAGAAAGAAAGACAGCCAAAAATCAAATTGACCAAAGAACTAGTCAGAGAGCTACTAGCTTCGGCCGCAACACCACCAACATGCAAATTAATGGCCCTCACCAGTCCATCCATTCAATGTATATATATATATATATACACACACATCAATATTATCACTTTAATATTAATAATAAAATGCTAACCCCTTGCATTGCTGGTTGCCATAAAATGTTCACATGCATAGTCTAGTTGGTTTTACATTCAAATTTTGGACTCTTTTTTTGTTTATTCAATTTTTTAAAAAAAATTCTGGGATGCTGTATCTGTCCTGTGAAGCCAGTGAAAGGGACAGGACGCATGATTGTTCTTCGTGTCTTTGTAATTTTACCATCACTTCTACCATTCTCGGCTATAATTAGTTCCCTCACCCCTCCATCCAAAAGACCGAAAACAAAGAGAGAAGTGACAAAACCCAATTTGTTTTCTATGCCAAACTTTGCAGCATTTACCCCTTTGGCTTGAGTTTGCACGTACATCTGACATTGGCATTAGGCATTTGGCAGCCGAAGACATCATGGCAGGTCCATGCATTCCATTGCACACTCACTGTCTGTGTCCGGATATCTAAGCTCTACAAACTACGGAGTCAGAACAAAATAAAGTAGGTGTTTAGTGAGAAAATAATTTTCAAATTTCATTCTCGATTTTTAGTGTGTTTGCTATTTTATTGATTTTGTAAAAGAAATAATCGTAAGTTAAAAATACAATTTTGAAACAAGGAAATAATTTATGGAAATTGAAAACTAATTTTTGAAACCACACTACGGAAAGGGCCTTAAATTGTTTTGTTTGACTCATTGTGCTGCATTTGCACCAGGGTTGCTGTTGTTTTGCACCCATTTTATGCCTCTTTGTCCCTGCGTGTGTGTTGTGTTGTCTTAGTTGTGTGGTGAGTGCTGCTTTAAGGTGCTTGTTCTGTCGCTGTAATTCAGCTTGGGAAGGGGTTAAAGCTCCTTTGTGGTCGCTGAAAAGGGGTTTTTATAACATGCAATATTACAAGCTTGTCCTGCCAAGAACTTGGAGTAGGGTAAAATTCAAACATATATATCATCCCCTTGTTTAATGCTTTGGGACCACCAAGTGAACCAAAGCCAAGTACCAACACCCCCACAAATAATTAACTATAGCAGCGCAGCACAAGCATTTTATCTCGTGTACAACCCTCTCTTGCCTGGCCTATATTATATATGCAACCCCTATTCAGGCTAATGGAGCATAACATAGAAAAACTTGAAGGAAAGTAGCGGTGGTAGTGAGTGATGTTGAGAAAAATTAAATCTTATATTATTATATACTAATATTAATATTATTGTGTTATGCCCATAAAGTATGAAAGAGTGGTAAGTCAAACAGGGCATCCCATACTGATATATTTTTCCAATGGTTAACTATGTTTTGAGGGTAATAGATTTATTTTAGGAGATTGTTGTTGCTGTTGTTTTTTATCGTTTTTTCTTTGTGCATGTATATATGCATGTTACTTTATTTTTCTCCCCATCATCTTTTTCAGAGAATGTACAGCGCCTTGGAGAAGATGAAACACTGTTGAGATTTGATGCCATTCTATACCTTTCTTTCTTCTTCTTTTTTTCTTGTTTTGTTTGTGTATTTTTTGTTCTTGTGTTCAGCTTGCAGCCGTTTCAAAGCTTCCTCTCTTTCCCACTCTAGTACTTTTCTTTACACTTGCTCCAAGACCACTGCATAAGCTATAGGAACTGGTTCCTCAGTGAAAAACGTGGAGCTTGTTTTTGCCATAATCATATCATTTGTTCCTTATTGTTGTCCGTGTCATCTCTCAATAGTTAGAGTAGAGATACACGTGAGTGCAAGTAAGTTCCGTATTCAAGACCATTTGCTTAAGCTAAGGAAATGGTTCTCAGCAAAAACGTGGAGCTTGCTTTTGGTTTTTGTTCCTTATTGTTATACTCTTTCATCTATCTCTACTTTAGAGATAAAATAAAAAAGTGAGTGAAGGTAAGTTAGTTCCTTGTTTTGTACAGAACTGTCATCAGAAAGTGCAAATGAAGGACCCAAAGGAGGATCAAGAGAAATCTAGGAAGGCTCTGCAGAAATCCATGGACCTTAGAAGAAGGGGTAGAAGAAGAAGCCATCAGTGCAACAAGCCAGAGAAGTTACAAGAAACAGGACTTGTTGTTAATTCCTCTGCTTCTTCCAAAAGTCTTGTGTTTGCTGCCAGGCCTGGCTATGGCCAGCTTGGTACAAAGTGTCTGGTCAAGGCTAACCACTTCCTGGCAGATGTATCAGCGTCTGACTTGAGCCATTACAATGTGAGGCCAAAACTTTTTTATGTCAAAAAGAAAAATTAAAAAACATGAAGTTAAACTTATAATTTGATTGGTGTTAAGGATTTTTGCTGAGTTATTTATGTGTCTCATGTTTTATGAAGGTTAAAATAGCACCTGAAGTCACTTCTCGCAAAACAAGCAAAGCTATCATAGCTGAGTTGGTGAGGCTTCACCGGAACACTGACTTGGGGATGAGGCTTCCTGTCTATGATGGAGGAAGGAACCTTTACACTGCTGGCTTGCTTCCTTTCACATACAAAGAGTTCACCATACTATTGATTGAGGATGATGAGGGTAGTGGTAGCACCAGGTAAAAAATTTTCAAGTTAATATCTCAGTTTCAAACTAACTTTGTTATTATAAAAAAAGGGGGTCAATGCACAAGGCTCCCATCCAGTGAGGTATGGATAAATATACACAGTGTTAACCTTGTGAGTGGAGGCTATTTTTATGATTTGAATCCGTGACCTCAAAGCCACACTCTCTAGCTTTGTTCTTATATGCTCATGAAAACCTTGGCTGTTGGATCTGGCCTTTTGGGGTTATACAAATGTGCGTTTCAATCATATGTGTCAGGGAAAGAGAATTCAAAGTGGTAATCAAGTTTGCAGCTCGTGTAAGCATGCATCAGTTACGTGAGCTTCTGAGTGGGAAACAAGTGGACACACCACAAGAAGCGCTTAGTGTCATTGACATTGTGCTGAGGGAGCTTGCAGCTCAGAGGTGCATTTGTGGTTGTTCTTTTCCAACATTATATTATCCTTTCTCCATTGCCACCTTTTTGAACCAATTTTGAGGCTATTGGTACTTACTATATTCTCTCTATGACATGATGTTTCACGTTTAGTTACGTATCAATTGGGAGGTTTCTCTATTCTCCTGATTTAAGAAAACCACAGCAGTTAGGTGGTGGCTTAGAATCATGGCGTGGCTTCTACCAAAGCATAAGGCCTACTCAGATGGGACTGTCACTTAATATTGGTGGGAGTTCTACCATGTTCACCTTCTTACTTTTTTGTTGAGACTCTTAAATAGCTGTCCTTTTTGTCAGTGTCAACAAGCTGCTTTTCCTTTTTCTTTTGGGTTTTTGTTTTATTTTTCTTATGTTCTTGTTTCAGACATGTCATCAATGGCGTTTATTGAGCCACTCCCTGTAATTGACTTTGTTGCTCAAATTTTGGGAAAAGATGTGCACTCAAAGCCACTGTCAGATGCAGATCGTGTCAAGGTATGAAATTAATTTTATTATGGAATCTCTTCAACAATTGTTTGCTTTTAGGAAGACTTCTAATTCACAAATTATGCCAAATAAGTTATGCTTGCATAGTTGCACGCCCCCAGATTGGTGAGATGAATGCCAAATTCCAGCATAATATTCATGAAAGATTAATCAATGTATGGTCTCTTTGCGAAGCTAATTCAAATTAAGAAAATGCATCAAAGTAATATCATTGTGGACTGTTTCAAATGGTGGTGAGTCCTGGCAGAATCCAGGCAACTTCAATTCTGGATTTTTAATAAAACTATCAGATGGTTATAGATTTGTAAATTTTGTCTATTATAATTCTAATTTCATGTGAGATGTTCATGGGGGAGTGTCATTTTATCTCTGAAATCAAGTTCCTTTTCTTCAAAACCATGAGTAAGATTTAAGCAATATCTAACCAAGAAATATTTGTGGTGTTACTGGAGCAGATTAAGAAAGCATTAAGAGGTGTGAAAGTTGAAGTTACACATAGAGGAAGCTTTCGAAGGAAGTACAGGATATCGGGATTAACTTCACAGCCAACCAGGGAGCTTAAGTAATGGAATTGTAACTTTTGCATTGCAAGTTGAAGTGTTGGACCTTTATTATTTTATGAGTATGACTTATTTATCACGAAATCATTTACTTTTCCTCCTTAATTAACAGCTTCCCTCTTGATGAGAAAATGAACATGAAATCAGTGGTTGATTATTTTCAAGAAATGTATGGATATACAATCAAATATCCTCATCTACCCTGCCTTCAAGTAGGAAGCCAAAAGAAGGTGAACTATTTGCCCATGGAGGTAATCTCTTCTTTCAAATACACTGAAACCATTTTTGATAATGCTACTTTTTTGACAAACCAACTCATGTGAATCTTGTTCCAGGCATGCAAGATAGTTGGAGGCCAGAGATATACTAAAGGGCTAAATGAAAAGCAGATAACCTCTCTCTTAAAGGTCTCATGCCAGAGACCACGTGAACAAGAGACAGATATTCTACAGGTCATTGTCATGGTTTCTTAATATTACCTTCCCTCATTATTTCCTTTTACATTTATTTTTGGGGTCAGGGTTTATTCGAAATTGAATAGACATGATGTCCTTTTGTGATGATAAGTTGCAATTGTGGTAACCTGTCCCTTTTATTCATTTGTGTGTCTAGTTTGGCTTAATTAATATCTAGAATTTTCCCAACATATTCTTGCAGACAATTCAGCAGAATGATTATGAATATAATCCATATGCAAAGGAGTTTGGTATCAGTGTAGACAGCAAGCTTACATCAGTTGATGCTCGGGTTCTTCCTGCTCCATGGGTAATTTACTCATGCTTATACTTGAATTGATCAGTTTTATTGTCTGTTTCTAACATTCTTCTAATAGTACCATTTGGCTCTTTTCTTTTTAGTTGAAATATCATGACACTGGTAGAGAGAAAGAATACTTGCCACAAGTTGGTCAGTGGAATATGATGAACAAGGTCAGCTCATACACAAAAAGATTGGTTATAATTTACTTTTAAGAAATAAAAATAAAAGAAAGGGAAAACTAGTTCTTCCCAGTAGATTGTAATTTTAGTTGTTTCAATGCAGAAAGTTATAAATGGAAGCACTGTAAGATATTGGGCATGTATCAATTTCTCAAGAAGTGTTCAAGAAAGTACAGCTCGTGGATTTTGCCAACAGTTAGTTCAGATGTGCCAAATCTCAGGCATGGTAAATTTTCAAATTTTAGCTATACCTTGTTAGGTGAAGTTACATATTATAGACTAGCTATTTGAATAGCATTACTATTCCAATTATAATTAAACTTTCTGCTTACTCTATATCATCATCTGCACTATGATTTTTGTTATCTTTTCCCAGGAATTTAGTCAAGACCCTGTTATTCCGATACACTCAGCAAGACCAGATCAAGTAAAGAGGGCCTTGAAGTATGTACATTCTGCTGCACTAGACAAACTTGGTGGGAAGGAGATAGAGTTGTTGATTGCCATTCTTCCAGACAACAATGGCTCTCTGTATGGTATGTTACTCATACCAATAGGTCTATTAGCATCTCTTCATGAGCAAAGCTTGGATAGTAGAGGTGTATAAGTTATAGAAACGTCAACAGGTTCCGGTACCTCAGTACTTCTTTATTTTCAGCTTCTTTGTTTCACGTACCTATGATGCTTCTTGGCTATTTTACTTGCATTGCATGTATTCTAATATTTTTGTTTCCCCTCTTGATGACCCTGCTCCTCTTCCATATTTCATGATTGCACTAAAGAAACAAACTCTTCATTCAGGTGATCTCAAAAGAATCTGCGAAACAGATCTTGGGTTGATATCTCAGTGCTGTCTTACAAAGCACGTATTCAAGATTAACAGACAGTACTTGGCAAATGTAGCACTAAAAATCAATGTCAAAGTATGTTATTATTGAATTTAAATGATCTATCAAACTCTACAATCAAAAGTAACACGGTGGCTACATGCTACTTAATAATATTCACTTATATCCCTAATGTTTTTCCTTTTTCAATTTTAATTCTTGTTCAGTCCTCTTTTTCTTATGTAAATTCATTATACTTATAGATGGGAGGCAGGAACACTGTACTTTTGGATGCTTTAAGTTGGAGGATCCCATTGGTTAGTGACATTCCAACAATAATTTTTGGAGCTGATGTAACTCATCCAGAATCTGGAGAGGACTCTTGTCCATCCATTGCTGCCGTAAGTAACTACAAACTCCAATAACTCATAGCTGGGTCTGAGTTTTATCTTACTCTGATTACTGTTGCTCAGGTTGTAGCCTCACAGGACTGGCCAGAAGTGACGAAGTATGCAGGGTTGGTCTGTGCTCAGCCTCATCGCGAAGAACTCATTCAAGATCTTTTCAAATGTTGGAAGGATCCTCATCATGGTGTAGTTTATGGTGGGATGATCAGGTACTTAATAGCACCTCTTACAACAATTCATCGTAACGGGATTGAGTGAAAGGAAAAAAAATGGTGTTGCATTTATTACCTGTAATTATTCAGCATCAGTAGCCAATATGTAACATACTATTTTGTGATAATGCAGAGAGCTCTTACTCTCATTTAAGAAGGCAACCGGACAAAAACCATTGCGGATAATTTTTTACAGGTAAGAGTAATCCTTTCTGGTAATTTTAATGAACTTTTTAATTATAATGGGAACTGTCTTATTTATAGTGACATTTTCATATATTTACAGGGATGGGGTGAGTGAAGGGCAATTCTACCAAGTTTTGCTGTATGAGCTTGATGCCATTCGTAAGGTATTAGGACTCATAATTTCATCACAGTTATCTACATTTATATTGACTTGACATTCCTTGACACTTGGATTCCCACTATGTGTAGGCTTGTGCATCGTTGGAACCTAGTTACCAACCTCCAGTAACATTTGTTGTGGTTCAAAAACGGCATCACACTAGACTCTTCTCAAGCAATCATGACGACCGCAACAGCACTGATAAGAGTGGGAATATCTTACCTGGTAAATGTTTCCTGCTTTTTTTTTTTCCAATGTTTTACTACTGCCATTTGCTATTAATATCATTAATGCAAGTCACAACAAAAGCAATTAAAGATATCCCATAAAAAGCGTCTGCCTAACAAGACTAAAAATATGAATAAGTTTCTAGAATCTAGACAATTATTGTCAAAGGAGAGGGTGAGTCTTGACACAACAGTAAGATTGTTGCTTTGCTTGTGACCTGAGGTCACAGGGTCAAGTCTTGATGGTAGCCTTGTGTGTTGGGCTAGGGCCACCTTTTATAGCCTTGTGCATAAATATTTGGATTACTCTCCAGTTTCATTTACCAGCAATGCATTTACCTGCCGCAAAGTTGAGACACAACTCTGATTGGTTAATGCAGGTACTGTGGTGGATTCTAAGATCTGTCATCCTACTGAATTCGACTTCTATTTATGCAGTCATGCGGGTATTCAGGTATGATTATGACATCTATATGTTGCTACATTTGGTGGGACATCTTATGGGATTCACATTGTGATTGGCTTTCTGCAGGGTACAAGTAGACCAGCTCACTATCATGTTCTATGGGACGAGAACAATTTCACTGCTGATGAAATTCAGTCTCTGACCAACAACTTATGCTATACGTAAATTATTTCTCTCGTCATCTCAATTTTGTAATGTTTGCTCTATTTCTTATGATGAAATAAATAACCTCTTTTTTTTACTTTGTTTTGAGTGTAGCTATGCAAGATGTACAAGATCTGTTTCTGTAGGTAATACTTGCGTTCTAAACATAAATACTAGTATGATGATATGATCTTTTATTAGTTGCACGTAAGAGCCACTCAACAAACATTCCTTGTACCCAGAATTTTTCAAAAGAAAAAGTAAATATTGGAATTTCTGTTTTGGTTAAAATTACTTAAATCAGAAAAATATGTACATAGATAAGACTAGTTAGCTGTTTTCATAGCAAATTACATGCTGTAACTAAATATAACTTTATTACCTTTGCAGTCCCTCCTGCATACTATGCTCATCTGGCAGCATATAGAGCTCGATTCTACATGGAACCTGGTGTCTCTGAGATTTCTAAACAGCGTGGTGCAAGATCAAAAGATGGTTCAGTTCGACCACTACCAGCTCTGAAAGAAAAGGTGAAGAATGTAATGTTTTACTGTTGAGTGAGGCCAACATAAAGAGACTTCCAGACAGCAACATAGGAAAACGAAATTGAATGGAGTTGAGGAAGTTCGATCAACATGTACAACATATCCTGTTCATATTTTGTATTTGATTATCAGCATGGAAAATTTTGACAAGTCTAGGCTTTGTTTTTCAGTCTTTCTAACACCTCTGATGCAGAAATTTAGTTGCTTTTAGGATAATTCTTTCTACTTTGTCTCGAACTTCAAACATCAAAGCATGTGCTGGATCGATCTCATTATAGTTAACATCAACTCAAAAGGCCTAAAATTAAATAGTGAAATTATGGGGTACTATGGGACTGCCACCATAGCTTATAGTTCAGTCATTTAGAATTGGACACATTAGCACCACATAATTTGATGGAACAAAAAAACTAAATTAAACTGCCCTTGGCTCTCATTTCCCACCTAATTTCCCTTCAATGAGTGAAATATATTTTCTAACTTGTAATTGTATGGATAAATTATTGGAAGTTGTGTGAGAACATATGGAATAATGGTGTGAGCAAGATGACTGTGTATACAAGATGAATCTGCTCTGCAAAGAAATAAAGTTATCATCACCATACTCTTCCTGTCACATCTTGGTTAATACTACTTATTAAACTTCTGAATATAGGACAATACATGGTTGTTTAAATTACCACGGTTCTTGATTCCCAAACTCATCTCTAACAAAAATGAAGAAAAAGAAAGTATTACTAAGGGGGGCATTCGCGGAAGTGAAGCGAGTAAGATATTTGCCTTTTGACTACATTTCCCACAAGGCAAAGGAGAAGGAAAGGTAACAATCTGAAAGGCGTAACACTGATTTCAGTCTCAATCTTTGCCTCACATGATGAATTGATGATTCACTGGAGGGACCCATCCTGTAACACTTCCGTTCATTGTTGGGCAAAGCCACATGCACCCCCTTAATCCATATACACCAATTCTCTTACGCAACCCACCTTCCTCTCTACCTTGTGAGTTAGTAGGATGCATGCCGATTGTGGAACACTTCCTTGCTAGCCACAACAAATAATTGAAAGCATGTATAAATGCATGCATAAACCCACACTCGCACCTATATCTTGCAAGAAAATTACAATATCATTTATAAAAGCAAAAAAAAAAAAAAAAAAAGAAGAAGAATATCACAATATCCATTTACACACATGGAATGAACTCAACTACCAGAGTATCCGGTTGAATTGTAGTTTGTAAATTTCATCCAATTTATAACAATTTTTATTGAATATGGTCAAAGAGTAGTTTAAAACTAAAACTTGCAGTAAATTTTAATTTAACATAGTTTTATCAACATTATTTAAGTGCAATGAAATTCAGTTTGTCCCCTTCAAAGCATTATTCGAAGTGCACAAACAAACAGAAATCCAAAACATGATATATATATATATATATATATATTAGCTAGATAATTAATTAATGGAATAGAAAATTCTGAGGGCATTTCACATCACAAATATGCAAGAAAATGAGAAAGGAACACAAGTAAGGAAAACCCCAAAGGTACAAGAATCCCAAAAAGGGAAAACAAAAATGTACACGACTTTGTCCATGTTTACTAAGCAAGCCTGGGTGGCTCAGTGTGAGGAAGGAGGGGGTAAGGGTTGCCAAGCAGAAGCCGCAATGAGGGGCCTGCCATGCCAACCCAAAGTCAAACACCCTTCCTTCTCCTCCACGCAGTAACCTTCCGCCGAGAAAAGACTCAACAGCATGCTCGCTTGCCTCAACGCATTTGAGCCCAGGCCCACACACTTAAAACCCGCTTTCTCAAGCCTGACCTTCCACTGGGCCAACGGCTCATGCCTCTCAACCCGGGCCAGGCCCTCACAACAGACCACGTTGCGAATCTCTCTCTCGAGATACATTTCGGCAAAAGCCTTATCCGTTTCGACCGGACAAGCCTCCAGCGAGTCGAAAACGGCCGAGTAGTAATGCAGCGCTTCCGTGAACCGCTCCAAGAACCCGGTTTGGTTGTGATTCGCTTCTTGCTCCACCACCGTCACGATCTTAGGTTTCAGCCTTCGGATCCAACCGAGAACCGATTCGATCCCCGAATCGCCGTGGATCGGGTCGGATCCGAGGAGGCGGTGGAGCTGCATGACGGAGTTCACCGCCACGGCTTCCTCCGGCCGAACCTGCAGCATCCACGGCTCCACGTCCTCGAGCCGCGACGCCGCAACTCCACGGAACGCGAACCGGACGTTGACGGAGCGTGCGAGCTCCGCCAGCCGGAGTCCGGTTTCGCGGAGGGCGTCGCGGCGGTCCGGCGAGGGAGGGCCAATGCCGGTGATCCGGAGGGAGGGAGGACCGCCGGGGCGTAAGGCGAGGGCCTGGATGAGCGGCGGCCATTGGAGGCCGTGCGCGAGGTGGAAGTCGATGACGTGGACGCATTTGTGGCCGCTGAAGGCCTCGAGGATGGCTTGGTTGGCGGTGAAGTGAGCGAACTTGAGGTAAGGACATGCCTCGTAGAAGTGGTGGTAGAGAACGCTCCTGTCGTCGGCGGCGCCGTTGAGGTCCGTCGTCGGCAGAGCGTAGATGCGGAGCGTGAGGGCGTGGATGAAGTGAGTGGCGACCTTTCCGATGGCAGATGCGGTGCTGACGTGTCGCAAGAGAGATTGCATGGCGTCGATGAGGGACGCGGCGTGTGCCACGTGGCCTCTTTGGAGGGATTCGGCGCATGAGATGAGCATGTGGACCAGGTTTATCGCGGAGTCTTCTTCTTCCTGTTGTGGCTCGGTCACCACCGCCGTTTGATGATGACCAAGCGGCGGCGGTGGTAGTGGTAGCTGAGGTAGGTGAGGGTCGGTGAGTTGAGAGGGAGAAGAAAGGGTGTCGTTTAGGAGAGCGTGTATCCAAGAGGAACCGAAATCGTAAGGGTTGTAATTGTAATTGTAATTGTGATTGTAGTGTGTGTTATCGGAAGCGAGTTGGGAAAGGTGTAGTGAAGAATTAGGCATGATGTTGTGGAGGAGGCCATCATCAACCTCGTTGGTGATGTTAGAGTTTTGGTTCATGATCACGCGTGAGGATTGAAGAATCATATCAAAATGTCATATGGAATGGATAGATAGATCATAGAGGGAGGAATTGAAGTGAGATAGGGATGGGAAGGAGTGGTGTTTGCAATTTTCATACAAACATGTGAATGTGGTAGCAGAAGAGAGTGATGAAAAAGAGGGGTATAGGAAAATGGGAGGGGATGACAGACATGTATAGTGTTGATTTGGGTGTAGTGTAGCTATCTCTCCATCTGCTATGCCATGCATCAAATTGATAGTTGATGGATACTATACTACTACCTGACTTGACCGAATATTATTATTATTATTGTGTTGCTTGTATTAGTTCCGCTATTTTTGCCTAGCTAGCAAGGTACTTTAGCTAATATCGCGGCACTGTGTCTTGGGGGGTGGGGGAATTTACTGTATAGTTTAGTTTACCATAGACTAAGGTCACAAGGAGGCCTAGATACTGTAGAGGCTGCCTGCCTGGCCAGTTCCTGTCTTGGGATGTGGGAGGAGGACATTCATCCTAACAGGTGGCCTCTCCTGCCACCATTCACCGTTTTCGTTATCAGTACCCTGAGGAGGGTTCTGTGGTCACTACCTGATTTAAATTGAGCCTCTCTGTATAACACTCGCCTATGTTGATCTATTAAAAAATGTTTAGTTGAAAAGAAAACGCAACAGCAAACTTATACTAAATATTTTATTATTGTTAGATGTAATATTTAATTCCTACTCATTTATCAAATCTAATAATGATAAGATGTATAATATAAGTTTGTTGGTAGCTTTTGTTGTGAATCTAACACTCCTATAATTTATTAAGTATGTTATTTGTTTCTAAAATAGATAAGATATCATATTGCCTCACAATTTATTTATTATTGAATGGAATGTTAATTTCATTTAAATAGAGTTTATATCCTATTTAACTGGAATGAATTGTGAGTCACCACAAATATAGATAATATTTTTCTAATTTATTTGACCCAATGTATAAAGTTTGGAAAAAATATCTTCTTTAATATTTATTCAAGTTTCCATGCACATTTGGAAATACCAAGAATTACATATATTTAAATTAAGGAATTTTTATTATCTAACTATAAATACAAGTATTTACCAATAAAGTCTGGTACAGTTGGTAAGATAGTTGGGTCCTTTAAGTATGTGTCAAAGGTTCAACTCCTGCCATGTGTATAGTAAGGGGTTTTGTTGGGAGAGATAAAATCCACTTCGATGATCTCCACGCCTTGGAGGGATTAGTCTTCAGCTGCCGGTTGGGGATACCCTTTAGCAATAAAAATAAATAAAAAATAAATATTTCTGTATCATATAACAAAAATTCTCAACTATTAATAAATATTTTTTTCTAATCACTCAGTTGTTGTTAATACAGTTTGCACGTGAGCCCATTTCGTTTTTTAAGTTTTTATTACATTGAACTGGCCAAGCGCTAGCCGGTTAGTTTTAGAAAAGGTTTCGAAAACTAGATCGACATCAAATTGATCAGATAAGGGTTTAGAGGTTCAGTCGGTTCAATTAGAGATCCAATCAAAATATAACCAGTATATAATAAAGCCTGTATTTATATAAATATATAAAAACATAAAATAAAATATATATCATAAACAACTAAAAATTAAATTAGGCATCAACAAAACTCATAGAATATAACATAATTCATCTCTTAATTAAAATAAACATTATTGATATGGATTAAATCTCTCAAGTTACTAATTCTCATACTAGAAAAGGAAAAAATTAAAAAAAAAAAATTTATGCGTTTTTTTTAAAAAAAACCCAAAGTGATGTCATTTTGTATTATTTTTTTTATAAAAAAAAGAAAACCAATTTGGCCCGACCGATTTAAAGTAGTTCTTGACTAGTTCTTTCCTAACTGGTTTTCAGGGCCAATCCGAACTGGATAGCAGGCCGATTTCCAATTCAACCGATCCAGTCTAATTTTCATAACATTGGTTTTAGCTTGTAAAACCTTGGTTTAGCAAACTGAGTTCCTGCAGTTGAACTGTAGATATGGTACTATTCACTAAAAATTTGGCTCACCCAATCACACGTTACGTTTTAGCTAAACGTAACTTTGATCTAAAAATATAGACCGTACATAAACACAGAGATACAAAATGAATAAGATCTGTTTAAATAGATAGTTTATTTAAGTTCTTATACATAAGAAAATTTTAAAAAGTAACTTGTGAATAAGTTATTTTATATTCAAATATATAATAATAAAATTACTTACTTTTAGTGTTTCATAAATTGTTTATTAAAAAGTTAAATATTTTAACTTATCAGAAAATACTAAAAATAATTTTTAGAAAAGTAAGAAGTTGTTTAACCAAACAAAATAAAAAATAAAAATATAATTTTTAATTTCTAAAAAATTAAAAAAAAATAAGAAGTTACGGTATTCAAATGGACCCTATTATTTGAAATAGACTAGCCAAGCCTTTTGTCTCTCTCTTTGTTATAATGGAATGCTAACTTTTTTGACATCAAATTAAAATAATATCTCTCAAGATTTTAATAATGGGATTGTACGGATATCGTTCCATAACATGGGATGTCCAAGTTATGGTGTTTTCATGAGCAGAAAGTTCATCTAGGAAAATTAAATCATTGACAACACAAGTTCACCATTTCAATTGGACATGAAATTAATTTAGGGACCCGATCCATCGGCAGGCAGGGAGAGAGAGGTTGATGATGGGTCATATTTAAGTTTCCTAGCGGGGCCAATTGCCGCTGTCATTACCTCAGATCATAAGCCATCCAAGTTAGAAAGAGCTGCATATACAAATCTAACCCCATGTCCCCGAACTATCTTGGGGTTTAATGAACCCGCTACGTTAACTTGTCATTATCCAAGGACTTATTAACTGTCCCTATTAGATTCGTCTTTAAAGCTTGTAAAGTCAAAACATGCTGCTCTGTAAAGTCACCTTGTGTATCGCTCTTAGCGGAAAGTTCAGTAAAGAGCACTTTTCCATGCTCGTCTTTTCCCCAGACTAATTGAGCAACCAATAAATTGCACGATTTAATTTCTACAATGCCCTTCTTCACGCAGAACGGTGTTTTGATTTGATCAGACTTTCTCCCAGTTGCTTAATTATTAATTTAGTCACACTGAAAACTGATGTGAGATTAAAGCACTGTGCTACTTGTTAGTTACCCCAAATATACTGTTTTTTCTCTAAAGGCATGATGTCAACCCAATTAGAATATTCCTCTTAGAGGAAAATATCACATCCAACATCGGCTGAAGTGACATTTAACAGCAAACTACTGTATATGATTGATATCGTTATGGTGACAAGATAATAAAATTTGCTAGTATTATTTAGGGTAAAATACAACTCCTCTATTGGAAAGATAACATTATTACACTTCTTTCCATTGTATTAAGATCACACTTTTTATATGTATAGGTAACATATTTTTAAAATATGTTGTCTTTGATATTTTAAAAATGTTACTTTATCCTTATAAAATTATTACCTTAGACAATTGGCTATACTTGTTATAGTAATTCTATAGAAAGCGATGTATTAAATTAAAAAATTTATCCTTTGTTAAAATAAATGTTGTTTTCAACAATTAGTCATACTTAATATAGTAACTCTATGAAAAGTTATGTCTTACCTTAAAAAAGTATCATCTTTATTATATCAAAGACAACACATTGGAAAAAAAATATTGCTTTGTGTATCATAGATAACACTTTTCAAGTGTTCCCAAAATAAGTGTTGTCTAAGGTATAAATTTCTTATAATGAATTTTATAGTTCGATTTGACTTCGACCCATCTAGATTTTATCAAGATAGGGTGTTGTGATAGATTATCATTTGTGTATTGCCATAAATCAGATTGTATGTTTTTAATTCTAAAACTCAAATTAACTAGAGGCCAAGTATTAGAGCATGTTGTTTAGCCCAATTTTTTATGATTTATACTATTATTAGGCTTTAATGATGTAAAAGGATATAATGTGGGTCCTATGGTGTAAGCCTTGATATAATATGGCAGCTATGGTGGCTCAGGCTACAAATTTGTTGACATGGGGAAAGACCCATTCTCGTAGCCCTATATAAAGGCATATTACCCCTTATTGAGTTATGATGCCTTATTGGGCTTTATTTGGGGAATAGGAGAAGTATCTATCTTTTTAAAATTTTGTCATCTCTCACTAGAAAATCCAAATCTAGAAACCACCAAATGAAATATAAATCACTTATCTTTATCAAAGCTTCAAGGTAATAATCTAGATTAATCTTTTGTTTTGCATGTGATGGATTTTAATTTCATACATTAATCGAGTTAAAGACACTAAATCTTAAGTGAATAAGTTCTACATTCTGGTTCACAATCAACAATTTCCCTCCCAATACTTGTCGTCTGTTGTCCATGTCTTTTTGGAAACCAAGCTTTCAAACTAATCTGACTCCAACCCATCTAGCCTTGTCAAAGCGAAATGTTGGCCTACAACCAACATCTTCTGTCAACAGTTGCCATCAATATTTGTTTTCGGGAATCAAAGCTATGACGTTGACTTCGATGCCTCTTGTTGGATCTAGCACTTTTACCGCTAGGTCAAAACCCATAATTGTTAATTAGGGTGCAACTTATTTTACTTAAGCCCATTACCAAGCATTATAGTTTGACCTGACTCCAATCCCATTTGGGTCTTATCAAGGCAGAAGCTGACTCACAACCAATAATATGTATAATCTCTATCGTTCTGAGATGCAAGCAATATATTAGAATAGTAAAGAGGTATTTGTTTTGTTAATTAACCCAATGAGTCAAGTTGAGACATTCTAATAGCTAAGTTGCTTTTGTACGTTCGGAAAGCTTCAAGAGACAATTTTCATGGGTTCCATAGCACTGGTTTAAGTATTAATTCTCTTCGATTTGTCCTATGGACTTGGGAATAAAACAACTTTTATGCCAAATATTTTTGTATGGATAGAAATTCAACACTTTATATTTGATCACGCAATAAAATTGAGCCTCGTCAACTCAACTTTGTTCAAGATATACATCCATTAACTTTAGAGACATGATTCACGAACAATAAAATACCACGACATTTGGACACCGTATAGTATAAAGGGAGAATAAGACAATAAATGTATAGGAAGGGAAAATAGGACACACATGAAGAAATAAAGAACCGAACCATAATAGGAACCCTTTGACTCAAAACCTCATTTCTCATAAAGGAAAACATCAAAACGAAATAGCAGACCACCACTTCCCTTACTCAATTTTGCTTTCATTCTCATTCTCACTCTCTAAGGGCTAGGAACAACAACCCTACCCCGCTTACTCTTGAAGGGTTAAAAGTAGCAACCCCATCCCACTGCATCGGCAAGTAGAGGTGGGGCTGCCGTTCTTAGTACTTAGAGAGTGAGAAATAAGGGAGGGAAGTGGTGGTCTGCAATTTCGTTTTAATGTTTCCCTCACTGAGAAATGAGGTTTCGAGTCAAAGAGGTTTCTATTATGATTCAACTCTTTATTTCTTCATGTGTGCTATCTTTTTCCTTCCTATATATTTTTTGTCTTTTTCTCCTTTTATACTATATGGTGTGCAAATGCCGTGGCATTTTGTTGTTTGCGTATCATTTCTCTTAACTTTTATTACTAGCGTGTTTAAATTTGAAGTGTTAACTTAAAGGTTATTTAAGATTTTTTCTGAAAACGGGGACTATTGAGACACAAAAACAGAGACTTAAAAAGGCAAAAGCCATAGCATGACAGGATGCACCTGCAAAATATTGGCTTCTGTAAAGATATATTCGTAGAATTCAATACACCACATATACAAATCCAAGCCAAATACGTAAAATCTATCCGTGGTCCACATATTCGGGACCAGTTTTAAAGATTAAAAAAAGAAATGGAAGAGAAAGAGATCAGATTGCTTGGAGTTTGAAACTGAAAATCATCTAGCAATATTATAAATCGCTAGAAATTTAAACATGGGAATGAGGAAACCAATTTAAATACGGGATATGATTTTATATGCTCGGCATTGATACTTTTGGTTGTTAAACTTATAGGAAACGGAGTTTGTGAATTGTAAACAGTGGTCCAAGGCGCAAACGTGGAACATGGGACCATTTACGACGCTAATATTATAAGTGAATAAGTCAGCGAAGTCCAAGCTTCGGCTTTCGAGGAAGAGGAGGAAATGTGGGGTTGGTGTTTCAGGCAAAATTGATCAGGTCCACGTGCAGAGGGTGTAAATCCAGTGCCATTTGAATTTATTCTTGTCACCCTCTAGTTTTAGTCTATTATATTCATATCACTTTTTTTCTTAAAGATCATAAAAATATATTAAAAAAACCACATTGTTTCTCTCCTTTTTATTTTCCTGAAACAGAAAATAGTGCAAGAAAGTGTAAAAATTTAGATGTAATAAGTTAATAACATGATTCTCTAATGAGAAAAACTATTTGAACACTCAAAAGTGGGTATCTAAAACAGACATCCACTTTATAATCATTGGATGTGATAGATGTAAGATTTCTTAACATCCATCACATCATCAAACAGTTAAAAGTGGGTGTCTGTTTGAGGCACTGAGGTTCAAATAGCACTTCTCTTCTCTAATTTATGTTATTGCAGCCTGGTATGGCTTTGTCTGAAATTTGAGGAGAGCTGTGTTGTGTTATATTTGGTGCGACAGTAACAGTGTGAGCGTGTGTGGGAGTAAGAGAGAAGGAGAGATGGCAGGGCAAAGAGGGTGGTGACAGGGTAGGGGGGGACCAAACCAAATGCCGTACGCTTCCTGTCTATGAGAAAAACTGTTGTGTTCGGAATAGACATGTAATTTGCCTTCATTTCGTTCTTCTTGCCGACGCGGTCACCTAATTGCATCCACCGATACACAGCACAACAATTACGCGAGGAAAGGAGAGAACGAGAGGGGTTCATAATCCATAGTTCGAACGATGAGGCCATGAGGGTCCAGATTCCATTTGTTTTGATGGTTATTCCACTTACTATATTTAGAGTAGTATTTTATCTAGGTGAAGGATAATTTGGTCCCATTAGATTTAGAGTTTGTGATGATCCTTTATTTTTAACCATTAGATATGAAAAGAAATAGAATCAAATGATTAGGATTAATAATTATTTATATTATTAATGATTTATTAAATATAAATGATTTATTAATAATGTTTAAAAAGACCAAAATATCCCAAATCCCTCCTGCTACGATGGCAATATTACTTTCTTGAAGGAGCACCGTAACCCCACTGTTCTCGACTACGATGGCCACCGCTCTCCACCACGACAACCATTGCACAACCGAGGTAAATGGATCATACCAAGGAAGACTAGTGAGTCATTGTTTTTGTTGGTAATTTGTTTGAATCAGTTTTCCTTAGTGCTTCATTATAATCAACCATCCTGAGAGTAGTTGTCTAATCGCTTGGACTTTTTCCACCTAAAGAAAGTGAGTCAAGTGACTTGTGTTTGGAACGACACAGGTACATAAAACAATTATAGCAACTCATAAGGAAAATCAACTCCTTTTATTTTTAGATGTTTAAAGTTTGAGAGTGAAGGACGACTTTCAAACAGATAAAATTTAATTTTTATTGGAGTATTGTCCAACCTTCTTAAACTTATCTCACTTCGAAAGAATAAAATGTCAAATTCATTGAGAAGTTTGGGCAAAACAAGACACGAATTGTTACGAGAAAGCACAAATTTTTACAAGCTCAACAAAATTTAAAATTACAATTGAAGAGAATTGATAGGCGGATGTAAAAGCAAGGGGTTGAATGCTCCTAAAATTAGAAGTAATAGAGAGAAGGCTATGGAGGATGAGCTAGCCACGCCCTACACTCTTGCAACAACTCCATCACGGGTGCATGAGTATAAGGAAAGAGGGTGAATAGTTGGTGAAGGAGAAAGAAAACTAAAATAAGGTTAATTTAGTAATTTTATTGTAATTAAATGAGGAGCATGTGAAGTTCCAAAACATATGCAGGGCCAAATTATCCTCCACCATTTTATCTAGTTTGAATAGCCTTGTGGTGTTGTATACCTTATATTAAGGATGCAACTAACTACTGTAATCACTTATCTTTCTTCTAAGACAAGAGGAAAAGTGTGACCACCTTAGCATGACCCTTTGCTCAAGGAGGCTTTTCACATGCTCACAAAAGCATGATGGAGTATCCATATTCACACATTTTCCGTCTGAACACCTATTAATTGAGAAAATATGCATTAAATGTTAAGTGGAAATCTGTGAAGGATAATCTAGTCTATGGATCTTATGGACCTTGTGATGGTCCTCCGTCCAATTACAAAACTACCCTTATATAACATTTAATTCTTTCAATCTTTGCACCACCACACCTATCTACAACACCCTTGAGTTAGTGCTGCGACTATCACCGATCACCACCAAGCCACCCATCTTGGTAGATCCAACGATGACACGCTGCCACCACCAAGTTATCCCACTTTCCCTATCATCATTGAATACATCAAACTACTGCTCAACCAGACTTGCTTGCCTTAGCCGGGCTTGCAAGTGGGGGAAACAAAGTTCTAATTTTTTCTTACTTATTTTTGCTTTGTCTTAATCAAAACAAAAAATTGTTGATTTGTTTACGTAAATGGAGTCCAACCACCTTGTACTAGGACAAATTCAAGACTAGATGAGATTCTTGTTTTTTGTACTCTATTCCTTTGTGTTTATTAAAGATTCAAAATTCCAAGACCCATAGACATGATAGTTAACAGTGTCACTTCAAAAAGAAAAAAATAACAATTTTTTTCTTCTTGCTCCTTGGAGACAGCTAGACATAAGAGGAGCGCAGGCTATTTAACTTTGGATTCATGAGGTTAAATGGCTCTACTACTCTATTTACTAATCTGGTTTCAAAGGCACAATAGAGCTGGACTGCTAGGTGATGGGTAGCGCAGAGGTTTCATCAACAGTAGCAATTTCACCAGTGATAGTGAGATGGTTGTGAGGGGGCAATGAGTCATGTGCAGTGTGAGTTCCTGATGAGGGTCTGAGCTTGACTTCACAGTGAACGTTGGTAGAGAAGATGATAGGGCAGCATTTGGTATAGACGATATACAATGTGTGAGAGGTATAGGAGAGGAAAGGCGATGGTTGCTATCGGGGTGGCAATAAAGGATGGAAAAGAAAGGAAAATGTGTAGTTTAATAAGTTTAAAAGAGTTTATTTTATTAAAATTATTTAATAAATTTTATTTTATAATCTCTTCACAAAATCTTAATTGTTGAAATAAGATCTAACAGTTTAAATAAAATAACCATTACATAGTTCAAAAGATACGTGGGATCAAATTATTCTTCACCCTTACATCCCTACCAGACTCTTTGCTAGAATATTTACCATGTCAGATCCACACACATCCTCTAGCCTTGCCACCTAGTTCCACCACAGCAACACCACAGGCCACGGCGGCACCGGGGCACTGTTGACGTCACGGTTCATCAATCCAAGCATTGGTTCAGTTCAGCCTAAAAAGAAAGAGTGTAACACCTTTGTTATGTGGATCTATTGTTTTACTTCTCCTGCATTACCGCCTGACCATTCCCAGCAGTCCCTTCACACCACCTGTACCCCATTGATACCACCATTGTAATCAAATTTGTGCTTTCTCAACTCAAACTTATGGGACCCAGAAAATGGGCCGGTGAGAGCTAGCGATGGAAAGGCTGAGCCGTACCTTTCTCAGCTTTATTTCCTCTCATCTCTCACAAACATATAGACCAACAGAGGAAATTGACATAAAAATAAAATCAATACATTTTATTTTGCAAATCTTTGTAAAATTGTGAGGGTTTGGATTTGTCTGTGGCATAATATACAAGCTCAAGTTTGTCACCAACAGCCACTTAAATCCCCAAATCCAGCTGCCGGTAAGTGCAAGTGAAGAAAAACTTGACCCTATTTGCAAATAAAATAGAAGAAGGACCTGAAATGCAAATTAAGATACATTGGTACAGAGTAAATTTTATAATTATTTTGGCAGATCATGTGAAAGTCCAAAACACATGGCGGACCATATTAACACGACCCATACATCTTATAAGCAGGAGCACCCCCTTCAAGGAACATTACAAACCTATTAACCTCATTATATTGGATAAGAAAAATTTAGTTAGGCACTGTATAAATACCAAGATGGGTGACTTTCATTACCGATAATCTCAACTGTTAAATACTGAATCTAACAGTTGAAATTAATTAGAATAAAAATTTATATCTACATTACCGAAAACTCATCTTGTTTCTCCTCTTCTTTCACTCCAATCTATCAAACTTCCATTACTCTATCACAGCCCTTTACCGCCAGCCTGCTATCGACGCCACAACCCCAACATAGACTCCTTCAACAACCCAACCATTCATTATACATTGCAACAAAATTAAATGTCAATGATGCAGTGCCCACTGTGGCGGCTGCCACTCAGGCATCAACAATGGCAACCAGCATGTTACCGGGCACTACCTTGTTGCCACGGACCCAAGGGTGGGCAAGCAAGGCAACTTGAGGGTGGTTGAGATGGTTGACATCATTGAGTCGTCGGTGATGCAGAGCAGAGACGAGAAGACAGGCAGTGGCGAGATCCGGGATGCAATATCTGAAATCCTGCATAACCTTGTCCTTGAAATGAACATCAAGTTTTGCTTCAATTTGGGCTGTACATGTTGGATTCAAGAGCTTTTATTTTTACCAAATGCAGTAAGACGCAGATTTCACTTACTTTCACTTCGGCATCAATTGTGTCAAATTTTAATTTGGGTGCATAATATATGTTTGTTTTGTGCCTTGCTAAGAATGGGGCTGAGCAGAGCAAAGGCAGGAGAGAGATGAGAGACTGGAGTTAGAACATTTTTTAATAATCTATTATCATGGACCGCATGGTGACAAAGTCATTGACACGACATAAGTCATCGCCTTCCTATTTTGAGGCAAGATGTATTTCATTATGTTGGATCCGGCCATGGTAAAGTCCGGAGGAAAGGTTATCATGGTCATATTCTAACACTTCATTTGGGCTCACCCCACCAAAAAAAAAAAAAAAACCACTTACATCTTACATACACGAGTGGTCTGGCTGGGATGCGACTCCTCTTATTCAATGATAAATTCATCAAACCACGTTCAAACAATTGTGTTGCCAGGCTAGTAGTTGAATAATCAATGATAATTACTTACAGATGTCATAGGTACTTTCCTGAGAGAGAGGCAATTTGGTGCCAGCAAAGTCCTTTGATCTAATACTCAATGATTTACGTTATATGCAGCTTATGCATGCTAAAACTGAGAAGAAAATCATTTAAGAAAAATGCCTGTTTAAATAGGACCATAATTTTAATTTTTCATATTTGCTACGATGCAAAGAGGTGAAGTCTAGTGTTCTAATCAACTTCTGCAGTCTCGTAATGAACGTATCTTAAATGGTGTTGGTGGGTATCCAGTAACAAATGACAGTCTAAGGTTATGCCTCCACAACTTCCTCATCTTCTTGGTCTCCCCTCCTTGTTCCGTCCTTAAGTTCCAACTCAGCTACAAATGCACCACCGAGGCATAAAGTTAGCAGGATTAAAAGAAAATGATATATCAATCCGAGAACGACTGATTACGACAATGACAAGCACGTTATTCATTAGAGAACGACTTGAAGAAGTTATCTCCATCTTCAGTGATTTAAAAAGGTAAAAGAGTGTGGTTTATTGTGCCCTGCATTGGATATGATAACAGTTAACGGAGCAGAAATAATTAGAAGCTGGTGCCTCGTGTAAGAAAACTTTCAGTCTATAAGAACCTCATGGTATTGTTTCAACATCACCAGTACAATGACGTACAAGAAGTTTTGATGCCAATGCAATGCAACAAAGTGCTATCTTTTTCATCAAACAAATCATAAAATTTGAGTGTTTTATCAAAAAGACAAAAAAACACACACATAAATTTTGAGTGACATTTCAACAAAGCAAGGTGTTCTGAGAAGAGGAAAGTTTCTTTCCTTACAGGTCAGTTACCAAGCCTCAAATCCTAGTTCAGAATAGATTTACACAAATTTCTGAGACATTAGCGGAAATCCCTTTCAAGTACACTTGATGCTGAAAGTCAAAGAAATTGTAATAAAATGGAAGGTTGCTAGGAAAATGTCACTGTTTGGAGTGTCAAGCATCTAAATTTGCTGAGAAACATCCATTGCTAATTGTAATCCATATGCTAGTCAAGCAAATTTGATAACTGATACTGCTGAGGAAGATCAGAAAGATGGTAGAATAATAGTTAAAGGTTATTTAGGGATAGCCACAGCATTGAATGCACATGTGACATTTGATAACAATGGCTTTTTAAACTCCTGGAAAATGGAAAGATCTTGGTTTAAGCAGAGAACTCAAGATCAAAATAGTGCACAGCATGAGCCAGTCAGATACCAAGTAACTGCTCTGCTTCCGATCAAGTATTTTACTGCTGTCATAGAAATGTTCTTTGTAAACATTTCATTGATAAAAATTTCATACGCGGTACAACACTATTAGCTGTACTGAACTCTATATCATCTAAGAATACTACAAAGATGACTTCTCAATGCACTAATACTTAATCATGAAGCGCCATGGCCACAATTGGTTTAGAGGATGACACAATAATGCTAAGATTTGAATTTCACAGTTCAGCAGGAGCACTACTAGAACCTTGTCAGTCAAGCTTGCTTTCTTTTATGTGTGTATTCAATCACTAAAACACAAGCATTTGGTTTCTCAAAGTCCAATGATTTGTCTCAAAAAACAAGCTTGCTCAATCAGAAACACTATTCTATAGATGATCTAAGATAAAAGTCAAGAAAAAGAAATGGTTGAGTAACAAAATTATTGTTGGACTGAAACGTGGGATTAATTAAGGAAATGATAGAGCAAGCAAGCAACCATATCTTCGAAAACCAGAACAACAAAAAACAAAGCTTCATGAAAAAAAGAAGCAAGCAGCACTGCAATTTCATCTCCTTGTGGAAAGAAGATACCTGATATTCCATAATACAGCTTGAATACCAAATCAGTGGCTATAAATAAAATAGTACAAACAAAAAATAATACTCATACAGAAGCAAGTTTACCCTTCACTAAGCTTTCAGCTTCCAAATCACCACCGCCATCACCACCACCATCATTCTGAATATCCGAATGCTTAGGCGCCGGAGCCGGCCCAGTAACTGACTGCTGATAAAGAACTCCCCCTACAATTGTGAAGAGCAGACACACCAAACCAAAGGGACTAGCATGCTTATCCCAAATAAGCACATTGATCGCCACAGTGAGAAACTTGTTCACCACACCAGTGACAGTGAAAGCAGTAGCAGAAACAGCCTTCCTCGCCGCAAAACCGAAGAAGCTTATCGCCAATCCAAACACACACGACAACGACACAGCAAAAAACGCACTAGGCTCAAACAACGAACCCGAACCCGAACCCGATCTCAAGGCATCAAAAACCTCGAAATTCTCCCCAGTAAGGAACCAGAACACAGGAGCCATCATCAGAGACAAAAGATTGTTATACAAAACAAAACCCCAAGTGTTCAAACCTAGATTCATGACCATGTGCTTGATGTAAACCATTTCGGTGGTTATGGTAACAAGATAAGCGAAAGCCCAGGAATAAGCGGTGAGGGTGAAAGCGGAATCGGTGGCGACGTAGCCGACAGCGCCGGAGAGGATGACGATGAGGGAGAAGAAGGTGAGCTTGGAGGGGCAGGGCTGGTGGCGGAAGGCGGTGTCGGCGAGGGCGACGAGGAGAGGGGTGAGGGAGCGGAAGACAATGAAGGTGTCGACGTTGGCGTAGCGGAGGAGGTTGGTGTTGGTGAAGATGGCGAGGAAGAAGACGAGGGCGGCGGGGAAGAAGCGCTTGGCGGTGTCGAGGGTGAAGGGGTCGTGGTGGAGGAACCCTAATTTGCCGAAGAGGTAGACGCCGAGTGCGGAGGTGAGGTACTGGAGGGCCGTAAGGAGGCCTGGGTAATTGAATTTCGTGATGGCGTACTTGTTTATGATGGCGAGGAGGCTGGAGCAGAGCGCGTAGCCCAGGACGAGGAAGGTTGTGGTGTAGTGCTGCTTCGAGGCATCGAATCGAATCGACGACATTGGAGGAAGATGGAAGAAGGGGATTGGGATGTGGCGGAGGAGGAGGAGGAGGAGGATTGGTTTGGGATTGAGGAGAATGAGTGTCGGTGGTGGAGGAGGAGGAGCACCAAGGAAGGGAATGAATGGGGTTGGATCACCGACACGAAGAGGAAGGGGGATCTTGGGGAAGAAGACTGAGGAGGGAGGAATGGAGGGAAGAGTCAAGAGTGAGGCAGGGGTGGAATGGTAATTTGGGTGTGCTCTCAGGGAGTGTGTGTTTTGCTGGAGGGGAGTGGATTTCAGTGAAAGAGTGAAAAGGGTGCGGGTGTTACAAATGGAGAGGACAATAATTTTGTGGCGTGGCAGGGATCCAGATTTATTGCTGTCTGGTGAATCTTAGTACGACGTTGCGCTTGCCATGGATAGCGTTTGCAGGGGAGGAGGAGCAATACTGGCCTCTCAGCAAATTTTTTTATAAAAGTAAAAAAAAGTTCTTTAAGAAATTTGGATTTAATTTTTTATTGACAAATCTCGTCGAGGAATACAGTTTACTTACGTGGGTCTTTTTCTACATAGGTATATTTATATTTATATAGTGTTTTGAAAAAAATTTAAGCAATATGATATTTTCAGTATAGAATCTGTCAAAGGCAGATTTAACACTGAATTCACCATTGGAGGATTCAATAAAAAAAATATTAAAATAAAATCTCATCATCAAATTCAGACTCAGAATCCATTAAAATAATATTTTTTATTAAATTCGTCATTAATGGATTCTAAAACACCGTATACAAGTAAATTTACCTGTTTTATCATAATAGTATAAATCACCTATACAAACATCATATATAAATTATTTTTCCTACGTACGTGAGTTTTAATTATTAAAAAAAATAAAGACTTTAAATAGCAAATTTAATTTTTGATTGATTATTATAAAAAATTGAAGTGTTTATATTTACTTTTCCTTTTTAATTGGATATTTGAAGAGTCGAACGTCTAGTTTAAGCGTTCAAGTCAGCTAAGATCACAAGCATTAAATCTTATATATACACTTTAAGTAACAAATTTAATTTTTGATTGATTATTATAAAAAATTGAAGTTTTTATATTTACTTTTCCTTTTTAATTGGATATTTGAAGAGTTGAACATCTATTTTAAGCGTTCAAGTCAGCGAAGATCACAAGCATTAAATCCTATATATATATTCTTTTTGAAAGCGTAGGTGTGCCGTGTTGACTACCTCTTACCACGCCTTTTTCTCGTCATCAGTCATGGTGGGCAGCAAAGAACATACAGTATTATATAACGAATTAAATAAAGATTTTATTATTCTCTTATTTAATTCATGGCAAATAAAAATTTCATCTTATTTTTAAATATTTAGGTAATTATGTCCTTTTCCTATTTGATTTCATTCCGCTATCTGCTATGTCTTACACTCAAATCAAACAAGGCCCTATTAATAACTTGACCAAGATGGAATAAGCCTAAATGGTCTAACGCAATACATTTGCCAATTATTATTTGGTTCATATAATAAAGTTTTAATTTCTTTTCACGCCAAAATTTTAGAAGCAATGAAGTTCTGAACTTATGATTTTATGTAAATATCAAATTCAAAGTTTTCAAAACAACAAATGACTATTAATTAATACTTAGCATAAATCCTGATAGTATTAATTAATAGTATTAAGTCATTTTTTATGATATATTTGATGTCATATGATAATATAATATCATACAGTCGAGTTGAGCTATTTTTATCCTATGATTATAGGATTAAGTTATCCGGTCATAAGAGGCCTAATAACACTAGATATTATTATTTTTACTAGTTAATTCCAAATTAACATTGACTTAGGCCCTGTTTGGTGTATCGTATAGAATAAGGCTCAATAGTAATACACATGATAGAATAAGGTTTGATGGTATAGTGTAACAAATCCATTGTATAAATTTTTATATTATCCATTGTGTGGTGCACCACATGGCTGGCAGTGGACGAGTCGGCAAGGGGCAACCAGCGGAGGTGAGGAAGCAATTGAGCGGTGGCGGACAACGATCGGCAAGTGGGAGGTGGTGACAAGTGGCAGGTGGGTGGCTACTGACGGACAGTGCGCGACAACTTGGGGGTGGCTGGTTACTAGCGATAGCGGGTTAGGGTGGGGCATTTTTGAAGTAAATGAGTAAGTCAACATTAATTTGTAATTAACTAGTAAAAATAATACTATCTATATTATCCGACCTCTTAGGACTTGATAACTTAATACTATAGTTATAGGATAAAAATGGTTTGATCGTATAACATTATATTATCATATGTAACACCACATATGTGATAAAAATTGGCTTTATACTAAAAATTGGCCTTATGTATCAAACGCGACCTTACTTTTTTACATCAATGTCACACCCTCACCCATCGCTGATAGTCGCTTGTCACCCACCAGTTGCTCACCAGTCACCTCCTGCTTGCTGTCAGTCACTATGGGCCCATTGCTTGCCAGCTCGCCACTCCCTCCTTAGTTGATGCCTGCTCCACACTGGTCATGACCCTCCTGCCTGTTACCAGTAACCACTTGCCACCCCTCGATCATTGCTTGCCCACTCATCCATTGTTGATCATGTGATGCATCAAACAATGAATAATATAAAAATTTATACAATAAATTTCTTATACTATATTATTAAGCCTTATGATATTTGAAGCACCAAATAATGGCTACTTATTTTGTTTCTTACTTAATTTTGGTTCTTAAATTGTATTGATAACATATTTGAAATTTGTGTCAAATATTTTGAATTCGTACCGCACTATTTCCCCCTACAAACCTAAAGTATAATAATGACTTCGGCGATTATTTCATACCTAATACGTGAATAGAAGCACATGGTAAGGCCGCAGGGAACTGCTCTTACCATTACTGACATTTATTTTTTTTCCTTTTCTTAGCCTTTTTATTATTTTGGAAAATCAAGCCAATCAAAAGAGATCAACTTTCATGTGCATGATATTATTTGTCAATGGCCAATTGCCAAATTCTGCCATACCGTCATTAATTGCATTTATAATATTTTTCTCGCACTCTGTCAGTCAAAAATGATAATATTTATTCATATAGAAAGAACAGTAATAATGATATTTATTCTTTTGTGTTGGACCTGTATCTCTCATCTTCCTTTCTATTGAAGGTTGAGTTTCATGATTAATTACAGGGATAAAAAAAGGACTCTTTAATTTTACCTATATTTTATTACAATATCTTACCTTTTTACCTTTTTACCTTTTTACGTTTTTCTCTTTTATTTTATATCAACTAGTGGCTTGCCGGACACTCACGTAACTGTCAACCCATATTTTTTATTTTTTATTATTAATATAATTAAATAAAATTCAAATTTAATATATGAAATTAAAAATATTTATTTAAAAAGATTTGTTGTTGTTTCAATCGATTCCTTCCCCTTATTACCCAAATTTAATAATTGATATATTACAAAAGTAATTTCTATTAAAAAACCAATAGGGACAAAAAAAATCTTAAATGAAATATATGATATTACATATAAAATAGGAAAAGGTTCATACATTAAACTATTAACTAAAGGATATTGCAACGAATAATATTACACTTATGTCCTAATTTTTTTTTAAAAAAAGAATGCTTAATAAATGTATGTATCTTCATGTTTTATCTTGGACTTCCTTATCTTCAAACCTATCAAATGTCCGTCCGTTGAAAAAAATGACCCCCACGAACCATTTGGGCGTCACTTTTGTGCAACTTAGAACCATCGAGGTGGTTCATGGGACCATCCCCATCAATTAATGAAACATAATACAAACTATCTTTACACCCTTTGTTTACACTAATGATTCTTGAAGGAATCAATGGGAGAAATTGGCAATGCTTCCATTCTCTTTTACAATTCTTTATGCTCTAGAGAAATTATCATTGACATTTCCACTATTCAATCCACTGCTTCTTCTTCTTTTGTGAAAATTAGGGGGAGCAGTACTATGTGGTGCTTTTGATGCATAACGTAAAATTGTTGAGTTTTCGTTGTTGAACCCCTACAATTCCAAGTGGAAGCCATGCAAAGTAGCAAGTTTAAAAGTCATTGTTTAGGACCTGCTACTTTGTCTCAAATGATACATTTTCCTTTCCCTTTTAATGTTGATTAGATTACTCTGCACATCCTTAGGCAATCAAGGAGCAACTAAATCATAACACTATTAATCATTATCTTTCTATCAAGCTTAAACTTCATCAAAAAGTAAAAAAAAAAAAAAATCAACAGGTACTTACACCATGTTGTGGCCTTGACTACAAACTTGAACATGGAGAATCGATGGCAATGTACATGAAGAACTGTTGTGGCGAGATCCTAGTCTCGTAGTTGAGAAAGGAAAAAGAACTTCTTGAAGTTGAAGGTCTCCACCGCTGATAGCTTGATAGGCTCAATGTTGTCATCGAAAATTGAAATAGATGACGAATGAAGACGTCAACTTGCTTCTGCTTCATTTGGTACATGAAATTGTGTGAATAGTAGGGATATGAAAGTGGGGGAGGGGGGGAAGTATGCGAAAGGAAAATAATGAAATATCGAAGAAGTTTTAGAATCCCAAAACTACTTAATTTGAATTAAAAAAACTTTCAGTGTTAATTGAGTAACTATAAGGGTAAAATTGGGAAAAAAAAGTTGGACATGAAAAAAGCCAAATCGCCTTTATAATAGTGTATAGATGACGATCGTATTCAATGGGAATCGATCCATTTCACAAGCATGCCATATCAAAAAATAATTTGTCATTGATAGAAGGGAATTTTTTTTTTCTTTCTAGAGTATCCTTTCATCTGGTACGTGAGAAACTAGTCTCTCAGGATACCATTAGATGCCAAAGTCGGGATGCCTTCCAATAGTATTTTTTTCCATGGACAAAGATCTCACTTTAGAGAGTAAAGTAAGAAGATTTAATTTTACTTTTGGAATAATAAAGTTAAAAGTGAGGCCCTTTTAACTCTATTAATCTAAAAGTGAAATTGCCCACTTTACTATTTAAAGTGAGATCCCTCACTTTAGAATATCCAAATTCTTTTTCTATACACATGAATCTCAAGATCGAACTCAAGACCTCATATATTAAGGAATTTGAACCCCTTCCACTCAGACCAACATCTTGTTGGTTAAGGAATGACTTGATGTTGTAGACCTGTATTAAATAATCTTAACCCTACACGACGAAGGCATGAATTCGAATTTCATGAAATAATTTTGTTGAAAAACTACGTAATATTTTTTTTATGAGCAAGACTATGTAATATATTCTTCTATTATAATTAAATAAAATTTATATTATAAATGCTTTAAGTAAATTAAACTTATAAAGATAAATCATAATTGATTCTTTTTAAATCACATGAATTTATTCCGTAACTTTTTTTTTTTATTAGCAAGAGTTGAAAAAGTCCATAGAAAAGAACATATGACCAATTCCTAGAAATAAGAAGGTAATTTTTGTAGAAACATTCAAAAATATTTTATCCAATTCAAATGTTAGAATACTCTGCAAAACATTATAGTCGTAATTGTTGGATCAAACACCGGTAATTAGGCCAAAAGTTGAAATTATTAATAAGATATGTGCAACTTTATTTTTTGAAACTCTGAACGAATTGCATGGTAAATTAATTATGGACTAGGATGTTATAATCACTATGGATTGTGAAACGTTAAGCTCTAAGCTAAAGGGTGAAGCTAATCAGATAAAGTCAATAGTAATTTTTTAAATAATATGTTTTTTTTCGCATAAATATAGGATACTTTATTTTGGTCCCTCTAAAATTTTTTATTTTGGTTTTAGTCATACTTTTTTAAATTTTTTCCTTATATTATTTTTTAAATTTTGATCTCAATAAATATTTTTGAATATGCATTTAACTATTACAAATATTGAAAATTTTATTTTATTTCAAATATTTCAAAAATTTTCTATCAATATTTATAAATATCATCATTTAATATTAAATTTACATTCTAGGGACCAAAAACATAATGAAAGAAGAAAACAGAGAGACCAAAACCAAAACAAAAATTTTAGAGGGTCCAAAACCAAAATAACTTACATTTGTGAAGACTAAAAATATATTTAAATTTTTTTAACATAAAATAATATAAATATATTTTTAATCTTTGAAAATTAAATATATATAATTTTGGCCCCTAATTTTTTTTATTTGGTTTCGATCCAGATGTTTCTAAACTTATTTGATTTAAGTCCCTGTTATTAGATTGTTAATTTTAAATATTGAACTAACTAACGAAAGGTTATATCATATTACATGTATATTCCTATATCATATTTGCATTTTAGCAACATTTATTAGTAGGTGTTGGTAAAACCTTTTAGTATACTAATATTTAAAAAAATGTTACCAAATATATAAAAAAAGTGTTGTCTAAACTCCTTAGTAACATTCTTATTAGTAGTAGGATATATAATCTGTGTTGCTATGAAATTGACTAACACTTTAATTTCATGTCAATCTCAATTATGTTTTAAAGATAACAAGCAACAATCATAAGTGACACGAGCCAAAAACAAACAGTTTAAAAATATTTAGAGTGAAACCAAACCAAAAATCTGAGGAACCTAAATAAAAAATTCGCATATTAATTTTTCAATCACTAAAAACATATTTTAGATTATAAATTGAAATTTCTTAATGAGCATATATATATTTCACCTTGTCCATCTAATATGATAGGTATATCTCCATTTTGTCCTTAAATTGCATTGCTTAAGGTTGTGCTTGTGACCTGTGGGACTTATGGCTTACCTTATCTCCGGTATGAGGCCGATGGCTCAAATGGATAGAAGTGATAGAGAAAAGAAGCTAAATATACACGTGTGTGCTATTCAACGGCTCATAGTCTGAATAGATGATTCTATATGACTGGGATCACTTGTGAAAAAAACGCGTACTATTTGTGTCCTTATTATTAATTAGTCCTGGTCTGGGGTTCTTATAGGGAGGGCTGGTCACTCAAAAGGAGTTTGTTCTTAAACTTGTAACAGCTTGTTTGGTTAACTTAGATTTGGCTTTGTAAGACTCTCATTGTGGCTTTCCAAGGCATTTTTTTGTGAGAGGAGAAAGTTATATGCTTTGGGGAAAATTGATTCTAGCTTCGATTCAAACAAGCTCTAATAAGTTCCTTCTAAAGCAACTTCTTGCATTAGAGAACCAATTAATGGTTGTATTTATTTCTTTTGTCTCTGAATAATTATTCATTTTAAATATTTTATTTTTCTTTAAATAATTATTTATTTAGAAATTTAAAATAACATTAATTATTTTTTTTCAATCATATCCTTATTAATTGAGCAGTGAATAAGAGAGAGTTAATGGAAAAAGATTTTGTAAACTACCCCTAAATTTCACTAATATCAAGGTTTTTCCAATTCTTAACTCATGTAAATATTTATAATCAAATAATCATTTAAGGATGGAGGGAATAATTTAGAAGCCAAGACTAAAAATAAACTAGTTCATGACATCTTGCTCGTTTGAATTTAATAAGACAAGCAGGGACGTCCTTACTGGTCCCAATATGACGAATCAAGTCATGGTGGATGACATAATCTTATCAACTACATTTCTCATTAGGCATAGTACATAATTTTATCGCATTCTGCATTAAAAAAACAAACAAAACAAGCTGCTAGATAATTGATGGTAGAAGCCTACATCAGCATAAAGAGGTCACCAAAGACATAACTTCAGTAACTGAAATCACTTCCCACTGGTTGCAAACTAAGAACTAGAGTAGGAATTTTGTTAATCACTAGTAGAAATTGTAACTAATAATAACCGATCGAACGCAGAGCTTATTATGCTGCTGGAGCATAGTCATAGCTACCGTCATCGTCATCATCATCACCTTCAATGAATGCAACAGGGACAAAACTTGAACCTCCATCCCCATTGTGATGACCATCCCATTCAATGTAGGTTGCAGAAGCGTAGCCGTGCCCATACCCAGCATCAATATCATGATCACTCCCATGGTTCTTGCACGAAGGGGCAATGATCTTGGAAATGGATGACATTGTTTTAGACTAATAAGTAGTAGAACAATATAGCGTTCTGAATTTGAACTAGTAGAGAAGAAATGGAAAGTATTATAAGATGCTAGTTGAGTATGTTGAGTTTGAATTGGGAAGAGAGACTTGGATGCTTTATATAAAGGGGAGGGTAAAGTGGGAACACGCTGTGGCACAAGCGAGCCACGAGGGAAGTATGGATTTATGCTTTGGGGTGTGAGCATGACCCAATACCAAGGCGTGTAGTGCTAACTTGTCCATGCCACATAGGCATTCCAATTGACATAGCTCAGCTAACACGTTGAGATTAATAATATCATTTAAATATCTACTTTTTAATGTCTTATTCAGACATCCACTTTATTATCACCGAATGAAATTATGATCTATACTTATTTTCACTTATATCTCTCATCTAATAATAATGAAATAGATATATAGGTAAAATATCTAAAAATGAATGTTGAAATAGTATTACTATATTAGCGATACCACCCTAGAAAGACAACAAATATTGGTGTGGTTGGAGCGTAACATTAACACAGAATCCTTCAGTGCAAGGTTGGGTCATTTGAAGTGTAAGTTATAACTTAATTAATTCTAGTGGATTGCTATAGTAACATTTGTCAATCAAGTAGCATGGAATCCTTATCATTTTCACGGTGGATTAGTATGTAGCTTTTGAAAAGTGCTACATGGGTCGAGAATTTTTACAGAAAAATGACGAGACAATGTTGTTGCAGTAATAATGTAGATGGTTTGACGAAATTCACCGATTGAATAAAAATACAACCGTCAATGACACATGTATTCGCACAATTTTTGAATGAACACATTACTTTCGCACCACACCGCACATTCGGTAATGGAGCGGAGACTTGTTCACAAATATGAATGGCTATACTTGTATTGCTTTTCCAACTAGTATAACTGATTCTTTTAATATCATATAGTTATTAGCTTATATCCATCCTGCACGAGAAAATTAAACAATAAAAGGCTAGAAAACTTGTATTCTTAATGCGTTCCATTTTCTGATTTTTGTGAATCTTTTTACTAGACCTGTGATGATACCATAGTTTTTTTATTTTCTTATAAACACAACTTTAACAGCTTATATTTAAACACACTCCCAATAAAATTACATAAAATGGATATATATCTTGAATAAAGTTAATAATATCTACGTTTATTATAAATATGCCTAAAAATGAACTGTTAAATTAAACTTCTGCCTATTCCAAAAGTCTTTGGTACCATTATTAATCGATTATCTCACTTCAAATTATTTCAAAACATCACTTTATTTGTCCATTTATAATCTAAGTAAAATTATTTTTTCTTTCCATTTCTACCCTAATAATTTATGAATCCACCTACTATTGGACAATGTGCATGACTATTGGATAAGTATAGTATTAATGAAAATTTATTTTTAATATAAGAATATTTTTATCAATTCATATAATTTTTTATATTTATGAAAATATTTTCTTTGTTTTCCTTAATATATGTTGTTTGGTTTTTTATAATTATTCTGAAACGGGAGAGTATATTATATATATACTATATCATGGTAGAATAGGATTGTTCTCGCACAAAATGACCCACCGCTACTAATAGGATTGTTTTCCATGCATATATTGCATTTGCTCACACTGTATATGGAGTAGACTATGGCAACAGCTAGCTATATGAGATAACTAACCAGCTCGTAGAAACTTGATGTATTCCCCCCCCCCCCTCTACCTAAGATGTTAAACAAACAACTAGGGTTTTGATATGTGTATATACGTTAGCAGCTTAAGTGATCACGCATCGTGCTTGGTCATTGGTCACCAAAATCTCTTATCTGCTTAAGCGGCAGAAACGCAATCCTAGCCACCACCATCCATTCCATTTTAATTTGTTCTAAAATTGTATTGCTGGTTCTGTTATGATATCATCAGAGTCGGGGACACCCCAAGTGTAATAAATACTTTTCGGATGTGAGCGGAAGCGTGCCCAAATTGAAGAGACGGAAAAATGGAGTACGGTGAATAGTAATTTGCAGTGGGGGCCACGTCACTATTCACGTGAATAGTACTATGTAGTGGGACCCGCTTCACTATTTATGAATAGTACTCGTTACTATTCACACCAACAAAATAGATCAAGATAACTGCACACCAATATTTTTAACGTGGAAAACCCTCCTGTAATTTTGAGGGAAAAACCACGGGCCAAACTCCGAAAAATACTCCACTATATTTAAAGAGTAATTACAATATAGTGTATCCCCAATGAGACTCTCTTCTACTACAATTAGTAGTATTACAGAGATCTAGAGAATATATCAAAAACCCCCAGTGTATACTCACACTACACTCTTGGAATTTTCTTACACACACTCTCTATTTTTCTCTCACTACAAGAAGCCTACACTGCTTCTTTCTTTACAACTGAGGAAATGCTTCTCAGTTCAGGATTGCAAAAATCGACTGCTTCAAGGCTCTATTTATAGATGATTTTTGAAGATTACTGTGCATGTTCTTGTGCATATTTGGTGATACAAGCTGTATTTCACATTCTGTGCATGTGCACTGAGTAATTTCTTTGATTTTTCAACGATCGGTGGCTGCAAAATGCACACCACCGCCACTTTTTCTACAATTCTCCACCTTGGTTTGCATTTTGCAACTTGACTTTCAACCTCTGCAAATATTAACTAAGTCCAAGCAATGCTTAAACTTGTCAATTGGCAATGGTTTTGTCATCATATCGGCTGGGTTCTCACCTGTGACTATCTTCCGAATTGCAACAAGATACCATTATTGATACAATCTCTGACAAAATGAAGTCTGGCGTCAATGTGCTTTGTCCTTTCATGATAGACTGGATTTTTAGCCAGATGAATGGCGCTTTGACTATCACAATGTACAATTGGTACATGTTGATTCAATCCAAAACTATCCAAAAGACCGTGCACCCAAATACTCTCTTTAACAGCCTCAGTCAATGCCATATACTCAGCTTCAGTAGTTGACAATGCCACTGTTGATTGCAATGTCGCCTTCCAGCTAATAGTACATCCAAAGACTGTAAAGATATAGCCTGTCAATGACCTTCTTTTATCCAAGTCACCTGCATAATCAGAATCTACATAACCTACAACTCCACGGTTCTTTTGACCTTCAAATACCAAACAGACATCAGTGGAACCTTTTAGGTATCGCATGATCCATTTCACAGCTTCCCAGTGTGTCTTTCCAGGTTTGCTCATAAATCTGCTTACCACACTCACTGCATGTGAAATGTCTGGTCTAGTGCACACCATGGCATACATGAGGCGCTTAGCGCACTAGAGTAAGGTTTATGAGACATGTGCTCCACCTCTTCCTCAGTTCTCGGACATTCTTTCAAAGATAACTTAAAATGTGCGACCAGCAGTGCCAACTGGTTTGGATTGATCCATATTGAAGCGTTGTAGCACTTTTATAATATAATTTTGTTGTGTTAAACACAACCTGCTATTATGCCGCTCCCTATGAATCTCCATTCCAAGAATCTTCCTTGCCGCACCTAAGTCCTTCATCTCAAACTCTTTTCCCAACTGAGTTTTCAACATACTAATTTCAGCCTTATTACGAGCTGCAATTAGCATGTCATCTACATACAACAACAAATAAATCTTTGAACCATCTGGAAGCTCCTTAGAGTAGATGCAGCTATCATATTAGTTTCTACTATATCCAGTACCAATCATAAATGCATCAAACCTTTTGTACCCTTTGCCTCGGGACTTGTTTCAAGCCATATAACGACTTTTCAACAAAGTGGACATGGTTCTTCTTATCAGAAATTACAAACCCCTCTGGTTGACTCATGTAGATCTGCTCCTCTAGCTCACCATGTAAGAACGCCGTCTTCACATCAAGCTGTTCTAGCTCCAAGTCAAACGTACTTACAATAGCTAATAGGATCCGAATAGAGCTATGCTTCACCACAGGAGAGAATACTTCATGGAAGTCAACACCCTCCTTACGAGTATAACCCTTTGCTACAGTCTCGCCTTGAACCTTGGAGGCTCAATGCCAGGGGATTCCTTCTTTCCTTTTGTAAACCCATTTTGACCAACTACTCTTTTTCCCTTTGGAAGTTGTACCCGGCTCCACGTCGATTTTTACGAAGAGACTCAATCTCCTCATTCATTGCTATCAGCCACTCCTTCGACTCCTTACTTTCTATTGCATCACGATAGGTACATGGTTCATCTCCAACTGCACCATCCGCCATAGCCAAAGTAAAGGCTATAGGATCTGCATCTAATGAGTCAAGTGCACAAGCAGAATCCAGATATCTTTTTGGTTTCTGGATTTCTCGTCTTTCTCTGCCAGTAGCAATACTGTATGGCTCTGCTTCTCTGGTTGGTTCACCAGTTTCCTCATAGTCAGGTTCATCTTGTTGTTCTACTTCAGGTTGAGCAATCCCTGAAGTACTTGGCTGATTCATTATATCATTTTCTTGCTTCACCTTCCCACAGTCAATCACTAGCTCCACCTGCTTCTTAGCACCATGATCTGTCTCTGCCTCATCTAAGTTAGACTCCTTCTTCTGATTTAGCATTGCAGCTTCGTCAAAAGTGACATCTCTGCTGACAATGATTTTGGGTGAACTTGCCTTCTCTATACACCACAGTTTGTAGCCTTTCACCCCTCGTGCATATCCTAGAAATATACACCTTCTTGCCCTTGCCTCAAGTTTACCATCATTCACATGGGCATATGCAGGACAACCAAATATCTTTAAATCAGAATAGTTTACGGGTCGACCGGACCATACCTCTTGTGGAATCTTGATTAATAGCAGTTGATGGAGATCTATTTACGGATATACAATTGTATTGATCGCCTCGCCAAAATGATTTGGGAAGTGTTGCGTTGATTCGCATGCATCTTGCACGCTCTAGAAGTGTTACGTTCATCCGCTCGCAACTCCATTTCTTTGTGGTGTTCCTGGTACAGTATGGTGCCTCACTATACCAGCATTTCTGCAGAACTCCTCAAATTCTTTGCTGCAAAATTCTCCGCCATTGTCAGTTCTTAGTCTCTTGGTGACCGCCTTGGTTTGCTTCGACCATGGCCTTCCATTGCTTGAATTTGTTGAACACCTCTTCTTTTTCTTCAGAAATAAATCGGACTTTTCTCGGAATAATCATCTATCGAGTAAGAAAATAGCGAGCTCCACCTAAGGAGTTAACAGTTTGGACCCCAAACATCCGAGTGGACATACTCCAATATTCCCTTGTGTTTGCCAGAATTGAACTTCACCCGTTTCTGCTTTCCAAATACAGTTTTCCACGAAACTAAGTTTACAATTCTTTAGGCCTTTCAACAAGCCTTTGCCAGCAAGTATGGTCATTCCTTTCTCGCTCATATGACCAAGCCGCATGTGCCACAATCGTGTAGCATCATCCTTTCTTTCAGAGGATAGAAACGGCGGTTCCATCATTGTGCTTCCTAGCAATAGATAGATCCCGCCTGTGACTTTCCTTTCAATACCACCATTGAGCCTTTGAATACCTTCAAGAAGCCACCCTCTCCAGGTGAACTTGTACTCGATTGTCAAGGGCACTCAATGAGATCGATTTCTACCCAATTACGGTACATGCCATGCATGAAACGTCCTTTTAGTACCATCGTCCAAATTCACTTGCACATCTCCTTCACCAGCAGTCGGAATAATTTTATTATCTCCCAATCTAACTTTTCCCTCCCTTTTTTTATAGGATGAAAAAAAGTTTCGATTAGGTGTCATGTGAAAGGATGCGTAGAATCCAGGATCCACTCATTTCTGTGTCACCTGTGAATCTGTCAAGGCCGAACCCGACATCGGCATCACTATCTTCGAACTTTCAATTGTTACGTTGGCGAGAATCTCACGATTTCTCCTTTCTCTGGGCAATTTCTTACGATATGTCCCGTCTGGTGACAATGAAAGCACTTCACGATTTATGCTTTACGGACTTTGATCTTCTCTTGCTTTTGCTTCCGATCCTCTTTCTTGACTACGCCCTCTCGTCACGAACAATCCATCTGCGGGACCTTCGACATTGGATCCGGCTACTAACTTCGATGTTCCTTTATCATCGGTGATTCTTTGACATTTTTCATCGAGATATCGGATCTACCATAAAGTATGGTATCACGAAATTATCATAAGGCGGAGGTAGTGAAGTCAACAAGATCATAGCTTGATCAACATCTTCAACTTTAATTCCAAATTGCTCCAACATCGGAGGTCATCAGGTTGAAGTCGTCTATATGTTCTTGCATTAATTTTCCTCCCGAATATTTGAATGTGTGCAGTCTCTTTCTCACGATAAAGCTTGTTGGACAAGGTCTTTCTGAATATTTTTCTTCCAAAGCCTTCCATAGTGAATCGGTTTTTTCATCCATGACTTCTCAGAACATTGTCCGCAAGACTTTGTATTGTACTCAGTGCTTTGACCATCATCTCCTTCTTCTTGTCATCAGGTAATGACCCTGGGTCCTCCAACGTCTCTGCAAGACCTTGCTGACCTAGCAATGCCTGCACTTTCAGTTTCCATAGCACGAAGTCGTTGGATCAGTCAAATTTCTCCACTTCAAATTTTGGCACCGACATCTTGGATCTTAGTCGAACCTTAGTGTTAATCAGATATCTTTGGAATAGTGCAACTCAATCAGAAGCAGTGCACCAAGAGGCTTCCCAGGAAAGAGAGGTGGGTCACAATGGACACGCTTAAATACCAAGTCTTTCCTTAGCCAGAACCTCTTCAAACTGCACTCTCACAGTATCACACTGTCTTCTAGCAACAGCAACCAAAAGGTGATCCTCAAGTATTAGGGAGAAACTCTTTTCTGATGTGGAAGATCAGACTAAGCTGCAACCACAGAGCATACTAAGAATAAATCCCACCGATCCAAAGCTCTGATACCACTTGTTATGATATCATCAGAGTCGGGGACACCCCAAGTGTAATAAATACTTTTCGGATGTGAGCGGAAGCGTGCCCAAATTGAAGAGACGGAAAAATGGAGTACGGTGAATAGTAATTTGCAGTGGGGCCCACGTCACTATTCACGTGAATAGTACTATGTAGTGGGACCCGCTTCACTATTTATGAATAGTACTCGTTACTATTCACACCAACAAAATAGATCAAGATAATCAGACACCAATATTTTTAACGTGGAAAACCCTCCTGTAATTTTGAGGGAAAAACCACGGGCCAAACTCCGAAAAATGCTCCACTATATTTAAAGAGTAATTACAATATAGTGTATCCCCAATGAGACTCTCTTCTACTACAATTAGTAGTATTCTGAGAGATCTAGAGAATATATCAAAAACCCCCAGTGTATACTCACACTACACTCTTGGAATTTTCTTACACACACTCTCTATTTTTCTCTCACTACAAGAAGCTTACACTGCTTCTTTCTTTACAACTGAGGAAATGCTTCGCTCGGGATTGCAAAAATCGTGCTTGAGGCTCTATTTATAGATGATTTTGAAGACATCATGCGTATTCTTGTCGATATTTGTGATACAACTTTATTTCACATTCATGCGTACGCGATAATTTCTTTGATTTTTCAACGGTCGGTGGCTGCAAAATGCACAGCCACCGCCACTTTTTCTACAGGTTCTGCCTTGTGGGCCTTGTGGGTTACCTTATCATCAGTATGAGGTCGATGCATGGCGCTCAAAAAACAGGTAGAAACGATAGAGAAAAGAAACTGAATACACATGTGTGCTATTCAATGGGTCTTAGTCTTAGTAAATGGCTGCTTTAGTCACGTGTGAAAAATATGTGTAGTCTTGTGTCCATGTTAGTGTCATACTTTTATTGGTCCACTTAAGAGGGAGGACTGAGTGTGTTCTTAAGTGTGGAATTTCCTTCAAATTAAAAGCAAACTTCGTGATTAGAAAACGAGTTTAAGTGGCTGTATTTAATTCAGAAGCTAGCTAGCCAAGACTGAAAATAAACTAGGTTTCTTTTAACAAGTGTATTAAATTGAGAATAATTTTTTTAAAAAAATTTTTAACGCACGTATTATCTTGAAAACTTAAAAAAATTTATGATTCAATACTAACCTTATCATTTCTTAATTAGAAAATAGTAATTTAACGCTGTGTTCGACACTTTGCTTTGACCGCCGTGTGATTTAACACAAATGATTTAAAAAATTTTAAAAAACAAAAAACGTATATTTTTTAACCTTAAAAAATATACGTTTTTTGTAAAAAATGCTATATCCAGTTTAAAAAAAAATGTTGAACTATGTGTGTTTATATAACATCATTCTTAATTTTTTTTAAATGAGTACCTTGAAGCACTCGTCAGAAAAATTCATTGCCTAGTTTATGATATCTTGATCGTATGAATTTTTTAATAAGAAGACAAACGCAACTAGTCCCAACGTAAGGAAGCAAGTCATTGGATGACATGAATTAGTCAACTACATTTATCTCAATATTATGCATTGAAAAAAGCTGCTAAATAATTGATGGTGGATGCCTACATCCGCATAAAGAGATCGATCACCAAAGACATAGCTTTACCAACTTAAATCACTTGCCACTGGGTATAAACTAAGAATTAGTTTAGATTATTAGACGAATTACTAATAGAAATTGTGACCGATCGAACGCAGAGTTTATGCTGCTGGAGCATAGTCATAGCCACCATCATCGTCATCGTCATCGTCACCTTCCATAAATGCAACTGGGACAAAACTTATTGAACCTCCATCCCCAGTGTGATGATCATCCCATTCAGTGCAAGTTGCAGAAGCGTAGCCATGCCCATACCCACCACCACTATCATGATCACTCCCTTGGTTCTTGCACGAAGGGGCAATGATCATTGACATGGATGACATTGTTTTAGACCAACTAGGTAACAGCGATATAGTGTCTTGAATTTGAACTCCTAGAGAAGAAATGGAAACTATTATAAGATGCTAGTTGTGTATGTTGAGTTTGAATTGGGAAGAGAGACTTGGATGCTTTATATAAAGGGAAGGGTAAAGTGGGAACACGTTGTGGCACAAGCGAGCCACGAGGGAAGAGTGGGTTTATGCTTTGGGGTGTGGGCATGACCCAATTCCAAGGTGTGTGGCGTGCTAGCATGTCCAGCCACATAGGCAATCCAATTTACCCACCTCAGCTAACACGTTTTGAGATAGCAGCCAGGAAAGACGACACTGGTGTTGTTGGAGCATAACAATAACATACAGAATCCTTCAGTGCAAGGTTGGGTCAGTTAAAGTGCAAGATATATATATATAGGGGCAGCAGATACGTGATTTAATACTAGTGGATTGGCCTTTGATAACTGTTTGGCTTATCAATCAAGTAACATGGAATCCTACGAGATGTGTTATTTAGCTAGAAGGAGAGATGTGTGAAAAGTAATGACAAATTGGAATTCAATCAATAAAATTAAGACGTTTAGCAAATAACATGGAGGACAGAGAAATATTATATAGCTCGTAAATTTTCTTGTGTGAATTTGACGAAAAGTGTATTTGAGAGATAATTATCTCAACACGTTTCTCTCTCCTCCATGTTATTTATTAAAAATATTGATTTTATTGGCTGAATTCCAATTTGTCACTTTTTACGTATCTATCGTTTGAGTTAAATAGCACATCTTATCTTAATTTACCCTTATTCATGTGAATTACTTTTTATTTTTAATATAATCCTTTCCCTTACTTTTTAGGATTCTTCAGCAACCAATTGATGGCATCGGTGATTAGGGGAATTATTTGGATTTAATTAACTACGCTTTATTACTAAAAAGTAACTAATTACATTTTTTCTGCATATATACATATGTGTGTGTATATATATATATTTGGGTGCTTTTGAAAGGTATGGCCCCTGCGTTTAGGCTTTTGGAATCACCGGAGAGACAGATAACTATAATAGATAGCATAGTGTCGAAGGTCCCTCACTCTTTTTTCTGTATTTCTTTTTATTTTTCCGGGCATCACTTGCAAAATAATCCAAATCGGAAAGAACGTTGTAGAGCTACAAAGCCAAAAGTCACAAGATAAAGCCATATATCTTAGGAGTTAGCTTTTTGTTAGATCAGGAATTTTATCCCCGGGCAAGTGATAATCATTGAAATAAGAACAAATTTAGTTGCAATTTACAGCACATGAAATACCTGTAACTTTTGATGGATGATATATGACTTTGTAAAATTATGTGCACCATTGCTGCTTACTAGATCGAGAGGTTAATTAATTAAGCAGTTGGTTTGACATCACAACATGGTTTAAGTTGGTGTTGCTGCAGATGTATTTTGCATAATGCACTTCCTATATAAAATTAGCAGTTAGCAATACTGAGGAACATGTCAAAAAATGCAGCTAGCCCAATTCTACTTTGCAGCGTGTGACAATTGCTACAATTTATGCAGCCCTAACAGGATTTTTTCTTACAATAACTATATGTCTGTTGGCATTTTTCGTAGCTCCTCCAATAGCAACCTTCAATATTGTTCAGCAAGGAAATACCACATGGCCTTGTGTTGTATTAATTCCTTGATTTGCAAACTTATAGCTAGGTGCTTTATTCAATTGGCCGGGAACGTAGCTTCTGCATATTATTAAGGGAGAGGATAGGGCCAGGACATGACGAAGTTCCATATTAGATCATCCATACTGTTCGTAGAGGTTATAGGATAACTATATAATGGTGGAAAATACTAGCTAGTGGTGAATTTGGGGATAACCTAATTAATATTGTAATAATTATTGCATGAAACGAACATCGCACATTTAAGCGATCACCAATTGAATTCGTCTAGAAATATCATGTTATCATTACTACAGACATGAGGACATGAAACGAGACGACATCCTATTCTTAAGTGCAGAACATCATCACCTATTATGCAATACATATTTGGGCTTGCATATTATTATAAATATAAATCTGTCATCTCCAACTCAACGTATCTTACGTCTGTTTCTTTTCTTATTATAACATTGGTTTTGTCACTAGGAAGAATTAAGAACTTGACCCTATCTAAGTGTTGATCTGAAAATTTCACAATGAAATTAGGTTCTAACAACTTCACATGAACTTAAGTAATGTGACCATATAAGCCACTTGACGTGGCATCACTAAGGATTGAGAAGTTTTAACTAATTTGCAAGACCATATATCTTGAATTGGAATTTCTAGTATATCTGCGAATTATATATGTTAAAAAAAACTAAATATTTAAAATGGTTCCTCAAAGATATATCGTCTTTATATTGTAATAAATAAATATGAGACTTTTAAATTCAGAGAGATTGATTAATTTGTCTCTAATATATTTTTTAGGGACTAATTTGGACTTTTAATCAAAAAGTCATTAATTTAAATAAGTGCTCAAATGTGTATTTTTCATATTGAGTGGAAAGAATGAAGAGGAAAAAAATGTGGTTGTACAAATAATATAAGATATGAGTTATACAAATGAAGAGAATGGATATCATACATCTTGAATTGGAATTTCTAGTGTATGAGAGAATTATGAATAAAAATGTTAGATTAAATATTCAAAATAGTCATTCAAAAATATATTAGGGGATAAATTACTCCTTTAGAATTTAAAAGTCTTATATTAATCTATAATAATTTAAAAAGTATAATAAATTAATCTCTTCATACAAGTTTATATAATTAAAAGAAAATACTATACAAAGTCACTAATTTGTCATCTTTCTGTGAAATCAATATAAAATTTTTAAATCTAAATAGACTAATTCATTTTTTGATAAATTTCTGATGACGAATTATTCTGCATATTTAATCGAAATGTTATTAATTTAATAAGTAAGTGCCCAAATGTATATTTTTCAAATTGAGTGGAAACAAGGAAGAGGGAAAAAAAATGTGGTTTTACAAATAATATAAGAATTGAGTAATACAAATGAAGAGCATGCTTATATTTACAGATTTCCATATGTGTGTATATATATAACTTTTAACTAACTGCTAGGCCAGCTCACTGATTTCTACCTAACTTCAGTTGATATATCACTTCTTCCACCGTTAGTGAAATCACATTCTTCATCTTTTCCATTCTCTCAACTCCATTGGCTCTAGCCATATTTGTCAACACAATTTTTCTGATTCCTTGATTGGTTAGATAATTTATGTTTATTGAGAACATTTTGATAAATATTCTGAACGAAAGGACAAATTCTAAACAATTATTTATTTAGAACATGCTAATTGTTAAACTATTGAGCTAATTAAGATTTACGGAGATAACATTCAGAAGAATATTTAAGAATAATTCCATGACGCGTAGACTACAGGTCCTTTTATAAAAAGGTTTCTTTTACTTATAACCTAGTAATAAGTATGAAACAGCGACAATATGTAGCAGGTATACACTGGCAGAGGAATGCTTACATTTTTTCATTTTCACGATTTTGGTGTTGCATTCAAACATGGTATGTTTGATTAATGGATAAAAGTGAGGGTAAAAATAATATGAAAAAATTTTATATGTAAAATAATACATAAAACTCATTCATACATGTAATTTTTATCCATTTTTTAACCATCCAACCAAATATATCTTTAGTGTTATCCTTTGCTTTTCTCCTTTAAGAGTCAAGTGTCTATAATTATGGGAAAAAAAATATTGAAGTGCACATCCAGTGTCAAGCTATGTGTGCGAAATGAAGAATTAACTTTTTTTCCGTACTTATATTATATTGCTTTTCCAACTAGTATATTACTGGTTCTTAATCTTGTAGCCCCTTTCTTCATGAGATAAATTAAGCAAATATGAAGTCAGAAACCTTGTATTCCACAATGCATTCCAATTTGTGTGAATCTTTTAATTAGACATACCTCTGAAGATACCATTGATAATTGATTACCTCACTTCAAATTATTTCTAAACATCGCTTTTATTTTGATGAAAACCTAAGCAGTCAAAAATATATATGATGATGCGCTATCCACAAATAAAGACAAAATTATAAGACGTACGTCTACATATTTGTAATTACTACTATACATCATCATAGTACACTACAATATAATGCAAGTAGTGTTCTTCTCACACAAAAAGACCCACTAATTAATAGGATATATTATTTTCATATATTGCATTCGGGCACACTACAGTGTAGAGTACATGTCAAAAACTATAAGATAATAGTAATATCATGGGAACAACAAAATTATACAATAAATACACATCATATACTTATAATTATTAGATGTGATAAGATAGTACGATGAGTGTAGATCATTTATCACATCTAATAATAATAAGATATATAATATATATTTATTATGTAATTTTATTATTCTCATCACATTACTTGTAAGATAATAACCAGCACTTAGGAACTTAAATGGGTAAACCTACGTTGTTAAACAAACTCGGTTTATATATTTGCTATGTAGATATAAATTATAGCAGCTTAAGTCAGCGATCGTGGTCACCAAAATCTCTTATCTTCTAAGCTGCAGGAGCGTAATCATAGTCACCATCATCGTCGTCATCGTCATCATCCCCATCTCCTTCAAATGGTGTTTTGGGTCGGTAAGCACACCATTCTTGGTTATAAGCAACAGCTTCATCATGCAAAAAATTCGTCTGAACTTGCAGCATCATTTCTCACTTAATTCCTACTGAGAAGTAAAAAGATCAGATGGTTTTAGATTTTAGAATGTGAAGGAAAGTAATGTACAAGAAAGTATATGAGCTCAACTGCTTAATTGATTGAGGAATGAAAGGGAAGAGGTTGAAGCTATATATACACAGATGGAGTGATCGAAGCTTTAAGGTTAGGGTTAATTGCGTTTGGACTTTGGATGCAGGAGATAGGCACGTGGAGATATGTGCCCTAACGTTTGACGAGTGTGTCATACCCGTGAGAATAAATCCTAGGTGGATGCCTTGGTGGCAGCTCACATGAAGCACTTGATTCTAAATCTCATAAAGCAAACATATCGAATCTATGTGGACATGTGTAATGGTTTGGGAGCTAGTGGTGGGAGAAGAAACTTTGAAGTGTATTTGAGTGATCCATAATGATGAGGATCGCATGCTACTTTGCCCAACCCTTTTTTCTTATCAGTTAGTTTTGTATTTTGGGTCCGTGGTATGACATTTATGTGACTGTTTTTAAAATTAACTCTGGGAGTATACACTTTTGCCCAAGCTTGAAAACTGAGTGTATATATATTTAATTCTTTTTTTTTGGTCGTGAGTGTATGATTACTTCTGTTTTGGATTATTTTGTCTATTTGGGCCGATGATGTGCAGGTGAGGTATGACGCATACCATACACAGGCCATTTAGCCACACTTTATAAAGTGTGCAGGGTGCATACATGGTGTGTGATAAACTATAATTCACTTGGTGTGGGATAGAAAGAAACGTCTATTTATTCCTTCACTCAGTTTTTGTTTTTTGACCTAAAATTAAAACAAATTAAAAAAAAAAAGTTTCGAAGTGTATGTCCATTTCCTAATTTATGAATGAGTCATTTTTCGAAATTCAATTAGTTAGTCATCAAGATGATTTAGGTAGCAAATGGAGATGTGTTGAACATGATGATGAGATACTTAGCTTTCATATCAATTTAGTATAATTAATTTGCATGTATTAATTTAACAAAGTAGTAATGCATACATTATTATTTTTTTTAGAAAAGTTAAGTACTTCAGAAATATGTTTTTATTCTTTGCTATATCATTCATAAATGGCAATTGCTAATAGGATGAAATGGCGTTCTTAAATCATGTATATAATCTCACTTAATAAGAAAAGGACTTGCATAGTTGTTATATATCATTAAATAAATAGATTAATTACATCCTACAGGTTGACAGTACTACTTTGAATTATTTCTCCTCTCTAAAGACTTCTTAAAGTCTCAATCGTAGTTCCATTGGGACGAGCAGCTCAGCTTCTGTACTTTATTCTGCTGAGATTTTTTATCTCCTTTTCAGGAATCTAACTAGTGAATTCACTCTAATTACCTCTTCTCTGTATAACTTTATTGGTGTATAGTCAACATTGTATTACAGTGATAGTTATAAACACAAAGCTGTTAATCATGCTAATCAATAAAGCAGGTCATTCATTCAGTTACTCAATCAACTTGTTCAAATGTGTCTTGGTGATTTTGTATGCTATTCTTCTTTAGACTCATTGAATTTATACACACAGGAACATGAGATAATTGCTAGATGGATATGGTTATGAAATGAATTCACGCTTCTTCCCTAGGAAACCAGAATCGGTCCTTATTTACAGGGACATCTGTTTGAGGCATTAACCCAGAAAATGAGGTGGGATATGAATGTAATCAAGCAAGTAACCTTTTCCTTCTTTGACATTCTGCAGTTGAAGATTTATAACACTCCTGAATTGGAATATCCCAAATATCAAATATTGAAAATGACAACAATTTTGAGGTCTACTTGTCATTCATATGAAGTTACATGTTATCGCCTTTGATGTAGTATCCATTCATCTCTAGCGTACTAGTCTTCATCACGAGCAAATAATAAGTCATTCCCTTTTTGTGAATGTTCAACTGCATATTTTGTGAATGTTCAACTCCATCAAAAAGTAGTTTTTCAGTTGTTTACTCTATTGCGATTTTAGCTCACTTTGTCAACATTGCACATGCATCAATTACAAGCTAAACAAAAAGATGGTGTTACAAAATAATTAATATGCTTCAGTACTCAATTAACTTCTATACTTACACTATGCCATATTCAAGATTTTTTTTCTAATGATATACGTAACCGTTTTAGAAAGTATAATCTATTCACAGAGAAACAGACGGTAGTAGAATCAAATGGAGAGACAAGTCATTATGGTCTGCTTGCTAAAACTTTAGTGATTTGCGGGCAAGCTGGGTTAGTTTTCTTTTATCAAATATAACTAGTTTTGTGCTGAGACCTAATGATGCATGTGTGTTAATAATTCCCCTACAAATTAAGGGCTTGTTTGTTTTGCTCCCAAAAGTATTTTCGAACAAAGTAAAAAAGCTCTTACTTTCTATAAAAGTGCATTGGAAAGATACATTCTTATTATACTAACATTGAAATCCAAACAAGCACTAAATATATTTATATCGGAGGAAGTCTATAAGGAACTGTCCGTGCTAATTCATCTATTCTTGAATTAACTCAAGCTATTGTTGCCGAATTTTCCGAATCATCAATCCAAATAGTTCTTCGATTAGACAACATAAATAAATAAGCATTGTCTCTTGAATTTTGCAATTTTTGGAAATTTTGAAGCAATTTTGTTTTATGAAGATCTAACTACAACTTAAGTTCATGGTATAGACTCTATGATCCGGATGTATGTTGATTGAGAAAATTCTTATATACTTTGCAGAGGAACAGTGGAGCAAGAGCTTCTTCTTCCCTCCACTTGAATTCTAATCATAAAACACTCAAAAGTGGGAAAGAGAAAAAATAATAAAGAAATAATATGTGATTGTAATGCAGTGCATTCTCAGGTACAGATAAAAAAAAAATCTGCAACGTAAAGATATGAGTTGTCTCAATTAATTGAAGACATGTAGAGTGAGTTTTGTGTGATGTATCATGCAACTGGTTCACCCATGATACACTATAGACAAGTTCATCCCTTGTTCTCCCTTATTAGCGTCCCTACCCTTTGGCCACCGTGTAGCTGAACATGTCGTGTTGCCTCCACGATACCACTTGCATTGTTGTTGATTGCCAGCTAGCTCAGGAAACGATGCATAGCGACAAACAGGGCGAGAATGACTTTCTTCTCCTCTAGGTCCCTTTCGCACCATGGTCGCTCGTGTCCCCCCCGCTTCTCCTCCTCAATGGGTTTGGACGCGAAGGATCGACTTTGCAGAAATGGAATGCTCCTTGACACCTAAATTGGAGACTCTAACGAGCTCCTTCTTCTTGTCGCAGTTCGACGTTGTGACAGTGATGGTGAAGGAGGGATTGTCAATTGGTAGTGACAGTGGTGGATACACCAAGCGAGGACAAAACCAACAACCATGAACACAGGAAGCAACAACGAGAAGGATGATATATAGAGTTGGAAGTAATAAAAGAAGCGATGGTGGGTGGTGTCTTGGTGGGCGGTGTGGCAATGAGTGGTCTTGACTGATGAGTGTGATGTTTGAAAACAAGGCCATTGCAAATTTGGTTCAAGGTTAGGCAGCTATTTGGGTGGTGACACAAAGGAAAGGGAGGCTTGCGGTGGCTAAAATAGTGGAGACCATTGGGATGATGGCGCAGGGTTGATGGTGGGGCTATTTGGGAGAGAGGTTATTTTTCAGTAAATGTGTATGGTACACCATATGTGATTTGGGGTATGATATACAACTCCACATGTCAACTTCTTAATTTATATCTTCATGTGAAGATTTTATTTTTGTCTTCATGAGAGAGCCCCTCCTTGTAAGGTAGAGTAGAGAAAATTATATTTCTTTCATAGAGTATAAAAGAATGACTCCTTGGATGAATATGCTTGGATTGATCATATAAAAATGTATATAAAATTGTAATAATAGAAGGAGAGAAATTGCATATTCTACAAGAACCCAACTTTGAGGTTTGAAGAGGAGGAGGAGGAGGAACTGATATACATCTTGTATTCTATATCTATGACATGATATAATACTTAGGGTTTCTCGGCTTTGTTGGTCCAAACTTTAAGCTGATGTTGTTTCCCATGTTGCAATGGCCTCTTAAGAGGAATTATTATTCTCAATTATTTCAAGATCTAATCTAGCCTTTTCAATTTCTCTTTCTTTTCTCAAAGAAATATGCAAAGATTTTAATATAAAAATTAAGTATCTAAATAACAAGTGCCTTCTTTTTACATCAAGAAAAGGCCAATGATCATGTTTGGAGACTTGATTCATATTTCCCTCGCCTAAACCTCCCCTTTATCCTTTACTGCTACACATCCTAGTCATTATTATATATAAAAACCATCAATTTGTTATAGCTCAAATCTAAAAGCTTAAAGCTTAAGCATTTGGGATAAATGATTTCATAATTTGATATTAGAGTCTCTATGACTAAAAAGTCTAGGATTTGTTTCTTGTTACCTCTATTTTTTTAATAAAATAATTAAATTTCAAGACAATCAAATATGAGTACTCTATACATTATTCATGATTCAAGCTCAAAAGTGGTATTCTCATAAAGTAATGTATTAGATATAAAATCATTAATGTGTCATAATTCCATAGTTTAAGTTTTTGAAAGAAATAGTTTTATAGTATCGTTACAATATAGCAATGTTATTATGTTTGGTGGAAGCTACATCTACATTCTTAGCAATGAAGCCTATATTACATTGCCTTCTTTACAGGGAAAGAGTATGGGAATGAATTTCCATAAGTGGCAACCCAAAGCTAAACTCATGTAGTTAAGATACAGCACATTTTTAATTAACCATTAGGTCAATCTATTGGGTTCTACTAATCTTCAAATTTACCATTTAATTGGCAAATATGTCTGAATTACAATAGACCGATGAACAAATTTTGTCGGTAATATACAGAAAAGAAAACGTAATATATCACCAAAAATTTCTTATAAAATGTGCTACCAATTACATATATAGTTTTGATGGTCAACAAGTTCTATACATTTTGGCTGCACCTTCATTTTGTAACTTCCATCACCCCCATTCACTTTCTGGACATAGAAGTTTATGTTGTTTTTGGCTTCCTAATTTCTCAAGTGTCATTATTCGTAACCGTAAGAGATGAGCAAGAGCTAGACTTTTAATTTGTTTAGTATCTTTCTCCCATATTATATTTAGATTTTTGCCAGTAAAGGAAGCAACCAAAGTTTGCTTATATTTTGTCAATGCCTTAATTTGCTGGCCTCCACCAATAAACTAATAATCTATGGTTACCATGTTCAATAATGTTCGGATTCTTCTCACTACGCTTGTTCTCACTGTTACGAAACAAACTAATTAATTCTGCCACAATTAAATTACGCTCAGCAAAATTGACTACTCTCAAATTCAATAATCTAGGTTCGCATCAGCATGAGACGACAGGGGAGAAATGAAAAAAGAGGCACATGTGAGAAGCATCTTAACTTGTATCCTTAGGACCAGCCAGGCAAAAGCTCTCTCTCATGTCATTGTCACGTGGGCTGTATTATCGGTCAGAAACGATCGGAATTGTAGGTGGGGCTTCTCCATTCTGGATCATGTGGACCAAACACTTTGTTTGGGGCTGTGTTTTTCAATACAATAATGGGCTTAAATCTCCATTAATAGGGAAGAGATGCATGACGAGAGAAATATAGAATCTCGTAATATTTTCACATTAAAATTGCAATTTTTTAATTTAATTGAAAGTTACATATTTTTCATCAAAAATAAACTTACGATTTTTTGATAAATTTAAAAGTAATTAACTTATCTAGGTCATATAATTTTGGGAAATCAAATGTAAGAGGATTGACTCGTCAAGAGGAGAACAAAAAAAAAAAAAAAAGTAGGAGCATTCGGGAGCCTGTTATTCTTTTCGTTTAAATATTTTTGTTTATTTTTTAATTCAACTGATTTTTTACTATAAAAATTGATAAATTATTAATTTTTTTAAAATTCTATTTTATCTTTTGAAACCTTCATTGAATTAAATAATAAAATAGCAATAGTTTAAGTATTATAACAGGAAAGAATTTAATTAAATAATCAACAACAAACTAGATGACATGGTAAGCAAATCTTAATAATCTTATTCTTTACCAGAAAAAATGAGATCAAATTTTTTAAAACTCTACATTGAGAATACAAAACCTTTATGATAAAGTGAATAACACTACCTTTCCTTGCAATTATATATATGTATGGTAAAATTGTTATTAATTAGAGTTTTTGAGATTTGTTAAAATTACATGGCTCCCGAGTTATCAATAGGTCTTTAATTAAGCAATTATAAGATAGCGTGTGACGTGAATATAATAATTAATAATAAAATTATACTATTTATCAATTTTTGACGCTAGATGATAAAAAAGATCTCTTTTTCTATTATATGTGGATAAAACTTATAATCATAGTCTATAATAAAAAAGAATGTGCATGTCATACTCTATATCTTTTTTCACCTAAAGTAATGAATTAATAACTAGGAGAGATTAGAATAATTTTAATAAATTAATTTTATGCATCTTTAAGAGAGTTTTTTTTTATTCTTATAAAATTTAAGATACTAATTCCTTTTAGTTATATTTATAGATAAAAATGAGCCATGTATTTCGCTAACTCAAAATTTTAAAATCTATTAAATAAAAAATTAAATCACAATAGTTAATTATACAAGGTTACTAGTACTCATGGATACCAAAAGGAAAAATGTATTTTTAATAATAATTTTATAAATATAAAGATGTCAAATAATGTAATTACTATCGGCCAATATTATTTGTCCAAAAATATTAAAAATATGAATATAGGAAAATTATAAGGTGGATCTCAAATTTTGAGGTCCATCATAGACCCCTTAATATTAACCATTGAATGATTATAATTTTTGTTCAATTATTTGATCTAATCTATACTATATATAAAAGGAATTCCTCCCTTTTGGTGTCTAAATTTTAAATTTCTCAAAATGTTCATAATATAAAAGTCAAGGGAAGTTAAAACAATTGAAGGAAATTATAAAAGTTCTAAAAAGGTAATAAATTTTTTAAAATAATAAATAAATAAATAAATAAACAACACATTTGAATTTCTTTTAAAAAAATGTGAATTGACAGATATGTAAGTATCTGCCAATTTACTAGTAACTAATAATGGGGGTCTATAATAGACTCAAAAAATATTAAGAGCATGTTTGATTTAAATTTTCAATTTTCAGTTTGAGTTAATGTTCATTTTAGTCCCTGACATTTCACGCGTGAATCATTTTAGTCCCTCACTTTTAAAATGAATCAATTTGGTCCCTCACATTTATAACTGTGAATCAATTTAGTCCCTCACATTTTAAAAGTGAATCAATTTAGTCCCTCATATTTATAATTGTGAATCAATTTGGTCCCTCACAGTTATAAATGTGAGGGACCAAATTGATTCACTTTTAAAAGTGAGGGACTAAAATGACTCACACATAAAATGTCAGGGACTAAATGACTTACGCATGAAATGTCAGGGACTAAAATGAGTATTAATTTTTTCAGTTTCATTTTCAGTTTTTCAGAATTTATGAAAAAAAAATTAAAAATTTTAAAAATTAAAATTTATAATTTTTAAAACTTTCAATTTTCTCTTCACAAATTCTAAAAAAACTGAAAATAAAAATTAAAAATTAAAAACCCAAAACAAAAAATGGCCTGCGAGATCTCCCATCCCATCTATGAAAACGCGGCATGTTGTGCACAAGAAGTGAGAATAAACATCCACAGGATCACACTCTGCCAAAGGAAAAACCAGAAGAAGTGGTGAGAGCGCGTGAGGTGCGAAGACAATGGTATCTTGCGTGATTTGTTTTGTATCAAAAAATCAAATTCAAATAAGGAAGAGAAAGACCAGTCAAACGAGTCGGACGGTAAATAATGGTGCCATGCCAACCAGAAGGCAATAATAATGCAAAACGCGATTGCGCCAGCCGCCAGCTTCAAGCCACCAAACAAGAACGAGTCTCCATTTTGTTCTACATACTTTGCCTTTCACTCCTCAAACTCTTCTTTTTGTCTAGAACTAGAAAGGACTTAAGATCAGTATCACCATGAATATTTAGCACCAATAAAAATTAATTATACATATAAACGAGCTTTAATTTTTACACATTCTATTCACTTTGTTCAATTTTAAGGCCCCTATGTTTTTTCTACATGTTTTTGTTTATGTATATATACAAAAAATTTATACTCACCTAGTTTTAATTTTATAATTGCATTTGAGCTCTTCTTCCTTTTTTTATAACTAAATTTTGTAAACCTTAATTTTTTTAAAGACAATATCCAAAAAAATTATTTGTACTTATTCATTAAAATAATATCATAAAAATATGAAATTAATTTTAATTCACTATTAAAGTATTTTATAGTATTAGTCAAACATATTTAATGATGTGATTATATATAATTAAAGATTATATGAAAAATCTAACACTAGAAGTGCATTAGACTTAATTTCCTCACCCAAAAAAAGGACCTAATTTATATATTTCTTATTTTACAAATAAATAAAATTTTCTTGTTATTTTATTTATTCGAATTTCTTGTCATATTAGATTTAAATTATTCTTGTTAATCTAACACTAAAACTAACATTATATTAGAGATACTTTCAACACTTTTAATTACATTAGCATTGATTTTTTTAATTTTTTATATCTATATAAATAGAAAATGCTATAATAATTAAATATACAAATACATTTATCATATTTGCAATAAACTAAACTAATTATAAAGTTATTACTTATTTATTTAAATTTAAATTTTATATTTTCATATTAATTTCATTCTAGTTTTGTTTATGACATTATAATTGTTTCCTGTTTTATAGTTCTTAACAATCATTATTATTATATATTTTCGTATTACATAAAAAAAAAATTATATATTTTCGTAATCGTGACTCCGACTCGTGTCGTATTCAGACTTTATACGTAAATTAAATTCTAACCCGTCAAATGTTTTTTCAGCGAATTCCATTTCGCCCGACATTACCAACAATTTTTCTGGTTCAATTTAAAACCTCGTAATCCCTTTGATCCAAAAATCGAGCCAAATCTATGAATGTAATTCCTCTGTCATCAAAATTTTCTTTGTGACTAGTAAAAAAGTTAGTACTATGTTAATAAATAAATCACCTTCATTATTCCTCTTCGGTCTTGCTTAGCTGTTTCTCTCTCTCTCTTACTCTCACAATCACCTCTCTTCTCTTCTCTTCGGCAGCTACATTCCTCTGATCTCTATTCTCTGGTGGCTTTGATTTCCAAGGTACAATTTTTGGAACTGGGCTCTCTCTCTCTCTCTTTTTCTTTTCTAGATTACGTTTTTTCCATGCTTGCGAATTCTATTCGCACAATGTTAGTGTTATGTTATGTTATGTAGATGCTTCGCTTCCTTTGCTTTTTTTTTTTTTATTTTAATGTGCTTCTCTTATTCTTCTTTGTTTCATTTGTATCTAACTACAATCGGCTTCCTCACACTTTTGGAGAAATTTAAATCTTGTTTTGAATCAATGACCCCCCCCCCCTTTTTCAAAAAGGAAAAAAAAAGTAATAATAATAGCATAATTTGATGTAATTATAATCTGCATGCATGTGGATGAATGGATAGATGTCAAATTCTTAGCTGGGATTTTCTGGGTTTGCGATATGGAGAGAATAACCAAAATGGGTTTGAATACATATGCGTGTTATTTCATTATTTCTTTATTTAATTATTTTTGAAAAAAAAAAGTGCTTTTTCTCCGGTTCAGAATGTGTGTATCTGGTCTTTCCAATTTCGCTGACCTTGTTCCCATATACAATCTATTTTCACTTCCACCTGATTTTCATGCTCTGATTGCTCTGTGTCTCTAAATTAGAGAAAGCAAGTGCTTTTTTTTTCCCTGTTAATAAAAATTTTTTTTTTTTGTAATGTGCTTTAAAAGAAATTCTCACTGGAAAAAACGATCTTTAGGAGGGACTTTTGTTCTATGCATAAAAGCTGTTTGTGATGATCTTTTTTATGTTTTATTGTTTTTCATTTAAGCAAGTTTATCTAGCCAACATGGATTCAACTTTTCTGACAGGGGAAAAATGAGTGATGCAAAACCAGATGCACCCTTGATGCCACCATCATCTAGGAACCTTCCTGATTTCAAGAAGTCTGTGAAATTGAAGTATGTCAAGCTTGGTTATCATTACCTCATCACTCATGGAATGTACCTCTTTCTTTCCCCCCTTGTGGTGCTGATTGCTGCCCAGCTCTCCACTTTCTCCCTCAAAGACCTTTATGATCTTTGGCAGCATCTGCAATACAACCTGATATCTGTTATTCTTTGCTCAACCCTCCTTGTTTTTCTGTCCACCCTCTACTTCCTGACCCGTCCCCAGCCTGTTTACCTTGTCAATTTCGCCTGTTACAAGCCTGAGGAATCTCGGAAATGCACAAAAAGGATATTTATGGATCAGTCCCAGCTGACCGGTTCTTTCACAGAGGAAAATCTTGAATTCCAGCGGAAGATCCTTGAGAGGTCTGGCCTTGGGGACTCCACTTACCTTCCAGAGGCTGTCCTCAACATTCCTCCCAATCCTTCCATGAAAGAAGCTAGAAAAGAAGCTGAGGCTGTGATGTTTGGAGCTATTGATGAGCTGTTTGCCAAGACCTCTGTGAAGCCTAAAGACATTGGAATTCTTATTGTAAATTGTAGCCTGTTCAACCCAACTCCATCGCTCTCTGCAATGATTGTCAATCACTACAAGCTTCGAGGGAATATAAAGAGCTACAACTTAGGTGGGATGGGTTGCAGTGCTGGGCTGATCTCAATTGATCTTGCCAAAGATCTTCTCCAGGCCCATCCCAACTCCTATGCATTGGTCATTAGCATGGAGAATATCACATTGAATTGGTATTTTGGAAATGACCGATCAAAGCTTGTTTCAAACTGTTTGTTTCGAATGGGAGGAGCTGCAGTTCTGCTTTCCAACAAAAGCTCTGACAGGAGAAGGTCCAAATACCGATTGGTCACCACTGTTCGCACTAATAAGGCTGCTGATGACAAGTGCTTCAGCTGTGTTACCCAAGAAGAAGATGCCAATGGCAAGATTGGTGTTACATTGTCAAAAGATCTGATGGCAGTTGCAGGTGATGCATTAAAAACCAACATCACTACACTAGGGCCTCTAGTGCTTCCAACATCTGAACAGCTGCTGTTCTTCGCCACATTAGTTGGGAAGAAACTTTTCAAGATGAAGATCAAACCTTATATTCCCGATTTCAAGCTCGCCTTTGAACATTTTTGCATCCATGCTGGAGGGAGAGCTGTTTTGGACGAACTGGAGAAGAACTTGCAGCTATCTCCTTGGCATATGGAGCCATCGAGGATGACACTTTATCGTTTCGGAAACACCTCTAGCAGTTCACTTTGGTATGAACTGGCTTACACAGAAGCCAAAGGGAGGATCAAGAAGGGAGATAGAACATGGCAAATAGCATTCGGTTCTGGATTCAAGTGCAACAGTGCGGTGTGGAAGGCTCTCAGGACCATCAACCCAGCCAAGGAGAAGAACCCTTGGATGGATGAGATTCACCACTTTCCAGTGGATGTTCCAAGGGTATCCACCATCTGAACCACGAAATTTTTTAAAATATTTCTGTATCAGAAAATTAGGTGGTAGCTGTAAGTTGTTGAACTGGTGAAATTCTCTTACTGAGCTACTATCAAACAAACTTTACTGTCTTCAGAGTTGGTATTTAGGGAAATGTATTCTGCTTTCAGGCTCATTAGTGGTAGGTCTTGGCTTAGGGGCAGATTTTGTCAAATCTAATTGAGTTATTGGCTGGTGCTTGAGCTTTTGATTGCTGTGAGTGAGCTGTATGTTTCTCAGGAATATAACTATGATTGGTCTGGACTGTGGTGGTGAAATGCGTGGTGCATCTGAAATGCAATTCCAATTCTCAACTGTGGTTTCTCTAACTAGATTGGACATGAACGTTTCCGTTCTTTGGTGTGTTGTTGCTAGGTCGATATATTCTTGATTTAGCATCTTGTACTAGCATTTTAACACAATTCATGAGCTAGTTTTTCCGGGGCATGACAGTTGCCTGTCACTTATTTGAAGTACATGGCCATATTGCACTATTCATTCTTTCTTTTGTCTATAAGGTGTTTTCGTAATAGTGATGTGTGTCTAAGGTAGTAGCATGCATTGATGCATACAAATGGTAGAATGCCTTCTAGCAATTTTTATTCTCTGGTTGGGTGGAGTTTCTCAAAGAGGAAACCAAATATGCTAGAATTCTTTCCTCCCCCAGCTATTCTTTCTTTCTCAAATCTCAAGTAAAGGAACACTTTACCGGTTTGTTTCCCACACTATGGCTTGCGTGTCAGCTGCAATCCCAATTGGGGTAATCTGTTTGACTTTTTGGTTCTGAAGCAATGCAAGCAAAATAGGCAAAAAAAAAAACTCCTTATTTTTTATTTTTTCCTTCTCTCTCAATACTCTTGTTTCTGATAAGCCTGTTGTTGTAAGCATATAAAAACCCTTTGAAGACCAGGTACTCCTTTTTGTTTCCAATCCTTTCTTTTGGAAGGTCTTTATTATGTGAAATATAAAATATAAAATTGAAGCAAAATTCCAAACAATGATTTTTATTTTACAAAAAATTATATCCTCCAGAAAATGCTCAGATATCGGCTTTACTCTTAATCAAGTTTTTGCATTCCTTTTTACGAGATTGTTCCAACTTTTTTATTTTGATGGAACGCAACTCCGAATAATAAGGAATTAACAACTAATGTGTGAATATGTGAATATCTATATCATTGAGTGCAACAAGCTGTCGTTTACCGGACTCGATCATATCAGTTATCACAGTCAAAGACAACATTCCCCACAGAAATATCATACCACAATCATCACTAAAATTTTTACTATCAGCAGAGTCTAACACTTGTTTATAGGGATCAGGGAGGCATATGGATAAATGATGATATGATTACTTTTATATTTTAAAATTCATAGTATTATGAAATATTAATAAAAAAATAAAATAGTTGAAAGATATTGCGATAAATCTTTCATTTAATTTCTCATATTTTAAAAACATCCCAACTATAGGAAACTTAATGATGATAGTTTCCTCCAATACCTTCTCCAAACTCCTCCATCCAAACTCGGTTAATAAATACCCAAATCGAAAATGAAGTTTTCTATTTACAAGAAAGGAGAAATTTTCCTGCCACGTGACAGAAAATGGAGATAGATAGCTAACAGGAATATTTCTTGCTTCCAATTGGAGACATGCAGGAGGGCTGCAACCGTGGAACCCACAAACATTTAAAGGTAATGATTTGAATAAAGGAGGAACAACCGATTGCCACTGTTGAGAAGTTGCAACCTTTAGAGCATACTTGCGTGTTAGGTAAGGAATTCAACTACAGGACGAGATATACAAAGATTCATTTCATAACACGCATCAACACCACATGTGATGAATAATGATGATAAAATAGCAAATTCCAATATACTGAAGGAAAACGACATCATCCTCAACTAAGATTAGTACCATGCTAAGCAGAGAAACAGAAGATCAAGCATATTGATAATAATAATAATAATAATAATAAACAGCAACTTTAACCATAAATAGGCAGGCCCTACTGTTCTAGCAAAGAGCATCTAACAGATCCACAATTAGTAGAGACAGAAATTTCCCATCAAGCAATCTACTCCTTAGAAGACTTGTTGATTAGAGATTTGTGAATATGAGGAATAACACCACCTCCAGCAATTGTTCCTTTTATAAGGGTATCCAGTTCTTCATCACCACGGATCGCGAGCTGTAAATGCCTGGGAGTAATACGCTTTACCTTGAGATCCTTGCTAGCATTCCCAGCCAGCTCCAGAACTTCAGCAGTCAGATACTCCAAGATAGCAGCAGAGTAGACAGCAGCTGTGGCCCCAACTCTTCCATTAGCTGTGGTCCTTGACTTTAGAAGCCGGTGGATACGACCTACTGGGAACTGCAGAATACATTATAGGAGAAGCTCACAAAAGACAAGAACATGCAGCTCACGAGTTAGGTTACTTGCCTGGGGTTATAGATAGCTAGCTAATGCAGCATTCTAAGAAAATTTACCCAATTCAGCTGACAAACTTAGACATCATCAACAACAAAAATATGGCAGAACACTCTACTAGCTTGACATGAAGAAATTATGTGAACCCAATGAGGTAATGAAGTTTCAATGAATTCTCATAGTTTAGCTCCTACATAGTCCATACAAGATAACAGGAAGGCAAAATTCCGAAAATAAATAAATTAAACTTCAATTTTACAAGACAAATGCATTTTACCCCAAGCAACAACTAACCGATGGTAGAAATTAAAGCATTCCAAGAGCCAACCATTTAAATTGATAAATGTAACAGAATAAGGTAAACAAAAACTGCTACAACCCAATTAACAACTTTAAACAGTGATTGATGGACTTTTCAGTCCAAACAATCAAGAAGCAGACTGCACATCAAGTAAAGAAAAAAAAAGAAGATAAATTTCTTTTGTAATCAACACCTAGAAAATGGAAGCCGACGTTCATAATCTAGATAGTAGTAGTAGAATATTCAGGTGGGAAGAATATGCCCCGGTTAGTCTCAAAAATTCAAAATGCAAATCACATGCTAGCGCACACAGTAAATGTCTAAAATAACAGCATTTGTAGCAGGGGCATTCAACCTCATGAACCCAAAATCAAACAGCCTGGTAGCTTCGCAGATCAAAACCATGCTAAAAATTTATCAAGAACACAAAAGTCACAAACAACCGATGGGGTTTGTACACTCCTGACGAAACCTTCCAGATAACAAAAACTATTTTACGTCAACAAATAGAAACCAAATGCCCTAAAAGGAACCCAAAAAAAAAAAAAAAGACAAAGGCTGAGGTCGTTACAACGGCAAAACCGACAACAACGTTAAATTAGGGGAAAAAAAAAAAGAAACAGAATTAAAGAATCGAGGCAATGCAAGATTAGCGGAAGGGAAGGAGATTAAACGGAATGGAAGGAAAAGGGAGAAAGGAGTTGAAGAGAATGAAAGATCTAACAAGATAAGAGGAAGAGGGAGAGGGAGTAGGTGGGGGGGAACCTGAAGGCCGGCACGAGAAGAACGAGAGATGGGTTTCTTCTTGTCCTTGTCTTTGCTGCTGGCGGCGGAGGTTTTGCCTGTTATCAACCCCTTCGCTCCCTTTCCCGACATCTTTTTCCCGCCAAAACAAAACCAAAATACCACGATGTCGCAGATTGCAGAGACAGACAGAGGGGGGGCAAGTGCTCTCAAAACTCAGTTACTCTCCAAAAACCAAAAGGGGGATTTGATTTCAGGATCAGGATCTTAATCCCTCGCTCCTCCTCTCTCTCTCTCTCAATGACGACCACCATATTTATTCCACCCATACTTCTTCTACCCTCCTACTTCTCTTAAATTACATACACTACCATTCTCTTCACTCAACCCTACTTTTTTTATATCCCGAAATTACATTCATGCCCCTCCATAATTTCACCACGGTTTCGCAGTTAACCTCCTCTCCAACACTAGAGTCGTCAAAACGGATTAAGATTTGGGGTTCGACTCGGCCCAGCTGATGACTGTTGTCTTCTTTTTTGAGCTCAAATAATGAATGGGCTGGGTCGCTAAAAATTGTTGCTCACATGAAAGTGGACTGATTTGGCCTAACCCATATAATCTGTAAGTTAAGGGGGTTCGGATCAATATAATCCAGCTTGGTTTTCAACTTCTGATCAGCATCCCATGGTGGGCAAACTTGAGCCACTTTGATAGCTTATCAGGCTGGCCCATCTTGGCAACACTTTTCGGGATTATGACTCAACAACTTTTTCTTTTTTCTTTTGTATTTGTTATATTATTAAGTCTACTTGTTTGTGCTTCTTTTGAAAAAAAAAATTGAAAAATTAGGTTGGTTGTTTGTTTGTGTTTCTTAAGGATAGAATTAGAAAATAAATTTAATTTTAATGCATTGATATTGTGAAAATTATTTACACAAACTAGGGATGTTTACAGTTTGGTTTGGTTCAGTTTTGAGGTAAAAATTAACCAATCCAAACAATAAATCTTATTTCAGTTCAGTTCAATTTTATTATTTTTGAAGGACCAACCCAATTTAGGTTTTTAGTAAAAGTTTTACAAAATATTAAAAAAGTTACTATTACTGACGTTAAGTTGGACTAATTGTTATTATAAAATGATATAATTATAAAATCTAAGTTAATCTTTAAAAGTTATGCTAATATGTAATACTACTAACATAGAAGTTAAACAAAGAATAAAAGATTTGAACAAAAACCAAGTTGATTAAATTAAAAGAATTCATATATAATTGAAAATCCAAAATATTTAGTCAAACTATGATGAACATATAGATATGGATAAGAAATTTTTTTAAGTAAAAAATTTTATATATATATATATATATATATAATTATTTATGTAATATATTTTCACTTCTGTTTGATTTGGTTCGATTTTGGAAATAACAACTAAAAACCAATCAATTTGGTTCAATTTTCACATATTAATAGCCAATTCAAACCAATTTATTTTGGTTTTGATCAATTTGATTTTTTTTTATCTATTATTCTTTCTATCACTTTATCTTTAATTTTTTCAAGAAGATCACTGTCAACCTTCCTATTTACTTAAAATTTTATATCTTTAATTGTAATTTTATAACCAAAAAAAATACTCTTATATTTGTCATATTTAAAGAATTTTACAACTTCTAATTATGATAAGATGTACTTATATAACTACGCCCGACTGTAAAACAATTTTCTATTTTACTTCTTTTCTTTTAATCCTGATTTTATCTTTGATGTACATTTTTAATAAGCTTAGCCAAATGGCCCAATTAACTACAACTTTTATCTTGTCTTCTAATTCTTTTATATTTCTTGTTTCCATCTTTTCCATTCATTATAACATTAAGTTCTTTGGAAAAAAAATATTTTCAGGTTATTATAGTTATTTGATGATGATTTAATAATTACAATGAAGAAAAAATCTGAAGAGGAAAACAAATGAATAAAACTACACGATTGGCTTTAAAAATGAGTGTTATAATAGATTTGTCAAGTTGTAATAGAAAAATGACAGTTTGACTCTTTGGTTTAATCACGTGCATAAGTTAATCCGTTTAAGGGACCTGTGTGTTAAATTTGGAAATGAAATTTTATGTTTTGTTATATCTTTGTTAAGGCAGGGAATTTCAGGGACAAATTTGTTAAACACAAGTTTTTTGGTACAAACATGTTTTATTCAAAATAAAATGTCAAAAACTATTTGTGAGAAGAATGATTTTATGTTTTGGGGTTTGACACAACAGGGTAAGGATAGCCAGAGTGATGGCAGTATTATCGAAGCATAAATGTGATTGCACCCTCACCAATCTAATTCCTAATTTGCCTGAAACATTATACTGCATTTTTATTTTTATTTTTATTTTTTTCGTAGAGATACTGCACAGAATAGAGTAAATACAAGTTTCTTTGTAAATAATCTGAGTCCAACAACTTTTTCTCCTATGAGTAAAAAGTCATCATCTCACCCTAAATTTTCATAAAACAAGGATTTCAAGTTGCAAACCTCTAATCATGTTTAGATACAGACTTTATTTCGATTCATTTAACATGATTAACGAATTTAATAGATACAACCTACCTTCCAACCATTTATTATGATTGACAAAATAATGTAGAATTACATTTCAGTTCCACATAATTTTCAATGTCAACCTATAATTTTAACCAAAATAACATCAACCAAACTTTGTGCTACTACTACTAACTAGTATCAACTGCATAATCAAAATTTCAAATAACGTCATAATATCTCGTCATAAATTACATTTACAATCAAAAGTATTAAAGTCTACATAATTTTTAATAATTTTGCAAATGATGTTTCTAGGTCTCTTTCTACCTATAGTTGTTAGCCTCCCTCATATATAATCAACCGTTTTCACTAGATCCTCTAAAAGCCCTTATTATTCACACATCCAAACCACCAGTACCTATGGTAAGAAATTTGAACGAAACTTGAAACTAAGAAAAAATAGAAGAAGAAAGAGAGAGAAAATCATATTCCAGTGATCCAATCCATAATTTGCAAAACTATTCAAAAACAACCTAATAGAGTGAAGCCACTTCAATGGCCTTGATTCTTTAACAAGTATACCACGTCATTTCCTATATCTCAAAAACTCCCCATAATAGAGCTGAAACGAAAGCAATCATAAAGCTTCTAGTTCAGTTCAGTAAATGTCCAACACAGTCTAAGACTTGCAAAATGTAGTTTACTTTCACGTATATAACTAGGCACTTCATCTATGTAATGCCGGCACTCTGCCAGACAAAACAAGGGATTATTAGCATCATTCCTCCCCTGCCTCTTCCTTTTCTTTGGATTTCCCCTCATCTGCAATATGAAAACCCTCAATCTTGCGTGAAACCTCATCTGCAGCTACCTTCACCTTTTCAATTGATCCGTTTGCCAGTAATACCTCCGATTCATCATGAGTCAATGGACCTGTCTGCCATATTCTGATGGTTCCATCCTCAGATCCTGAAGCATATGATTCTCCTCCAGGAGAGAAACGGACACAGTGGACAGGACCATGGTGGCCCTTGTTGCATGCTGTCATCCATATAAATCATCAAAACATTCATACACACAACACAAGAAGTTCAAGAGAACAAATGGTCACTAACTCACCAATCTCATTGCCTGTATGGAAATCAAACACATGAACCCACATATCTTCTCCCCCAGCAATGAACTTGTTCCCATACTTTGGCTCCAAGGAAGCTGACTCCACAGTACAAGGCATGTCATAGCTCTTTACCAATCCATAGCTGAAAAACAAAAGGTTATATCAACGAACAAGCTATGCAAATTTTGTTGAAGAAAGTAGCCATCAAAGCTTGGTACTTACTAGTTTGCATCCCAAAACTTCACAGTAGAACCATCAGCGGTTGTAATATAACGGCCATCCTGACTCACTTCAGCACTTGTAACAGATGACTTGGTTTCGAGTGTCTGAACTATTTTACCGCTTCTTATATCCCACAACCTGTCAAATATTAACTAGATTCAGTGCAACAGATAGCATCCAATGTCTGATAGATTTATAAACAAACAAGAAAGCTAATAAATAAAATTTACAGCCAAAGACATGATATCAGCATCAAATGGGTTAGTGGAGCATGTACCTGACCCCTCCCATATCAGTACAAGAGCTCAATATTGTCTGGTCACTATGAAGCCAAGCAACAGTTCTGACTGACCCAGGAGATTTATCCACTTCCCTGGGTGGTGCATCAGGCCGATTCAGATCATAAATTCGGAGAATTTTCTCTACTCCTCCAGTGAGCAAAAGGTGTGTATCCTGCTCGCAGATATATAAATAATATCAATGCATATAAAAAAGGAAGCATTTATAGGTGAGGCTCAGAAGAACAACACCTATTGATGATGATCCCAAATTTCAAATTATCCATAACAGAGTCGGCGTTGAGAAAACTTTCACCGAGATACATATAAATTATTTCCACATGACAGGATTGGTAGGGTATGGTAAGCGTATTTTGTAAGAGGTAAGACAGAATAGAAAGCAAAGCGAAAGAAGAAATGTTGAAGAAAGGAGAAATTCCAAAATAAAGAGTACACATAAAAACTTTGTTTAAACCATAGGAGAATATCGAACTGAAATTTGAAAATAAATAAATGGGTTAAATGCAATTTACCACTGGATTTCAGACTATATGCAATTTAGACCCTGACTTTTAAAATTGTGCAACGCAACCCCTTATAGTTTCCAAACTGTGCAAAATAGACCTTCTGTTAAATAGACATCCATTTACTCTGTTAAATACTCGTGTGCCAGTCACATGATATCTTTCTTTGACAAAACTACCCTCAATCATTTATGAAATTCCCTCTCATAATCCCCAAACAGCACACCCATCTCTTCCCTTCACGTTCTAGAATACCAAAACCCTCAAGCCCCAATCCAAGCACCCTTCGCCTCTACCTCTCCCTACCACCATCAACATCACCACCGTACAACAAAAACTCCCTTTCCCTTCTATGAAAAACCAAAATCCTCCTAAGCCATTAACAACGCACTTCCTTTTGAAACATCCATAGCCAAAACTCCTCACCTCCCCTCTCGTACAATCGACCACAACACCACCCCAGTCATCACAATTAATAACCCATTCTAACCTCAAACCATCTTTCATCTCATAACCAAAAACAATTTCCAGCATTACAAAAATAGAAAAGCCAGAGCCAACAACAAAACCAACATCCTCAACCCATATCCACCAAAATAAAAATTATATCTATAACTCAGAAATCAAACACAAAGCCACAACCAAACCCACATCATTCCCAACATTGAACAAATACCCCAATCCTCATGAACAAGCCCAGCCAAAATGCCCAATGAAATCAACAACAACATTCCAAACACAAAATGAGACCCTCTAAACAAAAAAGAAAAAAAGAAAAAAGAAGTAAAGCAAGATAAAAAAGAGACTTTGAAGGGAGGAGGCGCTGCTCTCTGCCTTCATCGCAACCACTGGGGTCTCAACCATGGCTACGCCACTGTTCCTTTAGCCACTACGTCTCGGCCATCGCGAGCTTCACCGCACTAGAGGCCACCTCGTCACAACCCCGAAGCCGTGACAGATCACCACCTCTCCTTGCGCTGCTTCAATTCGTGGCATCGCGGGTCTTCACGTGGTGGTCTTCATCCAAATCTCCTTCATGGTCTTCGTCCAGATCTCCTTCGCGGTCTTCGCTGCTTGTACTGGGTTTAGGGATAACCATGGAGGGGAGAGGCGTTCAGATCTACAAAGGGGAGGCGTGAAGGAGAAAAGGGAAAGGATTTCTTTAGACCAAGAGGGAAGAACACTTGGGAGTTGGGGAAAAGGAAAAGGAAAAGTGAATTGAGAGATTGGAGATTGGAAATTAGTAAGGGGTATTTTTGTCCAATCATTAATGCACATGAGAAGCACATGCTCACTTAATAGTCTATTTTAACGTTTGTGTAACAGAAGGGCTTCTTTGCACCATCTGATAAATACAGGGGGTCACGTTGTACATTTTTAAAACTCAGGGTCTAAATCGCATAGGACCAAAAGTTCTAGGGGGGGTAAATTGCTTTTTTCCCTAGATAAATCATGAAAGTCATGAAACCAATCTATCTATTTGTAACATTGGCATTAGGATTTAATAAATTATTCCGTGTTGATGCTTCCAAAATTAGTATCCTCAAGTTTCATTAGTGTTTGCGTGTGCACTTAATTCCACACTTTTAAAACTCATATCATTTCTCATTCTATAGAAATGGATATCAACATAAATCACAGTGATCAGTATGAAAATAACAGCACCAAATCTACCTCAGAAAATGCACAAGCACGAACGATGTGCTTATGCTCAAAAGAGTGCAATTCATCTCCTGTTAATGCATCCCAAACTTTCCTGCACATGAAACCAAGGATGTCTGTAAATGTTTAATCAATACACTACAACCTCTACAACATAATGTATATGCCAGCATCAACTTGCCAAGTTTGCAATAAAATAGAAGCAGACAGGACCAGGAAATCTAGGAGCCAGCACTACTGACCAACACAACTGTCACAACCCATAATCAAGTTTCAAAAGTAATAATTAGCTAATAACTTATGGACAAACCATTTTAGGACACGTGTCTCTACTGGATGTTGCATGAACACTGACAACATGTATTTACACAAGTTCAATTTTTTTATGTAAATAAAATCAACTTTAAGAGAGCGAGATACAGTATAGACAAGGTTATTTAAAATTCAAAAACACACAAAGGTTGAGTTTGTTTAAATTTTTTTAAAAATTTCAAACAATGATAATGGAAAGGGTAATTCATACCTATATGATATTCTGAATCAATAAATATTTTTAAAAAATTCAACCATATATATGTTGTGTCTTGCAATTTTCAAAATTTAGTGTCTCGACTCTCGAGTCTATGTCATGTAGTGTTGTGTGTCCATGCTTCACAACTAACAACACGATGCAGGTCAACATCAGTATGCACAAGAGGACAAACACGGATTGGGGAACAAGTTGATGAGAGAAAGTAGAACTATGAATTCAACTAAATGGCATATATAACCCATGTACATTAAATTAAATCAACTTTAACGAACAGTCTCTTTATGTTGAGGCAGGTCACTAGCTAAAAAGCCAACCAGCAACACCAAAATGTAAAGCAGAGAGCAAGCTTAACAATGAATAAACATGGAAAGAAAAGAAAAAAAAATATCACAGACGTGGAGAAATCAGCTGAAGCAGTTGCAGCACGTAACGCATTTGTATCCAAGCAGCAACTCCATACAGCACCTTTATGCCCTTCAAATGTTCCAATCCAATCACCAGTCTCTCCATTCCTGAGCATAGGACTAGAATCTGAACACAAGCAAAACTCACATATCATCATACCATCACAACTGACCATATGCACATGAACAAAATCATATTAACAAACAGTATGCTGGTGCAGATAATGCATGATTCAGCTATGTCTTGCGGTTGCAACAATATCCCAAATCGTTCTTCTTTTTTTCTTTTTTCTTTTTTTTTTTTTTTTTTACTTTTTGTTAGCTAATAACTACAATAAGCACCCAAAAAAGTCATCCACTGGAAATGAAAATCTTAAGACCCCATTTACGAAAACATAAAAAAAAAAAAAAGTCAGATCCATAAAATAAAATCTAATTTACATAGATATACACATCAAATCATGATGCCCAATTTCGACAAGATAAGTATTGAATACCCTAAAAAAAGGGAAAGTGATGGGAGAGAGAGATTATACCCTTGCTTGCACTGATGAGGAAGAACCCATCAGGGGTGACAGGACTGTAGAAGAGATCAACCACTGGGCGAGAGTGGCCATGGCACACCAGCGGAACCGCCACCTTTTTCTTGTCCATTCTCCGATACGATAAACACTATAACAACACTACCTGGATCCTAGTCTACGCCTAAGATAATAAACCCAAATCTGAAAAAAAAAAAAAAAAAAAAACAAACCTATGATGTCATTACAGTATTTTTTTCTTTCTTTCTTTCTTTTTTTTCGGTTTTAATGCGAATATGGAAGATTAGATTATAGAAACCCTAAATTTACGATTCAGAATCAAAGGGCAATCGCCGTAGCGTTTTGTCTGCGGAGTGACTAGATTAATAACTACAACGCTAGTGGCATATATATTGATTAAAGGCAGTGAAATTAAATGGGTGTAATATATGATATGATTCAGTCCCACTAGAAAAACTGGAAAAAAATTGGGATAATTTGAGATGATACACAATTTGCACACACCACACACGCACCACGCTCCTAAACAATCTTAACCCTGAGAACTGAAAAAAGGGTGGGAGAAATTCTGGATCCAAAAGGAACAAAAAAGAAGAAACGGTAAGAAAATTAGCTTTATATATTAAAATTGATTGATAATACTGGAAGTGGGGGAAGAGGAACGGAGCAGGGTTTGTTGCAAGGGAGGGCAATAGGCACGAGGCGAGGAAGGGTTGGGTGTGGATCTGTCTTTTTGTACTGTGTCGCGAATGGATGGAGACGGTGAATGATTGTGGACCCCACTACCCCCTAAAACACACAATTGCTCTCCCAGATCCTTTGAATGAGAGGTCCCCAATTCGAATTTCATCGTCCTTTTCTCCTAATAAAAAATTTATAACTATAATGTCTTTGTTTAAAACAAAGCAAAAAAACATTCATTTTTTTTTTCTTCTGTTATAACTAGTCATTTCGTTTTCCTGTGACTTTGATTATTTCATATATTTTTAGTGAGTAGTCCAAGGCCCAATGGATTTGAAGAGATTGGTAGATATGGATAAACAGCAGAACCTCAAAGGTCCAATTTGTGGATGGGCTCAGGTGCAACACCCTAATGTGTTTCGATTGTTAAGTGCACAATTATTGATATCCAGACCAACAACAATGCTGGCCAAAACTCCCAAAAAAATTAAAAACAAGAGTATACGAGACTACGAGTTGTTGAAAAAAAAAATATGTGCACTAGTTCAACAGCATTAAGTATTGACTTGAAAAAATAGTTTAATTTGAGTATGCTATTAGTAAAAAATACTTTTATATAGATGTCTAATAATGTGTTATCACATTAATAAAAATATTTAATTCAATCATCTACTAATCAAAAAAATCTTACAAATAGATGTACATGATTGCTTAAGTCAACGCATCAAAATTAAATTAAAAAAATCACACTTAGATTATGAGAGTAATTTTTATGCATTAAAAATGTATAACAACTTCGTATTATCAGCCAATGAAACAGTAAAAAACAAAGAGGTGATAAAGGATGGTGATAATTTATTTGCCAAAACTATTTTACATTGCTTTTGTTGTTTTATCATGATTTGTTATTTTCTTAAAACTTTATTCTTTAGATATGTTTGGTTATGGGATAAAGAATGGAAATAAAATTTACTTATCCATGAAACTTTACTCTTGCCATTTCTAGCTCTCAACCAAACACACCCTTCAATAAAATTTATTTTACATTTCATAAGTTATTACAAAGAAAATAAGATACTAGTTCTGATGTAAATAATTTTTATGTTGTTGTCCAATTATATGCTACTATATATTAGCACTTTCACTAAAGTGATAATGTATGATTAAATATTTGTATTTTTTTTATATCAATAATATATTAAAATTAAATTAAAACCAAAATCACATTTGAATTGCTATTGTCATGTTTAGCTTAATTTTTGAAAAGGTTTATTATAATTTCAGTTAAAATTTATTTATCGTAACTTTTGTTTGAACTATTATTTTTTAAAGTTTTGAAAAATAAATTAAACATGTTTTATAATGTATTCTTTTAAAGAAAAATGTAAGCTATGAATTTCCTTTTTCAAAATCTGCGCTAAAATGATTTGTATTACTTATTAACTTTAAATAAGTAAATAGTATAATTCTTCAGAAAGGGTGAATCGGAAAACTGGGAGCCATATGGGAGCGGAAGGAACGCAAACTACTATGTCCAATCTTGTCCCGTTCAAGCTTACGTTAACATGAGTCGCTGAAGAACTCTGATGTTTAATATACTATTTGCTGAAACTGACAATGTATATCTGGCAACTAATGTGATTCCATCAAACATACCAATTCTGCAAGTAATAAAGTAGTGAATATGGTATCATTCTACCAATACCTCAAGGAAGAAACTATTTGGACAAAATCGAATTAATAGATTTCGATGCAAGAATTAAGAGTAATTTGCACTGCTTAGATTTAGTTTAATTAAATTTAGCATAATTTTATTTTGTAAAACTATTATTGACTTCTCTCAAAAATTACTAATATTACATTAATATTTTCTATAAATATTAATTCATTAATTTAAGTGAAAAAAAATAACATGTGATATATACATGATTGATAATGACAAAATCATAACATTGATATGTATATTAACTAAAATACCTCTTTCTATCATAAGTTATAATTATAAATTTCAATTTCATACAATAAAAAAATAGTATTTTATTCAACTAATATGTTAAGTATTACCGAAATATTATAATTTTACCATTAATAATTATGTATATGTCTCATATTAACTTTTATTACCACTTAAATTGACGAACTAGTATTTACAGGGGAGGTCAATGTAATTTTAATACATCACAAGAGAGGTAAATGATAGCTTTTCAAAATATAGGGGTATTGAGTGTAATTACATAAAATCTCAAAGGGAGATTAGTGTAATTTTTTCAAGAATTAAAAATAAATAAATTGTCATAATGAATAAATAAAATAAATGAAATAAACTGAATAATAAAATGTATGATAAAAAATAATACGAGATAAATGTTATGGCAAGTGATTCCATCAAACTGTTAATGCAACTATTATAGATATCAATTAATATATTTTTATGCCAACTAACTAATGATCGGATTCCCTGAATTAATTACTAATCTCTCTCAAGGTCAACAAATTCTCTTTAGACTAAACTAATTGCCTAACATAAACTAATTTAGGACACGGGTTAAGCTCAATAGATTCCTCATAGTGACGACATGAACCACGTTTGTCTATTTTTAATTTTCACTTAGCTAACGATGTTAAAAAGCAACATTCACAAACCCTATCTCTAGTTATTGCAAACCCTCAATGCAATTGATTGATAATAAGGCAACTAAAGATGTTAAGTATAAATATAAACACTTAGTCATTAGACTAAAATAAAATTATTATTAATTCATGAAAAGTATTGTCAAATAGTAGTATACATCAATGCCTTAACAACAAAGACTAAGTTCATACCAAATTTAAAATAAAAAGCAAGATGAAGATGAAGAACAATAAAACGCCATACAAAAACAAAGACTTAGAATGATGATTGAAAATCAATTGGAATCTCCATTTCAATTGAATTCTCAAATCCTTAATCCTTGTGTGAGTACTCTTTAAAGTGTTAGTGTTTATTAGTGAATGCCTATGGATATGTTTGGATTGGTGGTAAATAGTGGAATGAAGTTGTCACGACTCGATTTGGGAACGTGACCGGCATGTGAGAAATCTCATCCCCACGTAAGCCTACTAGGTGACGTGTTTCTCAAAATACATAATTTATAAAAATATTCATTCTTAAAACACAACTTCTTTTAAATCTTTATTTAAATCCTTATCCGAGACCAAATTTCTAAAATAAAAAATTTGAAATACGTTAATATATAAAGCTCTAAGGTCCTCTTAATTAGTCTCTGGAAATTTGTTTAACACTTCAAAACTAAATCATTAATACATCTTTAGTTCATTACATAAATCTTTGATCGTAGTCCACATTTTAAATCCGTACTTAAACTCTAAAAACATATATGGAGATACATGGACTTTAAAATAACTACAATATCTCAAAATATATGCGAGGCTTGGATCCTGCCTGTATATATATTGGAGAACTCTATTCTAACATAATCCTCTTCTAGGCCCTACTGCAAAGTAAAACTCGCCACTGGAAATAATTGCATCTATGGAACAGGAATTTGAATCGCCTTTGAACCTGCAACTATGAGAGGAAGGGAGAATGGTGAGTCAATGGACTCAGTGAGTGAGCTCTCGCCCATCACCCACATGGGACAACCAATGAATATAATACAATATACATGCAACAATCATAAATCATTTGATATTCATATCCATAACTATATAGAAAAGATATCTCTGTATTTATAAATTCATAGAAAACATCTCTAAATTCTTACTCTAATAAGAAATCATTTTCCATATATACACATAATAGCTCTTAAATCCAATATTCTCTGAAATCATAAACAATCTTTGAAAACATACATAACGGTGTTGTAATGGACAAATGGGATTGTCCTCTATACTCCACCAATACCAGACACGAGACTCATTGGGGAACTTAAAGTTTTGTTCAAGTGGGTGCCAGACACAGGCCTCACCACATTGAACTCATCTACTATGCTCCACCAGTATCAGACACAAGCCTCATTGGAGATCTAATGTGGAAACCTAACTAAGTTTCATTCTCTGCTCTATGAAATTGTCCTTTGGACAATTTGGTACCAAAGTTAATGATCATTTTCCCAGCCGTTAACTCACTGTTTATTTCTTTATAGCTACCGTCTATCCTCTAAATCATCAAAATTAATTATTTCTCGGGATAAATGCATTTTACCCCCTTGAATTTTAGATTATATGCAATTTACCCCCTGGCTTTTCAAAATGTGCATCACGACACCCTAAACTTTCGAAACTGTGCAAAACACCCCTTAGTATAATTTTACCAACTAATAAAGGTAAAATTTATGTGCACTGAACCCCCTGAAGTTTCTAATTTATGCAACCCAATACTTAATCCATGAATAATTTGTGCAATTAAACCCGTGACATTTTAATTGTGTGCAACCCGACACCTTGCTATGACTTAAATTTTTGGGGGGTTTTTTGCACAGTTTAAAAAGTTCAGAGTGTCGTAATGCACTGTTTGAAAAATAAGGGATTTTTTGCACAATATGAAAAGTTCAGGATGTCATAATGTAGGTTTTAAAAAGTCAGGGTTTAAATTGCACACGACCTAAAATCCTAGGGGGTAAAATGCATTTAACCCTTATTTATCTAAACCCCTATTTTAGGCTCTTCTCTAGGTTTAAAACTATATAATTATTCTACTTTTAAAATCATAAAATATTTGGATACATATAAATTATTTAAATCTGAAGGGTGAGTGCTCAGTCCCTGACGAACAAGAGCCTCTAAATTCTTAGTATTCTGAGAGTTCTTGACTCATATAACTCTAACAATCTGACTTTAACATAACTGTGGCTGTGAAAATCGAGGCCAAAGGATCACCGCTTGTAGGTATTCTAATTTTAAGCCCATAAAATATGTATCTAACAGTTGCTATGAATCATACTAAATTTCATACCTCTAGGTACCATAAAATTGAAGTTCTAAATTCATATATTTACTAACAAATTTTTTTTTCCATATACTTGATAACTTTAATATCATAGTTCAAAACACTGGAGTTCTAAATCATGTAACTCTAAAATCAAGTAACATATTTATTCAAAAGCTTAACCACACTCTTGTTTGCATTTTTCCAATATATACCTTAACTCAATTCTCTAAAATCATATTTTGAAATCTCAAGTCTTGAATCATAAACATATCATAAACTCTTAAAATGTTTTTGATAAATTAACAACTTATCAAATCATATATTCTTGCAATAAATCTCTTGGAGTTACACATAAAACATTTCCATAACATACAGTCTATTAATCATGGTCACATGGTTTTCTAAATTTTATTTTCATGCTATATATTCGAAGTCATAACTTTGCAAAATTATATATATTCATATTTTCATCTATAATACCACATTTAACAATCATCATGCATAAAACATAGTTATAATGATGAAACTAAAGTCATGGGTTTGAATCCACTCACCGTTTAGAACCAGGAGTATGTGAGCAACACCAACTTGATTTTGAGAGCTTGGAATGACACCAACAACTACCATAAAGCAACATAGACTCTAGATTAAACTCTAAAAAGTCCCTAGAGAGCTTTATTCTAACTCTAACAACATTGATGGAGTACTCCCACTTGATAACAATGAAAGAAATAACAATACCCATAACATGGGGGAGGAAAAACATAAAAGAAACAACCATAAACCAATGACAATAACTTACCTTGGATCTTGAAGGAAGAAGATTTGATGTTGGATTGAGTGAAAGAGAGTGGGGAAGGGTTTGGAGGAGAGGGGTTTCGATTTCGAGATGAAAAATCCTGAGTTTGGGGTTTAAAAGGGGGTGGAGGGGTTCATTTAAGTGAAACAACGTCATTTTGCACTATTTCTGCCAAAATGACACCGCTATATCGGTCTAGCCAAATTCCCATCCTGCTTGATTCATTTATGACCGCTATAGCGGTCCTCAGAACACTAAAACTCATGAAACCACCCTCCACTATACACTTATGACCATTATAGCGGTTTTCAGTATGTTGAAACATATGCAATCACCCTTGTGACCGCTATAGCAGTCCTAGACTCCTATAGCGATGACAAAAATCCCAAGTTCTGTAATTTTTCTATCATATTGGTACTAGGGTTATCTCAATACCCCCTTATTTACATAAATATAAAAGTCTTCATTTATTTTACTCTCCGTTAACTTTAAAACATAAATGTAAATAAGAAAATACCCCACATTTGGATTCAAATAAAATATCAAAAAAATTAAAACCCCAATCAATCAAAATCTAATTTTTGAGTTATAGTTCAAATTCGATAATTCTTACGATTTTCTAAACTTATGGCAAAAAATGAAATGTTTAGAGGATTCCTAAAATTCGTTAAAAATCACTCTTTAATTTATTTTTCTTTTAAGAACAATTATCGAGATTTTTAATCCCAATAATGTGGCTCTATCATATAGCCTTCCAAGGAGGTGTAAGCTCTAGACTTAGCAAAATCCCGGATTCGACAGTATGGATGGGTCCCACGGGACTTTGAGGCCATATAGAACTTGTCACTGATACGTATACACTGGGTATTACAATCTTCCCCCTTAAAAAATTTGGTCCCCAAATCTAAACTTGCGTGATTGGAAGATCAATGAGATAGGATACTTGACCCACATCAATCCCAAATATTTATTGATATGAATAATTAAATATACCTCAAAATAAATGACCCGTTAGTGTAAATGTGTAAGTTAAATAGTCAATATATTTATCAAGATAAGTAATGATAACTATTTTTTTTTATGAACCAAGGGTATCTACTGTCAAAAGTAATGACTAATCTTCTCGAGCCGTAAAATGAGTAATAATGATTATATAATGATAGTTTATCCACTCATATAATTTTTCATATTTACTAAGATATTTTTACTTTTTGAATATATATATATATATATATATTATTTGATTTTTTACTGTGAACCTTAGAGAACAGAATATTCTAATAAAACTCATTTTTCATTATCTACCAATTTTTTTTTTTGACAAACTATTACAACAGTCAGCTACTCGATTTCGGTGGGGATTATCCAATCACGAGGCAGCAGCATGGATTGCGGGCAGTTCGATCATGTCTTACAGCTGGGCAGCCGGAATTCATGGCAAAATTATTTTTTCAAATTAGCAACAATGACAAGGATTTTAAGATTAGAGTAAAGTCATAACATTGTTAAGTTGACAATAATTTAATATTAACAAATTTTTTTTACATCAATTTATTTATAATGTATTTATTTGCGATATCAATTTGATTGTTTTGTTGGATATTCGCTTTAACAGAATAATTTAATCGATATCAAATTTAAAATTTATTAAAATTAAATTAATGTCAAAATTAAAAATATTAAGATTAAATTGATGAATTTTTTTATAAAGATCATATTAATATTATTTTTAATTAAAATAAAATTGATATCAAATTTAAAATATTAGGATTAAAAATATGATTTTCTCATGCAATATATTTTAGACATAATTTTGACAATCGAAAAAGTTATTTTAGAACTAATTTTAATCAATTTTATGATATTTTAAACATAAGGGTGTATTTAGTTGAGGGATAAAAGTAGAGGTAAAAATTACACATGAAACTAATTTGTGTTATTTTTACTCCCCAACCAAACATATCCTAAGAGTTTAGTTTTTATGTATTGATAATGTAAAATCATTTTACACTGTCATCTAATAAAATTATTTTATTTGTATAACTTTTCAAATAATAAATGTGAGATTTAAGCTAAACACTTTAACTAGATATATAATTAAAAGAAAACTTGCATCATAAAAAAGAATGAACAAAATGAAAAATGTAAAAGTAGATAGACTTACAAACCTATAGTCTTAATTTTATTTATTTATTTATTTTTGCTGAAATACAAATCATAACTTGTTTAACTATAAACTTATGTTCAGGCTCATGAACCTAAAATAGATTATAGATCTATTAAACGAATTGGTACATCAGAGACAATAAGGTTTGGAACGATGATTTATGCAAATTATTTAAACCTCTTCTCGGCCGATTTAACGAAAATGAACATGTATCTAAACAAAATTATAACATACTTGATTTAATCTTGTGCAAATTACAAATTAAACTTGCTGATTACAAATCATAACCTTTTCCTCCAAATCTAACGCTTCTTGCTTAGAAGTTAACTGTGCCTCTTGCTTAGAAGCAAAGTGTGCAAATTGTACCAGCTCCTTACGACAAATTTTTGCATGGACCTGACCACATTTCATTTGTATCCCGTAAATATGCATAATTATTTATTTTAATTTTTTATATAATTTTTAATAATAATACTAAATATGTATAAAATTTTTGACAAAAATCACAATAATTATTGGATGAATTAAATTTTTATAACCCACTAATTTATCTAAAAACTAATATTCATGCCATATTATTCTGGATATAAAAAATTAAATAAATTTCTAGTTGTGTAGTATTTTTCAATTTTTAAACACTGAAAATCAATTTAAAATGAACGACTTGTATATATATTAAATATGTCAAGAATTTGTCATTTTCTTTTGCAAGGGTAAGGTGCAAATCCCTTTCTTTCAATTTGATGAATTTAATCAATAAGGGAAGCTTTTAGTTGGGATAATTAAATTGAGCAAAATTATACGTCACTTCAAGTCAACGTTCTGGTAATGGTTGATCTTGGAAGCTTCCGAAATTTATTTAGATTTCACCAAACCCAAACTTTTCTTCCAGGGAGGATGCACCAATCAAGGGAAAATTAAAGAGCTGTTTGGAAGTGTTTTTTTATTTTTGTTCTTAAAAACTATTTTACAAAATAAGTTTAAATTTAATTTTTAAAAACAAAAAAGTAGAAAAATTTGTTTGGCAATTTAACTTTAAAAACAGTTTTATAATGATGAAAAACAGAAAACTTGTTTGGATAATTTTTTAAAAAAATAATTTTTAAAACCAATAATACCAAAAAATGTTTGTCAAATTGCATTATTACAAATAAATTTTAAACTTAACTTGGCTATCGAAAATCTGACAGCACCTCCCCTTAAAAATTGAACAACCTATGAATCAAATACATATGTAACACCAATTTTAGAATCCTCAAACCATAATTAAATGCAAATTATACACATGTAACACCAATTTCAAAATCCTTAAATAATAATTAAATGCAGATTAAACTTTGTCCCAAAAAAAAAAAAGAATCAGCAGAGATAGGAAGCCCAGGCACCACCGTCAGCTTTCCTCCTCCTCTTCCATCGCGATCATCTTTCTGTGCACTCCTGATCCGCCTGCCTTTGAGCAAGAAAACCACCGTGAAGCCCGATCTGGCCATCATCCCTGTCTTCCTCACCGTTGCACCCTCCATCAACGCCAGATCAGCCTTCCTAGCCGCGCTAAAACCACGGCTTCAGATCGCTTCTCGTGCTGCCGTATGCAACATATTCGCCGAACTACCTCCCTTCACTGACGCTAACTTTGCCGCCGCCGTACTCCTTCATCACCGCGTGGTGATCGCCGCGCGGTCTCTCCCTTTTCCTCGTCCTCTTGCGTATCGCGTCCTCACGCCGTGTCCCCTCATCGTTCTCAGCCCCGCGACCTAGCGCATCGCGTCCTCGCGCTGTGTCCCTCATCTCCAACCCCGTGCGAGCAGTCCGTCGGAGATCCACCATCTTCAGAACCCAACCGCGGCTCCTTCTCTTCCAGCCACAACCGTGGCTAGTCTCAGGCATGAATGGCGTGGGAAGGAAAGCCCACAAAATAAAAAGAGAGAAAGGGGAAAGAAGAATCGAAGGATGGCAACAACACAAAGTCAATAAAATCACAAGTTTGCCACCGCGTTTTTGTTAGTTTTAAAAACAAAGTTTTATAAAACATCTCAAAACTGTTTTTGTGTTTCAGTTTTTAAAACTCAGTTCTAGTTTTTTTATTTTTAAAACTCAACTTGACAAAACATGTTAACAAACGGGTTTTTTTGTTTTTATGTTTTTAAAAAGTGAAAACTGTTTTTAAAATTCGTTGCCAAACAGGCTGTAAAGTTTTCTTCAAACAAGATTGTTTCTGGAACAGAAAAAAGTGTACACACACACACACACACACATATATATATATACACTTACTATTAAATTAATAAAAATTAACCTAACTTTAATTAATTATGAATAATGCAAACAAAATTTACATTGTCATAATTATCAATGTATCAAAATTTTATTTTTTAGATAAGAAGCATAAGCTGAAAAAAATGCTTGCTTTAAATCAATATAAAGACATGTCTCTAATGTCATGAAACCATTTCTTTTAAAAATTTAAGTTGTTAGATTGAGATATATGAATTATTTTATATTTAATACGTATTCTCATGTGAATATCTAGTTTGGACTTGAAGCATGAACAATGCACATGATCACCTTTACCTTGTAACCACTTGATCGTAGAAACTCTGATATCATATTATGAAACCACTTGTTTCTAAAGTTTAAGCTATTGGTTTGAGGTACATGAATATTTTTATATATATTACTCCCTCCATCCTTGAATCCATTTTAAAAGTTTAAGTATTATTAATTGTCTTTTTAATCAATAATATCCCTATTAAATATTATTGACTCATTAGTGAAAGATGAGAGAGTAAGTTGGAGTATTGAAAAGAAATAAGTATATTTAGTAAACTATTATACTTTTTATTAACATTGATATTTTTCTAATCATTTTCTTAACTCTAATGCACATTTATAAGTGAACAATTATTAAAGGATAGAAGGAGTATATTTTTCATAGTTACTCTAGTATTAAAAATTGAACCCAAAGTATGGATACATGATAAAAAAAAATTTTCAATAATTATTAAGTACTCAACACTCACTAAGGCAAGTGGAGAAAAGGTATAGTAAGAAAAATAGAAAAATAACACACCAATATATAACAATTACATAAGCACCTAACTATACTAATCTGTCACCAATAACCCTAACCAAAATTCCTGACTCAATCAAAAGAAACTCCATGACCACTTATATCATTCCATAGCCTCTAATGTTGGTCACACATATTCCAAACTCCAGAAAATTTCCATGGGTCCCCTTCAGCATTGCCATTATGGATACATAGAAAACTTCTACAAAAATCATCTATACAACTATGACATGTAGTGGTGTACACCATTCCTTGTAATTTAACTTAATTTTTTGCAGCAACTTATACATGCTAACTACACCTTTATCAAAGACAATTTTGTTCTTTGCATTCCCAATAGACCATAGAACAGCAAAAAATAAATCATCCCACCTCTTTCTTATAAGACACTTATATGCAAAATCAAGCCAAATATCTACGAAGTCTTTAAGTTGGAAAGTTACAACCTAAGACAACCCTAACTCCCCTAAAATTGCACTCCAAATTACCCAAGTGAAAGAGCAATGTAAGAATATATATGTAACAGATTCATTTGCCATCTTGCAAATGCATCTTAGATCAGCATCATGAAGGATCCTAATTTTATGTGTAAAATCCTTTGTTTTCAGCTTTTCTAAAAGTGCAAACCAAACCATCAACACCACTTGAGGCAACACCCAACCCTTCCATAAATCTTGGAAGACATTGAATGAGTCCAACTGGCATCCACTTTCCATATACAGCTATTGTGCCAATGATTTAACTGAGTACTCACCTTTTTTATTGTGTTTGCATACCCACTTGTCCTTAACATCAGAATTAAAAAGCAAACGCAAAACAATAAAAGTCTCTAAAAAGTGTTTCTCCCTCTCAAAAAAGTTCACCCTCTATTGTAAGCTCCACACCTGCTCACTCCCATTACAGAACCCACAACAGAGATCACATAGTTTTTTTGAGATGTTACTATATAGAGTCCCAGTAATTGATCCCTAAGCTTTTTGTCACCTACCCAAGGGTTATCATCTTTAGGAGCAAGAATTTATTGGATATCCCCAAATGATACCTATCAATTTTTCTATTGACCAAATAATTATGTCTCTTATAAAATTGGCACTTTAGTTTATTGTAAGAAAATTTAGTTCCCTTTGCTAAATCTCTCTATTAAATACAATGATAGGTATTAAGGGTTTGCTTGGTTTATCTTCTAGTCAAATTATTTTTGAAAGACTTAATTTGAAATGAATCACTTTTAGAGAAATTACTTTTAGGAGAATTAATTTGTATTTGGTTTAAATATACCAAAAGTAAGCGTACAAAATGATTTTTATTTAAATGGGATAAATTAAAATTTCTCTTTATTATTAATGTGAGCATAATAATAAAATTTTATCTCAAAAGTACTTCTCTTATAATGAAAAGTATCTTCAACAATACTTCTTTCAAAAATATTTTCAATTGCATAAAAATATTTTTAATAGAATACAAAATTTACCAAATATATTAGTTGCTGTAGAATCTCATTCTCATTCTTTTAAAAAGTATTTTTGGTGCCTTAAAAGTGCACACTAAATAGTTGAGTTAAATCAGTTATCATAATTTGTCCCATCTGTCATTCTCACTAATTAAAAAAAATTATTTTTAGTTCCCATTCTAACGCTCAAAATTCTACTTTCATTCACAAATTTACTTGAACCCAAATAATAAGAATGACTAATTAAGATGAACAATAATAGTGCAATGAAGGATAATTTGGTCCTGCAGAACTCCTAGACCTTGTAATGATGCTCCCTCTAATTACAAAATTACCCTTAAATAACATTTTGTTCCCTTTAATCCCATGCCACTTATGATCAAGCTCTAACACCCCTACCACCACCCAACACCAATTTGGATCCGGTTCTTCATCTCAAGTGATACATTAACTTTTTTTTTTCCTACCATCTCATATCTGGTTCTTTATCTTCTTTTGATTCCCTGATAATTCATCTAAATCCTAAGCTTTTAATTAACTGAGTCAGAACCCTAATGGTGGATCCATTAGTCCTTTAGTTCTTCTCCTAGCGCTCTGGTAATGGTATTTTCAAGAACATAGTTTTCCCTTCTCACTTTGGTTTTATTGCGAAACACTTTGGGTTTCTTTCAATGTGTGTATTATGCAGTTGAAGAGACTACAACAAGTACAAAGAACAATACCTCCTTCAAAGGGGCTTTGATATGACCCACTTGCCATATCTTATTATACCCTTCAAAGGTGCCATAATTGGTGTTGTTAGAACAATAATAATGTAGTTTTCTTCTTCTCGACTAAGTTTGTTCATTCCCCCTAATACTATCATCACCTCTGAGGGGAGGGTGAGGGAGAGGTAAAGGCCACAAAGGTGATGGTGTTGATTGTGGGAGGAGGTTGGGATGAAAAGGTATAAGAGATAATTGAGATAATTTAGTAATTTTAAATATTTTTATTTTATTAAATTATTTAATAAATTTTATTTAGTAATTAATCTATTAAATCTTGACTGTTGAATTATGATCTAATGGTTTAAATAAGAGGACTATCACAAGGCCCAAAACATCTTAGAGACCAAATTATCCTTCAGCATAATGGTGCTATATACATTAGTTACTCAACGAGCTCACATCATAATATCTAATAAAAAGAGGTGGAGGATAATTTGATCCCTATGAGTTATGGACAATCGCATGATCCATAATATATTATCGTTAGATTATAATTGAATGGCTTATATTTAAAGTTATAATAATTATATAAAATTTTAAAAAAATAACAGCTTATATGAGTACAAAACTATCTTCGTCTCTTTGCTTGCTGTCTCCTTTTCTATCACTTTGTCCTCTCCCTTCACCCCCACTTCATCTTCTATCCATAGGCAAACAATACAATAAAAAAGTGTTAGTTGATCCCATAAAAAAAAGTGTTAGTTAATGTTTTGGAACTAAGACTAGTGATCATTCTCTCTCCTTCATGGACGGTTTCACCTCCAACACTCTCAAAATCCATTTACCTTTTTTTCAAATGCTTGAAAAAATAACAGAAAAAAGGCAGTGTTTTTTTGGCTTTTGATTGCTGGATCTTGTTCCATTTTTGAAGAATCTTCATTTTGGTTTGATTTTAAAATAATGTTTTTTTCTTGGTAAATATCACGATCCGATTTGGATCGTGACAGGCACGTGAGGATCCCTATCCCCACGTAAGCCTCATGATCGCTGCGCCGAACTATATGCATATTTTATTCATAAAATCTACTTTAAATCACAATTTGAATTTGATCTTGAACTCATAATAAACCTAAATAAATTTTTTTTTCTCATAAATAAAGTCTAGAACTGTAACTATAATATAAATATAACTGAGTTGCTCACTTACAAAATATACCATGGATGCTAAATCATTTTTAATACAAAAGAATTACGGTCAGAAAAATAAATTAAATGTTTGGTCAGGGACCCTGCCCGCATTGTCACTGGAGCACTCTATACAAAATAAATAAACTTCACATCAATGTGAAGCTCACCCCAAAGCTGAAGGGTACTAAAGCTGCTGAGTAGGGGGAGGAAGAGGAGGATCCTGCGCTACACCTGAATCTGTGAGGAAAGGAAGAAAAGAGGAGTGAGTTTCATGACAAAACTCAGTGAGTAGATCTTCACTCACAACCATATATGGGACATGAAAGAAAATACATAATAATAATAATACAATAAGTATAATTCACATCAATTTATAATTACATACTAGTTACAAAAGTCCTGGTTGCTGGAAAAATAAAAAACAAAAATAAAATACTGATTCTCAGAATAACTAAAAGAATGGGAACAGACTATTCATCAACTATATGTTGGGTGCTCAGTCCCTGGTGAACAAGAGCCCCTAACTATATGAGATCTTAACGGTCCCTAGCGAACTGCGTCCCTGGCGGACTGATTAAAATAAGAATAACTTGCCCCTGGCGGGTCTTGGTATACCAAGGTTAACGAAATAACTGCCGTTAACTCACAGCTCTGTCCCTCTAAAATTTTATAGTCTAAAATCAGCTGAAATCATATAATGAAAATTCCATTCATTCCAAACTTTGCAATTATTGCTTTTCATAAGAAAAAAAAAAATATTTCCTCATCATAAATCATATATAAATCTTGGCGTAAATCAACAATAATACTATTTACCAACTATGGTCCCATGCATCATTATAAATTAATATTTTCATGCTAATACTTGCAAATTTTTTTTTTTTATATATATATATCAGTCCATGACCAACTCAAGCATAGAGCTTCTCTAAACATTTTTATAATGCTAGCAATTAATTATAGAATGACCAAAATAAGGTTAGGAGATCAAACCCACTCACCTGGAGGGGAGGGAGAGTTGACGTCAACACCAACTGAGCTCCGAGGAGCAGAGAGAGCACCAACGTCGACTATATCAATCATAAAACTCAATATTAAAATCTATCAACCTCTAATCACTCTAATCTAGCTCTAACAATATTGGGGGAGCACCCCTCACTTGACAACAATGAGGAAAAACTAATAACCTATACTAAGAACGTGAAGGGAATGGAAGGAAAGAGATCAAAATCTATCAACATAAACATACCTTGATGATTTGGGGAAGCAACACTTGAATGAAATTGAGAAAAATGAGAGAAAAATGGTGGGGAGGGTTTCTGGTTCGTCAACAATGAGGGAGGAAGGAGATTGATGGCCTTTTAAAGGCCAAAAGATGAAATGGCATCATTTTTATGCTGGTTGGGCTCTTGGGGGACTGCTATAGCGGTCAAGCCGCGTTTCACTGCTGACACTATGCACTTATGAACGCTATAGCAGTCTCCAGAGGCCAAAAATGCGTTGCAGCCATTGCTGTGACCGCTATAGCAGTGACAGTAAACTCAACTTTGCAGAATTTTTTGCTGTCATGATATCTAGTCACCTCTATTCTCACCCACTTATTTCCATTTCTTTATTCTAAGTTAAAACATAAATGTAAATAAGAAAATATCCCCCATTTGGATTCAAATAAAATATCAAAAAATCAAAACTCCAACCAATCAAAATCTCATTTTGAGTTTTAGTTCAAATTTCGAAATTCCGACGATTTTCTAAACTTGGGGCTAAAAACGAGACATCTAGAGGTTTTCTACAATTGTTTAAAAATCACTCTTCAATTCATTTCCATTTGGAGAGTCATTACCGGGACTTTTGGTCCCAAGATTGTGGCTCAAATATATAGCCCTCCATTGAGGTATAGGATTCCAAACTTAGCGAGAACCCGAACCCGGTAACATGGTTGGGTCCTGGGAGACCCTAGGACCATACGGAACTTATCTACTAACACGTGTACCCCAGATATTACAGTAAATTTGCTCTATTTCTTGGGATTTATTGTTTCGAACATGAGATCCTTTTGAACAATTCTTAAGTTCTTGGCTGCCAAAAAAATATGAAAAATGGTTCTTGATCTCTTTCACATGGTCAAGTTACTTCGTCAAGCTCTTATAAGCAAAAATTCTTTCAAGAAACATGTGAAATTGTTTGCTAATTCTTGGTAATTGTCCATGCGCGCCACCAAATCCAATCATAAGTATATCTAGGTTGTGAAAAAATAAGGAATTTTTATGTTTGATAAATAGAAGAATGGTCAATTTAGTAATTTTCTATGAAATTAAGTGAGGAGCATACGAAGGTCCAAAAGATTCGATGGATTAAATTATCCTTTACCAATAAAAAGACTTGACGAAATAACTAAATTATCTCACATTATTAAAACATTAGGAAGCAAAGTGACAAGTTTTTTTCATACAAGTCAATAAGATGGCTGATAACTTGCTCCTCCACTACTTTGGAACTTTCACATAAGCCGCACTTGGCAATAACAAAATTACTAGATTAACCCATATTTAATTTTTGATTCCTCTCCTAGCTATTCACTCATTTTTCACCCCCCATCAGTAAACCACCCCCACCACCCTTGTGTTGTCCTCTCGTTGACTGAATCCTATCTTCCTTTGTCTCATTTGAAGTCCACAATAGAAACTAATACGTAAAATTGGAGAAAGATTTGGATCCAAGAACCTTCACTTTCTTTGCGGAGCTTGTGGGTTTGCTTTGATTATTTTGAGAGTGGAGCTCAAATTGGTTGATGGATTCATCAAAGATTCTTTTTTTTTTTCTTTCGTAAAGCTATAATAATCTTTTGTGAGTGATGTCTTAAAATCCTTTATGGGTTTCAGAGGATTTTGGTCAGACAATTGAAGGTGGCAATGGTGATTTGGTTTTTTTGTTCCAATGCTTGGTCTAGGACTTGTAATTTGATTCATATATATATATATATATGTAGATTTAAAAAGAATAAAAGATGTGCAGCATATGTTCACCAAAAAAAACAAAAAAGAAAAGAAAAGGATGTGCAACATATATTCAACAACTCTGAACCCAGCATCAATTTTTCCCCTTTTATATGCAATTCTTCTATATTGAAAGATTGTGAAGTCGACCACTTGTTTCTCTTTTTGTTTTTCAATTTATGGTTTAGTCTTCTGGAACATTGAAGGATGCTAAAATGGTCCTCCATTATAGAATACTACTCAAGATATGTGAAGAAGGCACTGATTGCACGTCGACGGTTAGAAGAGGAACACTTACCGGATAGTAGATGATGGCCACGGCGGAGAGGGATGGATTATTTTGTAATTTCGAATTGCTATGCTTTTTAATAAATTATTTATAATATTTTTAATTAATAAACTCTATTATTTATCGGCCCTCAAATTTTAATTAAGTTTGATCCAATGGTGAAAAAGTGTATACCATCACATCAGTGGAGGAGCTTGGCAAGAAATTTTAGGGCGGCCAAATAACATGTAACATAGATGATGTTAACAACATTAAAATTAATTATACATCACATATATAGATTTTTTAAATATACTGAATAAGAGAAATATTTTTATATAAGAGATAAAACGAGCAAATCTTAAGCTATTATAATTAGTCTGTTCATCAGAGATGTGAATAATTTATAATAAAAGTTATATTGATCACTTACAAACTTAAATAATTATATATTTTACTTTTAGCCATTTTTTAGATCCAGTAATTAAGTTGGCTTCTCTCATTCCTAAACGCTTTGTAAGTTTTAAAATAAATCACTAATAAGATTTTTTTTTTATAACCTTATAATGTTGCTCTATGTTTTTTTAATGATTTGAAAGTGTTAACAATTTAATCAATATTTTAGCATTCGTCAATTTTCCTTCTGTAATATATTTGGTACAATGGTAAAAGTGAAGAAAAGATTATGAATAAGTTTAATATGTAATTACATTGATGAATTTATGTGTAAAATCACTCATTAAACTCATAAAAAAAAATTCTTATTTAAGCCTATCAAACACATCCTTAATATAAAGAATCATACTAGTTATAAAAAAAAAGCTCATGTTTATTATGTTTATTGCATGATAACACATCATTTTTTTTCCCAATTAGAAAATAAACTAACAAACTCTAAGTTTAAAAAAATAACAATTTTTTTCAATAAATAGCACAACTCTAAACTTTAAATAGTAGAAGTAATTGGAAAGAGACACAGCTACAACAAAACGAAAAAACCAAAACATCACCCTAAAGTAACAAAGTGATCCTATAATCTAAAATCTAAGCACAATACTAATTTGCTTGTGATGACCAACAAAACTCCATATGTTCAAGTATTTAAAACTTCACATAGCAGCAAGTTGCATATTAAAATTTGTGGTACATGTATCTCTTCTCTATTGATTGCATCGCTACCTAACCATCATAAACCCAAAATTCACATACCAAAAAATCATATTTATATAAAATAATATTTATTATGAAATCTATTTATTACACAAAGTATATATATATAAATTTTTCAAAAAAAATTTGGGAAGGCCATGGCCCCATTGTCCTAACTAAGCTCCGCCCCTGCATCACATGCTCCCAGACATATGTGTTTTGAGACTTTACTCAAGAATTTAAATATTGGACCATCCAAATGATTGGGAGAGATACATAGATGATAGAACGTGGAGATTTTTTTTTAATATTTTTTTTTGGCGTAATATAATGGGTGTTTTTTTTTATATGAGATTTTGGTGGTATATTTACATTAATATGGTGTTTTGAGAAAAAATCCTGAAATATGATTTTTTTTCAATTTGGCAGATTCAAATATGTTCAATCAAAGTCAGATTAAGTGTAAAATAAAAGTTAACACAGAATCCGCCAAAGGCAGGTTCAGAAACACAGAATCCGTCAAATGCAGATTCAGAATCCGCCAAAGCGCAGTGCTCGTAAACACAGATCCATCAGCAGATTCAATCCGCAAATGAGGCCCAAAAATGAAAATAATATAGAATCTGCCAGAGGCGGATCCTACAAACATCATATACAAATAAATTTACCCATTATCCCATATAAACATAAATCACCAATCAAAATATCATATACAAATTATTTTTCCTAATATAACACGAAGATAAATGGTGTAAGTAATATAGTTGGGGTAGACATTTTCTTCTAGGATAAGGAAAGAATTTCCGGTGGAGCTCCTCGTAGCACGCATCTTGTCAATCATGCTAATCAAGGTACGACCAAACCGCGTTCTCACTGTCACTGGTCCCCACCCACCAACGGTACCCATCAAAACATTGACCTATAACAAGATAAGAAACAAGAAGGCAGCAACACACCACCAAAGAAAAAAAAATAAAATGAAATAACAAGCATCAATTTAGATTGCATCTGTTCTGATATCCCCGAGGATCATGTCAGCAAAACTTCTTCACCTATCGTCATTCTTCATTGCTCTCATAATTCTGCACCTTTCCCTCCTCTGCAGAGCTGACGTTGGTACCGCTGCCAGTTACTCCCCTCCATATTTACGTAAGTACAGATTAAATACTAGAAATCAAAATATAACCAATTTGATGAATTTTCATACTCCAAACACGCGCCACTCCATGTTACATTAATCAAGCAACGGTGATATATGCTGACTCACATTCATGTGCATGTGATATATATGTAGCTTCGGGATGTTATGGGAGCGAAGCGACAGAGTTCCCTTCAAGCAATCTGTTTGCGGCGGCGGGAGATGGAATATGGGACAATGGGGCGGCATGTGGTAGGCAGTATCTGGTGAGGTGCATCAGTGCGGAGCAGCCGAGGACTTGCATTCCCGACCAGAGCATCCAGATCAAGATAGTTGACTACGCGGCCACCGCGGTGTCGCCACCGTCCGCCACCGGCACCACTTTGGTCTTGTCCGACAAGGCATTCGGGAGTATTGCTAATTCAACTGCCAGCTTGATCAACATAGAATTTCAACAGTAACTACTCTTCCTCTTCTTCCTCGCTAGCTTATATTAGTCTTTGTTTCATTTGGTCTCTCTTACTTTCGATTAAAAAGAAAATATTAGAGCAAATATTTATTTTATTTCTTAAAATTAATAAATTATTAATTTAATTTTTGAAATTATAAAAATATAATTTAAATTAGTCATTTTGATAATTTAAGTTAGTTCTCATTCAATAAACACCACTCTAGAAACTAATTTGAATCCCCTTTGATGATTTTAAAGACTAGTTTAATAATTTCTTAATTTCAATAAGGAAAGCAAAACACATATTTAATTTAAACAACTCAAATAAACTTTTACTCAAAAGCAAAAGAAAGCATGAGAATTGAATTGAAGTAATTTGATAGTGTTACTTAGACACATGTATCTTTGCGTGCAGGGTATGATATAAGCAACTTGTCTTTGTGGATAAAGATGAATTGGTGGAGCTGTAGACCAAGAACTGAGAAGAGTGTGGTGTCCGTCTAAAGAAGAAGATGTCTACCCCGATGGTGCCTTCAATTTGACCCGTGAATATATAATAGTGTATTTATGTGTTTAATTGAGGAACGGGTTTCAATTACTGCTATTTTTAAGTGTACGAGCAAATTTGTTGGTTTTTGTTTTATTTAACTTTATCTTGGAATTTTTGTGTGCATGGATTGCGTCATTTTGGGCTGTACGTATTGGAATCAAGGAGCGAAAACGGGGACAAGTTACGTCGGAAATTTCCTCATCACTTCTTCCTTCGAATGCCTTTATAGCCGTATTTGACGCTACGATGACAACTGTTTGACGCAGTTTCGCAGCCCCGATATAACAAACGAAGGAAAAGCATTTCCCTTCTTTTCTATCCTCGTGATTTTAAAAAACACAAATTGTGAAAATACTTTGGCTCTCAGCTTGATTTTGACCTTCTATTTTATATATATATTTTTTATCTTTTTTTTGGGTTATTTTTCTCTTTTTTAAATAAATTGTATATTTTTTTGTTCATTACCAAATAAAATACTCTCTTACATGATGAATATGTGTTACAGCTTCTTAAGGCTTTTTTACGAAAAGAAAATTAAAAAAATGATTATTTACATGCCTGCATTACTTTCCACATTATTTACCAATATACAGTACTTTTAATATAATAAGAATATGTTTAGCTTTTAAATGAAAAATATTTGAAAATTTTGTTAAACAATACATTTGAGTGTCAAACAAAATATCGTGTTCAAACTGACAAAAAGCTCGCCTAACTTTTGAACATATTATGCGCGAAACAAATGTATGTAATGTGCTATGGGTAATAGGCATAATGTTTAAATTACCATACTGTGCAATTGTTATGGGTAATGTGTCTCTATATTTACCATATAGATGTGTGCCGTCAATTGAACCGAAATAGCTGATGGAACATTGTACAAGATTGGTCAATCAAGTTTCTCTCATAATAAGTCAGAGTCGAAAATTTAATTGTACTTGTCATAAATGAAAAAAAAAAAGATAACAAAAATTATTTAAAGGACTTAAATGAAAAGCATAAATGAGCTGGTCAAAAGAAAAAAGCACTTGGCATAAATAACTGCAAACTAAATAGTCACTTCAAAAGCTCATTGTAAAACTCCTCCCGATTTCCATAAATCTAAGCAATGGCATTTTGTTTTGCAAGCCAAGCCCTTATATATGAAACTGGATATACATACTTTTTATGCATCGAGCCTTGCAACCCTATAATAGGAACAGTTGGGTCAGCTTCCACCACAGAAAAGGTGTAAGAAGTGATGACATTAATATCCAAATGCAGATTACATTGTGAAACTCCTCTAGCTAAGCAAATATGCTCTCCGTTGTACTTTCCTACCTCCTGGAGTCCTTTCTTCCATCAATATGCCATGTGGATGCTCTAATTACATCCATTTCCAATGTGCTTGCATTTCCCTTGATATTTTGTTTTATCTGACTTGTGGACCATGTACTTTCCTACCTCCCAGAGTCTCTTCTTTCATCGATATGTCACGTGGATACTCCAATTACCTCCATTCCCAAAGTGGTTGCATTTCCCTTGATATTTTGTTTGATCTGACTTGTGGACCATGTACTCAACACCCTTTTGGATGCTATAATTTTTAATTGCAGGTAGCATAGATTCTTTATGCAAGAATTGCTCCCTTTTTGCAAAGGATGCTCTCCATATAATTGTACAATATCCTTACTACATACAATGCCTCTGAAGCCAGCCTCCATGGTCACTTGTGTAGCCTCCATATTCAAACTTGAATAATGACTCACCTTTTGATTTTCAGATCGCACAAGAAATTGTGCCAAAGGCTGGCTTTGCATAAAAGGCACTATCTAATCATCATCATCTTATGGCAATGGAAAATTTCAAGTAAAATTAAAATATCATAATATTCACTATAAATAATCAATACTACATAATTCATGAACGTGACTTTAAAGACTAGTAAAAAAAATAAGTTAGTCACATTCTTTTTAAATAAAAATTAATAAAATAAGAATTTAAACAATATTAATCAATAAGTCAACCACAAACATCATAAAAAACAAATTAATTAACAAATAACATTGGAAAATAAATGTTACCATTGTTCGGCTCCTTTTCAGAAACCACTTTATTATAAGGCTCATAGCCTGCAATTGGATCTTCCGGCCAGTGGAAACTCTTTACCAACCTCGATCGCAAGTTGTCTCAAGGTCAAGCCACTTATCCCATCTTCTTGATTTAGTTCTCCAAAGTTTTCATTGTCTACTGGATATGATATCGAAGTTATTTGGGAAAGTTGAGTTAGTGACAATCCATCAAGAGTTCGAACGGGAATGCATCCATCTAAGCTCAAGTGCAACTCCCTAAGCGCTGCAAACACCTCCATACCATAAAGGTCCAGAAACTGGCTATGACAATCAAACATCGTCAAATCATATTCGGTATCAATGCTGCAACTTTCATATAGTACCACACCTAGAGCAATCAACATGGATAGCCGATACACCATCTGGATTATTTGCTTGTTTTATTAATGTAACTTGTGAAGAATTTTTGCACAAAGCTCATAAATACTCATAGATGAACGAACATTAATAAGTATTGGATTTTGACAGCAAAATTGAATTTTATCGTATGAATTTTGAATAATCTCACAATTATAGTAAATAAGCATATAATTCCTCCTTGGCATTTTTTTTCACACACTTGTCAACAACAACAAAAAAAAATCTACTCATAGGCAAAAAAGAGTGTTTCATTTGCTTCCTCTGGTTTTGGGTAGAGGTTTGTATATATAGAGTTTGTTCTTGTGCAATACGTTTAACAGTAGGATGTTTTGTTCTTCAGTAGTATGTTTGACTATCAAACTTATTTTGTGATTTCATTAGCTACATAAAACGTTTGACTGTTGAGCGAATTGCATGAGTTTCTAATGCACCATTTTCATTCAATGGTCAAACGTTTTATGCCCAATGTACATAACACGTTTGAGTATGCAGCATTTTAGGCATGGTATTTTTCCTAACTGTTAAACATATTCCTCTCATTAAAAAATGAGTGTATATAGTAAATGATGTAAAGACGTGTGTAGATTCATAAATATTCATTTTTCTATTTTCTTTTGATAAAAAGATCGCCTCTTAATCCTAATAATAGTAACTTAAAAAATAAAATGATTCAATTAATGATTGCTTAGAAATGATTGAAAAAATAGTCCATTTATGTGAATGATAAGAAGCAATAATTATAGGTAATAGATAGATAGAAAGATAGATAATAAATTTTAGTAGAAATAATTTTTAGATTGTAATTAAGAGTTGTCATGTAGAATTTAGAAGTCATAATTTAGATGTATATATTAGATGGATAAATAGATAATATATTTTAGTAAAAATAATCATTAGGTTATAGATTATAAAAAAAATAGATTGACGATAGATATTAGTGGGAACTTTTTTTTAATTGTAATTGGGAGTTGCCCCATGACACTTAACTAATCCATTTAACTATTATAATATTGAGTTTAATTTTAATGTATCAATAATATAAAACTTTTTTTTATAGTGTCCTTCAATCTTGTATTGCTATATTAGTAAAACTAGTTTGGTCTGACACCTATTACTTAAAAAGTTATTCAAATTGAATTATTTAATTGGATCATAGTATAGAGTACTTTTATACTTTCAGTGCATTAAAATTAAATTATATAGTAAATATGTAATTTTCTAAATATCTCTATAACAAATTGACAAGTCTGGAAGCATATTTTGATCATGAACTTAACAACTTTTTCCCTAAACCTGAAAAAGAAAAAAAGAAAATTATGAAATATGTCCTCCTAAGAAAGAACTCCTATATAGCATGTTATTTATTTTTTGTTTGGATATAGCATGTTTAGTTTAACTATCAGCAATCTTTTAATGATGATTTAGTTTTTTTTTTCAAATTATAATTTTATACTACACACTAGTGCTCAAAATCAAACTTTAAAGGCCCTTTTTTTTTTTTGCAAAAAACAAAAAACAGCTTTTTTAAGCTTCTATTTTTTCCCCTAAAAAAGGTACACACGACCAATTTTTTTTCTTTCTAAAAATGGACTTAAAAGTCTCAAAGGTGGAAGAGTTTTGCATAATGAGGATATGAAATGCCTAAAGCTGGGAATAATTCACATGATCCGTAACAAAATCCCAGACATCAACAGGTGCAATATCAGGTGTAGAGAAGCATTTTCTGAGGTATTAGTAGGAGCAAGCTGCAGACCCTGGCAACAATCAAATCGAGGAAAATAACTCCCATAGAATTCAACATCTGATGAGATGAAAAATGTTGTCTCCAAATTCCAGAGCATGTAACCCTTGTAACTAACCAGGTACCCCACAAAAACTGTTGGCACTGCCCTGGCTTCATACTTTGTCCATCCTGAAATAAAGATGATGCATAGCAAAGGCATCTGAATACCTTCAATGCATTGTAATTTGGTTCTCTGTGAAAGGGGAATCTGAAATTTTAAGATTAGCCTTGGGACTTGATTGATCAAGGAGGTAGCACTTGCTACACAATCCCCCCACAACTATATAGGAACTTTTAACTGTAAGTATAAGGATCTTGCTACATTTAGAAGATGTTGATGCTTCCTTCTACCACTGAGTTCTGCTAGGCTTTATGACACGTGAAAACTGACGGATGACCCTTTTTCTGTAGAAATTGAGTGATAGCAACTAGCAAGTTTCTTGGTGCTGCCAGAACAAATTTGCTTTGCCAACTTTACCAAGTTGCCAATGTAATAAACCTCACAAGGGACAAACGTTACAATGTGTAATTCATGAAAAATGTTTATGGATGGAAACAAAAGTACAAAATGGATCTAGTATATTATTGAATAAGTGGCCAAAACAAAAACGCCATTATTTAATTTACAGATACATAATTAACAAAGGAAGGCACATAATGAAATGAGAAACGAAAAAGGTACTTAGCAGGATATGTTACGAACCAATATAGGTAGAAATACTAAATTCACTCGAAAAGATTGAATGCAGAACACAATTTGGAGATTCATTGAGGGGGAAATATGAACCGATCCAACAAAATGAAGCTTTGTCCAAGTCAGATTAGGTAAGTTAACAAAAAATCATGCAGTCTCGTGTATGAAGTGAAGTAAGAAATGGAATTAACAGTGTGAGATGTTGCCAATAGTCTAAAATCCAAGTGTTGGATTTTATGCTGGCATCTCAAGAACAAGCAACGAAAACCATACCGGCTGGAGAGTAATCGTGAGAAGGCTGACCAGATTCCAAATGTGAACCATTTCGACGAAGCTTTAACAATTATAAGTGACTAAATCTGTGAAAAAGCCAACTGAGGAGAAGGATCTGCAGTCACAGGAACAACATCAGAAAATAAAATATGATTGATAGAAGAAGGAGCTGGTATGCCCTTGGAATTATCAAAAACCGGGGGATAACCATGCAATCTGTAGCAACGATCTTGAATCGGAAAGAGGTTGGAATGGAAGCTAAAAGCATACATTCAGAGTATCATTCCACAATAAATTAAATTACACCAGCAAGGTGTACAAAAAAAAAAAAAAAACTTTCATGTACTTGGTGAGTATTATTAATATGGACATAGATGATCTCTAGTATTTAAAAAACTACTTGTTGGACCCGTGCAATGCATAGGAAGATAATAAAAATAGTTTATTGATTATTATCGAAAATAAATGATAATTTATTTAAATATATCCTATTGAAAATTGAGTATATAAATTTATCTTAAAAGTAAGTTAATATTTAAATAATTAGATAAGTGAACAAAATATAAATATGTCATTCTATTTTGTATATTATTTTGAAGAATATGTTTATAAAGTTGAAAAAATCTATATAGATGACCTACAACTAACAATAAAAGCCTAGTTTATAAAATTTTTGCACATTTCGAAAATTGAAATTATTGAATAAAGAAAGAGAATAAATGAATAATTTTACTATATCATGAGCCACTTATAGGGAGGACAATGAGTATCTATGAGAAAGAGGACATGTCCCATGCCTTCCGTCACAGTTTTGAATTTTACCTCTTATCCTCATTCCCATCTCCCTTATGGGCCCCTATTTCCCATTTTCCGTAGAAATTTTGAATCCCTATGATATTCAGGGGTTTATTAACAAATTTTAAAAAGAGAAAAACTTTAACAATATTTTATAATTTGAAAAATAAATATCCATAATAACAAATATCATTATAAAAATATAATCTAAATTAAAATTAAAATGCATACATAATGCAAATACAATAAAAATAATTTTAAAAAATGAAAGTATGCTATCTGCGACGCGATCCCGTTTAACAAACGGGGACTTAGCACCATCGATCATTCCTATGAAAACAAAATATGTCTCAACTCCTTTTCCCATTGTGGGTAATTCCCACATGTATCCATTTTCATTTTTTTATCTTCCCTCGCCATTTATATCTTTATGGTAAATTAAAATATTTAATTTATAAAAATATAAAATATATTTTATAATAAAAAATAATGAATAAATTTAATTTATACGATTTTTTATATCACACGATTTTTTGTTGTAATGGATAATTTTTTGTTGATCTAATTAAGGCATTCCCTTTTTTATTTTAATTTTTTTCATATCACACAATTTTTTGTTGTAATGGCCGCATTAATATTTTAATCACCCTAATACATTTATATCTTATTTATTTTTCAATGATTTTTAATTTTAATTGTAAATCATAATTTTAATGATTTGTGATCCCACAAATATATCTTAATAATTCTAATTTTATTGATTCATGTAATCTTTAATAATAGTATATTTGATTTTATTAATAATTAATAATTTAATTGTAAATTAAGTAAAAAAGTGTGTAGACATAAATGTTTAAAAAAGTGGACCCTAAATCACTATATGAATGACACGTATACTCTAAAGTTCTGTATGAAAGACACTTGTAATATTTTCCATGAAATGACACTCAAATATTATAATAGTAGATTTATATCTAATCCATTTTTTAATGATTCTTAATTTTAATTGTAAATCATAATTTTAATGATTTGTAATCCCATAAATATATCTTAATAATTCTAATTTTATTGATTCACATAATCTTTAATGATAGTATATTTGATTTTATTAATAATTAATAATTTAATTATAAATTAAGTAAAAAAATCTATAGATATAAATGTTTAAAAAAGTGGATCCTAAATGACCATATGAATGATACATGTATCCTAAAACTCTGTATGAAAGATACTTGTAATACTTTCCATGAAATGACTTTCAAATATTATAATAGTAGATTTATATCTAATCCATTTTTCAATAATTCTTAATTTTAATTATAAATCATAATTTTAATGATTTGTAATCCCATAAATATATCTTAATGATTCTAATTTTATTAATTCACATAATCTTTAATGATAGTATATTTGATTTTATTAATAATTAATAATTTAATTATAAATTAAGTAAAAAAACTGTAGACATAAATGTTTAAAAAAATGAGCCCTAAATCAATCTATGAATGACACATGTACCATAAAGCTCTGTATGAAATACATTTGTAATACCTTTGATGAAATGACTCTCAAATATTATAATAATAGATTTATATCTAATCCATTTTTCAATGATTCTTAATTTTAATTGTAAATCCTAATTTTAATAATTTGTAAACCCATAAATGTATTTTAATGATTCTAATTTTATTGATTGACATAATCTTTAATGATAATATATTTGATTTTATTAATAATTAATAATTTAATTGTAAATTAAGTAAAAAAATTTGTAGATATAAAAGTTTAAAAAAGTGGGCCCTAAATCACTATATGAATGACATGTGTACCCTAAAACTCTGTAGAAAAGACACTTGTAATACTTTCCATAAAATGACTCTAAAATATTATAATAGTAGATTTATATCTAATCCATTTTTCAATAATTTTTAATTTTAACTGTAAATCATAATTTTAATGATTTGTAAACCCATAAATATATCTTAATGATTCTAATTTTATTGATTTACATAATCTTTGATTATAGTATATTTGATTTTATTAATAATTAATAATTTAATTGTAAATTAAGTAAAAAAATCTGTAGACATAAATATTTAAAAAAGTGGCCCCTAAATCACTATATGAATGACATGTGTATCCTAAAGCTCTGTATAAAAGACACTTGTAATGCTTTCCATGAAATGACTCTCAAATATTATAATAGTAGATTGTATGAAATCCTAACCATAACAACTTTTCAATTGAATGATAAAAGAGAGTTAAAGTTTAAAATACAACGAGTATGTAAGAAATTCTCATAATTCAAACTACACAGAGCATTATAATAGGTAAGTACCCTTCGGGATGTTCAATATTCTCAGGACTAAATTCAATTTAGGCAGTAGCCTGTGAAGGATTTTTCACATTTTCTTTCCTTTACCGGTGCTTGATCTCTAAAACATTTTATTTTAGGGTTTAATTTCTACAGATATCTAAAAATTTTTTGCATGATTTTACAAGTGGATCCTTGATTTTTTTTTTTATGTTATTATTCAATCAAATCATTTTATTTATATGATTTTTCAAGTAGTGTATGTGATATTTAACTATATTCAATTGGAGAACATGGTGTATGTTGAGGGGCTGCTGCCCCCAATTTTTTTTTTTGACTAAATACCCAAACAGTTCCCTCAGGTTTTGAACATCCTAAATTAGTCCTTTAAGTTTTAAAAAATGAGATAAATTGGTCCTCTGTATAGTTCCATAAAGTGTACGAATTGATCAATTTATCTCCTTTTTTGAAATATGAGGGGTCAATTTGGGATCTTCAAAACTTGAGGGATTAACTTATCCTCCAATACAAACCTAAGGGACTAATTTATCCCCTAATGCAAACCTAGGACCAATTTGGGGATTTAGTCTTTTTTTTTTGGTTTGTTAAAACCATATATATAATATGTCTTGTTAATTATATGAGAGAAAGATTCACTAATATATATATCTACTATACTAATATTTTATATTCATTTCATGGAAACTATTACACATGCCATTCATATAGTAATTTAGGCTTCATGTGTTATTCATATAGTGATTCAGGCCCTATCTTTCTCAACCTTTATGTCTAAAGATTTTTTCAAACTTAATTCACAATTTACTTATTAATTATTTTCACATGAAATAAAATCAAATACTACAATCATTATAGAATCAAACATTACAATCATTAAAGATTACAATTTGCACTGAGAGAGACCTCATATCAATATAATTATGATCTACAATTAAATTAAGAATCATTAATAGCATCACATTATGAAGGTAATCTACTATTTACTGTACTAATATTTCAGACTCATTTCATAGAAACTATTACACATGTTATTTATTTAATGATTTAGGCCTCATGTATCATTCATATAATGATTTAGGTCACATCTTTCTCAATCTTTATGTCTAAAGATTTTTTTAAATTTGATTTACAATTTATTTATTAATTATTTTTCATATGAAATAAAATCAAATATTACAATCATTAAAAATTATAATTTACACTAAGAGAACCCATGACAATATAATTATGATCTACAATTAAATTAAGAACCATTAATAGTTTACATTATAAATTTAATATAAAAAATTATAAAGGAAATATTTTCAAAATAAATAAGCTTTAAAATTAGCATTTTTTTAAAGAAAATAGAAAGGTTAAATTGTTAACGAATTGATTGATTTTAATATGATAATAATTCAAAATTCAATTTCTACCAAATTATTTTTAATCAAATATTTAAGACTCATTATAATACTAATATTTAACATTCCTTACATAAAAAGTCTTTCACATGTTATTTAAAGAAAAATTATACCCCATCATTTTCATAATTTTAATACTTAAAGTAAGTTTTTGAATTTAACTTACCTTCTAATTATCAATTATTTTTTCTTATCATACCTTTATATCTCTCTACCGTTAAAAAAGTAATATAAAAAATAATACAAACAAGATTATAATTCAATATATTATACTATACAAATTTATATATATAACTATATTATTAATGATAACAAAACTATTATAATTATCTTACATTAGTAGTATTTGTTATTATGGATATTTATGGTTTGAAATTCAAAGTATTTTTAATTTTCCTTTTTCAAATTTTTTAATAAGCCCATAAATATAATAAGGATTTAAATCTCCATGTGAAATGAGGACCCGTGGCAGGGATGTAAATGATAATGGAGGTAAAATTCTCAATAAGGACAGGATTAGGGGAAAATTTTCTAATTTCATATCTAGAACTTTTGAAAGTTATAATAAAAAAAATTATCTATTTACTTGTATCACTATATCCTATTTTATTTTTTACAACATGAACATTTCAATCTATCAATTCTATAATTTTTTTCATACTATTTTTTTTGAAAAAAAATACCTTCAATTTTTTGACACAAAAATATTTAAAAAATGAATTTCACAATTTACACTTCTTTAATAATGATACTAAATATTTATTAATTCTTTTAAAAATTAAATAATTATATTACATTTTTTTTTATTAAAAATAATATTATAATTGATATACTATACTAATAATTGAGATTATATAAATTAGAATTATATATGATTTTTTACTAATTATTGCATATTAATTATAATATATATTTTAAAATTAATATTTTAATTTATTAAAGAATGTATAAGGAAAGGACGTGAAATTGAAATCGTATAAATTAAGTTTACTCATTATTTTTATTAGTTAAATATTTTAATTTATTAAAAAGATATAAAAGGTTAGGGATGATAGAAAAAAAAAATGAACGTCATTACATGCGGGAATTACCAATAACGGGGAAAGGAATTGAGATATATTTTATTGTTTTAAGATAATCAATGGAGGCTAAGTCTTTGTTTGTTAAAAGGGGAAAGGGACGAGGGATAACACACCTTTATTTTTTTTAATTATTTTTATTGTATTTGCATTATGCATGTATTTTTAATTTTAATTTGGATTATGTTGCATTAATTGTATATGTTATTATAGATATTTATATTTCAAATTGTAAAATATTTTTAAATTTTTTTCTTTTTGAAATTCGTTAATAAACCTTGGATACCAAAGGGATTTAAAATCTCTGCAGAAAATAGGAAATGGGGACCTATAAGGGAATAGGGATAAGGATAGGAGGCACAATTTTAAACGATGACAGGAGACATTGGATATGTCCCCTTTCTCATAAATACTCATTGTCATCCATATAAATGACTCATGATATAGTAAAATTATACATTTATTCTCTTTCTTTATTCAATAATTTTAACTTTTGAAATGTACAAAATTTTCATAAAATAGACTCTTTATTGTTAGTTATAGGTCATCTATCGAAAATTTTCAATCTTATAAATATAATATTCAAAATAAGATATAAAATAGAATGACATATTTATATTTTGTTCACTTATTTAATTATTTAACTATTAATTTATTTTTAAGATAAATTGATATACTCAATTTTCTATAAGACATATTTAATGAATTATCATTTATTTTCAATAATGATCAATAAACTATTTTTTATTATTTTCCTATGCATCACATGGGGTAAACGACTAGTATAATAAGTTTAAGACTTTTTATTTTCTAATTTGTGAAAAAAAACCAGAGGAATTTTTTCCTATGTTCTTTATGTTATTATCAAGACATATCATTTACATATTAGTGTTTTAAATTTTTTCTGGTTAATATATTTTTTGAAAAATGATATTTTTTTAATTAATGTGTATAAAAATCTTCTTAATTTTTACCCAAAAAAAATTCCTCTTAATTTAAATCTCTCGTATATGTATTTAATAGTTAATGAAATATTTTATAAATTACATCTTATATCATTATGAATATAATTTAAAATTAAGAGAATTGATGATTAGAAAGATATATCATCACTTATCACTACCCCACCATTTTTCAATTATCTTCCACCACTAATCACATTTGCTAATATGCCAATATATTATTGAATAACAATATGTAAAAGTTTTGCACATACCAAAATTAAACTCTTTATTTGATAGGACACTTTGTTTTTCATTTTAAAATATGTTGCTTTGAATAAATACAATGACATCCATTTTTTGAAAAAATATAGTAGAGTTAATACTCATTTCAACCTCGATAACTTTGTAACTATGAGTTATTTTAGTGTGTATTCACGAGTTTGATTTAGAAAGGAAAATGAGCAAGAGAAAGATTTACGAGGGTTTGAAGTATTCATAAGCTTTACTTTTAGGAGGGGAAAGTATCCGCAAATTTTTGCAAGCCCTTTAAAACCCTTTAAAATCCTTATTTTGTAGTTTCCCCAATTTAGGGGGTCTTAAATCGATTATTATTTAATTTATTTTATTATTCCTATTAAAATATCATATATATATCAATTAATATAAAGCACATTAACAATACTAGTTTTTTTTTTCCATTCCTTCAAAAAACTCATGAACACATCCTTAGTCTCTGACTTTTTAAATGAATCAAATTAATCTCTGACATCATAAAATGTGAGTCAAGTTAGCCTTTCTAATCTACCTTTATTTAATACTCTGTCAATTAAATGACTGAGAGGTTATTGTCATTCCTATTTGCCTATTATCACTTCTCATTAATTACATTTATTTGCACTTTTCCTAAAACACGCTTAAGCTTATTTTAATAATTAGTCTTTTGTTTATTTTCAAAACTAAATTAAAAATTATATATTAGAATTTCAATAATTCATTATCTATTATCTATTATCAATTCTTATTTATTATTTTAATTTTAATTTAATGTGTACATTGCTACTATTATATTTTTAAGTTAAATTTAACAATTATATTAATTAATATTAAACATAAAATGTAACTATAAATAAACCTTTAGCACAGCATAAAAATTCTTAATTTAAATATAATATTTAATTTGAATTAAAAAGTGTAGTGAAATAAAATTCAAATAACTTAAAAATTTAATTAGATATAAAGTATAACACTTTAAAGTATAAATAAAAGACATAAATCACAAAGATAATTCATAATGAGCTCTTTAAGAGTAATTTTCATAGATAACAACATTATTTTTCATAAATGCTATCATTATAATAAATTTTCCAAAGTAGCCAAAATAATGAAATAAAATCTAAAAGATGGCAAAGCCAACTAGAAGAAAATATTTTTTTTACATGAACTAGAAGAAGATAATTACTAATAATTATCAAAACAAATAATAGAATTGATAAAGATAGGAAATCTACTTCATGTTATTACACTTGTGGTTTTGATTATGTGATGCTCAAAAGCCTTTATATCTTAATTTTGTATTTTAATCATTACATGCATTTATAATTTTCACAACAAATCAATGTCAAGAATATGAATAACAAGATTAATTCAACTAAGAGTCACATAAATAGTGAAGAAGTAAAATGATGAATAGATTATAAACCATGATGAATCTAAAATTTGAATGACAACTTTTGAAATAAATTAAAATAAATTTTAAATTAAAACATTTAGAAATATCACAAATAAACAAATAAATAAGGAATAACAATAGATAATTGAAATTCTAACACATAATTCCTAATTTAATTTTGAAAATAAACAAATGAATAATTATTAAAATAAGCTTAAGGGAGTTTTAGATAAAGTGCAAGTGGTTGTAACTAATGGGCACCGACTATAGTCACTCCCTAAATAATAATATATAATGCTAAGTGATATATTGACATGCCATGAGTTATTTAAATCTACATACCAAGTTATAAGAAGATTCATTTTCTTCATGTTTAGCTATTAAAATGTGTTATTTTAAATTTAGTTTTACTTTAGATAACACATGGTACGCCTAGGTATAATTTGACATTATACATCATCATTTAATTGACGGATTGTTAAATAAAAGTGGAATAAAGGAATAATTTGACTCATATTTTGCAATATCAGGAACTAACTTGACTCATTTTAAAAGTTAATAACTAAAATAACTCATGTAAAAATTAACTCAATATAATATTACATTCTACTTATTGAAAAAAATTATATCCAGTATATATATGGGTCAGTTACCATCATGTCTTCCTTTACATTAAAAACTAAGCACAGAAAATTCCAACGCATTACGTTTAACCTTTCCATTTGTTATCATTGAGGATAGCCTTCACATAAAAGGACTCTGATTTTCAAAGCTTTCAACCTTGCATAATCTATGATATCAGAATTTGGAGAGCTTTGGCTCCAAGATTTTGTTTCCCTGAAATTGGAAAGCTTTACAGGACACTACTTTGGCTGTCAAGAATATAGACCAAACATTGATGACAATTGGACACTTGATCAGCCTTGAATGAAACAAGTTGATTATCATTTCAGTTCCATCCTTGCTGTCGGACTCTTGGTCAGCATTGAAGGACACAATATAATTATCATCTCTATATTTTTTAATCTTATCCCAATCATTGCTAAAAATCTTCGAAAGACAGACGTTCAATTTTTTATGTCTAGTCTCGTTAAGTTCTTTAAATCTTTTCAGTAGCAACATAAGCTTTTTCCCTCCATCATCACCTTTATTACTTGCTTCTAAATCAAAGAATAAATGTAAGGATAAAATAAATAGAAATCTATATCTATATCTATATCTATATACTTTTGTAAAAGAGGGGTAATTGGTGATTCAGTTTTCATGCTCAAAAGAATTTCAACAAGTGTTTGCACATGAATGGTTGTCATTATCCTTCTACCTCCACATAGGGCGCATCTTTTCAGGATATGAGTGATGATTATATATACCAATATTAATCAACGAATATTAGTTTAGTTTTTATTTTTTCAACAACAAATTTACTTGATAGAAACTCGGTTGTCCAAAATTGGTTGTCTAGCTACCGGGAAGCTTTCTTTCTTTCTATGCACTTTTAAAGCTTCTTTGACAGACTTTCCACAATTTTTTTTATGAGATTATTCTTTCCAATAAAATTTTTTCCCTTCATTCCTACCGTTGCTTTTAATTTTTTCTTTTTTCAGCACCTCTTTGACCACACGCGACTGTTGCTTGGGGACGATGCGGTGACAACAGAGGACGCAGCGGTTGTGGCCTGCGACAGCTTCGAGGCCCGATGGAGAAGGAGGAAGCCACGACGGAGCTCGGGATGGTGGCGCGTTGGCTTCGTGACGAACCGGGGACAAGGGCTGCGGCGGCTTCGCAGTTCGTGAGGCGTAGGGCACGGTGATCTGCTCGCGGTGAAGGTGAACGGGAGGCCGCGGTGGTGACGGCAGCAGTTGCGAGGAGGCTGCAATGGAGGCGGAGTTCAGCCTCCCTTTTCTTTCATTTTTGCTTATAACTTTTTCTTTTTTTTTTTTGGGTTCTTTTTGTTATTTTTGGTTCTGTTCTTATGAAGTTTGGTTAGGGATTTTGCTGTTTGTAAGATGGTTTGGGTTGATTTTTGGATTCTGTTTTTGACTTACATTGTTGTGGGGATGGGTTTTGATTTGAGGATGTTTCGGATTGAAAAGCTTACTAATAATAGTGTTGGGGTTGTTGGGATGTTTTCTCTGTGGTCTTTTTTTTTTTTCGGGGTTTTCATTTGTGATGTGGCAGTGGCTTTGGAATTGTGTGGTTTTGTTTGTGATTTTCTGTTTTGTGGCTTGAGTTTGGGTTTATTTTTGGTTTGAAGTGTATTTGGCAATGGTGTTTATTTGTGCTTGTGATGAGAATTTGGTTCGAAGGGGTTACTGATTATGGTTTGATTTTTGGCTCCCAAAATGCTAAATTTCCAATCAAAATGGAATTGAGTAACAATACACCAATGGAATTGGTTCTGTCAAAAATTTATTTTTCTCTGTTCTTTTTCAGGTTTCAGTCTCTTTATGTCTATTCCTATTTGAGCCTTTTGTTTAATTGTTTCTGCCATTTTCAGCCTTATCTTTGTTCTAAATTTATTAATTTCTTCATCATTTTCCATTTTGTACAAGAAGCCAACCAGCAAGCGGACGATGAAGAGTAATAGGAATGGATGATAAAGATGAGGTATAATGTTTTGGTTCTTACAGAGTTAATTTTCATAGTCTAAATTAATTTCTTTTTACTTCTACTATGCTGTTTTCAATGATTAATGGAAATTTTACTGCTTCCTTTGGACTTATACAATGATTTGGTGTAGAGTATGTATATGTTAATAAGGTTCAGGCAAGATGTATATGACATCCAATTGATAGCATATTTTGAGTTTCAAATTTGAGTGATGGAGTCTGGAAGTACATTTCTTTCCTTTGGTTTCTTTCATAATTGGCTTCTATCGTTTTTCTATGTAATGAATGTTGGCAAATACTCCCTCTTGCCTATTGACACACAGGTATATGTGCTCTCATTGCTCAATAGAGGATACCAACTATGTGTTTTTCAATTATCTCTCTGATTTAGCTATTCTCTATGGATTGAGAATAGGTCTCTTGTGGATTACTCAATGAACTTGTGTTTGATAGTTATTCAGTATTTATGTTTTGACTAAACTTGATTGGGATTTGTTTTGTGCCAAAAGAAGCTTAGATTCATTAAGTATACATTTGCAAAAAGATGTTGCTAAGGAGGTATTTCTAGCTTTTTTCCCTTTTTTTTCCTTCTGATTCATGGGTGTTGGTACATATTTTCATTTTATAGATGGACTTTATTCTATGATTTATAGGCTCACAGGAAGTATAGTTCTAACAGTTTTATTTGTACTTGATAGTTTCTAGTGGCTTATTTTATAAATTCTTTAAATTGTCAATGAGTGCAAGCAATGGGAGCTGTTATTTGCACTATAAAACAAATAACAACCTTATTCAAGGTGCAGGTTGAAGAGGAGAAGAGTGGAATCAAGGTTAGTCTTATCTTATCCAGAGGCTTATTGATAGTCTATAACAAATTATCTAACAAGTAAACGATGAATCTTTTTGCTGTTATCAATAATAGCTTTTATTGTGGCTGCACACTTATTCCTTCTTCAAAACAAATGTTTCTGATGTATGTTGTTAGTGATGTTGCGGCTTTCCCTCTGAAATTGTTCGGTGAGTTGAGAAGAGCTTAACATGTTGATCATGCTCACAAATCAGTTGAGCAGGTTGTGAAGATGAGCTGCTTCCCTAAATATGTCAAACTCTCCAAATTTGCATATAACATATCTATTATCATCCTCGCATGCCCTCTTGATCATGAAATCATTAAGTGGTTTTTGAAGCTTCTTTGTAGATATATACTTAAGTTTGATTTTTGGCTTAACAACTTCTTTTTGTCAAGAGTCATGCTAACCTGTCCCGTTTCTCATTTAGTGACAAATTGTATGTAGGCCATCAAGACTATTTCTTTTGCTATGGGTTTGTTTCATTTTCAGCTTTGTTGAACTTCTGCACATGTTTTTTTATTTTCTATATCATGTTACAATTTTGTTCTCATAGATCAATTTGATTTTTTTTCTTTGACTTGATCTAATCCTATACTAATTATTATTTGTATGAGCTCATTTTTTGCCGTGGCTCCTATTTTTCAATTGCTTGAACTGAATGATTGTTTCATGTATTTTGTTTTTCCTCCTATAAATTTTCTTAGATTTATGTGAAAGTGGTCTCCATGGATGTGTACTAGGTGCTACGGATGTGTCCATGTCTGATTCTCTTTAAGGTTGAGCTGTTGTTTAGCCATCCTGGTTTGGTAAGTATTTTTCGAGTTTATTTACTATTGTGGATCATATTGGTAAGCTATATGCTCATCTCTTTCTTATTTGATATGACATTTATTCCTTATGCTTTAATTTCATTGAAATACTTGGATAGGATATGGATAAATAAGTTCACACCAATAATCAAGCTTCCCCTTGCTCTATCATGTCTTTACACCACATATTTAGCCTTTTTGTTTCAACTGAATCTGTCGGCTATAACCAGTCTTCTCCTTCCATGATCACCATCGTTACCACTGTCATCACATTGTTACCCTTTTTTTCAACTAAATAATCATGACTCCATCTGGGTGGATGGTGTCTTCTTCTCTTTTTTGTATCATGGCACATCAAAATTTGTTTATCATTTTGTAATGTAACTTCTACAAATGTTGGAATCTAATCAGGTTTGATGCTATAAAATTGTTATTTTTCCAAGCTTATGGTTAACTATTAACCAAGTTTTGATATATTAAAAAAATTGTTACATGTTAAGGATTTATCCTTAAGCCTGCTACATATTATTATTGTTTTATCCTTTTCTTTTCCAAGCTTATGGTTAATGATTAACTCTGTTTTGAATCCAATATGAAATCTTATGACTCAAGCCTTTTTATACTTTCGATACATCATCTTGGTTTACTGAATACATTATCTACCTTTTGAAAAGTGTAGTTGTTATGTAATGAATTAAGTGAATGGATATTTCTTAATTGCCATAAATTGGTCTACTTTCCTACTTCTTATCAGCAATTATCAACTGTTCTTTGCATTGCTTAGTAGTGATTTATACCATATTTTACAATTTCTGTTACTGGTCAATAATCAAGGATTTGTTCTTTTCATAAATTCTGCTGCTGTTTTTATTTTTATTCGGTTTGGTGTGTAACCAACAAACATGAGTTTGTATATAAATACTCAATGCCCCAAGGTACAGAAAATTGTTGCCTGAAAAAATGTGAATACTGATATGGTATATACAAAAATTAAAATGCTTCTTAGCCTGAGTGTTTATTGGTACTTTCTATTGATCACCTATTGCCATAATCACCTACTGAAAACTCACAAAGAAACCTATTTGTATATAGCAAATTTCCCTGTTTCATTGTTTCAAAGTGCTCCCTTTTTCCTTTAACTCAATGTCATTGGTTACATATATTAATCATCCTCACATCACATTTCTAACACAATTCAAAATATGAGATCTATTGTAGGCTAATCACAAATTGTATTTTACTAATATGGATTAAAAAACATTTATAAGGTTCCTCAGCCTGAATTTTAGTTACTAGGATTTTACAATACTCAATCTATCCATTCAATGATGATTAAAAATCTAGCAGTAAAGTATATTCTGATCATTTTATCATATTGTGGCTTGCTTAAGAATAAAGGAAGGTTATTGGCATTGGTCATTAGAGATTTAGAACCAATTTATACTACACTTATTTATTACTCACCAAGCTATATCCTTTCTTTTCATTGGTTATTACAGATTTTGCAGCAGAGTTTGTAATGATATATGGCATAATCACCTACTATCATGATCATTTGCAGATTTCTTACAAAGAGTTGTATTTGTAAGGTGTTGTCCTTCCCCCATAACATTTTCAGATTTTGATTTGCTATTGAAGAAAGGAAGCTTATTGCCATTGGAGAATCATGACACATTGTTTAAATATGGATAGGTTAGGTTAGCTTAGGTAATTAACTTCAGTATCAATTAATTTCTGTGAACTAATTTAATAATGACAGAACTCAATCCTTTTGATCATTGGACATAAGAGACTTTCACTTGTATTTTGAAAATGGCATGGCGTAAGATCTTTTATCATTGAATCGGGAGCAATTCTAATCATCATATTCTACAGTCATCCTTTTTTCTCTTGAATTGAAGAAAGGAAACTTATCTTCATGGCAGACGTACTGATTGATCAATATATAATAACAGTGCAGTCCTTGAATTTCACATATTCATGCTATAAGGTTATTGGTGGAATATCATTTAAATTTAGAATGAGATTTTAATAATATCATACTGCATTGTTCCTTTTAATCAATCAACTAAAGGTATCTATGGAATCCCCTTTTAATCAATGCAATGCATGTCCTAATAGTTAAGAATGGTGGTGTCTACACTAAATAATTGATTAAGAGTTTTATATCACGATTCAGAATTTACATTTAATGCCTTTAAAGTGTTCCAAGAATGACCTTTCAAAGATTGAAATCTAGAAGTTATACCTAAGTACTAATAGTTGATGACAATGCTACTTAAGAATGAATTTTTATCTTGCTATCTTTATTCACAATTTATTATGGTTACAACATGAAGAAGTTGCATATTGTAGGCAAGGTTCAGGTCGATGTGGGTTTAAACTTAGTCATGGAATCTGCAATTATTAATTGTTAGAGGTGATTCCCTTTTATGTAGATTAGTGGAGAAAGTGTCATATTTCTACCATATGAGTAGTATAGCAACTTTGTCTTTTATCATTGCTTGCAGCCTTAGGTTACACATTGATTATGCACAAAAAAGTGTCATAATTCTTTCTTTAAATTAATATTTTGGGAAAAATCTTTTGTAATAAGCATATTGCATTTACAGTACCCTTTTGGTATCTTCTCCTAATTTTTAGCTTTTCCTTTCCATATTTTCTTTTAATGGTGGAGATGATTTTGAACCTATTAGACTCCACTCATTTGACTCCTTAGCTTCTACTAAAGATGAACATGTAATTTTCCCCTTTTTTTTTGGGTAAAAGGGAAGGGAATGTTCTATATGATATGAGCTAGCCTTTTTGTTATTTGTTTTGTTATGAATTTCCATAATAAAGATTTGTTCATTGAGTTTTTATTTTGGTTACTTTTTCTATATATATGATATGTATGCAAGGAAATTCCCTTCTCTTTGTAAAACCGACTCCTATTTTATGTTTTTAATGGAGGTTAATGCAAGTGATATATTTTTATTTGACAGTAATGATTGTTGATATTATTGACTTGATATAGGAATTAGTTCATAATGCAATATACATGACTTTTGAGTCCTGACAAATATTTTCAATTTAACTACGTGGATTATTCTTGAATTTTAATCTTGGTTTAGATGTTTAAGCCATCGTAGTTTGTTCTCATTTGGATTCATATAATTTTGTTTAGCTTCCTTCTTTTAGTGGAGATAGTGTATTTTGTTTCGTAGAGTATGTTATTAATGAGGACTTTTCTTAGTTTGTCTATAGAATGTGCAGTTCATTGTCCTCGGCCATAAAATGAGGGTTTTTTTTTTTTTAACACCTGCCAAGAGATACTCATATGAGCTTGAAGAAAAAAGTGATGGTGATTTGTCCTGCAACAAGTTCTCCAATAATTAAAGATTGGGGAAGTTGTGTTAACTCCTCGGATAACTATGATTGCAAATAATGAGACTATTCTAATTGAGTTCAAGAGATGACAACTTCCTTTGGTTGTCTCAGTTGCTATGACAATTAACAAGTCTCAAAGCTAAATATTTTCATATGTGGGATTATATCTTTTAAGGTTAGTGTTCACACATGGATAATTGTACGTTGCATTTGACAAATTCAATTACACTTAGCGGTTGTTGTTGCCTTATAATGAAACTTACAAGTAATATTTATTATAATATAATTTTTTTTATTTTAGTTTTATGATGTTTTCTCTTTGCATGTGTTTTTATGAAAGCATTCATTAAGGTTGATACTAATGCAATATAATTAGATTGTGATTAATTTAAATATATCTAACAATGTATTGAATGTCAGTTATACTCCATTGTGCAAAGCACGAGCATTACACTAGTTAATTAGAATAAATGAAGGAATTAATTAATTAAGATAAAAAAAGTCAAATAATAGAATAAATATATGGGAATGACTATTGCCACTCTTTCATTCATTTTTAGTTGGTTTGTTGAGAATGTTATTCTTTTCATATCATAATCAAAATAATAGTTTAATATTAATTATTCATTATTAATCATAATTTTATCTTTATTTATTATTGTTATTGGTTCAATTAAAAATTGTTAAATTATTTAAAATTATTTTACCAATAACAAAATAGATATTTCTTTGAAATCATTTTTTATTGAATATAAAAAGAAATAAAAATTAATTTATGTAATATAATCATTTAGATCTAAACATTAAATTTTTTGTTTAAAATTTTGAATACAATAATTATCTAAATATAATAAAAATGACTATTTGTTTGAAAAATATTAAGTAAATGTAAATAACAATAAAGGTATACTAATAAAGTGTAATATTCAATTTTAATATACAAACAACTTAAAAAGAATTACAATATACGATATACACATCAATTCTTAAAATACAGTGTTAATATAATTAAATAAATATTAAAGAAACATAAAATAATAAAATATTTTATTGACCAATTAGCTTTTGCTATATTTTATTTATTTATTTATTTTTGTTTATAAAAATTAGGCAACTTGATACTGTAAATTAGCTAGTCACATTAAATTAATTTTTATTACTTCCTTTCTTGTAAATCTGATGAATTCATAATTTAGTAGTTATCTTTACTTTGACTGATTGTACTTATTATTAATTTATAAAATTCTATCGTTGAATAAAAAAACTTTTTAAAAAATAATTTAATACATAAAATAAATAATGGTATGAGATAAGTTCATTATAACGTACTACTTATAATATATAGTGAATAAATATTATGAAAGTAACATTAAATATTTTCAAATTTTGAAATAATTATTGGTTAAATTAACAATAACTTTTAAATAAGATAATTGCTGATAATAAAAATTTATGTTCGTGAACACCCAGTTTTGTGTCCTTCATGTTTGGTCATTACCTTTTTTTAGTGTAGTTTTGCTTATTCATTTCTATTCAAATTTTTGTACTGTCATAAAAAGACAAACAATTTAAGATGGCCCCTTGCTTTTGTAAAGTTTTTTTTTTTTTGGACCCATGGTCTATAGCCCATATCTGATGCTCCTCTTGATTTCTTTCCTGAAAAAAAAAAGAAAAAAACAAAAGGAAAAAAGGAGAAAGAGAAGAGGTGCGCCAAAAAAAAATTTAAAAATGACAGAAACAGGGGGGTGCGCAGGCTGCTGCACTCCCACTTCCAGCATAAGCCAAAGCATACTTTCATGCCTCCAGGTTTGGTTTTCCTGGTTCAGGCCAATAAAATGGCAGAGACAGCAGGGAACATATCAGCCAAAATATGCAGGAAAAATAAAAAAAGAATAAAAAAGAAAACGGCAAAGGAGAAGCAACAGGAAGCAAATAGTATCGTTGGCACTTCAAATCTATATTTGGAGCATAAGGCAAATTCAGATTTCATGAGCAGCAGTCCCTTTTCCTCTTTAAGCCAATGCATCATGGGCAATATTCAGCAGATAAAAACAAATCAACCATGCCAGTATGCAAGGGTACAATACAGAGGCAAGCAATACAAAGAGTAGGTGAGAGACAAGGCTGCCTTGTCCTCCTGCAATCCAAGGACAGCATGAAAATAATTTTTTTTTTTAATTGCAAAACAAATTCAGCAGATATAAATTAGAGGAAACCAAGAGAGCAGGAGGGATTTTTTTTTTTCTCGGTTTTCTTTGAAGCTGAAGAGAGTTTTTAAGAGAGAGCACTTGGGGGCAAGGACAGTGAAGAATAGGAACGGAGGAGTGGTATTCTCAGGTATGTGTTATGCTTGCGGTTAAACTGATTCAACTATTTTGCCCCACAAAGCTATGATACTGTTACTTTTATTAAAACACATTCCTGCTCATCTAGTAGCAGCAGCTAAACCATCACATATAATCCCACATAAACCAACCTCTAAACATTCCAGCCTCAGAAAAACATACCAAACCTCAAATACACATTCTTCATCAACATAAACTCCATCCATACAGTCCACAAGTTCAACAACAATCCAGTATCAAGGCATTTTTCCAACCACAACCACTGCAAATCATCAAAAACCCAAACCATATCAACAGAACCCAACCAAACCCCCCCCCCCCCCCAACAAAAAAAAAAAAAAGAGGCAGAAACAAAAGAATGAAAGAGAAGGAAAGGGAGGGATGCCGCGGCTGCCGCAGCCACTGGCTATGCCACAGCGGCTCCACTCTTCGCGGCTGTGAGCCACCGCACCGCCTCATCGGAGCTCGTGCGCCGCTGTGTCGCCGCTCCCCTTCTCTCTCCGTCGTCGTGCTTCCCTGCCAGCGCCGTGGCGTCCAGCCGCCATCGCATGCTGGCCGCGGCGGACGGGCCCACCGCGGCGTGGTGGCCGGACCTTTCCTCCTCTTCCTCTGTCTGTGCCGCCGTCGTCTCCCTCTCTCCCTATCGATCCCTCTCCCCCTCTGTGCTACCCTGCAGATCCCCTTCCCTCTTGTTCCTCTCACCTTTGATCTGGCTTCTTCTTTCTTTTGTTTTTATTGTATCTATTTGAGTTCTGGTCCCTTTTTGTTAAAAAAAAACCTGTTGTTGGGCTTCTTTTGCTGTTTATTTTATAATTTTATTTAAACTTAACATGAAAATGTTTGGGCTGTTGTTTTAAGATTTTTTTTTTGTAGCAACTAGTTTGTTTGGGTCTTTGGGGACTTCAGTTTTTGACTCAAGTCTTGTTTGGCAACTTTTGTTTTCTCTCCTTCAGCCGCGGATACTGTATTTTGTTTTTGTATGTTGTTTATCTTCTTTACCTTTTGGTTTGGGAAAAAGGCCAATACTGGGTAACATGTTCCTTTTAGTTACTTTTATATATATATATATATATGTCTTTCTTTTTTTTTTTTTTTTTTTTTTTACTTTAGAATGTTTTGGCTTAAGGGGCATATATTATTAGTGCCATTAGTTTTGCTTACTCAGTTCAATTAAAATTCCCTCAAACTCCTACCTCTTTTGAGTACATGGTGATGTAATAAATTTCTTATTTTATTTCTAGATTGGTGTAACTCTCCCTCGTACAAATCTTTATTGATAGTAATATGGGAAAATATATCTATAAGGACAATTTAGTCAAAGCAACTAAAAATTAATGAAAGTAAGAATGATAATATACATTTAGAAGTGACAATTGTCACTCTATGAATGAATAAATAAAACAAAGCATTGGAAAAGTTAATGAGTATAAAATTAGAAGATTGAACGTAATTTATATTTATAAATTATACAATGAAGATACATATAAAATAAACTTTTGTAATTAAATACATTTCATTTTCACACCTCATAAAACAATTATGTGAACTATGATATTCAAAATAAAAAGAAAAAGACAAAGTAAAGAATTATTTAAACTTTTTTATACTTATAAAATTATATTAATGATAGTGAGGTATGAATTTAGAATCTCATACATACTACTCAAATCCCTCGTTACTATACCAATCTCAATGGCTCTGTATTTTTTATTTTATTAAACGAGTTGAGTTGAGTATAGGAATTTAGGCTAATATAATTGAGTTTTAATTTAAATTTTCAAAATCCTCAAATTCTTATCATACAAATGTTAAATTCTAACAAATATATAAAATTTATAAAAAAATTTCTTTGTACTAAATGATCTGGTACTAATATTAATTGATGATTGTAAATACTATATTTTGTCCATTTTTGTTTTATTTGCATTGCATAATTTTTTTAACAATTGATAGATTTACTATTTAATTTAATAAAAAATTATTCTTTAATCTCTCTTGAATCAAAGGGATTATTTTTTGCATGTTATCTCTTTCTTTTTAGCTTTTATTTATAATAAAGTAATGACTATGAAAAAGAGAAAAAGAGCTTTTCCATCTCTGTGTATTTAACCGTAGCATGTTTTATTCCTTGTAAAAAATGATGATGAGTTTAATTGCTATAAAAAGTTATCATAAAAAAAAAATGAATTGGCAACGTACCAGTTGGGAGGAAAAAAAAAAAAAGAAATGGAGAGGAGACCATTGTGCAAAAAGCACATAGTACAAGCAGAGGCAAACGGAGAGGCATAATACGATGAAATTCAAACCAAAAATAATAATAATAATCTGGGGTACAAATGGGATGGAATAGAAAGAAAAAGGGGTTCTGGCGTTTCTTGTTGGGACTGGGAAGAACTTTGAGGGAACTGAGTCTTGTTATTGCATCTCAAATGTAGGCCATGTCTATGCCTGTGTTGTTCTGAAAGAATGAAACACCAAAGGACAGCTGCTTCAACTATATTCATGTTATACTACTTGTTGTAACATGAAAATGTAGGCCATGTCTATGCTTTTTGTTATGAAAAAAAAGTGAAGCACCAAACACACAAATTAAGCAACAGCTCATTCACAATATTACACAAATCTTTTCACACAGCCAATCCCTTCTCACATAAACTCTCTGTCACTGTCCCTTCACAAGTTCGATGGCAACAATGATTGTTAATGATTATAATTATCATATATTTTGTTTGTTTAATGTTGGTGTGAATCCATATTTGGTAATCTCATCTTGGTATTTATATACCAAAACATATTAGTAGATGGTAACTTGTAACCATTCTCTCAATATTCAATGACTGATTAATCTTCCTCGAATTCTCTCTCTGGTTTCATTGTTCTTGGATCAGATAAACATCTTTCTATTAGCGTTGCTATAAACTAATGATGTGGTACTGTGACTTTGAATTATTTTTTTTTTAATGTCGTGCATTGGGTTGTTTGCTTTGTTTTAACTTGTTACCCATGAAGTAATAACAACAAATGTTATATTTATACGTGATTCAATTTAATACTTACATAATTGAGTTTATCTTGTTTTGGAAGTAACAACATCAGTGAGAGAACACTGTTGGTGGAAAAAGCAAACAAAAAAGGAAGATGGCAACCATGCGCGCATTTGAAGAACTAATACCTTCTCTTGGAGCTAGAATTAACCCCGTGCTAGTTCACCACAGAAACCTCGGCCTCCGCACTATATCTCCATATGGACTCTATTACAGGTTCATTTGAAGTTTTCATATCTTTTTTCGTATGTTTTATTTGTATTAGATTTTTGTGAACTTTTTCTAGCATTTCATGTCAATTTAATATGTCTTTCTACTTAAATTTGTTAACTTTTGTAGGATATGGAAAATGTTTCTTGTTATCCTAGCTATCTATGTTGCTTGCATATCTCCCATTGAAATTGCATTCTTTGAAGAACTAGGAGCAACACTATCTATCATGGACTATATGGTGATTGGATTCTTCACTATAGATATAGTTATGACTTTCTTTGTGGCGTACATTGACAAGAGTGCTTACATGTTGGTTGACAACAAGAAGAAAATCGCCAAAAGATATCTAAGAAAGTGTTTCGCTGTTGATGTTATTTGTATCATTCCCTTTCAATTATTGGTCAAGACCCTACCACTGCATTTCAAAACATGGGGCTATATATTCAACATAGTTCGCCTTTTTCATCTTCGAAGAGTTTGTGCTCTACTTTCAAGGTAGCTGCTAACTTTATATATATATATATATATATAGAGAGAGAGAGAGAGATTGATTTGGATTCTAATGTATAGCTTATAATGCTAATAATATGTCTTTGAATAGGATGGAAAAGAGCGGAAAGTGTGATTATTTCTTCATGCGGTGTGTTAAGCTTATCTGTGTAAGTTTTATAAGTTGGATGTTGTGAATTTTACGAAAAAAGAGGATTTGATGCAAGTTTAATGAACTAATTGTTTGAACATTATTTAGGTTACCCTTATGTCTGTTCATTGTGCTGGATGTGTTTATTATCGTATTGCGGCAAGTTACCATAATCCAAGAAGGACATGGATTGGAGCATCAATGAATGATTTTCTCCAGCAAAGCCTGTGGGCCAGGTATGTCACGGCTGTCTACTGGTCCATGACCACGTTATCCACCGTTGGTTATGGTGATTTTCATCCAATGAACTCAACGGAAATGATTGTTGACATATTTTATATGCTCTTCAATCTTGGACTAGGGTCATATTTGATCGGTAATATGACCAACTTGGTTGTCCATGCAGAAAGTCGAACAAGAAAATTTGTAAGTAAATTATGTTGCTATGAATGAATTGACTAGGTTGAACAATTCAGACATTTATGTGTTATTATTAAGCTGTAAAACTTTGATATTTATGATTAATTCACAGAGAGACACAACCCAGATACTTTCAAGTTTTGCTCGAAGGAATGGATTGCCTACTCCTTTGCAAGATAGTGTGCATAAACATTTGCATTTGAAGTTTAGAACCGACTTGGAAGGATTGAAACAGCAAGAGGCTCTTGATTCTCTCCCTCAAGCCATCAGATCGAGTGTCTTACAACAGCTTTTTTATTCTCTGCTCGATAATGTCTATTTATTCCGTGGAGTTTCAAATGACTTACTTTCTCAATTGGTAATCATAAAATTTTTCTTGTAATTAATCATAATTTTTATCTTTAATTTGCTTTAAGAGCCTTTTTTGTTTGATTAAACTTTGAAAGGTCTTGGAAACCAAAGTTCAGTATTTTCCACCCAAGGAAGATGTTATCTTGCAAAATGATGCCCCAACCAATTTCTACATATTGGTCACTGGTGCTGTGGTGACTATCTAAATTAAGTTTGTAAATACTAAGACTTAAGAAGTTTTTTATTTTACATGTGGTTTCTAATGCCTTACTAATTGACAGGACCTGCGAGTTGTTAGGCATGGGCTTGAAGAGGTAGGTTGGATAATTATGCATAACTAACAAGATTACTTAGTGGAATGGACCTACGAGTTTCTAATGCCCTGCTAACTGATTGCAGCTACCTCGAATCCCGACTTATGCTGATCTCCGTAATGAGGTTGGTGTTGTTGGAGAGGCATATGCTGGTGATCTTTGTGGGGAAATTGCCGTGCTTTCCAACAAGCCACAACACTTCAGAGTTCAGACAAGGCAGTTGAGCCAGCTATTGAGACTAGATAGCAGTGCATTTTTCAAGATTCTTCAAACCAATCGTAGCAATGGAACTACGATCATGACTAATTTTCTTGGAGTATGTTATTATTTATTTAAATAGCCATACTTGATATATACATGTTTGCTTGAACAGGTTTTTAAAATAATTTTTTATGAATTTTTTCAAAGTGTCTTATGTTTAGATTTGATATTAATATGTTGAAATAAGATTGTATGCTGGACTTATCTTAGTTCATTTGAGGCAGCATTTGATGAAGCAAACTAACCCAATCATGAGGAGAGCTTTAGATGAGATTGAGAAGAAATTAGCTTGTGGAAAGGTGGAGATACCGGTGGATTTATCATTTGCAATCAAAAGAAACTATGATAAGTTGTTAATTCGTTTGTTGAAAGACGGTTTGGATCCAAATGAACCTGATATCCATGGAAGCATGGCTTTGGTGGGTAAACAACTCTTTTTTTTCTTTTTTTTTTTATCCCTCTGGCTGTCAACTAAACTTCTTTAATTTTTTTAACCTGTGGTGTTAACTTATTCTTTTTGTTACAACAGCATATAGCAGCGGTAGCAGGGAATGAGAATTGTGTCCCGATTTTGATGGAGTATGGGGCGGATCCCGACCTCAAAGTTATATAAGTCTTGCCCCTCAGCTGGTTCTTTCATAAAATAGATGCAACTGATTCTTATTTTTACTCGATTCTTTTGAGTTCTTCAAATTCTCAATTTCCTTCACACAGACAAAGATGATCGTACTGCTGCAGACCTGGCCTCTAGTCACAACCATGAAGGCGTTAAAAACATTATCGAGTCCATTAAGAAGTCTAAGGCTGAAAGCTCTTCCCAGAAAACACATAGGACTAGAGTGATAATTAGTTGCCCTGAAAAGGGTGATCCTAACGAGAAGGTTGCGTTATTACCGGGAAGCTTTGAAGAGCTTCTTGAACTCGGACGTAAGAAATATGGTGTCCATCCTGCTAAGATATACATCAAAGGCTGGAAGGTTCCAATTGAAGATATAAATTTGATTACAAAAGGCGACCATCTTGTGTTTGTCAGTGTTGATCAATCTTCCAACAGCCAAGATGGGGTTGAAATTAAAGATAGAGATGTGCTTGGAGATGATGACCATTTTGTGTCTTTCAGTTCTGGCCAGCATATAGGGTACCATGGGAAATCTGTAAGCGAGCCATCTTTGTCCAGGGGACATTTGTTGTCAGGAACAGAGTCTTGGTGCCAAAGCCCTCTAATTTCTCATCACATAGACAGGGCAAGGTTGAAAGTTTTGAAACTCACAGGGGTGCTTTGATAAATCACAAGAATACCAGTGATGATAACAACAGAGAGAGCAAAGGCTGTCAATGAAAACAAATGAAAAGATTCGATATTTTTACATCTTATTCTGCAAGCACCTTTGATTTGTTTTACTCAGCTGAGTCTTCCTACCTTTTGTGCACTTCGCAATTCTGCTTGCAAACTGTTTGATTTTTATGCCAGAAATTAATTTACAGTGAACTGGTGAAGCAAAGCCTTTTAAGAGTGAAGTCTGAAATTTCATTTAGGATTCTGTCTTTCATTTACAATCAAGAATTAGAGTCTTTAGCAGCTGAGTATGAATCTATTAAAGATTGTATACTCTGGCTGCAACTGTTATTAGGAAGTAAGTTTTATTGACATTCAGTTTACTCTAGCCTTTTCTATGCTGTTGTGGATGCATGTTATGTAGCTTTGCTTTGTTCTGGTTTCCTGCATTGTTGGTTATTGACTAATGCCTCATCATCGTGGGTTTCCAGGAAGTGAAGATATTTTACAGTATATGTTATGAGTATATGATGAGGTTTGATGCATAATAAGAGTGTGTTTGGTTAAGGGGTAAAAAATGAGAAAAAAAATTTGATGGATGAGTTTCATGTGTAATTTTATATATGAAACTTGTCCATAAAAAGTTACTCTCAGTTTTAAGTTTTACCCCTCAACCAAACATACCTTATGGGTAAAGATAGAATGCAGGAAACTCATGTTTTCGCTCAAGACAGAGAATCCATGTGACAGCTTTGATTTGATATTGTGAAAGCGTTAAGTTTATGGATTCATTTTCTCTTTCTTCTTTTGAGCTGTGGTTGGGTATTTGGGTTTTTGGATTGAATGTTTGTGTCTTGAGTTTATCAGTTTATGTTGTTTTGGATTCATTTGGTTGAGTTATCATACAAGGTATACAAATTTTGACTTTAATGTTTTTTTGGACATTTTGGGCTATGTTAAAAAGCTTGTAATTTATATTTGATTATGGTTATGTTAACTTTCTGTCATGGTAGATGGCAATACAAGGAGGTGGTTAGGTGATTCTGTGTGTGGGCGTGACTGTGGTATGTGCGCCTTGATTCATTTTGAGACAAAAGAAGAGTTTTAGATGTGCTGTTCTTTTTGTAATTTGTTTCCGCTTTTACCAAAAAAGGTAGAGGCACAGTAGTAGAAATATCAAAAGGAAGAAGCAATTGCATTGGCCAAATAGCACATACTTAAAAATAAAAGTTTGCAGCGAGAAGAGGTAACCCACAAGCGGAGAGCAACAATTTTATAAGACTCGTGCACGAAGAAAGAGGAGGGGAAGATTTAGAGTTGATGCAAATGATTGGAAAAAATCAAAATAAATAAATGAAAAAAAAGACATAGTAAGTAGTGACTATTTTAGTAGAGAGATTGTTACGTCGATATAAATTTAACATATTATATTTAGATATACTTATGATAAAGGTGAATTCTATAAATTTTTTTAAATATACATTCATTCATTTATGGATCTCACACTCTTTTATTTCTATGCCTAAAAGGTCATTCTTACACTTGTGTCCATCCAGTAATTTTTTCTTTGGATGAGCACAGATGAACAGCAAATGATCATCATTTCTTATCACATCTATATTGTCAATTCGAGATCGATGCTTTTTGGAAATAATTGAAACAGGATTGATACCAAATTTCTTAGCTCCCAGCTCAAGTAGCTCCTTAAAGCTTCCAGGTAGTAACACAAGCCATGGTTCAGTATTGGTCTTTTGAGGGCAACTAATTGTCACTCTATATCTTTTCCCATTAGCTCCACTATCGGCATCATCAATTAAACTATCAATTAGCTTCAATTGGTCGACGGAGCTGAGAAACAACAGATGTTCGTCGTTATCTATCACATCTATTTCCTCAATTTGAGCTCTAAGCTCTTTGGAAACAATCCAAACAGGACTGATACCAAATTTCTTAGTTCCGAGCTCAAGTAGCTCCTCAAAGCTTCCAGGCAGCAAGACGCGCTCAGTTTTACTCTTTTCAGGGCAACTAATTGTCACTCTTTTCAGATTAACCCCACCAGCAGCACCATTCCTTGAATTAGAGTAACTTAATAAGTTGTTATGCCGATGGAAGTTATTGCTTCTAAACTTTGCATGGCTCTGTTTGCAATACCTATCTGTTCCTGCCAATGACCTTTCATGAGACAAAGGCATTGTTGGCTCATTCGTAGCTCTCCCAAGGTAGCTTTTCTGTCTTTGCTTCTCAGGAACAGGAACACCGGGCGAAGATTGAGCCTTAAGGTGCAGAGCTGTTTTTCCGGTGCTGGCAATAGGATGTGTGACATCTCCTCGGTGGCATTTTATGTCTCGGACCCGCTTGAGGCTGTTACGACCAGCGGCATCACATGCAGATGGAGCCACATAAAAATTTTGCCAGAGAATGCAAATTGATTCATGTCGATCAAACATAGCCTCCCAAGGTGGTAAACTTCCAGTAGTGTCTGTAATATAAGTTAATGGTACAAGTTAACTGCATGTATTTTGTTTGTTATTTGTTCAAAAAAAAATGATGGTTTGAGGCAAATTCTTGCGTGTTGTCTTATATCTATCTATACCATACATAAAAGAAGTTAAACTGCCATTTGGTGTACAAATTTAATATTTTCCAAAATACACACAATATAAAGAGTAAGTTAATTAAGGGAAGCTACAAAAAGATGAAGAAAGTTAAACAAATTTTCTAATATAATATAAAAAAAATAAAGTTAAAAGAGGGAATTCATAGGTAGTAGGTGACACTCAATTCACTAGTTCATGTAATGACCATTTCTACTTGATGGTCAGGAGCTTCTAGCAAAAAGTTATAGATAGTATGGTGTCTTGTTTAAGACCGATATGGAAAGAGCTATGGATCTTGGATACGATCGGCTGTGATACTAAAGGTATCTTGATAAACAGTCAATATGTGTCATGTACAGAAACCTCATCCTACAATAATTAGTCATTGTTATGACTTCTACAATCTTCGGTTAACGGGGAAATAAAAGTAAATATGCACACACCTACAAAAACTGAAGATGGACATTGATTTCTTTATTGAGGAAATGAATGAAAAAAAGCATTCACGCACACATCCAAAGGGACGATACACTCAACATTGATTTCTTTATCAACGAAAGGGAGCATGGAATAGAAGCTTGAATTGTAGAGCCAGAAGGCTCTAACTTGCTACAATAGTATGCTAATTTAAAATTGGTTGCTGACTAGACCTGAACAGGAAGAAGGAGACTTAGGGCGGACATTAAGTACAAGACATTATATGATAAATCAAATATGTAATGGATGTATTTATTGTTTAGTTTTCAGTATAAGCAATGTATTGTAATAACTTATCTATCAAATATCCTTTGTACGTTAAAATGATAGATAATTTAATCATCCCAAAGGAAGCAGGATAATGTCCAACTAGTTTTTATTGTATATGAAATATTTTCTTATTTAATTAAATAATAATACATAATAAAATAATTAAAAAATAATAGGAATAAAAAATATTTAATCATAAGTAAATAATAGATAATATGTGCTATTTGAATATAAGTATTAATAATAAAAATATTTTTATTTAATATTTATTATTTAATTAAAATTTAAATAACTATGATAAAAGAGAGTATTTTTACATTTTTTATAATCTATTGAAATAATAAATAGCTATAAATATTAAAATAAATAATAAATAACATTTAATATAAATTTAAGATTTAAATAATAATCTATATATATTTTAAATTATATTTTAATAATTAATAAAATTTATCATTTTATTTTTATTCAATATTCATTTATAGTTATAGTTATAGTTATTTATAAATTTATGATAAGATTGTATATCTTAAAATTATATTTAAATAAGAGTTTAATTTTTATACACTCACGGTATAAATTTTTTTTACATTATCATTCAATCATGTATTATAATTATCTGTAAATAAATAATATTATAAGGTATAATATCTCATATAATATCATACCAAATACTATATAATATTAAAATTTTATCCAATCTTATTTTATTGAAAAATGATTAGTGCACAATAAAATCCTATAACAAACCTACACTATATATTTTATCACAATTAGATGTTGTAAACTTAACACTTTTCTATTTTATTAGAGCTTATTCTTTTAGATCTAATCATCTTATTAGACACATCAAATAGGCCCTTTCAAGTTTCGAACAAGGGAGACTCTAATATCAAGAATTGGATTTAGCATCATCTACTATTAGATAGCTAGATTAGTTTGCTTTTTAAGTTCATGTGTCATGGTGAGAGCCTTTAAATGATGACAAATAAATACAAAACACAATGTGAAAAACCACCATAAGAATCGATCATTTAAAAGCCTTTTTTACTTCATCTGTCCTTTTCTTTTAGTATTTTTTACTATAAAATATCTATCCATTTCTTACACCAAGAAATATTAATTTTTTTTATCCCAATACTATCCTTAAGGTAGTTAATTATATTTGACTTTCAATAACATCATAATCATTCATATAATCCGCTCATATTTTTTTTTACCATTATCAAGATATATTTACTGTTTTCTTAATCAATATTTTTTGACTATTGGACGGATGGAGTGAAAATAATGGAGTAAATTTTGACTACCTTTTTAGATTTCAAAACATGAATTCAATATACTTTTATTACTTCATTTAGTACATAGAAATATGTGTAGAAAGATATATCATTACTCTTAGATTATATGTTGTCGGTTGATCTCACAATAATCAAAAAAGTAAAAAAAGTCATATTTGTTTTCATGAGAAAAGGAATGAGTTTGAGTTTAATATATCGATAATATAATACTATTTGACATTAATCAGACGCGCTTGCTACTAAATTAATTATGCAACTAACTGAGAATTTGAGGAAGTCAAAGAGGAGTAAAGAATGATAAATTAATTGCATTGATTTCAGTGAGGAATTAGAAAAGGGACAAGACATATTTACCTTTACTGTTTACCGTGTCCCGTCTGATCTTTGCTGGACTCTGCCTTTTTCTCCGAAACCTTTAATAGATGGGTAAAGAAAAAATATAGTCACATCCCTCAAAGCAAATTAAGGATAAAATAAATATATGTAATTACTAATTAAATTAAAAAATTTACTATACCAATTGAAAGGTAAAACCATTTTGATTGGATTTAGAATGGTCTTAGCAACAGAAATTGAAGGAACGCGATCGAGACCAATTGCCTTGGGAGTACCCCTTCTGTTCTTCGCTCATCCGTATATGATCGAGAACTCACTGTGGGCCTTTATATAGATAGCATCGAGAGATTTGGATGATAAGGTGAAGGAGATCCTCTCCTTAATCATCGGATATATAAGTTGGAGGAGAATCCGTGAGGGCTAGTTATTCTGAATAATTCTATTCTTCGGGATTTATCTCTTGAAAAGTGCATTGATCAACGTGCATTTTTTATTTAATCAAATTTTTAATTTTACATACTGGCTGTATGTCCTTTACCTCACAGACTATTCATTCTATAGGTCTATTGGACCTTCCCCAATCGGGCTCAAGGCATGAGTGGGATAAATCGTTAACCCACTTTATCTCAGAGGCTGAACAATAAGACCTGGACAAGCTTCCTCATTTTTGGGCTCCTTTAAAATGGCAGTTGATGGTAATACCCAAGCCCAAATGAGGCCCAATGTTAAATTCCACGTGTAAAAAACCTGCAGCTAGTTTTAAGAAGATCAATGTTGATTTTGCTTCCTTTACATCCCTGCAATCCAGGGCATTATTGTTAGGGATGAGGTTGGGAATTTCATTGCAGCTGGATCTCAGAGATTTGACGGTGAAGTTGATTCTTATATAGGGGAGTTGATTGCTGCTCGACCCGGTCTGCTCCTGGCCTGGTACATTGGCCTGGAAAAAGTCGGGTTAGAAAGCGATGTTTGGAATGTTTGAAGAGCACTAAGAACGTGGAAGAAGATAGATCTTACAGTGGCAATTTTAATATTTCGAATAAATATTTGTGTTGAGCACAAAAATAGTAGATTTTCGAGGATGGATGATGGTCGGAGAAAAGCCAGCCTAGGAAGAAAATAATATAGGCCAAATTTAGCTTACGACTGAGTATTTGGCTAATAAATGAGTGATGATTAATAATATTCACGTGGGGGGCGTAGTTGGGGAAAGATTGGCTTGAAACAACCACAAAAGACCAAAATCTTTGTCACGATTAGCGTTTACCATGTCCCGTATGATCTTTGCTTGACTCTGCCTTTTTTCTCCGAAACCTTGCACAGATAGATAAAGCAGAAATATGCCCGCACCCCTCAATGCAAATTAAAGCTAAACAACATAAAAAAATTATGTAATTACTTATTAAATTAAAAATTTTACGATGCCAATTGAAAGGGAAAACCATTTGATTGGATTTCGATTGGCCTTAGCAAGAGAAGTTGAAGGACCACAATCTACTAAAATATTTGTAGAATATTGTAATATAATATAATGGTAGTTAAAATATTATATTATTTTATTATTAAGTGTTATTAAAATTTAATTTAAATGAATGGTAACCTTAATTTTTTGTGTAATATTTATTATTTGTTATAATAAATACTATATGATTAGTTTTAAGAGCGAGCTGATGTCACGACCCGATTTAAGAATGTGACCGACACGTGAGAAATCACATCCTCTCATAAGCCTCGTGACTACTGAATCTCTCTATATGCACATTTAATCATAAATTCCATTCAAAATCGTAAATTAATTTTCTACATATAAATCACTTGTTCTTTAAGTCAAAATAATCAAAACTGTAGTTTTATAATCGATCTCTAAAGTCTGAAGTCATAACCCCAACTATAATATGTATATATATATATATGGATAGAATTATTCTTATACAAAATAACCATGAATATTAAATCATTAAACACAATCAAGAATGACATCATGGTATGCAAAATACAAAATATGCTCTATGGTTCAGGCCTCCTGTCTGTAATGACACTGGAGCACCCTAATCTATAGTAAAGATGATTTACTCGAGTGAAACTCACCAGTTGGAACTCTAATGCTGCTGGAAAGAAGATGGCTTAGAAGGATTCGCAACAGCTACTGTATCTGTAAATAGGATAAAAGAGAGTGGTGAGTTTTATTCAAAACTTAGTGAGTGAATCCTCACGTATAGCCTCTTCATGGGACACCAAAGAAAGACACATAAAATAATAATAATAATGATAAAGCCCTAAAACATTACATATTTACATACATATAATCAAAGTCATTGTTTTTCATAAATCCAAATAATAGTATTATAATAGAGAAACATGGATCTCTGGTTGTATATACACAAATTATATGATATAACAAAATCTCTGGTTATGCATATCAATCATGGCATAGCATATTCTCTAATCTTTGTGGTTCTCGAAGGACCAAATTGGATGACTAAGTTCCAACTCTACTTTGTGAGATTGTCCTTTGGGGACAACTTGATACCTAGGTTAACAATCATTTTCTAACCGTTAACTCACTGTATGTTTCTCTACAGCTACTATCTAGTTCAAGTCATAAACTAATTCTTTCCTCTAAAATTCTATATTGTACTTTACTATAGGCTTAAAGCTCTTTCATATATTTGTAATGCTTTTTTAAAACATTACAATGTCCATAAAATCTCTAAATACAATCATATTCATAAGGTATGTTATCTTAAAACTCCATTTTCTTCCATTTTCTCCCAAAACCAACTTTAATATTTCATTTCCAAGGTTTTAAAGTATGTTATCTTAGTGATTTTAGTTCTTTTCTTTCAATTTCTCTTTATTTTGGGGGTTGGCATGAAGGTTAATTTCTATGCTCTTTAAGGAAGGAAAGTACTTCAGTTGGGTTAGAGTTGTGTCTATGTAAATAGAGATTATTAGAGGTTAATATAGAGTTCTTTTGCTTTTATGGCAAATACTGGTCCTATTTCTGCTTTGAGGAACTTCATTAGTGTTGAACCATCATCTTCTACCACTATAGTTATGATTATTTTGACTAAAGAATAAGTGACCTATATGTAGAAAATGAATTTATGATTTTAAATGAAATTTATGATTAAATGCGCATATAGAGAGATTCAATAGTCACAAGGCTTACATGGAGATAAGATTTCTCACGTGTCAGGTGCGTTTCCAAATCAGGTCATGATAGCTCGCTGTTAAAACTAATCATATAGTATTTAATATAACAAATAATAAATATTACACACAAAAAATGAAGGTTACCATTCATTTAAATTAAATTTTAATAACACTTAATAATAAAATAATATAATATTTTAACTACCATTATATAATATTACAATATTCTACTAAATTATACTAAAATAAAATACAAGCAAATTAAGCTATAACAAACTTAATTAATTAAATTTCACAAACAAATTAAAACTACAAAATGATACCTAAAATATTACAATTTAGTATAATATTGTAATATTATATAATGCTAGTTAAAATATTATATTATTTTATTATTAAGTGTTATTAAAATTTAATTTAACTGAATGATAACCTTCATTTTTCATTTGTTGATCATTTTATTGATATTTGTCGGTAGGTATCTTCTTGTTTGCAAACATGTTTATACATAACTTTATACTTTTTCTGCCCATTGTTTTTTGCCATGATTTTGAAAAAAATCAAATCCACTTGTGCAATAGGATGAGAAAAGGTATTCGTAATTCAACGTCTATGCAATATAAAGTTCAATATTACATGCGTATTTGATTACACTAATACTCAGAAAAATAAACAATGTGACTCATCAGACTCAAAGTACCGCTAGTTTTAATTTTGATTTGTGTTTTGGTACCTATCATTTTGAATTTAAGGGTTACAATTTAATCATGATTGTTTAAAATATTAATAAATATAGTTAGCAAGATATATGATAAATTTTCGATCACAAATTATCTAAAAAATATCGATATCCATAAACTTTATAAAGTGCTAGAGAAATCCCTTTTTTTTTAATCTAGAATTTAATTTTGATTAAATAAGAAATGCAAGCCCATCTATTCACTAGTCAAGTGACAAGGATGTTTTGTTTCAAACTTTTGAAAAAAATGATTATGAAACTTAAATTTTATATATAACTAAAAAAAAATTAAAAACTAACTTTTGTTTGGATATTTTGATTACTTTTGAAAATTTATATAAATGGTTTTTCCGTTTTCCAATATCGAAATCCAATCAAATGGTTTTTCCTTTCAATTGGTATTGTAAAATTTTTAATTTGATTAGTAAGTACATAATTTTTTTTTATGTTGTTTAGCTTTAATTTGCATTGAGGGGTGTGGGCATATTTTTGCTTTATCTATCTATGTAAGATTGTAAGGTTTCGGAGAAAAAGGCTGAGTCAAGCAAAGATCAGATGGGACATGGTAAACGTTAGTCGTGCCAAAGATTTTGATTTTTTGTGGTTGGGTCAGGCCAATCTTTTCTCGACTACACCACACGTGAATATTATCAATTATCACTCACTCATTAACCAAATATTCAGTCGGCTAATTTTGGCCTATATTCTTTTCTTCCTAAGCTGGCTTTTCTGCGACCATCATCCATCCTCGAAAATCTACTATCTTTGTGCTCAACACAAATATTTATTTGAAATATTAAAATTGCCACTACGAGATCTGTCTTCTTCCATGTTCTGAGTGCTCTTCAATCATTCCATACATGGCTCTCTAACTCGACTTTTTCCAGGCCACCGTACCACGCCAGGAGCAGACCGGGTCGAGCAGCAATCGACTCCCTTATATAAGAATCAACTTCACCATAAAATCTCTGACATCCAGCCGCAATGAAATTCCCAACCTCAACCCTAATAACAGCGCCTACCCAATAATGCCCGCCCAATAGGATTGCAGGGATGTAGAGGAAGCAAAATCAACATTGATCTTTCTTAAAACTACCACGTGGCATTTAGCATTGGGCCTCATTTGAGCTTGGGTATTACCGTCAACTGCCATTTTAAAGGAGCCCAAAAATGAGGAAGCTTCTCCAGGTCTTCTTGTTCAGCCTCTGAGATAAAGTGGGTTGACGATTTATCCCACTCATGCCTTGAGACCGATTGAGGAAGGTCCAATAAACCTATAGAATGAATCGTCTGTGTGAGGTAAAGGACATACAGCCAGTATGTAAAAATTAAAATTTGATTAAATAAAAAATGCAGGTCGATCAATTCACTTGTCAAGAGATAAATCCGTAAGAATAGAATTATTCAGAGTAACTAACCCTCGCGGATTCTCCTCCAACTTATATATCCTATGATTAAGGAGAGGATCTCCTTCACCTTATCATCCAAATCTCTCGATGCTATCTATATAAAGGCCCACAGTGAGTTCCCGATCATATACGGATGAACAAGGACAGAAGGGGTACTCCCAAGGCGACTGGTCTCGATCGCGTTCCTTCAGTTTCTGTTGCTAAGGCCATTCTAAATCCAATCAAAATGGTTTTCCCTTTCAATTGGTATGGTAAATTTTTTAATTTAATTAGTAATTACATATATTTATTTTATCTTTAGTTTGCATTGAGGGATGTGGCTATATTTTTTCTTTATCCATCTATTAAAGGTTTCGAAGAAAAAGACAGAGTCAAGCAAAGATCAGACCGGACACGGTAAACAGTGAAGGTAGATATGTCTTGTCCCTTGGCTGTTTCTTCACTGGAATTAATGCAATTAATTTATCATTCTTTACTCTTTTTTGACTTCCTCAAATTGTCAGTCAGTTGCATAATTAATTTAGTAGCAAGTCTGATTAATGTAAAATAGTTTTACATTATTAATATAATAAAATTAAATTTGTTCCTTTTTCCTTGAAAACAAATATGACTTTTTTTTTTTTTTTTCAAATTATTGTGAGATCAACCAACAACATATAATCTAAGAGTAATGATATATCCTTCTACATATCTTTTTATGTATTAAATGAAATTAAAAAAGTATATTGAATTCATGTTTTGAAATCAAAAAAGGTAATCAAAATTTACTCCATTCTTTTCACTCCATCTGTCCAAAAGTCAAAAAAACATAGATTAAAAAAATAGTAAATGTATCTTAATAATGGTAAAAAAAAAATGAGTAGATCATATCATCCTATTAAAACATAAATTCATATGATTATGATGTTATTAAAAGTCAAATACAATTAATTACCTTGAAGGTAGTATTGGGATAAAAAAAATTAATATTTCTTGGTATAAGTAATGGATAGATATTTTATAGCCAAAAAAAAAAAAAAAGGATAGATGAAGTAAAAAAGGCTTTTAAATGATCGATTCTTTTGGTTTTTCTCATCGTGTTTTGTATTTATTTGTCATCATTTAAAGGCTCTAAGCATGACACATGGAATTAAAAAGCAAACTAATCTAGCTATCTAACAATAGATGATGCTAAATACAATTCTTGATATTAGAGTCTCTCTTAGTCGAAACTGGAAGGGCCTATTTGATATGTCTAATAAGTAATAAGGTTAGACCTAAAAGAATAAGATATAATAAAATAGAAAAATGTTAAGTTTACAATAAAATCTTACAACAAATCTATACTAGACACTTATCACTATTAGATGTGATGAGTGAGTGGAATGAGTGTAGATCACTCATCACATCTAACAGTGATAAAGATGTGTAGTGTAGGTTTGTTATTGGATTTTGTTGTGCACCAATAATTTTTTAATAAAATAAGATTGGATAAAATTTTAATATTATATAATATTTGGTATGATATTATATAAGATATTATACCTTATATTATTATTTATTTGCATATAATTATAATAAATGATTGGATGATAGTGTGAAAAAAATTTCTACGGTCAGTGTATAAAAATTCAACTCTTGTTTAAATATAATTTTAAGATATAAAATCTTATCATAAATTTATAAATAACTATAACTATAAATGAATATCGAATAAAAATAAAGTGATAAGTTTTATTAATTATTAAAATATAATTTCAAATATATATAGATTATTATTTAAATTTTAAATTTATATTAAATGTTATTCATTATTTCTTTTAATATTTATAACTATTTATTATTTCAATAGATTATAAAAATGTAAAAATACTCTCTTTTATCATAGTTATTTAAATTTTAATTAAATAATAAATATTAAATTAAAATATTTTTATTATTAATACTTACATTTAAATAGCACATATTATTTATTCTTTATTTAAGATTAAATATTTTTTATTCCTATTATTTTTTAATTTTTTAATTATTTTATTATGTGTTATTATTTAATTAAATAAGAAAAATATTTCATATACGTTAAAAGCTATTTGGACATTATCCTGATTCCTTTGGAATGATTAAATTATGTTAATGTACAAAGGATATTTGATAGACAAGTTATTACAATACATTGCATACACTGAAAACTGAACAATAAATAAATCCATTACATATTTGATTTATCATATAATGCCTTGTACTTAATGTCCGTCCTAAGTCTCCTCCTTCCTGTTCAGGTCTAGTCAGCAACCAATTTTAAATGAGCATACTATTGTAGCAAGTTAGAGCCTTCTAGCGCTCTAATTCAAGCTTCTATTCCATGCTCCCTTTTGTTGATAAAGAAATCAATGTTGAATGTATCGTCCCTTTGGATCTGTGCGTGAATACTCTTTTTCATTCATTTCCTCAGTAAAGAAATCAATGTCCATCTCCATTTTTTGTAGGTGTGTGTGCATATTTACTTTTTTTTTTCCCCCGTGAACCGAAGATTGTAGAAGTCATAACTATTACTAATTATTGTAGGATGAGGTTTCTGTACGTGACACATATTGACTAGTTATCAAGATACCTTTAGTATCACGACCGATCGTATCCAAGATCCAAAGCTCTTTCCACATCGGTCGTAAACAATACACCATACTATCTATAACTTTTTGCTAGAAGCTCCTTACCATCAAGTAGAAATGGTCACATTACATGAACTAGTGAATTGAGTGGCACTTACTACCTATCAATTCCCTCTTTTAACTTTATTTTTTTATATTGTATTAGAAAATTTGTTTAACTTTCTTCATCTTTTTGTAACTTCTCTTAACTTGCTCTTTATATTGTGTGTGTATTTTGGAAAATATTAAATTTGTACACCAAATGGCAGTTTAACTTCTTTTATATATGGTATAGATAGATATAAGACAACACGCAAGAATTTGCTTCAAACCATTTTTTTTTTCAACAAATAACAAAAACAATATTTCCCTGACTACATGCAGTTAACTTGTGCCATTAACTTATATTACAGACTCTAGTGGAAGTGTACCACCTTGGGAGGCTATGTTTGATCGACATGAATCAATTTGCATTCTCTGGCAAAATTTTGGTGTGGCTCCATCTGCATGTGATGCCGCTGATCGTAACAGCCTCAAGCGGGTCCGAGACATAAAATGCCACGGCGGAGATGTCACGCATCCTATTGTCAGCACTGGAAAAACAGCTCTGCACCTTAAGGCTCAATCTTCGCCCGGTGTTCCTGTTCCTGAGAAGCAAAGACAGAAAAGCTACCTTGGGAGAGCTACGAATGAGCCAACAATGCCTTTGTCTCATGAAAGGTCATTGGCAGGAACAGGTAGGCATTGCAACCAGAGCCATGCAAAGTTTAGAAGCAATAACTTCCATGGGCATAACAACTTATTAAGTTACTCTAATCCAAGGAATGGTGCTGCTGGTGGAGTTAATCTGAAAAGAGTGACAATTAGTTGCCCTGAAAAGGGTAAAACTGAGCGCGTCTTGCTGCCTGGAAGCTTTGACGAGCTACTTGAGCTCGGAACTAAGAAATTTGGTATCAGCCCTGTTTGGATTGTTTCGAAAGAGCATAGAGCTCGATTTGAGGAAATAGATCTGATAGAAAACGACGAACATTTATTGTTTCTCAGTTTTTATCCACACACCGCCGACCATGTGAAGCTAATTGATAGTTTAATTGATGATGCCGATAGTGGAGCTAATGGGAAAAGATATAGAGTGACAATTAGTTGCCCTGAAAAGAGCGACACTGAACCATGGCTTGTGTTACTACCTGGAAGCTTTAAGGAGCTACTTGAGCTGGGAGTTAAGAAATTTGGTATCTCTCCTGTTTCAATTATTTCCAAAAAGCATCGATCTCGAATTGACAATTTAGATGTCATAAGGAATGAGGATCATTTGCTGTTCGTCTGTGCTCATCCAAAGGAAAATTCTTGAATGGGCACAAACTTAAAAATGACTTTTTAGGCATAGAAACAAAAAAGTGTGATATCCATGAATGAATGAATACATATTTAATAAAGTTTATAGGGCTAACCTTTATCATGAGTGTACCTAATTATGATGTGTTAAATTTGTGTCGATATAACAATCTCTCTCCTAAAATATTCACTATTTACTATGTCTTTTTTTTTTCATTTATTTATTTATTTTGATTTTTTCCAATCATTTGCATCAACTCTAAATCTTCCGCTCCTCTTTTTTCGTGCACGAGTCTTATAAAACTTAATGTAGCACTCTGCTTGTGGGTTGCTTCCTTCTAGCTGCAAACTTTTATTTCGTGGTGACTACTTGAAATTAAACTTTAAAGTTAACAATTGTACTTCACCATAATATACATTAGAACAATACCGCATCAATGCACTTGCTTCTTCATTTTAATATTTCTACTACTATGCCACTACATTTTTTGGTAAAGGCAGAAACAAATTACAAAAAGAACAACACATCTAAAACTCTTCTTCCGTCTCAAAATGAATCAAGACACACACACACCAGTGCCACACCCACACATAGAATTGTTGAGTTTAGATATTGATTCATAGTGTAATAAATGATATCATTGTATGGCAATGAGCACCAAAATAAATATGATAGAATTAAATCTACCAATCGGTGCAGCACAACAAAAATAAGTATTTGTGGTGAATAAAAGGTTTTTTTTCACGATGAGAAGTGCTTGTCATTATTCACGAGGGGTCCGCTAGTTACTATTCATGGTGGGATCCGCTAGTCACTATTCATGGAATAGTACTCTTCATGGAACTGTACTATTAATATCAAATCAAGAAATTTGCACACTGAATTTTTAACGTGAAAACCCCCAAATATCAAAGGAAAAACCAAGGGAAAAGCTCCGAAAAATATTCCACTATATTCAAGATAATTATAAAATATCTTTTCCATACTCTCCAACTCAAGAGGTAAATATAATGTATTCTGATGAGAACTTTCCCATTCAAACACTATAATTTTGCAATATCAAGGAGTAATAGATGATACCCAAAATATTCCCGATGTATATACTCACACCTTACACTTTCTGGGATTTACTCACTCTCCACTTTTCCTTTTCACTCTTAGAAAAATAATACACTCTCTGTATATTTTTCTTTCTATGTAGCTCTTATGCTTTGCTGCTTCGTTGTATTTCTGAATGAACAAACTACCTCTATTTATAGAGGTTATGTAATACCCCAAATTTTAAATAAAAGAGTTAGACAAATTTTTTCGAACAAAAAGAGCGTCAGTCACCCTTATCTGTCAGTCCAAGTTCTGAATTTTTGCTAAGTTTAGGTCCTACACCTCCTTGGAGAGCCATATGATAGAGTCACATTCTTGGAACCAAAAGTTTCGATAATTGTTCCCTAGAGAAAACTGAGTTAAATAGTAATTTTTAAGGAATTTTTCGAAACCTTTAAACGTTTTGTTTTTAGCCGATGAGTTTATAAAACCGTGAAAATTTCTGGATTTGAACTAAAACCCAAAATTTAGATTTTGATTAGGTTGGATTTTGACCTTTTAGATAGGGAGTATTCTCTTATTTACATTTATATTTAAAAGTTAAATCATTTATTTCCTTTTAACTTTTATTTCCTATTAACTTTAATTAAGAAATGTAATAAGTGAGTTTTAGAGAGGAGGAGACTATAGAGACTATTCTGAGGAGTAAGAAACTATCTTGGAGAGTGAAAATCCATTTTGTTGAGCGCTGTAGCGGTCAACAGAACAGTGGAAGTGAATTTCTATGTTCTCTGGTGAGCGCTGCAGTGCTCTTAGCGCTGCAGCGGTCAATAAAACAGTAAGGCAGTGCGAGAGATGCTCTTTAGTGAGCGCCATAGCGCTTAGCGCTGCAGCGGTCGACAGATGATTTAAAAACCCCTATTCGAGGTCTAGAACCTTCAATATCACCAAAACACACTCCCCACCCCTCTTTCAGCAGAGAAACGCGACTCCTTCCCTCTCCACCTTATTTCTTCACATTTCCACCATTAAAACTCCATTTTTCTTCCTTCTAAGGATCTAAGGCATGCTATTCTCTTGATTTCTCTCCCTATTCTCCCTTCCTTCTTTGTTATTAGGGTGGTTCTTTATGCTTCTCAAGGAGAGAAGTCTTCTATTGTATTAGAGATAGATTCTTAGATATTTAGAGGATTTAGAGGTTAATTTAGAGTTCTGTTGCCTCTATGTCAGAGATTACCGTCAGTTCTGCTTCTAAGAGTCTTGTTGGTGCTGTGTCTGTGCATCTTACCCCTCCAGGTGAGTGGGTTCTCATCTGTGACTTCTATGTTGTGCATTAGAGTTATTTTCATGAAAGTATGACTTAATGATTGATTTTAGAGAAATACTGTACAAGGATTGAAACTACTGTTGGATTATATGTTTTAGAGCTATTGATTTTAGAGCATGAAATGTATTTTTGAGAAAACTCATGGGACCATGGTTATTGAATTGATTTTAGATGTATTTGATGATAATAATGATTATGGAAAGCTTCTATGAATGCTTAATACTTGAAAATGGTATTTAGAGAAGAGAATGGAATTGAGATTGTGAACATAGCTATTTTGAAATATGATATTGAGAGTTTTAGTATGAAAACTTGATGGTTTGAATTATATTTTAGAGAATTAAACAAAAGTAGTTTTAGAGCTTGGAAATCTTTGTGAGATTCAGAGCTGTTGGCGGATACATATTCTGTGAGTTTATGAAATCACAAATGTCTACAAAGGGTGATCCCTTGGACATGATTCATGGCCACAGTTATGCTAAGGTCAAATTGTTAGAATCAGACAGATTCAGAGCTCTTAAAGAATTACAAGGATTTAAAGGTTTTAGCTTTAATTGATTTATTTGATTAGTTTAAAGGGTAGCTATAGAGAAATAGACTGTGTGTTAACAGCAGTAAATCCGTTAACCTTGGTACCAAGTAGTATGGGCTAAAGATATTCAGAGACTTATTGTCACACTGGGGACAATAATACGTAACGCCCATATGTGACGAGAGATATTCAGAGACTTATTGGCACACTGGGGACGGTGATACGTAACGCCCAGATGTGACCAGAGACATTCAAAGATTTACTGTCATACTGGGGATGGCGATACGTAACGCCCGGATATGACTAGACATTTATATTCAGAGATTACCGTTTCTCTAGGAGCTACTATATTGTTTTGTTTGTATGATTTCAGGTATGAGAATAAATTCAGAGAAATTGTTTTAAGTTATAACATGATGATTATAATGGACTTTTAGAAATATATGTATGCCTGGTTATGTTAGATTATCAGTATTATTCATGTTTTTACGATATTATACATTATTTCCTTGATGTCCCATGGAAGGGGGTTTAAGGTGAGGATTCACTCACTAAGTTTTGGTTACAAAACTCACCCCTCTTTTCCTTATCTTATTTTTACAGATAAAGCAGTTGTTGTAAACCTCCCAGCAGTCATAGATTCCAGTCGGTGAGTCTGTAGGTGAAGCATATAATGTTTAGGTTAGAGTACTCCAGTACATTGCAGGCAGAATCCCGGACCTAGAGCATGTTTTGTTTTTGCATTCAGCATATTAAGATTATATTTTGATTTGTATATAATGACCCAGACATTTGACAAAGTTATATGATTTGTATGTATAAACAATTCAAGATCTTGAGATTCGAGAGACTATTACAAGATTTTAGATATAATGATTTTGATTCCAGAGGATAGATGATTTATATGCAGAAAAAGAGAAAATTTTCTATCTTTCATGAATATTAGAGCATAGTATGCATGCAAAATTAGTAAACAGCTCAAAAAGGCTAGCGTGAGAATGAGATTTCTCACGTGCCGGCCACGTGCTTGAATTGGGGCGTGACAGGTTATATGCAGTGTAAATGTACACTGCAATGCTTGGCTGGTAAGTGCATCACGACAAGAAACTCTCCACACGGTTCACCAAAATCAAACAACTCTTCACTATTGTTTCTTCAAATTTTTCAGCTTCAACTTTCTCAACTTCTTTTTCAGCCTTCTCTTGCATTTTTTTTCACATAGCTAGATCTCACAATTCTCCCCCTCTAGCCAATGGAAAAATAATCTGGGAGCAATCATTTGAGATCTATGCCGATCAACTCGGCACAAAATTGAAGCTTATCTTCTGCTACAACTTTCTTCATGCAATATTAGCATGGTTTTCATTAGTGTGAATCTTCTCCAACTTAATTTGTTTTTCTTCTATTGCTTGACACAGCCAATGATACCTGACATCATTGTGCTTCATCCGCGAGTGATACATTACATTCTTGCTTAAATATAAAGCACTTTGACTGTCACAATGGATAATAGACCTATTCTGCTTTGTTCCTAATTATCCAAGGAATCTTTTCAACCAAAGTATTTCTTTTCCAGCTTTAGTCATAGCAACATATTCTACCTCAGTAGTGGAAAAGACAACACACTTCTGCATTTTTTGCTGCCAACACACAGTTTCACCTATAAAAGTAAACACGAATCCGGAAGTAGATTTCTACTATCTGGATCACCTGTCATATCAGCATCTAACCTTCCAAAATTGGTTCTGGTCCTTCAAAGCTCAAGTACATTCTTGAACTACCCTTCAGATATCTTAAGATCCACTTCACAGCTTCCCGATGGTCTCTACCAGGATTGGAAAGAAACCTACTAACAACTCCAATCATAAGAGCGGTATCTGGCCGAGTATAGACCATAGCATACATCAAACTCCCGATTATAGAGGAGTAAGGAATATCAGTCATAGCCTTATTTTCTTCATTAGTAGTGGGACAACTCTTTTCATTGAGTTTGAAAAAATTGGCCAATGGTGTGCTAACTGCTTTAGCATTTTTCATATTGAACCTGCCTAGAACCTGTTCCACATATCTTTCTTATGACAACCAAAGCTTTCTAGTCATCCGGTCTCGCAAAATCTACATGCCCAGAATTTGCTTTGCAAGGCCTAGGTCTTTCATATCAAAGGATTTTGATAGCTCCTTTTTCAAATCACCAATCATCTTTACTTCCTATCCTACTATCAACATATCATCTACATATAGCAGAAGAATAATAAACTTATCACCTAGGAATGTTTTAACATATACACAGTGATTTGCATCTATCCTGGTATATCCATGACCCACCATGAATGAGACTAACTTCTTGTACCATTGTCTAGGAGCTTGCTTTAATCCATACAAACTCTTTTTCAATCTGCAAACCATATTCTCCTTTCTGGCCTCCTCAAATCCTTCTAGTTGATCCATGTAGGTTTCTTCCTTCAAATCACCATGGAGAAACATAATCTTCACGTCTAACTGCTTAAGCTCTAAATCTAAGCTACAATAGCTAGCAAGTACACGTGAAAAAGTATGGTGTTAGAAAATGCATGAGACCATAATTGCTCTATAAATATTTTATATGATTAAATTCATGATTTTAAACTTGACGACTATGATCGAAATTAGTTGTGTTTGATGACAAGTAAATGTGAAGTTTGTGTTTATTTATAAGAAGTGAGAATTGTTGAACTTAGAAATTATAAAACCCCATTTTATGACTTTAGCATGATTTTAGATTAGGGAATTACTAAGAGAAACAGAGCTATGAGTTAACGACAGTTAAATCGTTAACCTTGGTATACCAAGTATCCACTAGAGGCAAGTTAAAGGTGCTACCTTAGATCCTCAACCTCTACCCCTTCAGCAGTACTTTATTTCCAGTTTGGGTGAGCTTCACATTGCCGTGAAGTACCTTTTTTTTCTTTGTAGAATGCACCAGTAAGTTGCAGACAAGATCTCGGACCATGCATTACCTTAATCTAAATGCTCATGTAATACCTTGTGTACACATTGTCACGATCCTATTTGGGTACGTGATCAGCATGTGAGAAGTTTCATTCTCACGTAAGCCTCGTGGCCTATACCACCTTTATATGCACATTGAATCATAAAACTCAATAAAATATAGTTATTTTTCTATATACAAATCACCTGCTCCTCCAATCATAATCATAAAGCTGAAAATCTCATAGTCTATTTCAATAGTCTGAAATCATAATATCATGAAATGCATAGTGTATACGAAAAGTAAAGTCATATAAATGCAGTGCCAAAATGACATTCCACTGTGCAAAATATGAAAACGTGCCCATTAGGCCAGGGTCCTACCTGCATCTACACTGGAGCATTCTATAACAACATACACTAGAGTAAAGCTTTGCAATATGGTTCTTGCATACGGGGCCTTCTCGACAACGTTGGTGGGTTTCGGGGGACCCCAAGGCCATACCAAACTTGCCTAATAACATATGTACCAAGATATGACAAAGTTGACTTCAGGTTACACAGAAGTCAACTTAAACAGACTTTTGTATAACACTGAAGTCAATTTCAATTGATTCTAGATAGTACCTGACACACTAACACAATTCTGACACACAACTATGAAGTTGATTTAAATCGACTTTCTTTTGGCATTTCATAACCCTACATGACGTGACATGATTTGACCTTTCTCTATGCACTGTCTCAAATTGAGTTAATTTGAATCCACTTTAAAGCATTTTCTCATGAAAATTTGCAATTTCAATATAAATCATTTTTAGTCAACTTCTATTAAAACAAAAACAGGACATATGTAAACAATTAAAAAACCAGGGAATCACATAATATGTAATTTTTTTTATTTTGTTTACGTAAAAAATCCCAATGCATTTTATTGATACCCCTAGTCATGTACTTTTGGGGATCAAAGTAATGTATAACAGTAGAATAGTAAAAGCAACTAGCATAATGAATCACAAAGAGGGTGACCTAAGAAGATCACTTTAATTTTTAGGTCAGTCATTTGTGATTGATTATATTGGATGCTTATACTATTCTTATACTCTTCTATTACTTCGGTCACACAAGTACATTGCTTGGGCATCAATGAATGAAAATCTTCTTTAGCAGAGTTTGTAGATAACATGCATTCACTTGTTTCTTACTACATTAACCACGGTTGGTTATGAAGATTTGCACCTAAAGGACTCATAGGAGATTCTAGTTTATATCATCAGTTATATGCTCCTTAACTTGAGTAAAACGCATATGTCATCGATAATATATATGACCTACTTATTTGTCCATAGAGTAAGTCAAACCATAAGATTTGCATGTAAATGCTCTTTTTCAAGATCAAATTCATTCTAATTTGTGCATGAAGTTTTTGCAGTTGCAAGATAGGTTTGATTCTTTGACTAGAGCCATTAGATCCAACATTTGATATCGTCTTTATTAATCTCAAATGAATAAAGTCCACTTATTTTGTGGGGTTTCGAATGACTTACTCTTTTTATTGGTACTTGTAAAATTTTATTTGTAATTGATAATAACATAATAAGTTCTTTATCTTTAATCATCATTGAGGGCCTGCTGTTCTATTTTGTAAATATGACAGATCTCAAAGATGAAGGTTGAATATTTTCCGTATAATAAAGATGTTATCTTTTGTAATGAGCGCCCACTTGTTACAATGCCTTTATAAGAGTTGTTAGTTCCTAACACTAGGGTTTGGCAGACAAGTTTATTGCTTATGCATGACAGATAAGATTACATGATGATACATATGATATGAAAATACAAATCCAATTTATATTAGATTGATTGTAGTCTCTTCAGGAGTTAAGAACTAGTGATATTTGTGGTGAGATTGGTGTGATTTGTGCTGAGAGTGTATATATATGGATTTGTTTGAGTGGATTATTAAAATAATTGTTTAAGTTTTATTCTTTAAACATAATAAATCTTTTATATTTAGATTTAGATTTGATATTTAATATTTTTTAAAATAAAAATATTTTTTTTTTTATTGAAGTGCTCCTAAGCACAACTATAACACGAGTACTTTTGAAGAAGGAATTACCAAGAAAATAACATCTAAACCGCACATTGTGATTGTATGTATGTGCACTTAATTTGGTTTATTTGTAGTAACATTTGAGAGGGCTAAATGGTTCAATCATGAAGAACTTTAGTGTGAATTGAGATGTTGATTCATGGAAGGATAGACATAACAGTGATGACTCTCTGATTTGCAATAGAAAGGAGATGACTTCTTGTTACATAATTTGTTAGAATGAGGCTTGCATCCAAATGAATTCACTATCGAAGGTACTTTGGTGGGTGCATGATCTCACTTTTTGCCTTGTATTTGTTATCTAACTACTTTTAATCTAGCTACTGAATGGCTGATCCTTCTTGGTAATCACCTATAACGACGTCTAAGGGAAATGAGAGAGGTGTCTCGCTTCTGATGCAGAATTGGGACATGTCTGATCTCAACATTGTGTAGTCAACAGCCCTCTGAAATGGTTCTTTATTGGATTGAATACAATTTGTTTCTCTTCATTTATCTTTATTTTCATTTTTCTCCACAAATTCGTAGTTATACTACTGGGCTATGAAATTAAACAATAATTAAGTATATGTGTAGAAAACGAAAACATACAAGACTTGTCATTTTGGATAACGTTTGAAAATAAAGATACTTTTACGCAAAATAATCACCGCTAAGATGGGATATTAGTCCCACTACATAAAATTCAATGTGCATGGTTAATCAAATAAATAGACGATAACATTAGTACTTAAGTAGTAAATACATGTGATTAATGTGATTTCTTTTTGTGTGCATAGCAATTTCAACCAAAGTATCTTATGAATTAAAGCCATCGTGCTGTATGAGGGCATTAGAATCTAAATTTTCAAACATGTGGTTTTGGATTTACTTTCAAAATATGATGAGTTGACTATATTCATCAATAGAAGCCATGTACTTGTATTGGACTAGTTTTATGGATCAACCTTAATGGGCCCACCCATGGTAAGCTTGAAAAAGGGCCCAAAAGGTTAGCCCTGCAGTGCGGATTCATGCTAGGAATCCTCAGTCCCTCTAGACTCAACCATAAGCATTGAATATCCAAGACTCGCATTATAATTAACTTAGATCCCATCCTAGTATATTAACGGAGGCAAATTATACCAACATTTATTGAGTTAAATTGATATTACACTTATCCTTTCTAAACTTTTAAATTATATTTATCTCCCTTGATACAAAATAATTTGTATAATCCCATAATTATCCTTAATTGTCCATCTTCTCCTTCCTCCTTCCACATCTAGGGGCTCAATCAAATCATGCTCACTTACATCGATCTAACAAAACCAAATTGTGATTATGTACCAAACTAATCATAGTTGAAGCCTCGGCCAATAGGGGTAGTGGTGGAGTTGGAACGTGGGAGGTGGTGGTTGGATTTAGTAGAAGAAGATGGTGGGAAAAATTATGATCAAGATATAAGAGTGGCATTCGATAGATACTGAAAAGGTAATAAGGGTATAAAGTCAATTAATGTCTTAGTCACTCATGTCCCAATGAAAATGACGGTTGTTACTGCAATGGTTTTAAAATAGTTAAGCTCGTCAAGTGTTACTTTAAAAAATCAGAGGGGCTAAGTGTAATATTAATAAATTTTAAGATAGGTCAATGTAATTTTCTTCATTAACAACATATCCAATGAACAAATCTTGGGCAAAACCCTCCTGATAATGGCATATTCTGTGTGCATTTGTTACTCAACCTACTTATTGCAAATCCTCTTATACAAAGAAACAAGTGAACAATATTCTCCTAAATTATTTGTGTCATATTTCTCAGCGTATAAGGAACTCAATGTCTTAAAGTGTGATGATAACACTGATCTTATTTTCTTATATTTCATCTCTTTCATCTAAATATATTCAAAACAAACATTTTAAGATTTTTTTTTCTTTATTTCGAAATTTATGTGATAAGGCTCGTAGCAATATGAGATATGAATTTAGGCTTAACAAGTATTTATAAAAGTCCTTATGCATGTTTTAAGATTTAAATCAAGTATATAAGTCGATCAAGAGATTCATTCCCTGTTTGAGTTAATGATCATTTTAGTTCTTAACCATATATTTATAAATTATTTTAATCTCTAACTTTTAAAATGAGTCAAATTAGTCTCTAGTATTTATGTGTAATATTAAGTAATAATTTGACATACCATATTATCTGAAGTATAATGAAGTTTAAAATTACTCAATTTAGTGTCTAAAATTACACAAAATGAAACATTTATGAGTTGGAAAGAAGGCTTAAGTGACTAATTTTATGTAATTGTAGACAACAAAATGAATCATTTTAAACTTAATTATACTTAAGATAATCTAAGGTATGTCAAAACATCACTTAATATTGCACATTATTATTTAATTAATAAAATTTTAAATAAAAGTAAGCTGGTGCATTAACAAGACAAATGTGTTGCAATGTCAATGAATACTTTAACTCATTTTTTAAGGCTAGAACTAACGTAACTCATGAATTTAATGCAAGATGCTAAAATAAATATTAACCTTTCTTCTTATTTATATACATACATATGTCGTCCCATGTATTCAAAGAAACAAATAAATATATGTTAAATATATTTTTCATCCCTAAAAAATTAAGTGAGTTTTAGTTTTAGTCCCTAAAATAAAATTATTTTGGTCCAAATATTTTTAAAACTATTTAATTTTAGATTCTACAGTTAATATGTGTTTGTTAAATATTAAGTTGAGTAACATTAATTCACATTATCTAATCCTATATAATAGTTAATAATTGAATATGTCACGTTACAATCCTATACCCCAAAATACCAGCTAAAATATGTATTAAAAGCAAACAATTTTAAAGTTTTTAGATAAAAAAAAATATTTTTTTCCTGAAGTCAAACTAAAATTCATTTATTTTAAGAATAAAAAATATATTTAATCCGTGTAATATTTAAAAAAAAAATAAAAGAAAGAAATCATACGAGGAGTGAAAAGACCAAAAAAGTCAGACATGACAAGGAGTAGCTTCGCAATTATCATCATGTTTCCATTTACAATGTCGCATTAAAAAATTGAGCGCAAACAAAGATCCAAAACATTACTTTGAACGTTTCCATTTGGATAACCTTCGTTCTTCTATCGTAATCATCACCAGTATTCCTCTGATTCATCGAAGGACCCCTCTGCAATTTCGCTCAAATTTCACAGGTACCTTAATTCCATTGACCCTCTTTTTTATTTTGCGTATTATTCATGACTCATCCATCCTCCAAGTGTTGAAATTGAATCCAAAGCTTTTAAATTTTGATCATACCCTTGTCGGGTTCAGCGAGATCGTGTAAGATTTTCAAGTTTCATCAATGAAAGGGGAAGTGCAGCTGCAGCCACCGCAGGTTCTGCAAAACCCTAGTGATTCCGACCCTTTGCTCGATAATCAGGAGGATGATGATGTGTCCCCTGGAAGCTCCTCTGAGATCAAAGATGATGAGGACTTGGAGACTGGCTCACTTCCTTGCTGTCGAATTTGCCTTGAATCCGATTCCGACCCAGGTGATATTTCCTGCGAAAGTCTTCAAATATATGCCAATTGTTATTTCAATTTGGGGGGTTGGAACTTCGTTGCAATTGTTAGCTTTGTGACTTGTGGGGTATTACTTTCGTTCGCCCCACCTGAAATTTAGTTTCAATGAATGATCAATCATCAAATGAGGACTTAATGACGAGTTAATGCTCATTTTAGTCCCTGACATTTCATGCGTAAGTCATTTTAGTCCCTGACATTTTATGCGTGAGTCATTTTAGTCCCTCACTTTTAAATATGAGGGACTAAATTGATTCAGAATTATATGCGTGACTTAATGACGAGTTAATGCTCATTTTAGTCCCTGACATTTCATGCGTAAGTCATTTTAGTCCCTGACATTTTATGCGTGAGTCATTTTAGTCCCTCACTTTTAAATATGAAGGACTAAATTGATTCACTTTTAAAATGTGAGGAACTAAATTGATTCACAGTTATAAATTTGAGGGACTAAATTGATTCATTTTAAAAGTGAGGGACTAAAATGACTCACGCGTGAAATGTCAGGGACTAAAGTGAACATTAACTCTAAATTTAATTTGGAATTGGTTGCATTTGGATCAAATACTGTGTACTTTGGGTCGTAGTCTATGTTGGACGGATATAGTACAAGTATCAGGTACCACATGAGTACGGGAAAGATGCGGTATAAATCAAATTAAAAACATGTAAAATATAATAAAGAATATCTAAAAGTATCGGTATGTGATATGATACATATGACGTATCCGGTAGGTCTTATTTTCTCTTTCCTTTATTATTTGCCTTTGGAGTGGTTGAAATTGGTCCTTTTTGTTATGTACATTAGAAATCCAATGTCTCGCCATAACTTCAACTTCCCATTTAATTTTGGTTGACTTCTGAATTAGAAGTTTGTATTTTGGTAAGATATTGTTCTATTCACGTGGCCTAACAATGGAGGCCGAAATTGGTAGACTTAGCTCTTACTAGTAGCTTAAGGGTGTCTTTGATAATGCTTAAAATCATTTTCATATTTTATTTGTAGTTGGTTAATGAAAGGAAGCTCTCGGTGTTTGATAAAATAACCTAGGCTAAAGGAACCCATCGTCATTTAATAATTTAAAAGGGATGCTGCAGAATGCATGAACTTCTTCATTTCATGACAGTCTTCAGCATTTTAGTACTCAAAGTTGACAGACACCACTGCATTTTTCTATTCTGAAACTTCTCATTTCAGCACCTAAAAGATCATGTTATTAGAAGACTGATTATCCTAAAATGTTAAAAGAACAAATGATGATTTATTTTATTTTTATCTCATTGAGGCTTGGACATCCTCTACCTCTTCACATACTCTGTTTCTGTTTGTTTAGTTAGATAAATGCTACACGATGTTGTCAAACAATAATACAGGTGTCATTTGTAGGGTGATGCTAGTTTTCCAACATCTTATAGTTGAGGTTCGATTTTGTAGATGATGAATTGATATCTCCATGCATGTGCAAAGGGACCCAACAATTTGTCCATCGTTCATGTCTTGATCACTGGCGCTCAGTAAAGGTATGTATTTTGACTCTGGTCTTCATGCACAATTTTAAATACTAGTCCTCACGGGTTGGGATCAAATGATAATTTGGTGACTTTTTCTTTGTGCCTAACAGGAAGGATTTGCCTTCTCTCACTGCACCACTTGCAAAGCCCAATTTCATCTTAGGGTTGAATTGTATGAGGATAACTCTTGGCGCAAAATGAAGTTCAGACTTTTTGTGGCAAGGGATGTTTTCCTTGTTTTTCTTGCTGTACAGACTGTGAGTACTCTTAGCTTTCTTCGTATCCTTTCATGTCATGAAGATTCAACAAAGTTTAATGTTGGCTATCAATTGTTGAACTTTCTTCCATATCCTTTCTCACTGAAGTTATTTTCACTGGTTTTATCAAGTCAGTGTTAATTCAATATATTTTGAAGCTATCCCAAAGAGGATATTTATCGAAGCTTCTCTATTAATCATACGTGTGTTATTAGAAACTCTTATGTCAATTAATCTTCTGCCATTGCAATGAAATGTCATTTATAATAAAAGCTCTTCTTTCATAACAAAGATGTTATGTACCTTGTGGGAGTGTTATTTGTTAAACTGAACTTTCATATCAGTATTTGGTCAACATGAGTATTTACGAACATTTAGAAAATTATAATATTTGTGGACTTTGGAACAAATTAATTTAGAACTTATGATTGTGCTGACATCAATATGGAAAGGAGATGCCCATTGACATAGGATGGGATAATTTTCAGTTTTATTAGTTTATATCCCAAAAAAAAAAAAATCAGTTTTATCAGAAATTATTCGGAATTTTTCTGCAGCAGTGAAATATGGAAATGCATAGCTAGTAATTGGATGAATGTTCACTGTCATATATATTTTAAATTTGCAGTCTTTTCCTTGCATGCCAAAGTATTCGTAATTTAAGGCCTCCTCAGGAATTTCAATTTCATTAGCATTTTTAGTTGTGCTTTGTTAAAACAAAACTAAAAAATTATTCTGTGATGGATTTGTGTCTATTCTTTTGGCATATATTGTCATTTAATGTTTGTGTACAAGTTTACCTAAGCTACCCTCTTGTGGGTTGAAAAAACTGTATACAAAGTATCTTATTTCGATGCATTGATGTGTTTTGCCAGGTGATTGCAGCTATGGGTGGCTTTGCATACATCATGGACAAAGATGGGAACTTCAGGAACTCTTTTGATGATGGTTGGGATAGGATACTGTCAAAACATCCTATACCATTTTATTATTGTATTGGTAAGTTATCATGGCTACCAGCGCTATTTGCTTTTTGGCCCAAATGACTGACATTCCTCTGCATTTGTCCTTTCTTGTTGCCACTAAAATTTTCTAAAATTATGGAACCACATTTTTCCGTACCGTCTGCAATATTTCTAATATTCCTTATTATTTACCTTGTCCTTGATGTTTAATTTATCCTAAAGAGTATAGCAAACAGATTGTTATCTAACATGTATTTAAGTGTGGACCAGATCCTCTCATAGTCTCGTGTTATATTATAATTTGTAGCCATGAGATAAAATCATAAAAAGGCACATAACCTGACACTTTGAGTGGAATCAGAACCAAAAAAAAAGGAGTTACTTATATAAAAATATATTTTATTGCCTTTGTGGAGACAATAAAACGGATTATTAGTGTAAAGTTCTCTTTAATGTGAGTTACTTAGCTTTTTTCATTCATTCAATCTATTTATTGGCTTAAATCTCATTCTGAAAGGAAAATTTTGCCAATCCTTTGTGGTAATAATTGTTCGAAAACTCTTGTTTTACTTTCTGTTCATCTCTCTCTCTCTCTCTGATGTTTAATATCCATATACCAGGAGTGCTGGCCTTCTTTGTATTGATTGGATTTTTCGGTCTCATACTACATTGCTCCTCCCTCAACAACAACGACCCCAGAATGGCTGGTTGTCAGAACTGTTGTTATGGATGGGGCATCTTGGATTGCTTTCCTGCATCAATGGAGGCATGCTTTGCCCTTGTGGTGGTTTTCGTTGTCATCTTTGCTATCCTTGGTATAGCTTATGGTTTCCTTGCAGCCACCATGGCCATCCAAAGAATTTGGCAGAGGCACTACCATATCCTCACCAAGAGGGAGCTTACAAAGGTATATAGGTTTGCTATATCAAATCCCTTGTTATATCTATCATCTGAAATAATTTTCCCAATTCCTATATCATTTTTTTAAACTATATTTGTATCACATTCATATTACTTCATTGGTTGTAATATTTACAGGAATACATAGTAGAGGATCTTAGCGGGTCTTATTTCCCACCAAAGTTGGACCCAGAACATGAAGCTCGCTTGAAAATGCTTAAGCTTTTGTGATTCATGGAGCACAAATCTGTAAAGACATGTTTTTAATATTGTCTTGCTTTGTTAAGACAGTTACAATCTCTTACGCTTAGCAACCTTGTTTGCCAGAGCTTGGAAATGGTTCATATAATTGTTTTTTATCTCGACCCTTACCTGATTCTGTATACTGAAAATTTGACTCCCGGAAGAAATGAGGGAATATATGCAGTTATTTGTCCTGAACAAGACTTACCCTTGTATTATAAATCACAAATTTTATACATGTGCTTGGTATAAGAGTGTACTTGGTTTGAGGGTAAAAATAAAAATAAAAATTATATGAATGGGTTTAATGTGTTATGTTATATATGGAGTTTATTCATGTAAATTTTTCTTGTTAACTAAACACACCCTAAGGGTGGAGTGCCACGTAATGACAGTGTCCCATGGCAAAGTGAAAGGCTTCAACTGTTCCCTTAAATATACTTTTTTTTCTCAATTATCAGCTGAAGAAAAAAATCCATATTTTAGCTTTTTCTAAAGTTACAAATTCATTGTAGGGAAAAAGAAAAAGTAAGAATCCAACCCGTCAAGATGCGGTATTGGTCTAATTTATAATTTGGCGTGCATTACTGGTCATTCTTTCCCCGTGTGTGGAGTGGTAATTTGGCTGAAAGAATGTAAGGGTTGTCGGTAACCTACAGGTTGGAGAGCAACATATGTTTGAGTAATATGAAGACTTCAGCACCGAGGAAAAGAGACATAGCTCCTGTTATGAAAGTAAAAATCTTTCTCATTTTGTATTTCAACTATAGTAACCGGATAAAGATTTACACTTGATCCTAATGATTGGAAGAAAAAGGTGGTATGCTTGCTATTGAAGCACACCATTTGTGAGATTAGGGCAATTGGACTCTTGCCTAACACTGACAAATACAAGATGGTCACCATCTCTAATCACCTCTATATCTTCAATTTCAGCTCCATCTTTGCAGACAACCTTAGCAGGAGAGACACCAAATTTCTTAGCCCCAATCTCAAGTAGCCCCTTAAAGCTTCCAGGTAGTAACACAAGCTTCCCAGCAACCTCACCCTTTTCAGGACAACTAATTATAACTCTGATTGGACAAACTCGATCTTTCATGCCATTCCTTTCATTATTGACGTTAACCGAGAAAAGCATGTCCTTTTCACCTTTGTGTGCTGCAGACATTATCCCAAAGAGTGAGTTATGAAAGTTATTGCTTCTACGCCTTGGACGGCTTTGGTTCCAAGACCCATCTGTTCCCGGAAATGAGCTTTCATGGGGCAAATGCATTGTTGGCTCACTTGTAAATCGCCCAAGGTACCTTATCTTACTTTGCCTCTCTGGAATAGAGACCAAAGGCTGAGTCTTAGACTCCCCAGTGGACTCAAAAAGAGTCTTAATGTCTTGATGTCCCTGCTGGTCTGCTAGATCTCTTGGGGTCCAACCATTCTTATCTGGTTTATCAATGTCAGCCCCGCGTTCCAAAAGGAATTTAACAATTTCCATGTTGTCTTCGGAAACTGCAACATGCAGAGCTGTGATCCCAACGTTGGAACTAGGCAGCGTGACATCTCCTCCATAGCGTATTATATCCTTGATCAAGTTGAGGTTGTTTTGTTCAACAGCAGTGCATACAAATTGACCCACATCACCATATCGCAAGTTAGCGCCATTTTCTACCAACAACTTGATCAATGATTCATGTCCACCTAGTATTGCTTCCCATAGGGGTACATTACCTTCAGAATCTGCAACAAGTTCGTGATGTGAAGTTAGGAAGGATATTTTTTTTCATTTTATTTGAGGAAGAGACAATAATGGTTTGAAACAAATCCTTGGTTTTATAATATTTTAATGTAGTGGTAGTTTCTACTTGATGGTACGAATCTTCCAGTAAGAAGTGTAGATTGTGTCTCTTGCCCCCTGAGTGATGGATAAAGTCGCGTTACAAAGTCGACATTGATGTGGAAAGGTTTTGTGGATTTTGGTCACGGTTAGTATATCTTGGTTAGTATATCTTGATAAAGAGAGACGTTTAGTTCTACATATATGCTAACATATCAACCAATTAAAATATAATTTAATATTATAATATATAGATTTTACAAAAGCTAATGATTAATATATTATCGAAGTTGAAATACGCATAAACTGTTTATATTATCATTTCTTCGATACATCTTTAATGTGTCATATACAGGAACCTCCTCTTATATAAATGTTGAATCCTAGACTCCTGGTTACAAGGGAAATGTAAGCACATATGATAAATAAAAATACGTTTGACATTAACTTTTTATTAAGGAAATGTTGCATGGAAGAAAAGTCTGGATAAGTGAGATATGAGGCTCTAACTCATTACTATATCATGTTAATTGAAAATTTGTAGGTTGCTGGATATGAGAGTCCAAAACTGGAAGGAGGAGACCCATGCGAAATGGTGACTCTACCCTATTAAGAATTGAATAACGTCATCTATTATTACATAGCTAGGATTTCTTATTTGCATCTTGGTTTTCGATTCCATGTGTCTTGCTAAGAGCCACAAGTCATGGCCGACGACAAAGATAAACAAAATGCAATGAGGAAAGCCTACTTAAGAATCAATAATTTAGAAGTTTATTAATACTGCACGACATACTTAATGCATATTGTCAACCCGTCATATTTAAGAAGCAAAACCCATAGCACGTCGCTGCATAGAAAATTTGTCATTTAGATTTAGACCCTCATGTCCTCATGCAACACAATTGGTTTGTTGGTAATTAAATATGAAGATAATCTTGTTGAAATCATTATGCCAAAAAAGTCATGTTAATTCTTGTAAGAAAAGGAATCACCCTGATGACATATATATATTTATTGTTGCTACACAGGTAAAGAAGTCATTGTCTATTTATTTATCAAATTAATCATCCATGCTAAATTTAGAGCGGTGGCACTAATGTTCAAGTCAGGTAAATTTTAAGATAATTGATAATAACAAAAAAGCTTACTAATAACTTTGAAGTTTACTTTACAACTACCCACAGTCTAGAAGATCAAAATCCAACATACTATTAGTCTTGTAAGTACTACTTTCTATAATTTATTGTTCAGTTTCATAGCTTTTGAATACTAGTGCAGTTCAGATTTTAAGAAAGTCAAAGAATATAGGTATAGATTAATATGTAAGTAATCAATTGCATTCAATTCACTAAAGAAAAGCTAAGGAGCAGAACATATCTACCTCTAATGTTAGGATCCGCTCCATAATCCAATAAAAGCGTGACATAATTCTCGCTTCCTTTCGATGTTGCAATATGCTAATTTAACAAGAAGAGTAAATTAGCACCTTAGATTAAAAAATTAGACAATTAAAAGAAGATTTTAAGCACAACTATGTACCCACCAAAGCTGTCCTTCCATTGTTGTCGGATTCATTTGGATCTAAACCTCGTTTCAACAAATGATGCAGCAACAAGTCATCACCTCTTGCTGCTGCAAAGCATAAACTAACTGGTAGGTCCATTCTACCACGAGCTAACATGTTTTCAGTCTCCACCAAAACTCCCTCCATGACTGGGTCATTGAGCTCTTTCAAATGCTGCCCCACGTAAACCAAAATAAGTCCATGTACAAATTATCATCAAGGACTATTTGGATGTACATTTCTTAATAATTTTTAGTAAAGAACTCATGTTATACATTGCTATGTTTAGAAAATCTTCAATTTTTTTCTTCAGAAAAAAACATTTAAGAATTTCGTTTCTGTAATATGAATAACTCATTTAAATATTAGAAGTATTAAATATTACATCTAAGCATAAAATACTTATATTCATTACAAAAAAATAAATCACATAAAAATTATTTTTAAAATCATTCAAACAAACTCCTACATCTTAAATCTAGTCGTCTAAACTCCCACCATTAGGGGATGTATAAAGAAAGTAAATCATCTAAACGTACTTAATCTCATCATGTAAATCATGGATGCTCTTTCAGGTAAATGAAAAACACGTCTCAAGCATCCTAAGTACTTGTACAACAACCAAAGACAAGGAGATGTGCTTCTTCACATTCATTTTCCATTTGTAATGAAAAGTTTGTTATGTTATACTTACCTGAAGAAGATTGTTCATGATTATGGTTCCATCTCCTATATTGGCCTGAACAATATTCAAGAAAGCAGTACGATTTAGCCTCAGTAGCTGGCTTAATCGCTTTGTTCGAACTGTGAAGAGTTGTGGCTTGTAGCAAAGCACGCCAATTTCACCACAAAGATCACCCGTTTTTGCCTCTCCAACAACCTACCGAGAAGTTAGCAAAGTTTAAAAGTTTCATATTCATACATTCCAGCAAGAGATGCTATTCGGTATGATAGCAAAGCATGTGCAAAAACAAATTGCCTAACATTAGAGAAGCAATGGAAATCACGGTGATTAATAACATTCAAGAGAGAGAAAAGTGTTGAGTTGTAATTGATTTACTCCTTTCACACATATGATACGAATTTGACTTCATCCAAAAAGTATTTATACAGAATTATACAAAGCACATAATCTCATTTGTCATGTGTAAGAAACAAACTTGCCTGTTCAGTCCCATTCTTGAGAACTACCAAGTCCTGTCAGTTAATGAGGCATCAGACAAGATGAAATGCAAAAGGTTGGAGGGATAGAAATAACTTGAAAGAGTCGGAGAAGTACCACAGCACCAGTGACAAGTATGTAAAAGTCAGTAGGAGCTTCGTTCTGCAAGATAACATCTTCTTTGGGTGGAAAATACTCGGCTTTCATTTCCGAAACCTTTCATAAATGAATCAAACAAAAAATAAGCCCTTGATACATATTAAAGATGAAAGATTATGTAATTATCAATATCAATTACAAAAAAAGAAAAAAATATTGTCATTACCAATTGAAAGAGTAAATCATTTGAAACCCCTCGAAACAAGTAGACCTTATCCACAAGAGAATAAAAAAGATAATGTGAAATGCTTGATCTGATGGCTTTAGGGAGAGAATCAAGTGTCTCTTGCTGCTGTAATCCCTCTGAGTCTGTTCTAAACTTTAAACACAAATGAGCAAGCATCTGATCTTGTAAACGGACAGGCAATTGGTTCCTTTGAGCAAAACTTGAGGCAGCTTGTATGGTGTCTCTCTAGAAATTGATTATAAACATTAAAGTTGCATAAATTATACACTAATTCTACAAATTGTCCTGTTTGTTCAAGATAATGACTTTATTCATAACAAAATAATTTACTTACAAATTTTCTCGTTCGACTCGTTCCATGTACAACTAAATTAGTCATATTACCAATCAAATATGCCGTTAATCCCAAGTTGAAGAGCATATAAAAAATGTCAAAGATCATCTCCCTTGAATTCACTGGATGCAGATCTCCGTAGCCAACAGTAGTCAAAGTGGTAATAGACCAATAAATAGATGTCACGTATCTTCTCGACAAGCTCTGCTGAAGAAAATTACCCATTGATGCCCCAATCCATGTCTTTTGGGGATCATGGTAACGTGCCGCAATAAGATAGTAGAAACATGCGGCACAATGGACAGCAAAAAGGGTAACCTAAAGAAGTCAAGTCACTCATATGATTAGTGCATTGAACTTACGTCATGATCACCATTTTGGAATATACAACCTCAGATATGAAACTTACACAAATAAGCTTAGCACACCTAACCCAGAAATAGTTATAGTTTTTGTCCTTCTCCAGCCTGGTCAAAGACCAAAAGTTATAAGGTACATGACTAACGAAAATTCTACATATAATTCCTTTACAAAACTCTCGATCTTACCTTGAGAACAAAGCACTAACTCTTCGAAGACGCCAGAGCCGGAGCATGTTGAATAATCCATATGTTTGGAGAGGTGCAGGTGATATCTTTCTAACAAGCTCCGAAGGAATGATAGAGATAACATCAAACGCAAACCAAGTTCTTATGTATTTCCAAGCGATTTGTTTCTGATTATCAACCAACAAATAGCTAGCTTTGTCAATGTAAGCCACAAAGAAAGTGAGGACTATATCCACAGCAAAGAATGCGTTGACAACATTATCCGTAATGGAGAGTGGTCCTTGTGGTTTCTTAAGGAAACCAAATTCGAAAGGAGATACCCAAGCAGTGTAGACAACCAGAATGACAAGAAAAGTTTCCCATATCCTGCAAAAGCCAACAAATTTAAATAACTAACATTCACACCAATACAATACACAGAGCACGAGTGCTACTGCTACCATGCGTGTTGTTAAAGGAAAGAAGAGAATCGGGAAACTAAAGAAAATAAACTTCTGCACCAAATATAAGTTGGGAATTTGGAATTAGCACATAACACTTTCCAGTGGTGTCGAATCGAAAACTATTCGATTGCATGTAATGCTACCACCAACCACTGGTCGTTTCCAACACAAGGAAGCGAAGTCAAACTTTATATGCTGACTCTTTTATGTGGATGACCGTTCCTTTGAAAGTACTGGTTGAACAAACAAAATGGAATTGAAATATGAAGGAATTAGGACAAAGAAACGTATCTCTATGAAAACATACGGTTTATAGATGGGTTGGATAAATCACCACAAAAGAACATTTCTAGAAATACCAGGGGAATAAGATGTCATTTAAAAAAGAGAATGAGAATGCGTAAGGGAGAATGAAAGGTGACCAATTTACCCTTCTAGTAATAGGTTATCCTAAGAAAGAGATTCAGTGTTGTCTATTCCTGGTTTCCAGACAGAATCAGAGGAAGCTCATCAAAACATCCAAATATTAGAACCAAATGAAAAAGCAAGAAACACAAAATTAAAATTAAAAGGAAAAAAATATAACCTATTATTTTTCAGCAAGAATACATTCAAACTGTAGGATACAAGGAGAAGGATAACAAGAATCTAATAAAATAATAGCAACAAATCAAAAACAGAAAAAAGGAGAGATCTGTAAACAACAACTAAATAAGCTTCCGTCAGAAACAAAGTAAAAACAACTCATCTCCTTCCTTATTCCCCGTTTTCTCTCTCATCACTAAAAGAAAAACTTGAAGAATTGAAACTGATATATTGTATGTCACTGAACCTCTCACAAGATGACGAGGCAAAGAGACCATAAAAAAAATAAAAATTTAACATTTAAAAAAAAAAAACTAAAATAACCTTGAAATATAATTGACACAAACGAAAATGAAATGAGATGAATAACCAAACAAGGAACACACCTGTAATGGCGTTCATAGGGAGATATAATGAAGGGCTTGAGCTTGACTCTGCGATTACTTCTGGCTCCAAGAGAAGGCAGTATCCCTGTGGAGAGGCTGTAGTGGCTGCCATCCCGTGACAGTTCTAGCTCTTCTTGCCCGCACATGGACATGGACATGGACACCATCTCTTCCTTTTCTTTCTCTCTATATGTGCTTCTCTGTTTTCTCCCTGCTCTGTGTCTCTCTGCACAAGACAAGAATATGCGTAGTAATATGTCTCTTATTACTGCGCAGTTTTAGTCGGCATAGCGGTCCTCAATCCCTATCTATGCGTGTCTCGGTGTGCTAGTGAAATGGCAATAAATCAAGCTTCTCTCGTCCTTTATATAGATGCACCCCCCAAGGCAAATCAGGAGGCGCTCTCTACGTTGTTTCGTTTTTTGCCCTTCCCTTCTTTTGGCATGTGATTCTCTCTGTTATTATCTAGCAGGGGCAGTGTATCCTAGGCAAAAACTAGAGGTGTGGTATTCTAAACTTAGAAAGGTCTCTAAAGACAAGATAACAAATTGGTCCTAAGAAATAATCAAATATACGAAATATATCATTACATAAATTAATCTGTCACAATTTTAAAATCCTAACACGATCCTTATATTTAAAAAAAAGAAATAAATTGATTATTTTATATAGTTTTATATAATATTACTTTTAATTACACGAACTGTAGAAAGGGAATGATTTATCTCTTTTTAAAATATGAGATATTAATTTGAAACTTTTAAATTCTGATGCATTAATTTATCTTATATATTTTTTAGTGATCAATTTAAATATTTAGTATAAATATTTAAATCTCAGAAATGGTTTGTCCCTATTTTAAAATACAAGAGACAAATTTAAAACTTTTAAATTCTGATATATTAATTCATCCTATATATGTTTGGATAACTAATTTAAATATTTACTCTTATAAATATTTAAACAAATGAAAATTAAATAGCAATTAGTATGTTAATAAACAGTAATAAATATCGACCATACCTTTTGAGTAATGTTTTTATTTCTTTTGATTCTGTCTCATATTATCTAGTAGGGCCATTCCATAATAGGCACAAAGTTAAGGGTCTAGTAAACTTTGATGTGAGATGTCTTTATTTAATCACCTCATCTTGCATAATCAATTGGCAAAAATATAATTAGCAATTGGTATTTTTCTTAATGAATAATAATAAATATCAACCGTACTTTATGAGTAATTATTTTTTCAGAGTATTTTCTCACCGGTCACATAATTAAATGATTTGAAATTCCTTCTATTCAGTTCAATATCCTGTTGGTACTGTTATTATGGGATAGATTTGTTTTCTATAATCCAAAATTTTATATACCTTTTTATCGTTTGCGATTTGATAAAAGGAAGACGAAGAGAGTAATAAATAATATACTTTTACTGCTGATTAAATAAAAACAATACTAAAAGGAAATTATAACAATAAGGCCCAGATTGATATAGATGATAAGACTTGATTGTGTTTAATAATACTATAAATCAATTTTTATCACATCTTTGGTGATACACATGATAGTATAATAGTATGCAGTTAAATCATTTTTATCCTATGGCAACAGGATTAATGAAGTGTTTGTTTCGAAATACATTTAATTATTCCTGGAATATGTAGTTGGGAATTATGTGTTCTTACATTTGTTACAAGTTTTATAAAATTTTTCCTGAGTGTTAATTATTCAATGGAAAAATATTTTCCTATGATTTAGTGAAATCTCATTCTTAAATTGAACAATGGAAAAAAATTCCCATGACTTGAAAATCACAATTATTAAGCACAATTACCAAATCATCTCTCAATTATTTTACTTTTTCTCTCTTTATAATTGTTCTTTCTTCTTCTTCTTCTTTTTAAAAAGTGTAATTTTCATTTAACATAATTGTTATTTTTTAGCATTTTATTTAATTATCTGATCTGGATGAGATGAACCTATTTGAAAATGTTAATTGTTAATTTTACATTGATCAAGTAACATTTATGAATTTAAATATATTTTTTCTATAAGTTAATGTGCTAAGGGTATTTTGAAAATTATGACGTATATTCTCAGGAATATATATTATAAAACAAACAAATTTTAAATTTATTCACGGGAATTTTAATGAATAATCTTAGTAATGCTTAATACAAAACAAAATTTTTTTTAAATATACCTATAAATAATATTCCCAAAAATATCATTCCCAAAAATATGATTCCTGATAACATAATTTCAAATATTGAAACAAACGCGTCCTAAGTTATAAGGTCTTAAGAGGTATTATAGTAGCTAATAATATAATTTTTAGTGGTAAATCCCAAGTTAACTAAAGCTTACTCTTTTACATAAGCACATGCCTCCCACTTGCCACCAGTCACCCACCTAATAACGTGTGCCACCTGTTGATGGTCGGCACTCACCATCATTTAGTCATTGCTTGCCCATCACCGACCACTTGTTGGCCATCACCCCGCCTATCGCTTACTACCTGCCACCCCTTGTTGTGGCCTGCTCATCCACTTGTCTGCCAATATTGTGGGGCACCAAACAATAGTTAGGATAAAAACTTATACAATGAATTTCTTATATTAAACTATCAGACCTTATACTATTATATCTAATACTATCATACCTTATCATATACAATGCAACCAAATAGGGCTTAAAAGTTTGATTTTAATATATTAAGAATCTAAACTTTTTAGACAATCATCCAATAAATTGTCACATGAGTAAAACAATGTTAACTCTTGCCTCTATTTTAACAATTATATATAGACAAAAATTTGATTAGATGACTATATATGTAAAAAAAAATTATTACACTATTACGATGTGTTTGGTTGAATAATAAAAAATATGGATAAAAGATATTTGAATAAGCTCATCCCAAAAAATTTTATCCATACATTTTTACTCCAATCAAACACATTGTTAGTACATATAAGTTATATGCTAAAAATAATGTATGAATTAATTAATTTTATAAAATGAGTTATGTTATGTGTATAACGTAGCTTTTTTATATAGCATTTTGACATCCACTTTATCTCATTAATTCAAAACACTTGCATTTATATTTCAAAATCTTATTTTACCTTTTCGATGAGATGATATGGTTGTCCAAAGATTGTTTGTAAGAGTGATTATACTAGTTGTAGTCTCGGGTTCACAGTGAACCCAACACATAACAACATATCAACAATTTAAAGTATAATTTAAAATTAAAAATATACAAATGTTATAAAAGTATTCGTTGAGATAATGTCACATATAGAATTCTTCATAAACTCGAGTTTATATAAATATATTTTTATTTGTAAAAGTTATACACATAACATTTTTGTTACAAAGTATAGAGCTTGCACGATGCAGTAGCAGTAGGCAGTCAAAAGCAGTAAAGCTTGTTGTTGCGGAATGGCGAAAGACTTTTATCCATAGTTTTCATAATTGAACTGGTGATCGAACCGGTTGAACTGAATTTATACAAAAAATATATACAAATTTAAATAAAATATAATAAAATGACAAATAATTAACAATTTGACACTCTTTAAAGGGTCCAAGTACAAAAATATAAATAAATAACATAAATTTCTAACTATTGTTCATATTTCACAATCAAGAATCACAGTTGACAAGCTCAAAATATAATTACACAAGTAAACTCACAAAATTTTACACCATAAATTCATAAGTTATGATAATATAAATAAAGTTATCGCATTTTTCCATAAGTTAAATTAGATTTTTTTTTTTTTAAGGTTTTAGAAAACTGTCATTTAGCTTAAAAAAAATCCGAAAAAGCAAAAAAAAAAAAAAGCAAAAAGGAAAAAAAAGATCCGATCCGATTTCTGAAAACCAGCTGGCTCAACAGTTTTGATAGCAACCCGGTCAAGTTGAAACGAGTCGCACCAGTTTCAATGTGCGGCCAATCCAAACAATGACTCAGACTGGTTTCATGACTAGTTCACCAATTTTCCGGTCAAACTGGCTGATCCGAGCCAGTTTTTACCTAGCCTAACCTTGACCCACACGGCATCAGCTCTTCTATTTTGGTCTTTGCACTAACTCTTCCATACCATACATATAATTTTTTTAGGTGGCATAAATATAAATATTTTAAATAAAAATCTATACAATAATCAACAGTAATAATAAAGGCTTAAATATAATTTTAGATCTTATAAATATATATAATTTTGATTTTGATCCCTCTAGAACTTTTGCTTTGATTTTAATCCCTCATTTTCCAATCATTTATTTCTTTTGTCCTTTTTATGTAAATTTGTTGTCAAGTAATAATATTTATAAGGATTAAAAGAATATTTTAAAAATATTTTTCAAATAAGTAATAATCAAGCTCATAAACTTGAAAATGGTTAGAGCTTCAGTTCACAACCCAGCAAACCAAATACATATGACCATTATCACCCAATAAAACTTCTTCCTACACGATTTACCCAACAAAAGAATATTTTAAAATTATTTAAGGACAAAAATAAATTTTTATGATATTTATGATGACTAAATATATATTTAAAAATATTTATTAAGATCAAAATTTGGAATGACAATGACCAGAAACAAAGAAAAGAAAAAAAGAGGGATCAAAACCAAAATAAAAATTTTAGATGGATTAAAATAGAAATTATATCTGTTAGGGACTAAGAATATATTTAAACATAATAAAATTCATTGTAATTTGTTATCTTGTTTATGCTATACCAACCAAAAGATATGTTTACAAAAACATTAAATCAATAAAATCCAATTGTGTTCTAAGATATATACTAACTAAACTAAACATTATCCCCTAAAAAAAATAATAAACTAAACATTATCCCACTTAATCCGTATGTATCCGTCATCGCCGCAATTATTCAAAACCATGCGTAACAAGACAAATTAACATACGAGTTGAATGGTGGCTGCCAAAATGAGTCAAAGCCGATAATTGTCTTTTTCACAAGAAAGGTAATATTGCTCAACGCAAAATTAAATCTTTGAGTAAACTACGCTAGCTGCTCGTGAGGATTTTTTTTTTTTTGGTGAATTGTGAGGAATGGTATAATAACACTTATCATTCTTTTATTTTATAAAATTACAGTAATTTCTTTTACATATATTAATTCATTGATTTAAATAATAAAAATATAATATTTAAACTATATTTCATATATTATTTTGATAATATTTAATATATATATATATATATATATATATAATTAAAATATCTTTATTTTATTATAAATTATCATTATGAATTTTATCTTTATGTAATAGAAAAAATATTTTATTCAATTAATATATTAAATACTATCAAAATATTATAATTTTATTATTAATAATTATGCATATGTTATATATTATCTTTGTGAATACCCAATTTTGTCCGGCCATTTACATAAAATTCCAAAATTTGTGTATTTTACACTTTTCTTTAAGTCTTTTCAGAAAATAAAAAAAAATTAAAAAAATTTAAAAATAAAAAAAAGTGTCTTGTTCAAAAAACAAAATTTTTTCAGTCCATGGCTTCTTTTTATTTATTTTTAGTCTTGGTTTGTCTAGGGTGTGAGTTCGGCCCAATGTTTTTATTTGTGTTTGTCCGTGTAGTTAATTCATGATTAGCCCATTCTGTTTTTATTTTTATGAAATTTTTGCTCATTTGTATATATATATATAAAAAAAATAAATAAATAAAAATCTCAATTATAGTCAATATCAGTAGGAGTTAGTCAAGCGATTTGAGCAATTAATGCACTATTTGAAAAAATGCCATGTGACACAAATGTATTCAATGCCCTGTCAGTTACCGGATCAATGTATTCAACCGATCCTTTGTATTTGAAGCTCCAACAGTAAAAAGAAGTGAGACATTTAATGCTCTAGTCAGATCAATTTGACAATCTCGGCCATCAAGATTCAGAAGATTAATTCCTCAGTTGTCAGGCCAAGGATGACAAGATATAAATGAGAAAATTCAGACATAAAGAAAGAAAAAGCAAATTTTCAGCAAGAGAGAACGAAAGCTAACTTCCATCAGAGATAAACAGAAAGGGCTAATTTCAGAGCAAGAGACAGAGAGAACGGGGCGAATTTTTCTGAGGAGATTGAGAGAGAAGAATACATAGACAAAGCTAATTTTACAAAAGAGTCAGAGAAATCGCCAATCACAGAGACTAACATAGATTGGCATCACTTCTCTTTACCATTTTTTTGGTTTCATCCGAGCCTTGAACTACCATTCCCCATCCTAAACAAACCAACTCCCAACCATCCATTTCCATCATCAACAACAAAACCATTACCATCACCACAACCTAAGATACACATCATTACCTCGCATAACGGATCATAGCCATCATCTCACTTTCTCAAACCAACAGCACCAATATCACAAACCACCGCCCCATTGTGATCAATTCTTCCTCCATTCTAACATCGCGGCTCATCCATAACCTAATCAAAAATCAAAAGCCAAAACCAAACATTATCACGTTCCAAACAAAATCACAACCTCAGCATACCAACCTTTCTCATCCAGGAAGCCATCCTCAAAATTATCTCCAACTCCATCAGCATCATCATCATCACATGAACCATCTCAAATAAGAGAAAAATCACAAAAAGTATCAATCCTCAGCCAACCAAAAACACAGCTACAACCACTATCAAATCAAGAAAAGAGGAAAAGAAGGATTAGCCTAGAAACCCCGCAAGAGAAGCTCGCGCATCTCCTTCATCCCCCTAGCCCGTGACCAGACTCTCCTCCATTTAGCGTCGCGTCTTTGCACTCATCGCTTGACCCCTTTTCGCGGCCCGGCCTCCTCATGACTCCAAGCCACCACGAGCAGCGCTCGCCGTCCACGTGCATCAGTCCTCGTTGCACATCTCAACGTGGAGTCTCTTCACCTTGCTTCAGCCCCGTCGCCTCCACCGTGAATCGCGAACCAGAACCTCTCCTGTGCACAGATCGCAAACCGTCAAACAGCAGCCTTCACTTTGCGCCAAAATCGCGAGCCTCCACCTGAGCTGCCTGGACCATCACGAAATCAGATCGTTGCAACTGTGGAAGCCCATCGCACCAAGTCGTGAGCTGTGTAGATCGCGCCTCGGTTTGTGAACCAGCAGCTGCCAGCTGATCTTCATCTCCATTGCGAACCGCGAGCCACTGTGAGATCTGACCCCAGGCCGCGGCTCTCGACTTCCAGCGCATCAGCCCCCATGCCTGGAGCAGCCTAAAAACACCACCGTGAAGCCCGCAACAAGTGCCATTGCCCAGATCACGTCCTTGCACTAGCTACTAAACCTTCCTCTTGCTGCCGTCATACGCGATGTGAGCTTCTCCCTTTCTCTGCATCATGCGCTGCCACTCTTCTATGGCCTCTCTCTCTCACTTTATTTTCCTCAATGAATTAGAATGAAGAAGTTGTTTGTTTTTTTTGGAGTTAAAATGTTTTTATGTAATGTGCATTCTTATTTTTTGAGGTCAGAGGGGCTTTCTTTTGGGCTTCGTTTTTTTTTTTTCTATTTTAAAATTCTACCTTTTTAGGACTAAACTTTTATGGTTAGGTTTTATTTCTTTTTTTAATATAGTGATTTAGGGTTTGTTTGTTATTTTATTAATTTTATTTTTAGTCTAAAATCTTAGTTTGTTCAGTTTAGAATTTGGGCTTCACTATTTGTTTGGGTTAAGATTGTTTTATTTTGTCCAGCAATTAAGATTTTCGATTTTCGATTTTGTTGTTCATTTGGCATTGAGTTACGATCTCTTTTTGGTCAAAAGTCTTGGATTTATTTAGTCTTGGGTTTATTTTCTGAATAGGACTCTTAGGTTCGACTTTAGCCTCCTCTAAAAATAAAAAAAAATATAAATGTTTTTGATTATTTTGAGTCCCTTGAGAAAAATAATAATAAAAAATAAAAATAAAAATAGTTTATCCTTAGATGGTCAATAATTATAATTGAGATGTGGATGCCTTCCTCATATATTATTGAATCGTATGGGTTTATTATGTAGCTTAGCGCTAATTTGAACATTTTGTAAGAGTGAATTTCTTTTTAATAATTTCGCAATCAAAAAGTCTTTTACAAATAAAATCAACCAACACATTTTTTTATAATTAAAATCCATCATCACACAATCATTTTTTATAGAACTACATGACTTTGAGTTCCTCATTGCACCAGAGGATACGTAGGAGCAGGCAACGCCTGTCAAGCCAAAATTAATTTTTCTTAATTTATTTGTCAAATTGTAAATATTTTGTGTAAATTATTTATTAGTTGTTAAGATTGTAAATATATTTTCCAAAACTAAATTTTCTTAATGTATTTGTTTAAATTTTAAATATACTTGCCAAAATTAATTTTCTTAATTTATTTGTTAAATTATAAATATTTTATGTAAATCATTTTTAAATTTATGTGTTAAAATTGTGAATATATTTGTCAAAATTAATTTTTCTTAATAAATGTGTTTAAATTGTAAATATTTTGCTAAATTAATTTTCCTTAATTTATGTGTTTAAATTATAATTTTTATCTTCCTTATTTGAAATTTTTAAAAGGGTTATTATTTAATTTTCACAATTCACTAAGGTACCGTTTAAATACGGGTGTACTAGGGGTGTTGTAGGATTAAGTTCCTATCCTTCCCTTTGCATAACCGACTCCCGAACTCATATCTGGTTTTTCAAAGATTGTTTTTTTAAATAAGATTGGTTTTTCCAAGGTTTTCCAATTTAAATAAATCTGGTGGCGACTCCAATTTTCAAATAATTATTTTACGCCGTCCCATTACGATTCCGGTTGCGACAGATGGCGACTCCACTGGGGACTATCAGTAAGAGAGTCAGGCCTATATAGTTAGTTGTGCAAATTATATATAACCCCGTTGATTCTTGTTTTCTTTTTTATTTTGTACAGTATTTCTTTTATTTTTCTTTTACAAGATTTAGTGTTCATATATTTGCTTTATTTACTAAAACCTTAGGATAGATGATTATTGTATTTTGTATATATTTGTTGTTTGAATTCTGTTTGTATTTTTCTCATTGTTTTGTATAGTGTTTCTTTATTTTTCTTTTTTTCGAACGATTTAAATATTCCTTCTGTTTAAATATAATGTTCACTTAATTTGCTAAAACCTTAGGTTAGAAGACTTTTGTTATTTTGTATATATGTATTCTCTGAATTTTGTTTTGCAGGAGTATATAGTGTTAGGATTGAAAGGTTTGTATGCTCCCTGCACACACATCACAATCACTTCACACACTATGTTTTTGGACTCTATACCCGAGCCCGTGCGAGCTAAGGATTAGGGGGTTTCCTGACATTGCCATGAGGGGCTTCATGCTCACTTGGTAGTTGTTGGGACACCACTCGGATTGTTACTGCTTTATGGATCAATCATATTGAGAGGGTTCATCCCTACTTGTGGTTGGTTCAAAAGTCAGATTCATGTCCCGTGGGTGGGCAATCTGGGGACCATGGTCAGTAGAAGTCTAGACCCACCATGAATGTGTGCACAAATAATTGAACATAGCAACCTCCCAAATAGGGTTTTTGGCCTTAGAACTTCCCACCCGTTAAGCTTTACCCTGTTAGGACAGAGGGAGCATGCTTCTTTCATCTCTTTACACTATACTCCTTTATGTTTCACTTTTTGTTGTTTTTACATTATCACATTGTATCTAAGTTAACTAGCTTATTGTCTCATGCTATACATTCTCATCATTCATAACATAGACAAGCATTGTGTTCATTGCAGCATGTATTTCATTTTCTCATATTTTTCTTAACACAACAATACTCTTAGCATTCACATGTATTTTCTTGTTTATTTGATCATGTAGGATTGTGCATTTCATAAAAGAATATTTTTAATAAGAGCATGCATTTTTTTCATTTTACTCAATTATTTCATTTTTGTTCACATTGGTTTTTAATTAATAATAAAACAAAGTCATCATTAGTTCAGATCAAATGGAAACAACACAAATGAACACTAGCAATGCACATGACTGGAAAAGAAACATCAAAATTACAGTAACAAGCAGCAAGTTAGAGAAAGTGAAAGAATTAATTCAATTGATGCCTCGTGAAGTCTTATCCTCTTTCAAGGATATGTATGGGCGCATATTGGATTTGTTGCTCATCCCTGTAGAAGCTCCAGCTTTGAGTGCTCTCTCACAATTTTGGAATCCTTCTCTTTCTTTGTTTCAATTGCACGATCTTGATGCAACACCAACTATAGAAGAGTATATAGTCATGTTAAGGCTACCAATTCGAGAAGAATCTGGTGTATACCACTACCAAGGACATTATGTTAGCAAAGAAAAGATTGCCAGAATAATTGGAGTTGATCCAAACCAGATGAGAATGGAAGTAAGGGGATCTACTCAAGGAATCAGAAAGAGTTTTTTAGAAACCCATATGCAGATGTTGACTCAACAAGGAAGTTGGGATTTCTTCAATCGTACACTAGCACTGACAATTTATGGATTGATCTTATTCCTATTCACACTAGATGTTGTTGACCAAGCTGCTATGGATGTGTTTTTCAAATTCGAGACGTGTGGCATGAATCCTATCCCAGCTATCCTGGCAGATACATTTCTTTCCTTGGGAGTTTGCATTCAGAAAAATGGAGGAAAATTGCGTTGTTGTTTGCCTATGTTGTATGTCTGGTTCATGACTCATACATATGCTGATAATCGCATGGGCCTCTTTCCTAATCCATTAGGAGACTTCTATCGCATACAGATAAATCATCAAGAGGCAAAAATATGGAAAAAGGAGTTCTCACAGATTCAATCTAGTACTTTCAAATGGGTTTGTCCTTGGTATCATGGAGAAAGTGTTATCTACAGTTGTGGCGATTTTCACAACATTCCTTTAATGGGTCCGAGGGGATGCATTGCCTATACACCCGCATTGGTGCTCAGACAACTTCACTGGACCCAAACAAAGCCAGAAGAGGAGCAACTAAAGGGGTTCAGCTTCTTGTATCAGAAAGATAAAAACACCATGGAACAAGAAAGGAAGATCAAAATGGCATGGAATGATATCAAAATCCTAGGGAAGAGGGAACTTGGCCAACAACGTTTAACCTCTTCTCAAGAATACAAGGAATGGAGGAAAACAAGAATTGGCAGAGATAACTGTTCAAAGGATATTCTAAGCAATTTCGTTCCTATGCAAACATTAAAAATACCTCAATGGACATCCCAAGTAGAATCAATGAAGGCACAAATGTGATGCTTGGAAGAAGAAAAGGAGGCAGCTAACCTAAAAGCTAACATTCTGCAACACCAATGTGAGAAAATGACTAAGGAGATTGAGACCCTGAAAGATGAGTCTTGAAGGCTGCAGAAATTGCAAAGTCGAGAAAAAGGCAAAGAGAAGATCTCAACCACTCATTTGGCCAAGATCAAAGAGCTTGAAGAAAAACTCCACACGTCCATGAAAGAAAGGAGCAAGTTAGAGCAAGAGATTAATAAGAAGAGCCGCATGGTGGGAAGAATGGAACAAGAAATCAACAGTAGGGATAAGAATGTTTTCAACTTAAAAATAGAGATCAATAAAGAGAAAGATGTACGAAAGAAGTTGGAAGAACAAGTGGAATATCTGTCAACAGTTTTGGCACAAACCGAACAAAATGCCACTCGAGGGTGGGCAGCAGCAAATCATTATCACGATTTGTTTGTTGTGTGATGGAATTTGGAAAGTCATGGAGAGAAAAGGCTTTGGAATGGGAAGAAAAGTATGGAAAACTCAATAGTGAATTGAGTCATTATATCCCCAACTTCATATACCGATTTGAGCAAGCCAATGAACAAATTAGCAAGATGCCACCATTCAGATTACCTCGAGAAGTGACAGAGTTTATGGACGTATGTGAAAGCATCACTAAAGACCTCAGAAGAAAAAAGATGAAGTTTTTGATGTAGTAATTTGTATTGAATAAAGGGTTGCTGATGTAGTAATTTTCTATGTTATCAATTTCGAAAAGGCTTGTACTCGGAACTTCACCTGGGAATTAATGAAATTCTCAATGTTTGTGCTACTTTAAATTTCTCTAACTCATTAGATACTTTTTATAGAGGAATAAATGTTCCCTTAGAAAGTAATCAATCACATTTTTACCTTGAGATGGCTTATCCTCGTGCAAAAATGTGAGAAGCTTAGTCATCAGGAAAACAATTGCATTGCTAGTGTTTATTAGATAGCACCTACAGAGGAGTGGATTCTCCCTGTGGATTTGTTATCAACCACACCTTGACTTATAGGGTAACATACCCATAAGAATAGGTGTGGGGTATCCTTACTATTGAAAAGAACTTTTGATGATTGTTGTTCGATTTTTGTTTTACATAAAAAACAAATATAAAATCTTTAACCCTTCTGGTTATTGTTATACACAGAGTGTGCGTGAGTGTGCACGTGTAACTCGTAACCATTGGGCGCCCAAGGAAAGAGGATACCGATCTAACTCGTGTTCATAACACCAGAGCTCGAACCAAGATGGCAGGAGGTAATGGTGATTCAGGGAGAATCATCACAGCTGTAGCTAATTCTGAACCAGGGAGGAATCTGAGTATAGAAGTTGATGAAATGAGGGGACAGTTGAATGCAATGACGGATACTCAGGCCAGGATGGAAGAAATGATGCGAACCATGAAAGAATCACTCGATTTATTGGGAGCTAATCAAAATCGAGATAGAGTGAATATGCCAGTAAGTGTGCAACCCAGTGCTGCAATGATAACCATACCTATGGTATCAGATGCAGCTCTAAATGTTACACAATGGATGAATGACATGGAAGGGACACTAGGTAATCCTCATGAACAACCACCACCGACAATGCCAATTACCCTCCCTATTGGAGAAGGTTATCATGCCATAGAAAACACACATACTGAAGGACATGGGCATGCTACCCACACTTGGGAGTAGCCTCGTGTTGCTGTTCAAAGACAATTATCTTCCTCGGGGAATAATCGCGTGGAGACAGAAAATGATAAGTTCAAAGAAGAATGGATGAAGAAGATTCAGGATCAAATTAAGGCCATCCAAGGACCTACCACCTATGGTTATGTGGAGGTTGAACAACTGTACCTTCCCGTTGACCTGATAGTTCCCAAGGACTTCAAAGTTCCTGATTTCTCAAAATATGATGGAACCGGTAACCCTTTGTTCCACTTGAAGAGTTATTGTACCAAAATGGCAATATGGTCCAAAGATGAAAGGTTTCTTGTTAGCTTTTTCCATGAAAGCTTGACTGGACCAGCCTTAGAATGGTACATTCAACTGGATCATTCGAAGATCACAACCTGGAGAGAATTAGTTGATCTGTTCATGAGCCAATACAAGTTTAACTTTGAAGTGGCACCGACAAGAGAGCAACTAAGCACAATGCAGAAAAAGAAAGATGAAACATTTAAACAGTATGCTCAAAGATGGAGAACATTAGCTGCTCAAGTCCAACCACCTCTTATCCCAACAGAAATGTGTTCATACTTTTTGGGAACCTTAGGATCGCCTTATATTGGAGCTATGGCAGGAGCAGCGTACAAAGATTTCTCTGAGTTGATCATTGCTGGAGAAAGGATTGAGAATCTTGCTAAAGCTGGCAAGCTTCCAGTATCTAGTGAAGACACAAGAAAAGGTTTTCCGCCCAGGAAGAAGGAGACTGATGTGAATTGTGTGCAGAGTCAACAACCCTTTATCCCAAGATATACACCAATGCACCCAAGACCCCAAACACCACCATACCAAAGCTCAGCCACTGCTTACCCAATTTACCAAACCTCACAAACCACAAATGCCATCCCATATCCCCAGCCTCAGGTTAATAACATTCACATACGACCATACCAACCATCACGTCCTACATATCCAACCACATATCACCAGAACTACCAAAACAACTCAACACCCCGACCCAATTTCCAAAACCAAAATCGCAATCGATTCCCAAACCTTCCACCTTTCCCGAAGTTATCCATTTCAAATGCTGACCTTTTTCAAAAGTTATTTGAGGCTCACCTGATCTCACCATGTCCTGTGCGTCCATTAGAACCACAATTCCCAACATGGTACAATCCAAACTTAACTTGTAAATATCACATGGATATAGTGGGGCATTCAATTGAAGATTGTGAAAGTTTCAAGATGGCGGTAAAGAAACTAATTGCTTGTGGACGATTGGACCTTCAAGAAGAGTCAAAACCAGATATTGTCCATAACCCAATGCCAAATCATGAAGGAGGAAGTCGGGTTAATGCTTTATAGGAAGAAGAACCGCTAGTCAAGAAGGTTTTGAGTCTCCGTACACCGATGGAGAAAGTGTTTAATGCTTTGAAAGAGACTAATTATAACATCACAGCACCCTCTTCGATGATGAAAGAAGAGGAGAAATATGATATGAAATCAAGATGTGCATACCATTGTGGAAGCCTTGGACATGATATTGAGAATTGTTGGGATTTCAAAGTTCGTGTACAAGAACTACTCACTTTAGGTGTGATACAAGCAAAAAAGAAGCAGAATTCCATTGAAGAGGTGGATGTAATCGAACCCTTTGTGCTCCAAGTGCCTCCACTTAACCTAACTCCGAAACCAGAAAAGTGATAATTACTGTGAAGAAACCAACACCTTTCAGTTATGTGGACACACATGCTATACCTTGGAATTATGGGACTGAGGTGGAAATAGGAGAAACCTCAAAGGCCCAATCAAGTAAAAAAGAGGCTGGTATCATGGAAATAAAGGGGATCACAAGAAGTGGAAGGATTTATGGGCCTGGAGAGCTGGTAAAAGGAAAATTTGTTGACGATAGAAATGTTGAAAAAGGTTCAGATGTAGGAAGAAAGGAAGAAGATGATGATGAAGAATTCCTAAAGATCATGAAGCAAAGTGAATATGATATTTTAGAGTAACTGAAAAAGACTCCCGCTAGAATATCTCTTTTGTCATTAATCTTATCATCTGAACCTCATCAAAAAGCAGTGCTAAAAGTCTTGAAAGAGGCTTATGTCAAACCTGATACTTCATTACAGAACATGGTGAATATGGTGGATCCAGTGAAACATGTCAACATGATCACATTCTTAGACAAAGAAATAGTGTCACAATCTAACCCACGAGCACTGTATATAACCCTCAAATGTAAAGGTTATATAGTACCCAGAGTTCTCATTGATGGAGGGTCGAGATTGAATGTCTTACCTGTGTCGACCTTAAGCTATTTGTCGATGAGTAAGGATGATATACTGCCACAAATAATGGTAGTGAAAGCTTTTGACGGGGCTAAGAAGAGCATCCTTGGGGAGATGGTGTTGTTGCTAGAGATTGGCCCAAGTAAATTTGAGGTGTTATTCCAGGTAATGGAGATTGAGTCCGAATACAATATGCTACTTGGAAGGCCATGGATAAACAGCGTTGGTACTGTCCCTTCAACCTTGCATCAAAAGGTTAAGTACATTGAAAATGATTCAGTCGTTACAATCCATGGGGAGAAAGAAATCATAGTATCCAAACCAGTGGCATTGCCATGTGTTGAAAATGTAGAGCTAGTGGAGAGCAGTTTATGGCACAACCTGGAGGTGGTAGGGTTGAGACAGGAACAGGAGAAGACCCCAATACAAAATCAAGTAGTGGCTCATATCATGGCCAAGAGTGGGTATCTGGAAGATAAAGGATTGGGACCATGGTTGCAAGGCACCCGAACACCTATATTGGTCCCAGATAAGTTCAACCGATTTGGTCTAGGGTACGAGATCCCAGTGGACGAAAAGATGAGTGCTTTGAGTTTGGAGCAGAAAAAGCAAAAAGGAAGAATGAAACAGATCCCTCACCTGAAGGAAACATTTTCTAGTCCAGCTGAAGTAATTATAGTCGAGGAAGTTCAATTCCCTTGCTACCGCCTCGCCATCAATACCTTGGATGTCGAAACAATTCAAGAAGACAATAAGTTTCTTCTTTGCCGGCAATGATGAGATGCTGATGAACTGGACAACGGAACCAATGCTTGATGTTATTGCTGAAAAGTAATTATTTGGGTTGTATTATTCAAGAATTGCTTATGCTTTTGTTTATGCTACTCAGAGACATCATCTAAATGAACTTGCATGATTTTTCAATAATCTTTCTTTATATGTTCTTTTTGCCTCGTTTCTGTTTCTGTTTTTTAAATCTCTCCTTTCTTTTATTTCTTTCCTTTACCACTCTCGCTCGTTAATTTGTGTTTGTTCCATGTTGTTTATGTTTTATGATCCATCATTTGTTTTAAGCATTCCAACCCACCACAATTGCTTTCCAGGAATTTGAATGTCATAGAAATTTTACCACATGAAAAGGAATTTGGGATTTTATCAATCGATTCTCTTGCTACAATTGACTATGATAACCATGAGTCTGAAGATGATGAAGAAACTGTTGAGCAGTTTTCAAATTTACTGGAATACGCAGAAAAAGGATTCGACCGAGACAATGAGGTGATTAAGGTGGTTAACATAGGCACTGAAGAAGAAAAGAAGGAGCTGAAAATAGTGGAAAATCCTGAACGTTCGGAAATGATTGCATTGTTCAAAGAATTCCTTGATGTGTTTGCATGGTCCTATCGTGATATCCCAGGATTAGACCCGGAGATTGCTTCACACAAGATTCCTTTATATCCAGAAGTTGAGCCAAAAAAACAAAAGTTGAGGAGAATGCGACCAGATATGTCATTAAAAATAAAAGAAGAAGTGGCTAAACAGCTGGAGGCTGGGTTTTTGGAAGTATCAAGACACACTGACTGGGTGGCTAACATTGTGCCTGTGCCTAAAAAGGATGGGAAGGTTAGAATATGTGTAGACTATCGGGACTTAAATAAAGCTAGCCCGAAAGATGATTTTCCTTTACCCCATATTGATGTCCTTGTTGATAATACAGCCGGAAATCATCGATTTTTCTTTATGGATGGATACTCTGGGTATAATCAGATTCCCATGGATATTCATGACAAAGGAAAAACTACTTTCATAACCCTGTGGGGAACATTTTGCTATACAGTCATGCCGTTCGGATTGACGAATGCTGGCGCCACATACCAACGTGCCATGGTCGCATTATTTCATGACATGATGCATAAGGAGATTGAAGTGTACGTGGATGATATGGTCGCCAAGTCCAAGGAGGGAGAAAGTCATGTGGCAGTTTTACGAAAGTTGTTTGAAAGGCTCAGAAGATATAAACTCCGATTGAACCCGAATAAATGCATTTTTGGAGCTTCTACAGGGAAATTACTTGGGTTCATTGTCAGCAGAGAAGGGATAAAGGAAGATCCTGATAAAGTGAAGGCAATACAGGAGATGCCTGCTCCCCGAACTGAACGGGAGGTTAGAAGTTTTCTGGGAAGACTCAACTATATCGCTAGATTTATTGCCAATCTAACTAGTACTTGTGAGCCTATATTCAAGCTGCTGCGAAAATAGCAACCTGGAGAATGGAACAAAGAATGCCAAGAAGCCTTTGACAAAATAAAGGCTTATTTAATGAGGCCTCCAATTCTGACCCCACCTGTACCAAGTCGTCATTTAATATTGTATCTCACAGTGTTGCCCACCTCACTCGGGGCAATGTTGGGACAATATGATGAGTCTGGAAAGAAGGAACAAGCAATTTATTATCTGAGCAAGAAGTTTAATGACTGTGAATCCCGCTATCTGGCAATTGAAAAGACTTGTTGTGCGTTAGTGTGGACTTCCAAGAGATTGAGGCAGTATATGTTATATTACACCACCTGGTTAATATCTCGAATGGATCCATTAAAATACATATTTGATAATCCTCACGTGTCATTAAGAATGTCAAAATGGCAAGTGATGCTATCCGAATTTGATATCAAATATGTAACTCAAAAGACCATCAAGGGAAGTGCAATTGCTGATCATTTAGCCAAAAATCCGCTTGAGGATAGACAGCCCACCACGTCTGAATTCCCTGACAGTGAGGTGTTGTCAATAGGAAAAGAAGATGAAGAAGAGGAGAATGTGTGGAAGATGTACTTTGATGGGGCTGTCAATATGAATGGATGTGGAATAGGAGCTGTAGTGGTGTCCCTAACCGGGAAACAATACCCAGTTTCCATCAAACTAGACTTTGAATGTACCAACAATATTGCAGAATATGAAGCATGTGCAAATGGCTTGCAAGTTGCAATGAACTTGGGAATCAAGGAATTGAAAGTCTTTGGAGATTCTGCACTTATCATTTATCAGGTCAATGGACAATGGCGAACCAATGATCCAAAATTGGTGCCTTATCAGAGGTATTTGTCTCGACTAATCGAATGGTTTGACAATGTGTCGTTCTCCCACTTAACTCGAGATCATAACCAATTTGCGGATGCCTTTGCGACTTTGGCTGCAATGACTAAGTTGGAAGTCCACTCCAATGTCCAACCCATCCATATAGAAGTGCAAAGTGAACTGATATACTGTGACAGTGTAGAGATTGAGCCAGATGGTCAACCTTGGTATCATGATATCAAGCGGTATATTCAAATGGGAGAATACCCAGACGAAGCGAATGAGGTGAATAAAAAGATAATTCGTCGACTGGCTATGGCATTTTTCTTGAATGGTGAAGTCCTCTACAAAAGGAATTATGATGGTACCCTCCTAAGATGCGTAGATGCTCATGAAGCCCGTGTAATCATGACAGAAATTCATGAGGGGATTTGTGGAACTCACGCTAATGGGCATATGATGGCACGCAAAATTTTAAGGAGTGGTTATTATTGGTCCACCATAGAGAGTGACTGTATCAGTTATGTTCGAAAGTGTCACAAATGTCAAATTTATGCAAATCGAGTTAATGCTCCTCCAGTTCCATTGCACAACATGGTATCTCCTTGGCCTTTCTTAATGTAGGGCATGGATGTCATTGGCCCAATTAATCCCAAGGCATCCAATGGTCATCGTTTCATTTTGGTTGCAATCGACTATTTCACAAAGTGGATGGAAGCTGCTTCATATGCCAACATCACACAGAAGGTGTTCATCAGATTCATCAAGAGAGACATTATCTGTAGGTATGGGATTCCAGAAAGAATTATCACGGATAATGCTCCTAACCTCAATGGTGCAGAAGTTCAAAAGTTCTTGGAGACTTTCAAAATCAAGCATCACAACTCAGCTCCTTATAGGCCTCAAATGAATGGTGCGGTTGAAGCTGCAAATAAGAACATCAAGAAAATCATCGCCAAAATGGTGGTAAATTATAAAGATTGGCATGAAATGCTACCATATGCTTTACACGCATATCGTACCAACATTCGGTCAAGCACAGGAACAACTCCCTTCTCGTTGGTATATGGAATGGAAGCGGTATCTCCTATTGAAGTGGAAATCCCATCGTTAAGGGTTTTAATGGAGGCTGAATTTGAAGAATCTGAATGGGTAAAGGGTCGATATGAACAGTTAAACATGATAGAAGAAAAAAGATTGGCACCTATTTGTCATGGCCAGCTGTATCAAAGCAGAATGGCTAAGGCTTTTAACAAGAGAGTCCGCCCTAGAGATTTTCATCCGGGAGATTTGGTTTTGAAGAAAATTCTCCCTAATCAAGAGGATGCACGGGGAAAATGGGCTCCAAGCTATGAAGGTCCTTTCATTGTCAAGCAAGCATTCTCGGGTGGAGTGTTGATTTTGGAGAACATGGATGGACAAGAATTGCCCAAACCAATCAATATTGATGCAGTCAAAAAGTTTTATGCTTGAAAAAAAAAAAAAAGGGGGCCCGTTAGGTCGAAAACTCGAAAGAGCGACCTAAGCAAAAGTTAGGGTCAAATAAAAAATCAAATAAAAAAAAAAGAGGCTTGTTAGGTTGAAAACTCGAAAAAGCGACCTAGGCAAAAGTTAGAGCAAAAAGATAAGCATCATCTCAAGTAACCTACACTGGGGCAATTTTTAGGTGTTGAATTTGTCCATCGGATCAAGCAAACCAAGAGTGAAATTGGGGCAACTTTTGGAAAGAAAAGGTTTGAAGACATATCATCAAAGATCATGGCTATAGTGTTCAACTTGCTTCAAGAAGTCGATTGAGTGAGCCACAAAGAACCTAAACTGGGGCAAGATTTCATGTCTTTCACAATTCTATCTTTCACTTTTGTGTTTTGCTTTTTCTCAGACATTTTGTCACCCAAAACACCAAGCAATAAATATGCTTATTCAGCTAATTCTTCCATTTTCTCTTTGAATGCATGTTTATTTATAATGTCTTGAGTAAGTACAAATTTAAGTTTAAAGCTATACAACCTGACAATGCTACAGCAATACATTAATAGCTAGCATCTCAACAAGAGAATTCAGAAGTTTCAGCAAAGTTTATTGGAAAAGTAATCATCATCCCGTAAAAAGGGAGAGAAAAAGAATGGACAAGGAATGAAGCAAAGGAAGCTATAGAAGAAAAGGAAAACCTCATATGTGCTAGAAGGCTCAACACATGAAATACGAGCTTGATCGGTTGAAGTCTTCCTTGAGGCTTGCTTGATTTGGTTACGGTTTGTTTTCAAGAATGTGTTTGAAATAAACTGAAGATGCATGATGAATTCATTACTTTTGAAAATAAAAAAAAAGGGAGAAAAGAGAAAAGAAAAAGAAGAAAAAATAATGTGAAAATTATTGTTTTCATTGCCAATTCGCTTCAGCCCCTGTCGGCTTTTTAATTTCTGCTAGCCCCCGTCGGCTTTTAAATTTCAGTGACCAGTCGACTTTTAAATTCTGTCCCAGTCATTTTAAATTTCTGCTAGCCCCTGTCGGCTTTTAAATTTCTGCTAGCCCCTGTCGGCTTTTAAATTTCTGTCAGCCCCCGTTGGCTTTTAAATTTCTACTAGCCCCCGTCGGCTTTTAAATTTCTGTCAGCCCCCGTCGGCTTTTAAATTTCTGCTAGCCCCTGTCGGCTTTTAAATTCTGTCGACCAGTCATTTTAAATTCTGCTAGCCCACATCGGCTTTTAAATTCGCTAGCCAGTCATTTTAAATTCTGCTACTGTCGACACTTTTAAATTCTGTCATTAGTCGACTTTTAAATTTCAGCTAGCCCCCGTCGGCTTTTAAATTTCTGCTACCCAGTCGACACTTTTAAATTCTGTCCCAGTCGGTTTAAATTCTTGATTACAATAAACACTTTTAAATTCTTACACATCGACTTTAAATTCTGCTAGCCAGTCGACTTTTAAATTCTGTCATACTGTCGGTTTAAATTCTGTCGACTCTGTCGGCTTTTAAATTTCTGCTAGCCCCGATCGGCTTTTAAATTTCTTCTAGCCCCTGTCGGCTTTTAAATTTCTGTCAGCCCCTGTCGGCTTTTAAATTTCTTCAGCCTCCGTCAGCTTTTAAATCCTAGTTAGCCCCTGTCGATTTTTAGATCTCAGTTAGCCCCATCAAATTTCCAATTTCCGTTAGCCCCTGTCAGCTTTTAAATTTCTGTTAGTCCCTGTCAATTTTCTAAAATATCTGTCAATCCCAATTGGCTTTTGAATTCCTGTTAATTCTCATCAGCTTTTTGCTTGTACAAATAAATTTCACTTTTTGTCACTCATACATCTTGATTTCTCAATCGCATAATTGCATAGCATATGTCTCTCATGAGCATCTAGTTTCTTTTACTTCTAATTTCAAGTTTCCTTACATTTTCAATTTCATGCATCATTGTACAAAATTGATGTTCATATCTTTACTCACTCCTTATAATGACAATATGAAGAATTCAAATTTTTCATATTCTCTTATAAGAAATAAGTAAAGAGGGGCAACTGTGAATACCCAATTTTGTCCGGCCATTTACATAAAATTCCAAAATTTGTGTATTTTACAGTTTTCTTTAAGTCTTTTCAGAAAATAAAAAAAAATTTAAAAAAATTTAAAAAAATTTAAAAATAAAAAAAGTGTCTTGTTCAAAAAACAAAATTTTTTCAGTCTATGGCTGCTTTTTATTTATTTTTAGTCTTGGTTTGTCTAGGGTGTGAGTTCGGCCCAATGTTTTTATTTGTGTTTGTCTGTGTAGTTAATTCATGATTAGCCCATTCTGTTTTTATTTTTATGACATTTTTTCTCATTTGTATATATATATAAAATAAATAAATAAATAAAAATCTCAATTATAGTCAATATCAGTAGGAGTCAGTCAAGCGATTTGAGCAATTAATGCACTATTTGAAAAAATGCCATGTGAGACAAATGTATTCAATGCCCTGTCAGTTACCGGATCAATGTATTCAACGCTGATCATTGTAGTTGAAGCTCCAACAGTAAAAAGAAGTGAGGCATTTAATGCTCTAGTCAGATCAATTTGACAATCTCGGCCATCAAGATTCAGAAGATTAATTCCTCAGTTGTCAGGCCAAGGATGACAAGATATAAATGAGAAAATTCAGACATAAAGAAAGAAAAAGCAAATTTTTAGCAAAAGAGAACGAAAGCTAACTTCCATCAGAGATACACAGAAAGGGCTAATTTATTGACTTCTCAAAAATATTACAAAATCAAACCAGTTCTTACTAGCCCACTAGTCCAACTCGATTGACCTGTCTCCAATCCACTCGTCCTGGTAGGGGAGTTAATTATCATAATCAAATGACAAATTTGTTTTATTACATGAATAGATCCGTTCATATTGAAATTTCATATAATTTATTGGTGAAAGATAATTTGATCTCACGCTAAATTTAGAGTTTGTGATGGTCCTTTAACCATTTGATATGGGAAGAAATTGAATCAACAGTTAGGATTAATAATTATTTATATTATTAGTGATTTATTAAATATAAATGATTTATTAAAAAAATTAAAAAGTACCAAAATATCCCAAATCTCTCCTACTACAATGGTGACATTACTCTTTTGGAGGAGCACTGCAACCCCACTACCCTCTATCGCGATGGCCACTGCTCTCCACTGAGACAACCATCGCACAACCAAGGTACATGGATCTTGCCAAGGAAGACTATGGAGTCATTGTTTTTGTTGGTAATTTGTTTTGAACAGTCTTCTTCCGTGCTTCATTATAATCAACACTCTGGAAAGTGGTTGCTTGAGAGCTTGGACTTTTTCACCAAAAGGAAACGAGTCGAGTGACTTGTGCTTGGAACAACACAAGCACATAAAATGATTATAGCAACTCCTGAGGAAAACTAACTCCTTTTATTTTTAGATGTTTAAAGTTTGAGAGTGAAAGCCAGATTTCAAATAGATAAAATTTAATCTTTGTTGGAGTATTGTCCAACTTTCTTAAACCTATATCACTTCAAAAGAATAAAATATCAAATTTCTTAAAGAGTTTGGACAAAATAAGACATGAATTATTATAAGAAAGCAAAAAATTTTACAAGCTCAACAAAATTTAAAAATCAAATTGAAGAGAGCTAATAGGCAGATATAAAAGCAAAGAGTTGAATGCTTCTAAAGTTAGTAGCAGTAGAGAGAAGGCTGTGGCTAATGAACAAGCCATGCCATGCACTCCTACAACAACTCTGTCATGATTGCCTGAGTAAAGAGAAAGAGGGTGAATAGTTGGTGTAAAAAATTAAAGTGAGGCTAATTTAATAATTTCATTATAATTAAATGAAGAGTATATGAAGTTTCAAAACAGATGTAGAACCAAATTATTTTTCATCGACCTTATTATATGTAAATTATTCTTATCATTAATTTAAATTGTGGGATCCAAACATAATATATAATACAGATTGTGTGAAATTTTAACAAGAAATTATCCGTTTCCGTTCTGGTACCCCTTCACGATGTGGCTCCGTTAATTCTTGTCCAGTCGATATTGCTTTCAAGTTATTTTTATTTTCCCTTTGCTTACGTCCGCGTTCCAATTGATTCATTTTTTTTATTTTTTTTGGGTATAGTTCCAATTAATTCATCTGATCTCCCCACAGAATTTATTCCTTTAAGTTGTGGGGGGTATATTTTAGATAACACAGGCTTAATTAATGATTCAAACTTTACTATTTTAGATTATTATATATGCATAATGTATTTGATATTTATATCTTAAAAGTCTTAGCCCGGAGTATGGTTGAATGGTAAGGACTCATTCACTCTCAACCAAATGTTAGAAATTTGATATCTGATTTTGGGTATGGATACACTAGTGTTATACAAAAAAGAAAAACTTAAAAGTCTTAAATCATTGATACCTTATCAACTGTTGAAATCGAACGTTACACCATACACTTGAAAATGACTAATGAGCCTCCCACCATGACAAAGTAGTAAATACACGACTTAAGAAAAACGATATTCTGTCTTTTTTCCTCTTTAATTACATTTGGTACACTTATAGTATAGAAGAATTTTACAAATATAAAAATTGAATGTTTATATAAACAAATTTTCACTCACTGTGCAGCTAAATTAATTTTTTTCCCCTTGTCCAGTATGGTCTCTTTCCTTCGTTACGAGTGCCACCAACGGGGTATGGCAAAAATGGCAACAGATCATTGAGAATGCCGCGTGTATTTTTATATTTTATTTAATTATATGATATTTTTTAAGTTATCCTTTGTTAAACATTAAATGTGTTATTTTATCTATCTACCCAAAAAAAAAAATGCATGGTTTTATTTTATCTTAGTGAACGCGGTCTGTATTTTTTTTATTAACAAATACTGTCTTATGTACATTAATTTTCAAGTAATTTGAATAGTATTGCATTAACAAATGCATATATTTATTGGTTTATTAATAATGATTTCCGTATATACATGACTTAAGAAAAATGATATTTTGTCTTTTTTCTTTTTAATTAGATTTGGTACCTTACAGTATAGAAGAATTTTACAGTATCATAATTGAGAGCTTATATAAACAAATTTTCACTCAAGGTGCAATTAAATTAATTTTTTCCCCTCTTACAGTATGGTCTCTTTGACGCTTATGGGGTATGGCAAAAATGGCAATGGATCGCTGAGAATGAAGCGTGTATTTATAAAATATTTAATTATAGATATTCGTATAATTAGTAGATTCTATAATAATATAATATAATATTGTACCTCTCAATCTTTGATGCTCCATTTTGATATACATGGCCCTAGAGGTATTATCAAACAAGGAAATGCTACGTTTCTGAAATCGCACAAAAACTATAATTTTCCTTTATTGCTACCTCTAGAAAACATTAAAAATCGAATATCTTACTCTAATATATCCTCCAGATCTTTGGAGGAGTTTGAAGAAGGAAAGGTATGGTCACCAAAACATGGTATTCTATCCACAAACCTAGTATGAATGGTTGCATTTACAATTACACAACTTTAAGTCTGTAAGTTGGTATAATTCCATAATGTTTAGAATTACCTCATGAATAAAATTGTGTAGGTAAAATATTACTAATAATGATAAAATAGAATCATGAAACTCGCTTTGTTGGCTTAGCTCCATTCTCTTAAGTCAATGTGACGAATTATAACCCCAAAAGGGATAAAGACTGTGTTTCAATTAAAAACACATTAAAATGAAAAAGAAATGTCACTTTCACGGTACTCGTCACTCTTCTTCTATAAACAAATCACACTAGAAGGATAAGAAGAAGGAGCAGAGTCACAATTCAAAGAATAAATGTTGCCATGATGGTGAAAGGTCATTGATCATTATCTATCATACAACAAGACATTTAGTTGACCTTTATCAAGCATCAATCACGTATCTATCATGTCATGATGAATTCAAGCTTAAGGGTTTTAGCAAGGTATATTCCTAATGAACATTCAAGGGGAATGTTATAAAATATTTGATTATGAATGCCTATATTGTTGGCAAATTTTGTAATAATTTAAAATGATATTAAATTTTTTAATAAATGTTGGCAAATGCATTATTATTTTATCTACCCAAAAAATTGCATGGTTTTATATTTTCTTAGTGGACGCGGTTGTATTTTTTTCAGTATCAAATACTGTCTTATGTACATTTTCAAGTAATTTGAATAAGAGAAATACTTTTTTTACTACCAAATGCATATATTTATTAGTTTGAATCACCAGTACCTTGAATGGACGAGTTCACGGGTTCATTATATGCCCCAAAAAATAAAAAAAATCAACGGTGATTTTTTATTTATAAAACTTGAGCTCAAAAATCTTATTTACAGAGAAACATGGTGAAACCATTTGAACTAATTAAATACAGATAATAAATACATAATACAAAAGTACAATTATTTTCCTTTGTCTAAATCATCAATATTAGATCGTAACTAATCTAGTTTGACTCATCTTCATCTATTATAAAGATAAAATTCTCACAATATACTAGCCTTTTATTCATATGACTCAAACCTAAAATTTTGTTTAAAGAAAATAGGTATGCAAATATTAATATATTTATTGGATGAAAATTATATATATATATATTCATAAAATAATTTTCATACTGTAGCAGGGCATAAGCTTCCAAGATTGAATATGTGGATCTTTCCATTTTGCTATCAGTCAATTAAATTATTTTATTAGCATGATCTTCAAAATAGTTCATGAATTTGAATCAACTATATTTATTTGTGCAATAATAAATTAATAATTGAATCATAATATAATTTTTTATATTATCGACATATTGAAAACTAAATTTTATATTTTTGACAAGAAATGTTATTATAATACTGATAATTTACTTTATCACCTTAAAAATAAGTTAGATCATAAGTGGATGTTTGGAAACCAACAAAAATAGCTTCTTATTTCTAGGTTCAATAAAAATGGAGTAAGTGAATGATTAGAGTAAGCATATATGACTTATTTTTGTAGTAAATGGATCATCATCATGATACGTTTATTAATTTAACACATATTAAATATTATATAACATAAACAAATTAGTTTATATTATTCAATAACTTACTATGCAAAAATAGTTTTTTTATATAATCCAAACAAAACACAAGCCATTAAAATTACTTTTAGGGAGTGTTTGGTATGAGGTAATCCATTTGAATTATCGATAATATTAATTAAAATTACCTTAACCCACAATATTATCTTGTTTGGTAAATCCACATTATTTGTAATTCATATTACTCCAATGAGGGTGTCTATCTGGATTACTACTCAAGTAATAATCTGATAAGTTATTTCATTACAAAAATATCCTGCTAAACCTAAAACATATCCCTCGTATCATATCATATTTTGTTCATCTCACTCTCTTTGTACTGAGCTGGAAGCCCCGTTTCTAGGAGTTTACTAATTTTTACATCCTTTTCTTATTATGCATAACAGCTTTATTTGTAAAAGAAAAAATATCCAAATTGATCCCTCATAAATATATTAGTCGACAAATTAATCCTTCAAATTTTGATAATTCCAAGTTGGTCCTTTACATTTCAAAAAATGGGGCAAATTGGTCTTCCATATTGTCCCATTTTTAATTGTATGAAATTGCATGAAGAGATTAATTTGTCCTACTCTTTTTTAAAATGTTAGGGACCAATTTGGGGCTTTCAATATTTGAAGGACTAACTTGTCCCCTGATGTATTTTTTAGGGACTAATTTGGGTATTTAGTCTTTTTAAAGTTTTTGTGCCCTTTAATATTGGTGGATTGCAAATTGTGATACAGCTTTACACATAATTTCTATATAAATTCACGTCATGTATTGTGATTATTATTGTTATTCACATCGTAGTTGTAAGTATTACATGAATCATGTCAAAATAAAAATTTAGAAGCTTACAATAATAATAAACTTTTATTTGTGTCAAATTCCACGTCAATTTATTGATAATTATTCACGACAATTTTTTGGTAAACGATGTGCAAAACTTTTATAATAATAATAATTATTGATGTTGTTATTTATTTGGAGGGTACTTTGTTAAAAGAAATATATTACCTGATAATCTATTTGATACACCAAACAAGGCAATTTAAAAGATAATAATATTTTGGAGCATTATCAGTTAGATTACCTGTAAATACCAAACACTATATTGTAACATTATCAATAATTTAAAGGACATTAATCTTTCTAAATGGTAATCTGAATTACCAGTACTGTTATAAACAATGCACCAAACGCGCCCTTAAGTCATTATATCCGTATATATATTGATTTTCACATTATCGATTCTATAAAACAAACAATTATACTTATATTTAATCAAAAAGATGATTTTAATATCGCAGTTTCCCTTTTATGACATAACTTATAATCTGAAACGTGTCAACTTTAAGTCATCCAAATAAAATCAACTTTAATTTTTAACTAATCAAATTTGAGTAAATTTTTGTACAATCAATAAATAATTCATCACAATTTTTAACTTATAAAAATTTCAAAGAAATTTATAAATCAAATTGACTCTTAAAATAATTAATTTATCAACAAAAATTTTCAGTACAATAATAAACGAGCTAAACTCTAAAAAACCTTAGATTTAAATTATAGATAAAATATTTTTTAAAGGATATCTTAATTATGACAGTATTCCAAATGAGAGATACTTTAAGACAACAAAAATTACTTTTAAAACTGTCTTTTTAATTGTTGAGAAGAATATTTTTACACAGAGTTATCTTACTACATGAAAGCGAGTTTATTTAAATTTTCAAGTTTGATAACCATACTTTTATATATCCCAAAAAAAAGTTAGTCAGAAAACCGTTTAAAGCTCTCAAAGTTTTAAATCCTTGACGATCTTGTAGGTAAAATTTATTCGTGAAGATTAAGTCACTTTTACATTTTACTTTGAACCTAACAATATAAACATTATCATGATTATGAAAACTTCTTAAAAATTGTTTTGAGAAAAATTAAATGTGATCATCATATATAAAATACAATTCGTTCGCCCTCTATACCCAACCCCCATTGGCTTAAATCTTAATTAGAGTCGTATACAAAATGATACTTTAAGGCTCACGTGGGCTCTGGTTAAAATGCGATCTGTGAAAACTTCAAAAATCAAAATGACAAAAGCATGTCTAATCATTAAAAAAAAAAAAGGGCATGGCTTCAGGCGTAACTCGTGTAATCGTGTCAAAGTGTCAAAACATGATAGTCATCAGCGTCGTTCATATTATCACGTGGCAGGTTTCAGTAAACAGCAAACAACGAAGACAAGGTGTGTTTCAAATACGTACCAAGACGGGTTAATTTTGATAAATTGAAAGCATAATAATATTTTAAATAGTTAGTCAATCATAATTTTTTATTCGCCTAGCTTTTCAAATAATAAGTGAGAGTTAATTATTATGATTGATATTATATAATATAATTAGTTGATTATATAAAAATTTTGAAAAATTTTTTATTTTAATTCCTCTAAAATTTTAAGTCGATCAAATTGGTCGGTGTAAAAAAAAACTCTCAAATTGATTATTAAAAAATTAAATAGTGAGACAAATTGATCACTAAAAAAATCTCAAATTAGTTTATGTAAAAATAAATTATTGGCCAAATTGACAAATTAGTCCCTCTAACCCAACTTGTCTAATTATTAAATTTTACAGAGACTAATTTATTTGATAATTCAATTTTGTAGTGACTAGTTAGAGAGTTTTTTTTTTTTTTACACGTACCAATTTGTCTTGTGTGTAATCTTTGAGGGACTAAAATGAGATTTTTTCAAAAATATTTTATACTATTAATATATAAAAATTAAATTCAAATTAATATTATGTGTTATATTTTCATATATTATATATTATTCAATACAAATAATTTATATTTTATGTCTTTATATGTTGTTATGTTTCTATGCATTATATAATTTAATCCAGCCTAAGATAATTAGATTAGACTTAATTAACTTTTAATGTACAAGTTTATTTAGTTCTATTTTATTAAAATAAAGCATTTTTTGATAAGATTATTTCATGATAAATAAATACGTGTAAAAATAACATATAGTCTGAATTTGATTATATACAATAAAAATTAAATAATTATAATTGATAAAAATGTTTATTATAATATTTGGTTTTAAATTAAAATTTGAATAAGTTATAAAAAAAAGTATTTTAGTAGAATTTTTATATAGTATGGCATAAACAGTATCATTAAAAAATATTAACATAAATAAAAGAACAAGAGTGCTATATATTTTTAAAATTTTTATATTTTAATAAGCGATAATAATATAATTATTAAAAATATTAAATTATATTCAATATAAAAAACAATTTAAGTAATAAATATTTAAATAATATTTATTTTAAATGTTATAAATTTTTAAAATTTTTTAGTTATTTATTTAATATTAGAATTACTTGTGATAGTGAGAGCATAGTATCATGTCATACAATGTAATATTTCATACAGTATCATATCAAATACTATATAATGTTAAGATCTTAACAGATCTTATATTATAAGAACTATCAAATCTTATATTTTTTTTGTGAGAATCAAAGGGTATCTCCCGGCCAGCAGTCAAAGATTAATCCCCTCGAACCGTATGAGATCACTGAAATGAATTTTGCTTCTCTTAACAAAATCCCTTTCTATACACATGGCAAGAGTCGAACCCCTGACACATACTTAAAGAACTCAGTCATCTTATCAACTATGTCAGACTTTGTTGATCTATCTAATCTTATCTTATTTAACCTTATCATATCTAATATACCAAACATACCCTAAATGAGTAGTATTAACAGGATACCAAAAGTATTGTTACTAGTATTGCTGCAATTGTATTTTTTATGTTTTCAATTGTAATTTTATAAAAGAAAAATATTTTTATATCTGTCACATTTTTAAACAACTTAGCAATTGTTTATTACAATAAAAGTACTTTATTTAATTTGGATTTAATTTTGTAACAAAAATTTTTGAATTTAAATTTTCTAAAGTGATAATCTTTTTAAAGCGAGGGGGTTCCTACTTTTAGATTAATAAAATGCATGGTATGTGGAATCTAATAATTGATCTAATGGTGAGATTCTCCTCACTTTCTTACTTTAGAAGAATTTTCAACTTAGAGGATTTATTTTCAAATTTTTTAATTGAATAACTGTATAAAATTTTTTTCACACTATCAATATATTAAAATTAAATATTTGTAATTGTATTTAAGCGTAAATCAATTTTTTAATCTATACTTTCATGCGAGGGGGCATTGGGGGTGAACACATGGAGATGGAGGTGGGAGTTTATGGCCTGCAACAATTTTAATTTTTAATTCATAATTTTATTAAAATTCAAATCCGACCTGGTGATTACTCTATAAAGAATAATGTTTAGTATATAAATAAATTACACAATAAATACACACCACACACTTTATTATCATTGAATGTGATGTGTGGTCCCTACTATCCCACTTATTCATCAAATCCAATGGTGATAAGGTATGTGGTGTGCATTTATTGTGTAATTTAATTGTACACCTAATATCGCTCCTCGATAAATGACCAAGTCAACCTGACTTTTAAACAACCGATAAAAATTTTTAAATTATACATAGCAAAATTATAAAATTTTACAGGTAAGAAATAAAATTCAAAAAATATTTTAATATATATATTTCAAAACAAATTGGGTGAGATGTGGCTATAAAAATAATATCAAGTTATCTAAAATATATTAATTAAAGTATAAAATTTTACAATTTATCAATAATTATTATAAAACATATAACTATAAAATAATTTTTGACTTTGGATCCAAGGCATGACCCAAACCTTGCCAAAAAAATGCGTTAGCTCAATTTAATAACCTGAACCCAAATTAATAAGATTCGAATTGTGCCAAGTCTTGAACACTCATAATCCACACTTACTTTAAATGAGAAAAAATAACAAGATATATTAAAAACACACTAATTTTCATACAGATATCAAAATTACCTGGATCCATCATTGATCATTTATCCATAGTCTCATACATTTTTATTTTATTTTTGAAAAGTTACTCTTTTTTATATAAAAAAAGAAAAAACTAATCTAAATGTGCCTCATGTTGTATTAAAGATTAAAAAAAATCATTTAATTTGTTACATTTTCTTTTCACTTTTCTTTATGATTGAGGAAAAAAAAACACTTACTCGTTTTATTTCTCTTAATTTTCATATCAATGGAGAAATTATTTTATTGAATAATAGGAGAAAAGTAAACTTTGCTTTTACTTTCCCGTGCCGTATATCCTTTAATTATTTGTGATTAAAAATGGATTATGCATCTCATTATCCTAAATTTTTAAAATTTATCAAATTAAAGATTAACGCACAGAAGTTGATTGCACAAAGGTACGCCATGGTACCGAAGAAAAAACTAAATAAAAAAAGGTAAATTGCACTTTCTTTTGCCTCCCAATAGCATTCTCCCGCACAAGCGAGATCCTGAAAGACCCGTCTCTGACTTTCCGCAGCGCGTTCTCTTCTAAGTACTAACCCAATAAGAGCTAAAAGTAATGATGCTAAAATAAAAGCTATTAAGTGCAATGTCGACCGAAAAAAACAAATGTTAAGTGCAATCGCTACACGCAATTAACGCGTTGCAGAGAGAGAGAGAATCACCCAGTATTGTTTATACCGTCAAATGTGAAAGAGGGAATCCATGATAATTGCAATGGAAGAAGTGAAGAACCCCCCCAAACCCACCCCAACCAAAAGGAAAAAATAAAAAAATAAAACTACTGCAATGGAAGAAAGGACATATTCTACAGAATGGCGAAAGTTACATAATGCAAATATGGTGGACAATCCACATTGACATAGGTACTGAGGTACATCATTATGCGTCCCTCAGTCGAGGAAGTGTGTGCTGCATATTCCACATTGCTCCAACCCTCCAATACTAGTTCCTCTAACTTCGTCCACTTCGTAGTGCCCGGAAAGTTTATCCCCAAAGATCTCGAGGACGATCCTTTGTTATCATCACCTCTCTGGACTTTTGAATGTTTACCTGAGTTGACTTTGGAGTTTTTATTGTCCATATGCTGTCAAAAAATATTCACTACTACTTTCATTCCGTTACTTTCGATAATTTGGGTTTATTAAAATATCAATGTACGTAAGATATATTAATTTTTTAATAAATCTAATTTATCGAAAGTAATTATTATTATAGAATTGAGGGAGTAATTTTTATGTCTTGTAAAATTATTTTACATTATTATTCAATTAAAATATTTTATTTAAATATTTTTTAAATAATAAGTATAAAAGTTAATTATTATGATCGATTTTGCAATATATGATTGAAGAGCTGTGTAAAAGAATTTTATACCATGAACGTAAAATAATTAAATCTTAATCAAAATTAAATCAAATGTAGTTTATATCAATGTCGGGGAAAAAAATCATTTGTAGTAACTAAATTACTTACGGTGATTGTCCCCTTTTTAATAATATAAAAATTTTAAAATTAATACTTCTTAGTGGGTCATTGATCCACTTTCACCCCTACAAAAAAAAAAAGAAAATCTTGATTTATGATAAGTTGTTTTCTGGCTTTCTACCATAATAATCTTTTATACTTAGCATATATGCTTTTTCTAACATCCACGCTGCCATATAAATTTTTTTATTTTAATGTATATATTAAAAGCATTATACACACTTAAAAAAATGAAATGGTTATGCAAATGTTAAAAATTACGAGTTAATCAACATTTTAATCCTCAAAAGATTTCATATTAAACACGTTAATTCCTATAGTAAAAAAAATCTATACACATTCTTAAAACATTAAATTTTAAGTTTTAACATATTAATCATCCTTCAATTAATTTTTAATATGTTAATTACTCTTTAGTCCATGGAAAAGTTGGCTTTCAAACAATAAATGAGATGTTTGATTTGTTTTCATGTTTAACTTTTATGGATTTAGCTTTTATAGATGTCTTCACTATGGATTATATTGGTAAAATTAATCTAACATAACACTTTATTAACTGATAGATAGATAAAAACAAGGATTAATTAAATATGATAAATTAATTCAGTACAAGAATACAAAATGAAGAATCAAATAAATAAATAATAAAAAATAAAATAGATAGCTTATTGTGATTAGTGACTGAAAGACATGCTAGGCACTAAATAGGCTTAGAGTGTTTCGTCACTACAAGCTTAAAGACCAATGTAAATAATCTTCACGGCTAATAATCCCCATGATATAATAACCATATTTCATTAATTTTACATTTGAACTAAAGAAACTACAAGAGCAACTCTAGGAGATTGATGAAGGGAATTAGAGAAAGAGTAGAAGAAGAAAAAAAAAAAACTGTGCTATTTGAAACTTGTATAAAAACCAGATTCAGTATTCCCAAAAGGTGACTGTACGTGCAAGAGTCCTTTTTTCTTATATGATCCACACCAAACAAGACCACTTCTTGTATTGGAAAAATATCATAAGTATAGTCATCGAGAATCTGAAGGGAAAAAAAGATACCAGCACAACAAAATCAGGTATCCAATGGCAAAAAGATTTAGTCAAAACAAATTAATAAAATCCAATGGTATATATAAAACCAACTACTTTTCCGATAATGAGATATGGCTCAAGTAAATATTTCGAGTTCACTATTAAGAAACATGGCATAGAAATGCCAAAAGGTGGTAAATCATGCTAGACAGCTATTCATGACAATGATTTGAGATATTTTTTTAACTTTTGTTGGTTGATAGTTTAAAGCTATTGGTGTATATGAATTAAATTTATGTTAAACATTTGTAAATAACTATCCAACGTAAAGTGATTAATGAAAAATAATTTAAAAAACATAATTTGAAAATAGACGATGGGTACATTAGAGAGATAAACACAAGGAAAGGAAATTGCACAATTTGTAGGACCCAACTTGATTTTATGGGTCCACTGACATTCAAGAAGTTAGAAATTTTAAAAAGTTGCAAGGGGGCCTTTTCCAACAGGGCTTGTGCCTCGTGGTCTGTTCATGGAGGAAATTTTTGGCCATACTGAGTCACTGACATTTGACAAAGCTCAGATAATTGAAGTCCCGAGTCTTGCGACTTCCTACAGCCCAAAAAGAATACATGAATCTTCTCCGCTATGAGACTCCCACTAGACTATAAAAGCTTTATTTATCATTATTTTTTTTTATAAATCAAGGGTATCCATCGTTGAAAATAATGATTAATCCCCTCGAGGTGTGGAGCTCACATAAGTGAGTCTTGTGACTCTGGCCATAAAACCTTCTCCATACATACCGTCAGGAATCGAATCCTTGACTAAATGCTTAAAAAGTCCAACTAACTATGCTAGATCTTATGGTTAAGCTTTATTTATCATTACAATGCTTCTCGTTCTCTCTTGCTTTCTTTGTCTTCTCTTTTATATGCTTTCCTCTTTTTTTTTCATGGAATAAGGTATATCTTCTTTGTTGATGACATTAATTCCCTCATCACCCCATTAAAGGTGAAGTTTTCTAGCATTAAACGAAGGCCGTTAAGTGAGATTTTGTTTGAGCCACTTGAGGTGGGGCGGGAATTTGACTATAATAACTCTCTAATGTACAAAAAATAATCAACATTTGATAATGGTTAAGGACATGACATTTGTGACCCTCATACAAAGAGAAAGCGATGCCTGCGTTTCTTTGTCTATGGTATAAATGCACACCTGCCAAGTTGCACTATATAGAGGTCTCCATTGTAGATGCGTAACCTAGTCAATAGAGTAGTGAGTGACGAATCTCATAAAGCTTACCTCTTGCCGATTACTTTACATCCCTATGACTTAACTTTGGTAACTGTTAATTAGTTTAAGGCTCAATAATTAATTGATACAATGCCTAATTTGAACCTTTCGGTTCATTGTGCGGAATTGAGCAGCAGACCCCTCAACTTAAGCCACGAAATTATGATTAACTACGCATAGGCGTGCACCAACCTAAGCATGTTTAAAGGATTTCTTTGGCAATTTCGGGTTACTTTAGTATTTAACTAAAATTCACATGTTGATTTTAAGATTGAGTGAGTTTAACGTACTCCCAAAAGTTAGCTCATAAAGAAGAGTTTAAACAGTTATAAAAGTTATTGGTGCTATATCTTTAAGTAATATCGGACTCTTAGACATTACAAATAAAATCTGCTTGATATTGCAATCCATCTTGCTACAACGAACCTTTTTTTGGGATTAGGTTGTAGTATTATTGTATATGCATTTTCGAAAACTTTGACATAAAAGAAGGAATCGTTTGAACAAACAGATTCTTAGAAATGAAGTTTGTAACTGTAACTAACAAGAACCCGTCAAATGCATTAATGAGCACTTTAACATAAGGGGTCCACGTGAGCTGGACTGTGCACTTTCAGGCAATCATGGACCGTAATTTGGGTGGAGAAAGAGGGGGAAAAAAAAAGCATGTGGAAATTAGCCATGACAAGTGCAGCCATTAGGTAAACACCCACATGCCTAGGTGAATACCTGGCTCCTAACCAACAAAATGATGTGAACTAATGAAGGGATTGTTACGGGTTATTGGCTGGCCATAATGACAAGGCAAGGCAAAATAGAACATAAGACATGCCTTATGTTGCCAAAGCTCAAAAGACATGCCTAATTGTCAAACTCCATCGATTCATTTGTTCCTCAACTGCTGGGCATGCGTGGCAGCAGGTCCAAGCATACTAGTTTGGGGATATCGATCCTTAAGGCTCAAACAAAATTATTAGTACTTACTAATTCTTTTAATAAATAAAATTAATGTTCTTCTACCTTGGAAAAGAAACATGGAGAGTAGTGGAATACTGTATCCCACGTGATCCGGCAGAGTGCCTTGGGGACCATGTGAAGCAAGAACAGGTAGATTTTTAGCTACTTTTGGAACGAGGTAAATCTTAATTTATAAGATTTATATTATTAAGAGTATATTTAGTTGAGGGGTAAAACTTTTCAAGAATGAACTTTATATGTAGGTTCCTACATTGAGCATATCAATGAAATTTTCCATCTAACCCTTTACCCCCCAACCAAATATACCAATGCATTTCATCGCAACTATTATTATTGTGTCTCATCATAACTATGTTTTAATATTATAATATAGCAAGAGACTCTGTTATTCGAGAAACACATAAGAAGCAGTTAAAACAGAAAAAAAAAAAAAAAGATCTTAATGGTAAAGCTAAAAAGAAGGGCGACCGTTGGAATACCGGATCTTGAAATCTTAATGATTAATCCCGTAAATGGATGTTGTTACGGACCGGAATCTTTATTTTATTTTATTTTATTTGGTTAGATTTAATGATTGAGATGCGCTCCTCTTGAGTTGGCCCAGTACCGATGAACTGCAGTGCAGATGACCAACCAAACTAATAAACAAAACAGTGAAAAGGATGTGTAGTAATCTCAGTTTTGCATGTGAGTGGTGGTCAAAAAATCTTGATGGAAACTACCGTGAAAATTTCAGTTAAGCTATAAGTAGGTTAGGGGAAAGGCAAACCCCATTTGAACGATTAATGATTAACAACAAAAAAACTAGTCTAACTTTTATACAGTCTCATCACAATTATTCATTTCCTTTTTCTTTCCTCCACTTTACCCCTTTCAATCAATGACCATCAAGTGTACAGTATTGTACAGTATCTGTTGCCAAAGTTTCAATGCAAGTGTACCAAAAAATCAGAAGCTTCTACGTTAGCCAACTTTTCTATTGAAATGGGGCTTGGCCAAAAAAATTACTTCTTTGGCAGGCGACGAGGCCGGTTCATGGAGCTGCTAATGACTTAGACGGTATTAATGTAACTTTAAATTATGTGGCCTCATACTATTGTTTTGTTTGGTTGACCCTCACTACTTACAATCAAATTTCCAGAGGCAATCCACATTGTTTGCTTATCGGTAATTGAAATATACGAGACAGAAGGTGATAAAGGGAGATAAAGTAACAATTGAAGCTACAATAGCTAAGACAGAAACATACCTTTGAGTGGAGACGAGTCTTGTTAACTTGAGGAAGAAATAAAAAAGGTTCTTTTGAATCACCAAAAAAAAAAAAAAGGGTTCTTATGACATTTTAATTCCTTAGAAAACATGTTTTATTTTAATTTCTGAAATTTCATTCTTTATGGCATTTTAATTATTGGTCAAACAAACGTTAATCAACTATTATTATTTTGCTGATGTGGTACTAAATTAAAATAGATTTAAATTAGTCCCTGAATTTTCTAAATATGTCAAAATAGTCCCTAGAATTTTTTAAACGTGTCAAAAAGGTCCTAAATTTCCAAATTTCTTCTATTTTACTTCATAAAATTTAAATCCTCAATATTTTTTACACCCACTTATTTTTCTCTCATTTTCACATCCTTTTTTGACAAAGATCTTTCTCATATAGAATAACAATGAGGGAGAAAATATATCACTAACAAGCTATTATTGTTGGACGAGTGGTAAGCAATTTAATCTCCAGTAAAAATGAGAACATGTTGGGAAGGGGAAGCAAACATAAATGCTCTATTTTAAATTGATATCATTGTATTTGCCTTATTTGCATCAACATTCCCAAAATATTTCCTCATCTTCACTACAACATACTTGCCATGTCAATTGCGAATAATGGCTCCTAGTCCATATGGATCTTCATTTCTAAATGTGGTACCATTGTTATTTAACTTATATACCCTAAGGTAGTATTTGATATGGGGACAGAGACAGAAATCTAAGGATAATAAAGATAGTGGAGACGAAGACATAAATAACAAATATATATAACATAAAAAACAAATATGTATAAGGGTATTAGTGGAGAAAAAAATATTAAATTTCTATCTCCATATCCTGTCCCTACTATCCCCACTTTTTTGAGATACACAGATTGTGTTTTTCTATTCCGGGAACAGAAAAATTTTCTATCATTTTCTGTCCCTTATTCTTATCTCCATCACCAAACAGATTTGTACCTTCGGTGTCTCCATATTTCTGTTCTGGGGCAATTACCAAACGCTACCTAAGGGACAGTGGTTCCCTATGATTGACTATCGTTGAGGAAGAATGAGAGACATGATTCTCGACTTGAGCTTGATTAAAACTTCGTATATTTGAGATGGTTTGCGAGTATATTTGACATGAGAGTAGAGCTTATTTTTCTTATCATGCTAGATTCTTTTATTACCAAATTCCTTCTCAAATTGAAAATAAAAGGTTTTACATAGCCTATTGATGAACTCCCTCCATGTTTTAGAATATAATATTTCCTCTGCATCATATTTTTTATATTTTACACCTTAATTTATTCCAAGAAATGTAATGTAATAGCTAATAAATTAGTTATATTAGCTAAGCATGAATGGTCAAACTCTTAATTGTGTTTAGATATTTAAAAATTTGGAATATTTAAACAGGGTGTGAAAATGAGAGAGAAATAAGTGGATTTAAAAAATATTGAAGATTTAGATTTTATGAAGTAAAAGAGAAGAAATTTGGGGATTTAAAACTTTTTTGACACATTTTAGAAAATTTTAAATATTGTTTTGACACATTTGAAAATTTCAAAAACTAATCTAAATCTATTTTAATTTGGTGTCATGTTAGCATGCCACATGTGCTCGATATGATACGTCATTGACATGTGACATACCATGTATGACTTAGCATGCCACATCGGCAAAACAATAATGGTTAACTAACGTATGTTTAACTAGGGATTAAAGTGACCTACGGAATGAAGTTTTAGAAACTAAAAAATTAATTTTAAAGTTTCAAATACTGAAGTGAAATATGCTTATAATTTTAGAAATCAAAGTGAACATGTACTTCTTACCTAGTTACTTGGTGAAAATGCCTTTGTTAGACTTAGAGTGTGAACTATTCATCATAATAGAAGATAACAAATATAAAAACTCATACTGTTCACCAACCAAAAAAAAAAAAAACATTTAGTTGTGGAGACATTAATACCATGTCATAAAACTATGTATACATCTCTCCCAGAAAAAATTAAACTATTAAATTTAGACACATAAATGATTTTATAGCTAATAATGGAGGTGGTGGTATGACTAAGGATGGTGATAAGATTGATGGTTGACAGTGAATAGGAATGGAAGAGGGCGGTGGCTTGACTAACGCAAGCAATAAGAAAAGGTAAAAACAAGGAGTACAAAACAAACAAGACGAAACATGACCCCTAAAACTAAGTAGAATTACACGCATGTATGGAGAGGAGAATTCCGCATTAAGTAAGGATATATCATTGTAAAAATCATTCTACAGATTTTCCTACATATTAAATGGAGTAAAAAAGTACACATACAATCAGTGTCTTGGAATCTTAGAAAAGTTATCAAAATTCACTTCATTTGATATTAAAGAGGATGTGTCCTCAAATCATGTTCACTTTCCTTTCCCACAAATTACTTTTTGTCACATGAAAGATAAGTAACATATATTTAGTAATTGTTTTAAAATTTTAAACGCTTATATTCCACGTGACAAAAACTCATTAGTGGGATAGAAAGAACATAATTTGGGAACAAGTGATTTATGTTCATTAGGAAGATATATCATTTTCTTTTCACATTATAGCATCATAATTGAGGTAAAAGCTATAGTCCAACAACCAATCAACACTCTATTATCTTTCTGTAGGTGTGAACAATTTCTTTTCTTTCTTTTTTCTTTTTTTGTTCAAAAATGTTCATTAATCAATAAACAAAAAGCCTAAGCTTGGGTACAAAGTATTAGGTAAAATACTTGGGTACAATATAACAAACTATTAACACCGAAGCCTTAAGCCTAGCAATTAACCAGTGACAACTATATAGTTTTAATAGAATGCTCAAAACATGGATGTTATAACAACACACTATATATACTCATAAGTACACGGGCTAGCATGTTAGATCTATCTCAAAACTAAGGTATCGTAAAACATTGTATTCTGGTTGTGTATAAACAAACATTTTGGTATATGCAAGTTTTTCTACTTTAGAATCCAATTTAAAGCGAAAATTTGCACAGGGATAGGCTACTTTGCAGGAACTCTCTGAGTTCTCCTTGTGATTATACATTTTTTTTCTCTCTTATTCAGCTTAAAACAATTGATTCTCCAAGCTTGTTGCTCCACAGAAATACCAAACTCCAAAACCGTGATCAATGTGCAGATAAATGTGATAAACACGTAGATAAAATAATGAAGAGAAAATATAAGTATTAATATACCACCACACAAGTAGCTTGTTGATTTTACCTTTCATAATGCGGTAATCCAAAGCTGTTAAAAGTGTGAACAATTGGGAGAAAACCAATATACAAAACTCTAGTGTATTGTTGAGGATTCAAACATGGCTGGTATTAAGAGAAGAAACTTACTAAAAGAGAAATCACAACGAAATTAATGGATTGATGGTATGAGATAAAAGATACGAAAGAAAAATAAAATAAAAGGGAGGAAGGGTTCACCGTACCACCAGCATGGATGGGGTGGGGTCGGCTCCCTCCTAAGCAAAAGAGCTTGAGGTGCTACTAGTGGTTTGGGAGAAGAAAGTTTCATGAATGAAGAAAAGGGGAGAGGAAGTAGGCATGAATTGATTGAATTCTTTATTTGTTCAGGAGGTGTGAACGATTCCAACATCCTATCTATTGTTAAGCCGGCTGCTGATTCTTTTTTGGGTCAACTCTTAAGTTTGTTCGAGACCTAATGCTTCGATGTAGATCTGCCACTTCATGGAAGAATATCCATGACAGCCTCAGAATCGAAGTCCAAAGTTCTGTGTTTCTTTTTTTTTGGATCAATAGGAATATTTAGCTGTTTTGGGGTCATGGAAGCTGAAATGTGGAAGGCTTGGGTTACCAAACGAGAACCCTTGGTCCAGAACAGTCTTATCCCTGCACTCCTCAGTTTGGGCTTTACTATTAAAATCCCATCTTACTTGGGTTGAACTTAATTTGAACTTTGTTTTAGGTCGTGAATTTTTACTTAGACCATGAATGAAGCCCTGTCCTGACCAAAGAAAAAGACCACGAAGTCTTGTTTTGATTTCGTGAACTTGTAGCCTTAAAAATTAGAGGTGAAGTTCAAATATGTAAAATAATTACTACTAAAAATGAAGAAAGAAAAGAAGATGCTTGTGTACCCAAACAAAAAAGAAAAAGGCAGATGCTCAATAGTTTTTACTAATTGCAGTAAGAGTTTAATTTTAATTACTGATAATATAAAAAAAAAATTACACCATTATCTAATTAAATTTCTCCATATGAATAACCTTTCAAATAGTAACTATGAAAGTTAATTATATTTGTTGATGTAACGTTATATGATTGAATGGCTATGTATACCTTTTTTACAATGTCAATATATCAAAATTAAACCCTTATGCTAAACATTTTCATTGTTTATAAGTTATGCAAGATTCAAATCAAAATAACAATGTAACAAATTTAATCGTTGATTCAAAATTTAAGACACAATTGTCAAAGTAGTGATTCATAGACTTGTCAACAAAGTTCTTGTTATACTTCTAATATAATAATAATAAGGACAAATGTTAAGTTCTTTAGCTATTAAATTTAGTTTTAATATACTATTGGTTTTAAAAAAATTTACATAGAAGTTCAGTTATATATCATTATATTAATAAAATTGTTTGCGAGTTTAAAAATCTTATAAAAAAAGAAAATATGATTTTGATGTTATTTTTTAACTCCCTAGTCCCTGGTGTGGCCTTCCTATAAGCAACCATCTGAGCTGGCCTCAATCCACTATTTTTATCGGAAACAAAACTACACGCACTTGAAAGGACTTCACCTCAATTTGATCTCAATAATAACCAATCGAGCACAATTTATAGCATACAAAAGTAAGTTGGAACCAAGCCCAACATCCAGTAGCCTTAAGAGTTTAGCATTTAGACTAGAATAGGGTTAATTTGATGAAAGACGGAGGCTTTTGAACGAGATCGAGACGGATCACGAAATGAAATAAAAATACAAGGACTGATGCTTACTTTGATGTGTTCCAATCTCTAAACACGATATTTGTATAGGAGTAGACAAGACCGGTCATGTGTTTGAAGATAAAATTGGCAGTGTGTTAACTCAAGAATGAAGATTCATCCTGAATTCAAATAAAAATTAAGATCTACACGTGGCGTCTAGAAAAAAAAAAGGGTGTCACACGGTTTAAAGAAAAAAATTCTTATACAGGCAGGACTCAGGAAGCTGGATTAGCACTCCTCCATATGAAATCAAAATTTGTCAATAGTACAACATTCCAAAGTGCGACATGAGAACGTGACAATTTGCACATCAAATCCATCTTCCTTACGGAGACAATTTCAATGTTGCCATCTTCCCTTGATAAAAAGGACGAAACACTGGAAAGTGCATGGCAATTTGCATGCCAGCGACAGGGACGTTCACGTCCTTTTGCCCTCACCCATTTTGTCATTTTGTTACAAAAAAGCCCAATGAAAAGCCCAGGCCCAATCAGACGCGTTCCACGTCAGTGGCACGCAAGGGTCCGGGTAACCCGTCAAGCTCAATTATAAAAGTCATTAAAAAAGCGTGTAAAGAGAAACCCCACCGGCCACCACGCTTTCCATGTAAGATCGCCACGTGTCCAATCTTATCCTTTTCCATCTTGTACCCACTATAAAAACCCACTGTGTGGGGCAGTTGTGAACCCTAAATCAGTTATCCCACAATTGCAAAATACCTTAACAGAAGCAAAAAAGAGATCGAATTCCCCAAAATGGCAGCCACCGTAATACCCATCCGCGCCGCCGGGATTCAAGCTTCCGCCGCCTCTGGCCACCGCAGGTCCAATCCCGATCGCCGAGGAAGCTCCAACGCCAACTGGTGGACCCCGCTGTTCGGCTGGTCATCCGAGCCGGACTACATTGACTCCAACAACAAGGCGCTGGCTCCGTCGCACAAGGCGGAGTCCGATCTGGCGACGGCCGAGATGAAGCCGGTTAGGCCGCGCTTCGCCGGCGGGTTCACGGAGGAGAAGGCGAAGCAGCTCCGGATGATGACGATGGGAACGGAGTCCTTTCACGACACTATGTATCACTCCGCCATAGCTTCTCGGCTCGCCTCCGACTTCAAGGCCCGCTCCGATTAGTGACTTCTCCGACCCCGGAAGCTTTCTGTTGTTTCTTCCAATTTTTATTTTATTTTTTGGATTTGTCGATTTTATTAGTGTTGACGCATAGTGATGTTATATAATGGTTCTAAATAGTTGTAAAAGCTGATGCAATCAAGGTGTATATAATAAGGATTTTGTGGAATGTAAATGTGATTTGGTGATTGATTATTGCGTTGTTTTCAACTTAAACTGAATTATTGAGCTTTGATTGATGAGTGCGACGGAAGGAGTGGGATCCGATGTCAGCGTTATCCATTTCTTGAAATTCGGTGGATCAGATCTGACGCAAAAGCCCACTAAGCCGGCATGGCAACAATGGGGTCAAGAGTTAACAGCATTTATCATCATAACTAAAGTAATCAATGACTTGCACACTCAACTTCAACATTGTGGATCCCAGAGACATAATAGTACTAATGTTATTATGTTGATGAGGATGTTCAAGGATGATAAGGTGGAGGCGCGTGTCCTGGATCTGATGAGTAACGATTAGAAATGGAGTAGAACCTTTTGTGAAATTAAAATCGAAGATGCTGTATCGTCAAGCATCCAGCCAGGGAATATGCTAAGGCGCTGGGTGTCACAGTCTGATAACAATAGGTTATATTGGTGTGTATAAAATAAATCTTGTCTTGTCTTCAAGTCTCAACTATAGCTGCAAGTTGCGCCAGGGAATCTGGGCATTCATAGCCTTGATAGCTTTTCATTTGTATGTAACTATTGATGATACATGCTTCTGGGTTCCGTTCTATGGTTGCAATGTAGTTCACTTATGATCCAACAGCAGTTCTCTATCTTCCTCTTCATTTTTTTTGGGGTACTGGTAGACCCCTAAAGATTAAGGAAACAACAACGCAACATAGAGGCAAATTCTGCGATTCTGCAATTAGTTATCAAAATAATAATTTATTCTCAATAACCAAAATTTACACATCATGTAGTGCAGAATCTCATCTGGAGGAATAATAAATCCGTGTCCTTCTTATAAAATAATAATAAACCTGTGCCCTTATACTCTTGTATTTGGTGAAAAGTAAAAACAGAAATTACTAGTTTTTCCGTGGGCAATAATCAACTGGCGGGTAGCAACTACGGTATAAAATACACCCAATAGGCAAATATTTTGAATATTTTAACCCACGTTGGAAATATTTATGTTAATTTATTATTAAATTTTTCGATTACATGCTCGTGCGATCGACAAAACAAATAAACAAAACAAACGAGTTATGAAAACTATAAACAAGATAAATGTCATGGGATGACAGCTACATCCGGGACACGTACTCAGAAAACTCTTGAGGGAGAAAGACTGCTCTTGCCGACTAAATTCGGACGGCAATATACAGGGCTTCGTACCATATCCCAGCTAAGGGATTTTTTTTTCCGGGTCAGAATTAAAGCAGCTTCGTGCCAGTTAACTAAAAGAAACCTGTTTTTTTTTTTTTGGTCCATATCTTTTCCTGTTCCATCCACTCACTTTTAGACTGGTGTTGGGTCCTGGACTATGGACTTCCAAGGGCGCTAATATGTTCCAGGCCCACAAAATAAGAGAGGGGATGAAAAAGTTCTTAATGGGGCCATCATAATATCACATTTTTTTAAGGCCTATCAATTCTTCTTAATGGGGCTATCATTATACCAAATTTTTGAAGGCCTATCAATTTGGTAAGAGGAGTTAAGAAGGAAGCTCCTACTATCATTAATTTTTATTTAGATTTACTAAAATACCATTCTTCTATTATAATATTGATTATTTATTGACCATGACAATGATATTGAGAGTTATTATTATTAGTTTAGTTGAAAATTAATTTAATTTTTTTAAAATAATTTGATAATGATCTCATTTTTAATTTTTATATAAGTCACTAAATATTATGAATATTCAATATTAACATATTTAATATTGTCATTTATATATTGAATTTTTTTTACAAAAATTTATTAAAACAATAGTTACCTAAACAATATATCAATAAATGTTTTACAAAGAAAAAGTAACAATAAATAACAATAAGAGTTTAATATCTGTGTATTTTTTATGTTATTATCCAATTAAATTCTTCTATGTAAATGACTTTTCAAATAGTAGTTATGAAAGTCAAGTATATTGACTAATGCGAAAATAAATAATTGAATGACAAAGTAAAATGTTAATTTTCACTATCAATAAATTAAAATTAAATTTAAATAAATTGTTTAACCAAAATATACGGTAGTGGTCCTTTATCATTTTTAAACTAAAAAAATCTAAATAAGAAATCATTAAAATTTACATGACAATCTCAGATTTTATTTTTCCAATTTCAAAACATTTTCAAATAAGGACAATGTTCACTTAAAATAAATTTGGCCCACCCTTGCCAACCCTCCAAATTCCTCCGTCCAAACGTGTGTTAAGCCACATCTGTACGCTTGATTCTCCAAAGGTAGGGCTGTTTCATAGCAATCTCTCTTTTTAAGTAACAAAGACCAAATATTAGAGTTATCATTCATCAATACATGATATTATGAGAGAGAAAAGTTGGTCTTCCCAAAATAAATAAATAAATAAATTGGACCTTACTTTAGTCTCGCGAAGGGATAGATGGCCATTTTAAACACTGAGGAACTTATTGGATGCCACAAATATTTAAGGACTAATTTAAGCATTTACTATTTAGTTTATTAAAATGGAAGAGAGTGTTGGATAAATAAGGGTGGATCAACACATAGGTTGCTAATACTAGTGTAAGTGAATTGGGAAGTAGACACTGAACTGTTAAAGACCAAGGTAACTTTACAATTTACCCCATTTTATTGGCCTAATCGGATCTTTTAGGATATATGGACTAAAGAGTACATTATTACATTATAATGGTGATAGCTCACTTTATAAATGAAACATAAGGCAAATGTAAACCGTTGTCTATCACTTAAGTCTGAAAGTCAACCAAGCATGTCCAATAGACAGCATAGCCATTAATCTACTCAAGACACCCAATCCTCCAACATCTAATCTTCGATTTTTTCCTTTGATTCATTGAATGTAAAAATAAGCTCTAACTAAAACTAAATCTCATTAACATTAAACTGATAATACTCAACAGAGCAAATAGCATTTAGATCAGGTGTGAAGAATTATAGAACTCGGAAATCAGAGAACAGCCTCCAAATCCAATAGTGATTCTACCAAAAACTAAAACCGCAAGATGCAACTCTCAAAGAATACATTGCACAGTAATCTTCCAAAACAACTGGAAAAATAATCATACATGACCAAAATTGACCTATCCTATTGAAGGTGTTACCAGGATGTTAAGCAGCAAATTGGTCAAAAATTTATTGACGACCTGAGGTTGCGGTGTAAATGATACTGACCATGACCAAACGCCTGAAACATGCTCCGCATAATCACTTGCTCTCAATATCATACAGGTCAGTTCTGGGTATAGCCATTAGGGAAATACATGATACGAAAATATATTATAAAAAAAAAAAACAACAAATAAGATCCTACCAGGATCCTTGAATTTCGACCAAATGTATGGCAAAAAATTCTATCATTGCAATTGACATTATGTTATCTGCCAACCAATGCAATTAATCAAAATATAACTACAACATTTTGTAAAGGGAACATAGCTTAGGATTTTGATGGGACACGTAACATGTAATCGGGGAAGAAAATGCCTTCTGCTGAAATATATTGCCACTTATTAGTTAATATATAATATAATTTAAAGATATAATATCTTTTAAAACCCAAACTTCACGTATAGAACTAGCACCTCTGTGTGTCTCCCTAGCTTGGGCATGTCCCTTTAAAATAACTGTCACAGGGATTAGTTGTGGCTGTTCACATAAATGAAAAAGCCAAACTAGCATAGCATTTGTCTTGCATTGGGGCATGCCTATTTAATGTTCTAACTCTAAGTAGCCAGTAGGTGGCCCTAATAAGTAAAATCCTCATCACTCAAACTAATCTTGAGCTTGCAACGACTTCCTCATCATGACATTAAAATCAATATGAACATTAATCTATATAGGAAAAAATGGCCATCACAATCAACTAAAACCAGAAACAGCAGTTGCATCTAGTCAACATATCAAAATGATTTTATGAAGGAAATCAAGGAAAGCTACATAACTTGTGACTCTAAGCCTCATTACATACCAAATTTGACCTTAAATTGCTTAATTCAACAAGGCGAGTCCAGTTTAACATAAAAAACCCCTCATCCCCCAAAAATTAGCTGTCTCAAACACATAATGAAAAGGGCACTTTTATTTTGGATCTAAGTGTTGAGTGTTGACACATCCACAGAAACCTAACATATTATTTCCCCTTCACCTAGGCTTCTCATACAAACCAACAAAGCAAAAGTTAATGGGTTAAAAGGCACTCAATTTTACTTGTATGTATCATTTCATCACAAGTAGTCCAACCTCCAACTTCCATCAGCCTCAGACAATAAATAACTCAGCCAAAATGAAGAACAGGAAATTCAATTGACTGCATTTACACTATCAAACAATGTGTATCATTGGAAAATACTATCCATCCCAAAACCATATTCAAATCATCAGAACAGAATTGGCAGACCTGAACAAAACTCCAAACAACAGTTTCTCAATTCTCCCCTCCCTGTCCCTAACTACTACCCTTCTTCCATCTTATTAATATTCTCAAGCATGTAATGACCAAAATTATACAACACGAAGTTAACTAGTTAACCGTTTAACCAATTTTATGCACATAACCATTAATCATACTACGGTTGTAGGACCAACACGAAATAAATGTGATAAAAAAAAGGATACACCAGATAGAAGCCATGAGCAAAGGCCCCAGCCAACACAGCAGTGAACAAACGATCCCTCAACACGGGTCTATGCCGCAGCGATATACGAACTGAAAAATAATAATAATAACATATAAAATGAAAATTTGAAAAAGCGCTCCCAAAAAAAAAAAAAAAAGAAAAACCAATTGAAAGAAGAAAAAATAAAAGCATTGAAGGAAATGAGAAAACTTACTGAGAGGGAGTACAGGGGCATATATAAGAGGGACAAGGAACTTGAAAGGGGGTCCGTTGTTCTTCCTTCTTACGACAGCTTCTCTTTTTTGGCATTTAAACGAAAACATCGAACAACAAAATAAATATCTATAATAATAAGATATGAGAAAGAAGGATTAACAATTAGCGTAAGGAAGGCTGTTCTGTGTCTGAGGACTTACTGGCTGGAAGGATCGGACGGCGTGGCCATTGGATCGGGATCTGTCGCGAATGTGTTGAGGGCTGAACCTGATGATGATCTCAAGCCACTGAGATGAGAATCGTCCCAAGTAAAATAGGGTAATCCACCAACTCAATTCAACACCATTTATGCCATTTCTATTGATTTTTTTCTCTCTCAAAAAATAAATAAATAATAAAAAAGTGTGAGATTAATATTTAGGTTAGGGCCTGCCCGAATTTGATACTTTCTTAAAAACTATCATCAGATAAATGGGTCCTTTAATGAAAAAAAAGTTTAATTTTCAGAATTAATAGTATAATTTTTTTTTCACCGTAGTCAAATCACATATTATCAATTCTTATAATGATGATAATAATAAATAACTATATAAATAAAAAATTAATTTTAATATACTATTAATATAAAAAAGTTTTACAATATTATTTAGTCCTGTTATGCTCTCATTTATAAAACTTTAAAGATAGTAATTCATTAAATTTAATATTTTAGCTCATATAATTGAATGTCTATATAAAAGGATTTTATACTAATAATATATTAAAATTAAATCTACATAAAATGAAAATTTCTTCATGCAAATAAATATAATTAAATTATATCAGTATAGCTTTAGCTAACTTTTATAGTTCAAAAAAAAAACTATTAGTGATTCTTTATAAACTTTTTTGTCATATAAAATATATTTATTAAAATTTATATCAATTTATAACTATTTAATATACTTTATATACATTGAAACTAGTGTAATATATAAATGTAAAATTTATCAAAAAAAATTAAATGCATTATGTTAAACATTATTTTTTCAAAAAATTACATATAAACAATTTATATAAAATCAAAGGATTAATAAACCAAAAACAAATTGTAAGGCGACTCTTTTCGCTGCCAATGTCGAATGGTCAAAAGTGGAAGGCTGGTCAAGGTCCAGAGAGAGAGAGAGAGAGAAGGTGGTCGTATATTGCTTATTCCTAGTTTATGGCAACCTAGAAGAGGTCAATTACCCCTTTAATTTCCATGAAAGCTGCTTTATAAATTCAATGTAAGACCACCAGGCCTTCATTCAGTTTCAAATGCAATAAGAAACCTTTAAATGAAATTTTAATTGTGTTTGTACACGCCATTCTGTTGAATTTTCCACCGAGGCAACTGGCCTCGTTCGCTGTCACGGTACTGTTACTTGAAATTATATGGCTTCATTGTTTTGGGCATGTTTACGTTCTATAATCTCTCGATTTTGTTTTTGTCGAAATCCCTTTGGAGCAAATGTACCTGAGGGCATGCACGCCCTCGTATTGTTGCTATTTGATTTGGGCTTAGGCCCCATAGTCCATAAAATAATGCATTTCAATTTTGACTAAACCTCCAATTTAATCCCTAAAATTTATAGTGAGAGATAAATTAGTTCCTCAGATCTAAAAAGTCACATATTAATCCCTCAAATTTCACAAATGGGGATATACTAGTCACTCTGTATAATTGTCATATGAACTATGTCCTATTAAATACTTGTCTCACTCCTCTAAATAAAGTCGTTTTGATTTTTTCTCTTCATTTACTCTCTCACCATAACTCTCTGTTCAGAAGAAATATTTTAAATTTAAAATAACAATATATGTAAGCAAGTTAATAAAACACAGATATTTCTGTTAAAGGTTTAGATGACAATTTGATAAACGACTAACTTGTCTCTATTTGTGAAATTTGAGAGACTAGTATGAGATTTTCTAAATATGAATGACTAATTTATCCCTTACTATAAATCTGATGGACTAAATTAGGTATTTAGGGCTTGTTTGGTTTTAATTTTTCAGTTTTCAAAATTTTATAAAGGAAATACTGAAAACTGGAAATGAAAATTGAAAAATGAAATTCGTAACTTTTAGTATTTCCTTTATAAAATCTGGAAAACTGAAAACTAAAATTTAAACCAAATTAGTCTTCAATTTTCAATACACTACAAGATTTATGTGGAGTACCAATGAGTTTACTAACGGAATTGAATCTTACTGATGAGCTTACTAATGAGTATGGCACAGAGCATCGATTTTTTGTTTGTCAATAGAATATTATCAATGGGTAACATCCCCCATTAGTAATTCTTGATAGGTGTACCGAAGGATAAAAATTAAAAATCCAATTGGTACAGTTATATTAAAGGCGTTAATGAGGTCGTTAGGAAAATAATACTACTGACGAAAAATTCATTTTTACCAATATTTTTTTATTTACTACCAACAAGTTTACCAACCAGTGTTCAATATTTATTTTTTAAAATACATTTATTTTTTTATGTATATACCCGTCGGTAATAATAATATATTTTTTTGGTGATTGAAGACATTGTAATATGTGAGGAATTTATATAAACTATATAATTGTTTAATATTTATTCATTTATTTTTTATTTATATAATATTTTAATTATTAATTAAATTGAAATGAAATAAGTAAATAATGAAATGATAATTAAATCAAGAAAATAATGGGGTAAATAAACAAAAGATCATAATAAAATGTGCAATAAATATAAAAAATTACCAAACTGTGATAGAAATAGCTAGAAAAATAAAGACTAGTTAAAGCCTTCCTCGTCGAGGCTGGTGGCTATGGCGCTGTCCGACTAGCCGGAGTCATCGCTTCCATTAGATGAGGAATCTTCAGTTGTGGTATTTGGGGGAGCTTCTTCTTGCTATAGGATCCTGAGATATACATGTTGTTGAAGAACCTTATCATATTGGCTGTAATCTTCTTCTGCATCCTCCTGAATTTACTTTTTTTTTTTTCTTGGCCTTCTATGGCTGTTGCTGCTTCATGGACGTCTTCAGTTATCAGATTTCTCTAAGCTCCTCCTCCAATGCTGCTTGACTTGCTACCTACTCTAAGAGCTACTGGACAAGTTGTGGTTGCTGCTCTTGATTTTAGGGCATGCATATGGTCCGGCAGGATATCATCCCCAACAACCGACCTAGTGGCAGAGGATAGGAACCTACTATCAAGTTAGTACTCTATCCTATATATACGACCCTTATAAGGCCGCCAACCACTTGGCCCAAATATCATCCTTATTTGGAGGAAGGATGTCAGCATCAAGCTTAGACTTCTTTAGCTAGGTTTGGAACTGGGTTTATGCTTGCTCCCTTGGCTTTTTATATTCACACTACAAAGAAAAAAAGATAAAACACATTTTAAGTAATAACTATGACATAAATAAAGAAGTAATAAAAATTAAATACTAAGATGTTTTATTTCAAACTTACGTACGTGGTATTGGAGAGAGGGTCAAATTAAACCACACCTCTCCTATCTCCCTTTTTCGGGTATAGGTCTCTTGAAATAGCTCTCCTTGGTTCGAAGGGTATTTTAACTCTCTTGCTTGCATGAAAATGTACATTAAAATCATAATAATATACTATTTAATACAATTCAAATGTAGTAAGTTAATAATATATTAAATATAAAAATATTAAAGTTACCAGCCGCTCTCGGATCTCCTCCGGGTACTTGGTCCACCAGTGTGTAGTGACCTACCTTTTATTAAGGACCGATTTGTCTTGCCCTTCCCAGACCTGTCCTTCAAGGGTCGGGTCAAAGGCCCAATAGTACTGTAGCTCGTAGAGAGTGGCATTATTCAGCCAAAAGCTGCTTCTATGCCCCTCACAAACATCGTGGAACATGTTCTGCAAGCGCTTAGAGGACCCAATCTTCCAAGCCCTCTTAATAACAGCCCATGCTCTAGTAGGATGTAAAAAGACCTCTGCATATACAAAAGTTACAACATATAAATAATCATAAGCATACAGATAATATAAACATAATTTTAACATAATTGAATAAATTATAGCATTATTTAATACTCCTGCCACCACATCTTCTTGACATCTTTTGGGATGTTAGTCCAAGAAGGTCACAAGTGGTTATACATGCTCTATATAACCTCTATAATCCTCATACCTCTCACTTCCACGTGTCTTGGGTTTAAATGTAGACTCGTGATAGAGCTTACAGTCGGTTAATGCAATATCATCTTTGTAATAAAAGCATGCAATATTTCAAATAGTAGTTAATCTTTATTTTCTTCAACTGAAGTTTAGAAACTAATTTTTAGCTTGATAAAAATCATTTGGAATTACATTAAAAATTCAAACTTAGTTCACTAATCATTGGAGCTCATTGATCAAACGAACTTTGGCTTTGGTTCCCTTCAAACTTAATACTCAATATTTGAACTGTTAATGACAGCTTCGAGTGCACATAATCCTTTTATAAAGGTTGATTTGCATCCTCTAACAAGTTATAAAATCTAACGACATCTTGGTTGGGCACCTTAACTGAAGACAAAGAATATAATGCATCGCAAATTCAGGACCAGCAACATAAAAACTATCTCTTGATGTCTACACAGATTATCCTCTCACGACACATTATCCACACTATGCTAAGCTATGTGGATCCCAACAGAATTATTTTCAATCTGAAACATACCCACTTCATTCCCTACGTTAACTACCTCTCTGTGATCAGTCTGAATCTAATAGTTAGGCATGAATCCCTACTTGTACAAAGAATTCTTATAGTATCATCATCTAAATATTTCCTACATTTGTACTTATTACTTGAACATATAATTTTTACCTTATTAATGAACTATTGTATTTGACATGCTACCCTTATAAATTTTTCAACACCATTATAGAATTTTGGTTTAATCCTCCTTATATTAGGATGCAATCTATCATACATCCAAGACCGATTTGAAGGAAAATTGCGTGTGTTAATAACCTTAAACCCTACAATTTTTTAAAGATGGACAAAATATGGGGTTCCATCAAACACTTGCAAGTGAGCTCTTCCTTGCAATCTAGTTGAACTAAAAGAAAAATTATTTTTGAATTTTGGTGCAAACAAGTTTTATATCCAGTTTTATCAAATGACTAAGGTGCTACCAAGGTACTAAATGATATAGTAAAATTAACTAACTAAAATTGTTAAAAGAATTCATTAATGTAATGTCAACCATCAGGATAAATTATATTAATCTCTTATGAAGTTTAATATAATTCCATTCTATATTCCTCTATTTAAAAATGAATTTAGTTTAGGGCACTGGTTGATGAATTAAAGAAATTTTTTTGGGTATTACAAAGATGAGTTTTTGTGTTTTCAAAACATGATTTAAAACTTATTTGTTTTGGTATGTTTAACTAACGTCCTCAGGGCACTTATTTGTTTTGCTGAGGTTTATTTAAAAACTTTTGCACTAAAGGTTTAATGTTCTATTAATCTATTGGCCAAATTATATTGACATCTCTAAGATTTAATGAAAATTACTCTAGCTACTTTGTATTTGTCTGAGTAACACTGACATTTTGTATATGTACTGTTTGTTGTGCGATACATGAGAACTAGATGGATTTCACCTAATGATAGACCAGAATTTGCCTTTAATTTAGGTGATAAAAAAAATGTGACATATACATATTATTAAAAAAAAAAATATTTTAATAATATTTGATATATAGATTGATATAATATTGTTTCCTATAACTATTTATAATTATAAATTTCATCCTTGTATAATAAAATAGTATTTTAGTCAATTTATCATCGAGGCAAAAAATCTTACGGATGAAATTCATGAATGAATGTAACCTGTAAAATTTTCGTATGTGCATTTAGCCCACAACAAATGTATTACTAATATGGTACTGTAGGCAAAGTTTAATTAAGATCACAGGGAACTTCAAATTAGAATACTTAAAAATTTGATTAACTTTGCACAATACAATTATGGCTCCATATTTGGAACACGGAAAAATGATACTAGTACCATGACATATATAGATTATGGAATGAGATACGGATTCTGGTGCAAGTCATAGAAGGTGGCACGCACACAGATACATCATGAATCACGAATGATACCGATTTTCAAAAGCATAAGGGAACGCGTCAATCCTAAGCCGCGAGTTGGTGGTACGCCCACAAACTACAGATTCAATAATGCATATAATGGTTTGTGGCGTGAGATTGAAGCCAAATACTTATTTGTGCCCTTGTGCTGTGCGTGATTTTTAAGTCCATACACACTCCAATAGCAAACTTTATAAGCACCATCCTTCCTCTTCATCCTTCACACATTCACCTTCCCCTTCACCACCCTTTCGTATTCATTCATATGGTACGTAAAAGCTTTTCTCTCTTTCTCTCTATGGAGTTTGCTTGCATTTTTTCTCTTTTTTTTTTTTTTAATTTCAATCTTCGTATGCTTTTGTCATGTTCCCTTTATATATAGGCTCTGCCTCAACAACAGACAGTCGACTACCCCAGCTTCAAACTCGTCATAGTTGGTGATGGAGGAACTGGTTATACTTATACCCCCCCCCTTCTCAACTCATTCACCTGTTGTTTTCTCTTCCTCTTTTTGGTATTTGGGTGTTGTTAGTATTAACTAAATGTATGTATTGGTGGCTCAGGAAAAACCACTTTTGTGAAGAGACACCTCACTGGGGAGTTTGAGAAGAAATATGAACGTAATAAGTCTACGACAACTAAGCTTATTTTTATTATTATCTTCATTTTCAGTGTCTCCGTTGCCTTTGCCGGTTACTTACCGTTTACTGTGCATAATCATTCCTTTATGGTTTATTAATTTAAATTTTTGCAACAGCAACCATTGGTGTGGAGGTTCATCCACTAGACTTTCACACTAATTGTGGAAGGATTCGCTTTCACTGCTGGGACACTGCTGGCCAAGAAAAATTTGGTGGTCTTAGAGATGGTTACTAGTAAGTCTAGAATCTCATACAATACGATATTTGGGATGTGCTTCTTTCATCTGAAATTATATTTCAAGTCTCCTTATATATTTATAGCTCTTGTTCACACAGATTGTGGTTTCTATCAGAACTTTATCACCTATTTTTAAGTACCTTGTATCTTTTCAGCATGTTGATGATTACTTTTGTTCTGTCTATTATTTCTTTGGAAGATGTTTCGTCCTATTACAATTTTGTTGTGCAGTTGATCGCTTTGAATGAATACAGCAACAATATAATTCTAGGCACGACACATGTAAGAACTATGAAGTAATGATACAGATATATGAAATTTCTGCATGATCTATGTAGACATTGTAAACTCATATGTGGGGAGTGGGAAGATGAAATATGTTTTCATCAGTCATGAATAGAAGAAATCCTGACTAGCACAAAATTGTATTAGTGATTTATGTCAACAGTTTACCATGGGATGGCATCTTGTATTTGTAGTTAGCTTTTGTGATATGGTTGTATCCCCTCCCTGTTCTTTTCTCTGATATTAGGAGATTCTTAATTGCATTCTTTCCTTCTGCATATCTCATTTTCCGGCATATTATAGCCCTCAACATGCTATTGCCCTTTCCTATAACGGTTTAATTGCTTGTTTCCATGGCTAATATTTAAGATTCCTTGATGTTTTCCTTCATTGGAAAAAAGGGTTGTTATGACTTATATTCTCATGGAAACTATTGAATTATTTGCAGTATCCATGGACAGTGTGCTATCATTATGTTTGATGTTACAGCTCGTTTGACATACAAGAATGTTCCCACATGGCACCGAGATCTCTGTCGGTGAGTTTAGTTATTATCCATCTTTTTTCCCCTCAAAATGAATAATCATTTGTGATTTCTTTCAATGCATTTCTCTGATGAGTATGTAACTGTTTCTTGTGATATATAGGGTGTGTGAAAATATACCCATTGTTCTATGTGGAAACAAGGTTGATGTGAAGAATAGACAGGTTAAAGCAAAGCAGGTTACATTTCACAGGAAGAAGAATCTGCAGTACTACGAGATATCTGCGAAGAGTAACTATAATTTTGAGAAGCCTTTCTTATACCTTGCTCGGAAACTTGCCGGGTAAAGCAATGTTTTATTCCCTGTTTTATTTTATTGTTAATCATATGCCAATGTCCTGAGTGGTTGCAAATTATTGGTCTTGTAATTCCAGGGATTCTGGCCTTCACTTTGTGGAGATGCCTGCTCTTGCTCCTCCAGATGTTGTCCTTGATTTAGCTACACAGCAATTGTAAGGACTTATCTGTTAATTATGTGTTCTTGGCAATGTTATAATATTTCATCCCACTTTTATCTATGGTTTCTTTTTTTTTTTTTTGTAGTTGATTCGCTCTTATGTGTTATTAATTTCTGATATTTACAGGAACGAACAAGAGCTAATTATGGCGGCTGCTCAGCCTCTTCCTGATGACGATGATGAGACATTTGAGTAGAATTAAGGGCCTCCAGAATTTTCCCTATAATCCTCTGCTTTTGATGCATTGTACTCTTGTGGGGAATTTTCATCAAAGAGAAAGGAAGAAATTAGTAACGATGGGGGGTCTGTTCAGCAGGCTTATGCAGTATTCTTAGTTATGTTCCTGCAGTTATGGTTATGATATACGCAATTCTAATCAATTGACTTGTGTCATTAAAACTTTTCACTGATGTCATATATAGTATATTCACCCTCTCTAATTTTTTCGCATACATGCATGCGCATGGATGAAATGCTCTTTAATCATATCCCTTCACTTCTGAAATCTATAACTTTTCACTGAAATGGATATTTATGAATTACCATGCCATTACTGTGTACCAATCTTCAGTTCTGTTCAAAGTCCTAAGAACAGCAGCATAAGATTTTTCTGTGTGCCAATTTTCCTATAACCCTTGTAATATGAATTTTGAAAGAAAATTAATGGTTTGTTTGATTTGAGTTAAAATGAACTAGAGTGAAGAAAGTTTTGAAGATATTAAGTTCTCTGCTGTTTAGATGGGGAGATGGATGATAATTCCTTCTCATGCACACGTCTTGGCAGTTCCTAATATTAGGGACATATAGTTTATCATTTGAAAATGTTACAGGGACATTAATTATGGGTTGATGATTGGATCGAGGGGAGCTTAGGCTGCTGAGTATTACTGTGTTTGGTACAATTGCCTTAAAAAATGTGTAAAAAAAAAGAGAGAGCGAGAAGTGATATCTCGTGGCCAAAAAGAGCAGATAGCAGTTTTTTTATGTCACACATCATATGAACCCAACAGGCATCTGTCCATTGCAGTATGCTATTTATTAGAACATTCCATTAGTAGGATCATACACTTGGTTTGTATGTGGTAGAGAAAAAAAGCTGATATATATTTTTCTGAAACGCTAGCTTGGATCTGCTGGATCAAACTTTGTCTATGGCAACACCTTTTTATTCTGTGTTGGGAAAAGCGTTTTTAAGGCATATTCTAAACCTTTTTTTTTTTTCCAGACAGAAATAACTTGTTAGAATCCTGATGCTATATATTGGTATTTGGTGCCAGTGGTGACTGATCCTTAGTTGCGGTCCAAAGTAGCAAAATTTCAATTTCATCATGAATGGAAGTTTTGTTTCTTTCTTTTTTTTTCATGGTACGGCTTTATATGTGTTGGCCGGTTGGCCTGGTCCATGTTACATTGGGATGAAAAGCTGCGAGTCCCAGAAATGCATTGAACCTTGAATTTTAGCATAAAGGGTGTTTTAGCTTTGGGCTCTTGATTTGTGCTCCATTAGGCTTTGTACAACTTCCCTGATTAGTTTACCAGCACTTGGCCTGTTGGGTTGTTTGATGAAATAGGGGGCTTAAGTGGCAATTGGCAAACCCATCCATCACACACCATTCACCAGTGTAATACCATGCCTATATCTCTTTGCAAACTCAATAAATTTATGCCACATCATAGACACGTGAATAATGAACAGTGAATGGGCAATTACCACATGGAGTGATGGCACCACACACAAGTCACTATATATGATTATAACCCCAGTAGGAGTTTTTATGAAGACACAGTCTCTCACTTGCCAATTGCTATGTCTCCATAACTGCTTACCTGCTGCAGAGAAGGCGTGCCTTAATGGACCAAGGATGTTGATGGCTCTCTCTCTTTCTCTCTCTCTCTCTCTCCCCCCGTCTGATGCTCACCCTGTTCAGCTCCATTTGCCATCGGACTTGTCCCTATCCGTGTCGGTTTTAATCCACACCCATAGACCCATTTTGCCATTACTACCTCTACATAACCGTACTGAGCAGCGTTGTGCCCACTAAGGGCAGTGGTAGGAGCCCACCAAAGGGGTGGGGGGGCAAGTTGTGGGCCATGTGAAAGCTGGTCTTGACCATTGCCAGCAGCATGTCTTCCCTGTCAAGGTGTGGGCTCATAATAAGAGAATTTTGACCACTGCCCACTACACTAGTACGCTGTCCAATTTTTCAGGAGCTGGTTAGTGGTTGCCTCTAACAAACTTCTTTTTAACTAGGCCCCATTTTGGAGGAGCCATATGTGAAATCCGTCTTTAAAAAGGGCAGCCTCAGAAAGGTGCCTTTCATTGTCGGTTGAGTGGTCGGTGTTGCATTGGGCTAGGTCCTATTCAGTAGTTATCTGTCTATCTAATTTGTGTAAGTGTATGTTCCTTCCAAGGCCCCTTACTACTAATATTACCCACTATTACTCTCATTCTCTCTTTGGTTTTGTGAAGTACTCATCTTCTCTTGTTGTTCCTGAACGGGGCTCACTTTGTTATGTGGCCCATGCTGTCTTGCATCCTTTTAGTGAACTGGCTATTCTTTCTTTTTTTTGTCTTTTTAATTTTTTTTGTGCCCCTCTATTGCCTTAGTTGTTAATGGTGTCCATTTGCACCTGTTCTGCGTGTCTCCTAATTTTGTTCTGTATCATGCAATTTTTTTCTCATAGACATTAAATGCATTGCCATCACAAATACGGTTACAGCTAGCTTTGTTGTATATATTTGCTTTTATTTTCTCTGGTCTCTTTCTAGTCTTAGTTAGTCCACTCTTCCCCCCAAATCAATATGTATAGAAATTAATTAGAAGTCATCAATATGGATATGGATGTATGCTAAGCAATTAATGTAACCAAAGACCCAGAAAATGAGGGAGATGCATGTATGGTTTACGTATGTGTAGTCCTTTTTTATACTTCCATGTCATGAGTTTTTTGTATGTTTCCATTCAATGTATCTAGTATGTATACTGCTAACTATAAACTGAAATGCATATCTCTAGTAGGTGAGGGTGAAGGATTTATTTTAGCAATTCGAATTTTAGTTCTTATCGATGTAACTAGGACAAATTGAAATCCATGCAGCTTGAAACCTTCATAGTGGCTAAAAAAGTTTACTTGTTTTGAGCTGATTATGGATAGACATGAGAACTTTAAGGATAATTAAATTTGAACTTATAAGAACCCTTCAGTGAGATAAAACTTACCTCAAGTTTAATACCTCCATATATTTTGTCATGTTCTCCGATCAAATACTAAAGATAAAGAACTTGAGATAAGTTTTGTCATATCTAGTTTCCTCACCATATAAGAACCCAGTTAAGTTGTTGTAAGTTTTACCAATTAATTATTGTATATAATACAAGTCCCGTGTTAACAGTAACCCCTAACAAGAAAGCAAAGTTATAATTGGGAAAACTAGAGTGGGGAGAAATAGAATAGGATAGTAATGGAAGAATGTGACATATCATCACATGGCCTATGAAGTGAGAATACATATTCACAGCAAATGTATATGGGGAGCCCCTCATGGTAGGGCAGGGGAGGGGAGGGGAGGGGGGGAAGATGGTAACGGGAGAAATAAAACCGATTATAGCTAGTTTTCATGCAAATTCGAAACAGGACATGTTCTGGAAAGTAAGCATGTGCTTACACATAAACGGGAGGGGCATCAATAGGAGGATAGCTAGCAACTGTCATTGTCTATGCCATATGCGCCTATAGTGGTGATGATGGGAATTAGGGACTAGGGAAGACCTGAATTTATTGGCAATAAGGACCGGTAGTTTCGCCTATACTTTCATTTCATTTCATACCTGCCCTCTCACTCTCAGCCTGGTTGTGATGATTTGGAATTTTGGATTCTATTGCCTTTGCCACCTTTCAATCTCATATCACTTGAAAACTGAACAAGCTCTGCCTTCCTCCACTTTTCACATTCACTCATCTCTCTCTACAACTGGATAGCATGGCCTTCCTTAATTTGTCAGGGCATCCATCTTACTTGGTTATTCATTACTCATTAGTTTAGTACTCTACTTCACTGTTGTATACTAACATTTAACAGTTTATATATGATTAGGATACAGTCCAATTTGTACATTTCTACGATTTCAAGTGAAAATTAGATGTCATGTGTTCTATTTTCTTGTATGTCCTTAGCCACCCTCAGACAAAGGAATTGTGTAGACATTTCTGGCTGATTTATTTAATTTATGGTCTCAGATAAGAATGGAAAAGGTGCAAGATTCGACCTTCAAAACTTATGGCCTGAAAGTTGGTTGTTAGAGGAAAGCAATAGGAAAGATTAAGAAAAGATAATAATAATAATAATAATAATAATGCAATTGAAAAGTATTTAATGTGAAACTCTGATATTAATTTCTTAACGAAGAAGGGGTAACCGGGGTCAAATTCGCACCACATAAAGCATAAAAAATATCTTCTCATTTTTCTTGCATTCCTCTTCTTTAAATTTCAAGGGTTAAACAGCGAAATTAGTAGATTATGAAGTGGAAAACGTAAGTCTACTCTTGTTTCTTCAATTTGTATATAATGAAATTGTGTACTTTAAATAATTTATTGATCGCTGGTGTATGTTGTTGAAATTAAATCGGTCCAACATTATGACAAGATATTGATAAATCATGGAATATTGTATGTCATGCGCACCAGTTAATGCTTGACGCTTGTTATAGCCATTCACTTGCCTGCAGCAAATCATCCATTAAAAATTAAATTTTATATGCTGAAAATAAGAGGTTATGAGTGTGGTTCTTTAGATTTTTATGTGTAACATCTCATACATTATTAAATTTTTGTTATTATCTTAGCTTAACTTAAAGTGAAATCTGGACTGTGTGTGTACTATATATTTCGAGACACTGGAAAAAGTTCTCAGTGCTAACATGATAAGATTATGATCTCAATCTCAATATTTGATTGTCATGGGTTTTACTTTTAGCTAGGTTAAAAGCAGAGAATAGCTAGAAGGGTGAATATTAAATAAAGGAATCAAAGAAGCATATAGCTTAATTTTATAATTTTTTTTTCTTTTCTTTTAAAAAGGGACCAAAGTTAGGTAAAAAAAAAAGGAAAAACTTAATTTATAGAAGGAGGGGCCATGGGAAAGAGACATAATTGGACAAGGATGGTTTCAAAGGGACAAAACACATCGCAGTACCCTTGTGTGTCACCTTCTTCGTTTGTGCATAAAAGCAGACATGCATATGAGCAACAACCACACTAAATTACTGTTTATTGTTGCGAAGAAATCTTGGGGATGGTGAGCAAAAGTAAACTTGGTCACCATCGATAACTGTTTTTAACTGAAAAAGTGCAAACACTGCCCCTCGAATCACGAGGGTTATAACAAAGGAATATAATACAAATCCAATATATATTTGGTGTTAAAATAATATATATTAATGGCCTTGTCTATATTATCTGTACATACATGCTTGCATTAAAAGTACGGATTTTTGCCTTGTGTCTGTGATTCTTATATATCACTTCTACTGCCAGAGGTTGTTATCTTTGTGCACTCCAAAACAAACCTGACCCTGCTGTGCCGTGCTGCCTTCTCCATCTCTCAGATGTCGATGCAATGAAATATGTAACAGTTTGGGACCATGTGACTTGAGAATTGAGAACCTTATTTCCCTTTTTCCAACCTTACCCTCCGTTTGTTTGGTACTATATATTTCTCATTTTACCTAAACTTTAATTAAAGTCCGTAGACACAGTCAATTTGGAAATGCATATATATATATATATACACACACACACTCCCACACTGTCCACAATGCGTAGCTACGCATGTCATTATAATATTAGGACCCCGAGTTGAGATTTTGAGGCTGGGTGCTTGTTTGGATGGCCATCCATATTGTGAATACGCATTCTGGTCCATCATGATATGATTGAATTAATTAACATTATATTTGCTTATTAAATTTAAATTCTGACTAAATATGTTGAGAGGAGAAGATTGTTGTGGGGGGTGGGGGTGGGGATATTTTGGGGGAAAGAAAGGTTAATATGGTAAATCCACGGGCCAAAGAAACAAACAAGTTATCCGCAGCTGCAGCTCAGTAGGCTTGAGTTGATGCAACGAAGGTCTTTGTGCCGCAAAAGGACAAACTAGACCGAAACAAATGATTGAATGAATTAATTTTATGATGCTATGTAAAGTTCAGGATATTGAATGACTTACATATGCGTAAGAATTTTTTCCGAGGAAAGCCTTAAATAGATCATCAAAAGGTTCGGGATATGTGAATTTGGCTCCTAAAAAATTGCAACATGAATTTAGTTCTTAAAATGTTAATTTTCATTCATATTAGCATCCATGAAGAATCTACTAACTGATGCCTTACGTGTTACATTATATGAAGTGAATCTTAAACTTATAAGAGTTGTAAGGCATCAATTTGATCATAAGAAAAAATAAAAATTAATATTTTCAAAGATCAAATTAATATCTTGTAACTCTTTTGAGAGCCAATTCAAGATTAAACTTGGTAGATAACATGACAATCATCACATAACATGGCATATGAGATATCAGTTAACATTTTCTTCATGAAAACTCACATTTAGATTAATGTGAAATGAAAAATAAAACCTGTTTGGTTTGAGTTTTTAGTTTTCATTTTTCGTTTTTCAGAATTTGTGAAGAAAAAACTGAAAATTCTGAAAACTTCAAATTCTAGTTTTTAGAATTTTCAGTTTTTTCTTCACAAATTCTAGAAAACCGAAAATGAAAACTGAATATTTAAACTAAACAGACTCTAATCTTTTAATAATAAAGTTAATATTTTACGGCCAACAAGGGTGGCATAGTTGGTTAAAGTCCGGCTCATAGAGGTTGGGGGATTCAAATTTCCTGACCAATATGACGAGTTCGTTGGTATGCGATCTGTAATTCCTTCTGAAAATCCTCAAAGAGTTTAGAGAATTTGCCCTCATCGTGGTGAAATACCAGCACTTACTCACATCTAAGCTTTCCATTCAACATAAAAACAAAAAATGAATAACTTACGAAGTAACCAAATGAGGTTTGACTCAATTTCTTCGTGTTAAGAGTTCAAAGTGAGGCAGGGAAACCTCTCTTGCAAAACATCATATGCCTTTGAGGCAACACTAGATAGTAGATATATTGGTGTGAAATTAAATACTAGTGTTATGACTAAGAGAGATTTAAATAAGTGTCATATACAAGAATTCAATATTAGTTCTTAAAAAAAGAAGAAGAAAAACTGTAGCTCATTTACCATCACATTAAATCCTTATTATATATGGTTGTGTGTGTGTGTAAGAGGGAGAGAGAGAGAAATGATACTCAGTGTGCAGAAAGATTTACACCAATTCCATATGAAGCGAGATGACATCAATAAAATTGCTCCATCAGTGAAAAATCGCGGTGGGTACATAGTAGAAAGAGGAAAAAGAATTGGTTCGCCTCGAGCATGTTCATGCAAAAAATATGAGAAATGTTGTTAGGTGCCAAAAGATTTGCCCAAATTCTTTATGGAATGAGATGACACCAATAAAATTGCTCCCTCAACAAAAATACCACGGGTAAATGGTTGAAATTAAGAATCAAAATTAGTGTACATTATTTATCTATTCATGCAAAAAATATGAATAAATTTTCGGACTAAATAATTTACAATTTTAAGTATATTTTTAATTTTGTAAACATTCTTTAAATAATTTTGAAGTCTGACCATCTTCTCTATATGATTTAAAATGATTTAATTGTTAATGTTTGTTCTTTTCATCTCTCACAACATACAACGTTTTACTTGCGTTGATGTGTTACACAATGACTCTCTCAGTGGAATCAAATTTACCAAACTATGGAAAACCACGATATAAATTGTTTCTTCAGTTCATTTTTACTATCGTTAAGAAAAGAAAATAGCATCAAACTTATGAACATTTATTTGGCAATTTTCAAAAATATGATATATAAATTAATATTCTATCAAGACCTTCTTTCTCACCTACATTGAAGCCTGAAGGAAATTTCTTGTCACATCAACTTACAAAGTATTTTGCTTGCTAAAAATGCTTTGCATCGGTCTCATTTGATTTGCAAGATGTAGACTTCTTTATTTCTTTTGCTAATTGCTAAGGCATGCGCAACCGCATGCTATTCTATAGTGAAATTGAACTTTAGCTTTTTTCCCCCCTCAATTGATCCCTCTGGTAAGTGCGCATTTTCAAGATCAGCAACATATTCGAACAAGGAATGAAATGCTATCCCTATTATCATCATTAACTAGCAAGGTTGACGAAAATCTTTCCAAAAGCCAACTGTTTTTCCCTTATGGATTTGGCATTGAGTAGCAATTGAATTTGAATCCTTCACACTTCTATTTTATAAAGGCCAAAAATCAAAGTCATCCCATATGAAAAAAGTTATTAAATGTGAAGACTACTCATAACTTGCCAAATATAGAAAGATAAGTGGTTGCATATCCTCAGCATGGCCATTAAAAAACGTTAAAAAAACATCATGAAGTTGACGGAGTAATTCTTAAACAATTACCGTAATCACAAATGGGAGATATGAGGTATGATGGGCAGAGATTTGGTACCAAATCATGTGTATATCCCTTCATTTGCTCCTAATGATATCTTCTTTGATTAGTCTCCTACCAACTCAATCTTTTTCATCACTTTTGAAGTTTCTTCTATTTGTGCAAAGTAGACATATAGCTAGGAGAAAAATATACAACTCTTATATTGGCGCCAATTATTGCCAATTGTTTTGGCTTTTGGCTCTAGTCTATCATTGAATTCAATTATTTGTTTTGTCTAATAATTCCAAAACCTTGTTTCCAGCATACCCCTCTTTTGTATTTTTAATCGAAGATTGATACATGCTTTATAGTGCTCTATTAATAATCATGTTTGGTTGTATATTTCTCATTGTCCTTATATATATTTTATTAGATGCTCTCAGTTACCCAATACCGTAGCTAGCTTTAGCAACTTTGAAATTGAAACTTCGAAACACCGTTGCCATTGAAATCAATTTGAAAGTAACAGGGAAGTTTGAAACAAAAAAAAGGGCGGACGAAGAGGGGATTATAATCAACATTGATTTGATGGTTTATTTTTGGCTTCTATCATCCCCTTTACATTGAAGCAAAATATTACATCAAATTCTATACCCTTCCCCCCTCTCCTATATATCACTTTCTTGCTGTATGATGCAAATTTCTTTGATTTTACAAGTAATCTCCTCATTCACTTTATAAAGTGATGTATGACAATTGACTGCCTATGGAATGTACATGTGCATGTTTATATGCATGCGTTGTCACTTGAGTATAATAAAGCATAGAACTCCAAAATGTTCACTCTCGGATTTTGTCTATTCAAATTTAGCTATGTAAGTCCAATAAGGCAAAGAATGATCACACTGGAATCTTTAGACTTTGCCATGTCGAACTATTAACAGCTACATCATACTCTTAAAAAACTAATCGCCTCCAGATAGGGATATGTCTCTTCATTTGGTTTGCCGAGTGTTTAAAACAATAATTAAGACATGCTGTTACTGGTTAAGCAATTTGAAATTAAGTTCAGGAGAACATGCTCTGTTCAAATATATACAAACGGTGGTGGTTAAATAGGATAGGCTGAACTATATTTTTTGACTTAAATAAATCTAGCATGTATCTGAAAAAATATAGCCTGAATCCATATTTATTATCTGACATAGGCTTTTCTTGAAGGCTTAGTCTCACATTTTTTAAAGTCTGATCTGTTATTGTTTGTTCTAAAAACTTATTTAGAGGCATTGCTTGATAGAAAGGCCTTTAAATAAGTAAAAAGATCTACATTTTAAATTGGCAAAAGGAATTTTAAATAGGGGTGAAAGCAGATCAAGCAATTTGTCAAAGGTTTTGGCCTAATCTAGCCTATATTGGGCTTAGTTTAGCCCAATCTATTTTAATAAATAAGTTAGATTAAGACTTTTTAAAAGCTTTTTTTGCTACATAAGTCAAACTCCAAGTAATGAAACAGTCTATTAAGTCTAATAGTTGGCCTGCTTATATTAACATTATTATTATTATTATTATTACTAAAATATCTAATGATAATAGAAACATTTTAATTTATTTAAAAGTAAAATTTTAACTTATTTAAGAAGTTTTTTAATTCTGAATTTTTTTTTGACATAATGGAAATCATTTTAGCTTTACATTTTAAAATGTATATATATAATCAAATAATCCTCAAAATAGGCTTTCAAGCCAATTAGACTTTAAAAACATCAAGCTAAGGCCATAAAAAAGTCTATATCGTGTAATAAGTCCAAGTTTAGACTACTTTTGGGAGTTCAGATTTATTTAAGTCAAAGTCTAGTAGTCTAACCAAATCTATTTTCACCCAATTCTATTTTTAAATATTTTAAAATAATTTTTAAATAGGCCAACAATTTTATTTCTAAATAAACCAAGAGACTTTATTATCATTAAGGGTTCTGAAATAATTAACAGCGTGAAATAATTTTAATGATTCAATTATATAATAATAACATTTATTATTATTATTAGGCTAACTAGGTTTTTTTTTATTTGTTATATCCCATAACTCATAGCATATTCTTTTGTTTCACAATTTAAAAATATGACAAATAACATGAAAAATGTAATTATTTCCATATCTCTTATGCAAGTATATTTAGCACCTTCTTTTTTTCAAAAAAAGATAATCTTTTAAAAAATAATTGACTTCTACACTGGGGCATACAAAGGACAAGTTGGACGAGAACCCAAGTGCGGCATGATTTTTGGATCAGGTTATGTTATTTCTTTGAGCTCAAACCCAACCCGACGACGATCCAACTAATGACCGAGTAAACTAGGTTTATAAATAACATATATGGATTTGGACATTATGCATAACAATGTTATAGAATTTTACAAGTAAAACACAAAAGTCAAGAGATATTTTGGAATATATATTGCAAAAAAAACTATATCAACATAAAAATAATATTAAGTTATCTAAACTATATTAATTAAAATATGAAATCTTATAATTTGTTATTAATTATTATAAAAAATATAACTCTAAAAGAATTACTTCCTTTGAATCGTAATATAAGTCATTTTTTAATTTTTTGTCTAATCCAAAATATAGGTCATTTCATATTTTAAGAAAGTATCGATTTTTTTGAATGTTTTACCTTGATATTTAGGATGAATAAGAATGGGTGCATGAGTATAATTATTTAATAAAGAGATAATTTATTATGAGTGATAAATGATACTTTTGAATTTTTTTTTTAAAAGATCATTGAGATTTAATCATTACCTTAATTTCCATGTATAATCTAAAAAGACTTATATAGAGAATAGGAGGAAGTATTTTACTTCGAGTCAGAGCAAGTCAACCCAAAATATTACTCGAACTTAGCTAATATGTGTATCAAGTCAAATTTAAGGACTCAAACCCATAAATTTTCGATTTAGGTTAGGTCTTCCCCCAATAGCATGAATGTAACATCCCGATTTTTCTTGCTGTGTAAAAATGACTAAAATGTCCCAGGAATCATTTTTGCACAAGAATCGCGGATAGCTAGTCCAGGCCATCCTCAATAGGGTATTTTTAATATTAGAATGAGGTCAATAGAGGTTTATATAGCAATCTGTGCAAAAATCGTAATCCTCGATTTTTCTCGTGTGCAAAATAACTAAAATGCCACTAGGTCATTTTCACCTGGAAATCGAGAATAGCCGGTCCCAACTATCCTCAAGGGGTTAGTTTGATATTTAAAGGGGACTAGATGTGTTTTGGATAAAAGTAGATGTGAAAATATTAATTCTTGTTTTTTCCCGTACACAAATTACCAAAATACCCCTAAGATAATTTAACGCGAGATTTAGTTGACGACCGGACTCGATCACCACCCGGGAGTTGGATATGTTAATTAGAAGGGATATGTGATATCTGGATGGTCCCAGGAAGTCTCGAGAAGTTTTTATATAAAATTACTATTTTACCCCTAGTTATTGCTAATTAAGCTTCATTGAAGTAGTTAAGGAGGTAGTATTAGGTTTTAATTAAAGATAAATTAATTTTATTTATTAATTGTGAGATAAAATAATTTTTTGTGGTTAATTAGGGTCTAAGATTGCTCAAGAAAAGTTTAATCACATTCTTATTCAAAAATGCTTCTTAAGACCAAAAAGCAAAAGTAAGAGGCAAAAAGTACACTCTCTCTCCTTCTTTTCTTAAAGATTAGGGACCATATTGGTGTTTGAATTTCAAATTAATCAAGTTTAACTCAACTAAATTTCCAAGACAACTCCTTAACCTTGTCTTGAAAACCTTAATTACTAAATTACAAATCCTAACACCAAATCATCAATTCCTAACTTTTCCCCTAATTAAACCTACCCTTAATCCTAACTCTGACCCTTATGAAACATAAAAATATCTTACCTAATTCCCTTCCAAGGCTTCTACCAAAACAGATCATTTTCCCTTCCATATGTTGATTTTTTTCAACTCTCTTACACTCACATGCTCACCAAGACTTGTAGAAAAAACTCTTTTTTTTTTTCTAAACTCAAAGCTCTCTTCTTCTTCCCCCTCCACCTTTAAGAAACTCCATTCTTGATCTTCATTGAAGTTATAAATATCAAACCACCACACCATCACCATAGATCAACCCCTAAACATCTATCATTTCCATTCCCAAACACTAGAACACAAGAAAAATTCTTCCCCTATTTTTCCTCCTCATGGCCGAAACCTTGCCTTGCTCCAAGCGAATATTTTCCTTCTCATTTCAACACAAAGGATCAAGCTTTCTCACTTGCAACCAAGAAACTTTCTTGGTAGGGATTTATTTCTTAAGTTTTCTTTCTATTTCTACTCTTTTCTTTGATTGTTGTTGTGATCAAGACCATAACTTGATGATGAGTGTTCTTCATAATGGTTGTGAGACCATTATGTTTATGACCTCTACAGCTCTAGGCTTGATCTTTGGTTTCAAACCCTAAACCCTAAAAAAAGGAGAGAGAGAAAGAATGCTCATTTGATCTCTTTGTTGTTTTTGAGCTTGATGTTAAGTCCAATAAATGAGGTTCTTAAAACCATGATGTTGAGAGACTCTAAAGCTCACTTCTATTTTGTTAAGATTGATGGGGCTCAAAGTTTCATATTTTAAATTCTTGAGTTTGAGCTCTAACAAGATATAAAAATGGACTTGCATTCATATTTATGTTTTATGTTCTTGCATTTTCATGTTTATATTTCAATACCGTGCATCTCATATTTATTTTCCAAGTTGTCACCTTGTAATCCTAAAGAGTTAAAAATAAACTTGCATTTTTATGTTTGTATTTCAAGTTTTGCATTTCATGTTTATTTTTTAAGTCATTACCTTAAACCTCAAAGATATAAAAATGAACTTGCATCCTCATATTTATATTTCAAGTCTTACATATCATGTTTATATTTTCAAGTTGTCACCTTCAAGTTGCATCCTCATGTTATATCTTCATGTTTATTTTATTTTGAGACTTAAATCTTGTGTCTAGAATGTACAAGGAATTTTTGAAAGAGTCAGAAAATCAAGATGAGTGAAATATGATCTCTAAGTGATTAAAAACTTATTAATGGAATTTTTAGTTTTGCCAATGTTTTAATATTAATATTTAAGTTCTCAAAGAGATAAAATAATTTCAAGTGTTTTCAATGTCTTATGATAGTTTCTGAGAAAAACTAGCAACTAGAAATAATTAAAAATGTAATTACTCAAGCTCTTAAAATTTTTATCCTCAATTACTGTTCATTACTACTGTTCATCATTGTTCACAAAAATGTTAATATTGTTGTAAAAATTATTTTTGGCATTTTAGGAAAAAACTAATAACAAGAAAGGATAAAAAATGTAATTTCCAAGACTTTTAGAAATCGTAATTTTGGTCACTATTCATCACTATTTGGCACTATTCACATGCTAAAAAATTATTAATAACTGTTGTAAAAATTATTTTTAGCATCTTAGGGAAAACTAGTAACTAGAAATGATCAAAAATATAATTTTCAAAGCTTATAGAAATTGCAATTATGGCCCCTGTTTGTTACTGTGGACTACTATTCATTACTGTATATTACTGTTCATATGGTTTGATTATATATTATAATTTTATGAAAATTGTTTTTAATATTTTAGGAAAAATCGATAACTAAAAATGGTCAAAATCATAATTTAGAAAACTCTTGAAACTAATTTTCTTAACACCGGTCAGCATTGTACAATATTGTTTGATACTATTCATGTGCATAAAATTAGTGAAAATTATTATAAAAATTATTTTTGATTTCTTAGGTGCCCAAAAGAATAATTACAAGTGTTAGGTTGGACCGTTTTGCAAAATGCGAAAAATTGTGTTTTGAACCTTACATGATGGAATTTTGGCAAATGAGTTTAATTAGATTTAATAATGATTTTGAATATGTCCATGTATTTAAAATACCATTTATGATGTTAAGAATAAGTTTTAGAATCATTAACACTTGTTAAGTGTCAAAAATGTGAAACTTAGCACCTTGACCTTGAAATCTAACAAAATTTGGACAATGGCCTAAAATGGTTTTTATGATGAATTTAAATAATTTGTAAGTGTTATGGGTCTCTGAAAGTGTAAATTAATTTTGAGGATCATTTAGTTTGAAAAAATATGTTGAATGGGAAATTTATACTTTGATCCATAAATTTTTAAAAATTGCAGTTTTGACTTTGTTTAGGGCTAAAATATAATTATCATTAACTTGATGATATTAATGTGAGTGATATGTTATGAGAGCTGTGTTCATATGAGTTGTTTGAGAATTATATGATTTGAAGTGATAATGGGAAATTATGAATTAATGACTGTGCATGCTTGATCCTTTAATTATGCAAGTAATGATTACTACTTCTGTTATACATATATCCTATTGAGCATATCATATGCATTAGCTAAGTCCAATCCTTGATTCCGACATACTGGGTAAGAGCATGTTTACTTTTCAATGAGATATTGATGATAACATGCTTATGGATTTATGCAAAGAATGTGATGCATGCTTACATGATCAATTACATGATGATTTGTGACATGTTGCGATTATGAATGGATGATTGAGATGAATGACTGTTATGTCCCATGACATGAAGCAAATTTGGAGAAGCTCCGTTCCTAGCCGTTATACTGCTGGATTTCCACCAAATTTGTGGACTTAGAAAAACTATAAAGTTTATGAGCATGAAATGTTAAATGATAAGTCATGATGATAATTATATTTATATGCTTATGTTTGCATCTCTAAATGACATGCTAAAATTAAAGGTAACATAAGACATATGGAAATGATCATATAGACTCTAGGAATTAAAGGTTATGAGAGGTGATCCTTCAGACTCCAGGAATCAATGGTTATAGGAGGTTACCCAAAGAGGTGATCCTTTAGACTCTAGGAGTTAATGGTTATGAAAGGTGATCCTATGCCCCCTATCCCGGGCTCTGGGAGTCGGGAATTAGCTTATCAAGAGGATAAATATAGACTAGTGACGACTAGTTTAGGTATGAGCTCATAACCTAGAACTCTCAAGAGGGAGAGAGTATTAGGGTGGCCCTTATGAAAGAAAGGTTAAGAAAGTTAAGTCACCTAATAAAGTAAAGAGGAAATATTATGTTATGACGGCTTATGCTCTCTGTGCCATGTTGATTTATTATGATTTTGGTGATATCTTGCATATGGCATTGACATTCATAAATAATGAGGTATGATGCATTAATGACATTAAGAATTATGCTAAAAGACACAGACCTCGGCTAATGGCTTATAAACTTAATAAATGAACCTTATTTAAGTTCACTGTTTTCATAATGAAACTCGAGGTTCCTCAGAACGATGAAAATGACACATGTGTGGAGATGGAAAACCCTAATAAGATTCTTGTATAAGTTTTTCACCCCTTTTCTTTCTTTCCATTTTCGTCTTCAGACAAGGGTGATGGCGACATCTGTGTACTTCCTTGCGATGCCGGCTTAGGAGTTGCACTATGGTCTAGATCAGAGTGGCACAACAGAAGCGAAAATACAATCCTTCTTGTTTGTGGCGCTTAGGAGTTGTTTTGTCTTTGTGCATGCTCATAAGTCAGTTTCTGGTATAAGTGCATCCATTTTGTGTTATCCACGTCGTAGTTATACTTAACTTTTGAATTATTGTATGCTCAACCTCTATAGGTGGGCTCAATATATTTGTGATGGTATTATACTTATGGAATACTTCTATATTATTATTATATGACATGATAATTAAAGTCAATGTTATGCTATGATGATGTTTTAAGTGTATGTCATGTTGTGTTGTGATTTGCATGCATGCTATGTGATGGATGATTAAGAATACATTGATGAGATGTACAATTATCACGTATTATATGATGAACATTTATGTGTTATACTTTATATGCAAATGGCTCATAGTTTGATCTTAAAAAAAAGGTCATATTTTCCATAGACTTATTTTCAAAGTTTAAAACAAGCAAAATTCTGAGATGAAGGAGTAATAACTAATGATTAACTATTATGCGTCATAGGCAAATTGTGTTGAAAGTTAGGGTGATACAATGAAACTAAGGACGGTCCTAACATGGGGAAGGCAGACTCATGGATCATACTGGGGAGGCTAGGTTACTGCAATTTTACAATGGATGGGTCTCAAAGTATGAACTAGTTTCAGCCCACTTTTTTGTTTCCAACAAGAAGCAAATAACAACAAAGATTGACACGTCTATCCAAATAAATAAATAAATAAATAAAAAAAGAGTAATACAAAACTTAATTAACCAAATACAAAAATCTTTTCAAAACAACAAAAAATTTAAAAAATATTTCATTAAATGTAAAAAAAATTTAATACATCTATTCAATTTAATAAAAATTATAATATTTAAAATAAAAAACTTATTTTACATTGAATAAGAAATATATTTTACTAAATCTAAAAATTAATCTTCCATTCTACCAAGCACTACCCAAAAAATTATAAAAGTCACTAAGTTTCGTTTGATATTTCTTTTGGGACAGAAACGATAGAGATGGTGAGATAGTAGATGTAACATTCCAATTTTTCCTTACATTAATTTCCTCATTTTTAATGACTTATTAGAATAATTAATTAATACATTAATCAATTCTTAATTAATAAATGAGAAAAAAAAAACTTAGTTAATTAGGAAAAGTCAATAGAAAAATCAACTCAATTAAATAAAAAAAAAAGTTAATTTCAAGCATTTAATAAATTTGCTAGTTTCAAAAATTAAAATTAAAATAAGATTTTAAAAGATCAATGGCATCCTTCAACCAACAAATATTTAAATTAGGAGAGAAAGTAAAAAATTTAAATTTTAGATAATGGCAAGATATGATTTATATACCAATCCCTACAAACACTAACTACAAAATATAATCTCTCTCCAAATCTCTACCTTTTTGAAACAAATAAGCAAGAGAGCCAAAAATTAATTGATCTAGTTTTATATCAATACATGCACGCAATATATAATAACACGTAATATAGTTGTATAAAATATAATAGTTATATATTTGTAATATATATTAATATATGTGTGTGTGTATATATATATATATATACACGAATAGAAAAAATAATAAAGATAAAGACAAAAATGAATATAAGATTTGAATTTAAATTTAGGAAGTTATTTTTGTAGTCGAAATAGTTTTTCTTACAATAAAAAAAAGAAAGAAACACACAATACTAACCACACCCTACAAATAGAAAAGTTAACACATTTCTCATTCTTTCAAGGCTCACATACATCTTCTACATGATTGTTCACTTTTTCTCTAGCCCTCACCACTGCCAATCTTTCCCTTCAGCTTGAACCACCATCTTAGTTCAAAGTTCTCTTTAAACACATAAGCCCCAAATATTTTGGTGCTCAAATATTTCCATATTCTTTGTGGCAATTTCGGTTTTGGGCAAAGAAGGAGTGAGGGGAGGATTTTCACTTGATTTCAATCCTTTGGAGTCTCTAAAATTCCACTCTCATATATTTCATCACTTGAGGTAGTGTTTCTTGCCATTTTCTGTTTGTACATATTATGTCATGATTTGAAATGTCTATCACTATTGAAAGATTAGCTTTTTGTTTTATTGCTATAACTCTTAAAACACAATTGAGGTCAATCCTATCTTCGAAATGTGTAATTATTGTTGATTGTATATATGTTGTAACAATGACTTAACAATGCATTTTAGTGTACGTGTGTAAAAATTATTTGTAATAATTGTTTTGTGTGTGACTAATCAATTATGATAATTATATGCTTTTAGTATAAAATAATATTGTATCATTGTCAAATCATTGAACAACAATTCTATCCAAAATAAGGAAATTATGTAACAATGATCATTTTTTTATTGAATAAAATGTCACTTTGATTCCTGAAATTGTAAGCGTACTTCATTTTAATCTCTGAAATTTCAACATTAACTCTTTAGTTCCTTAAACTACATTCCATATGTCACTTTAGTCTCTGATCAAATAATTATAAGTTAACCATTATAATTTGCTGACATGACATGTTAAGTGACACGTGGTATGAAATTGTAAACAACACATACCACGTGTCATTTAATGTATCATGTCAGTAAAATGTAACGGTTGACTGACAATTATTTGACTAAGGACTAAAAAGTTAGTTTCAAAATTTTAGAGATTAAAGCGAAGTACACTTACAATTTCAGGGACCAAAGTAACATTTTATTCTTTTTTATATAGAAAATATTGATGTAAGCGATATGTATGTGAAGATTTAAATATGTTTAAGATTATGACGAAATAAAATGCAGTGTGATTAGTTTATTTTTAAATTATTAATAAATATCTAAGAAAGTAAAGATTTTAAGAAAGTAAAGATTTATTATATGCAGTCTTATATCAAGTAATCATAACCAATAAAGGTTTTGTGATATTTAATTTACATGTTTTGATTAAATTGATATTAAGGATGTTTGGTCAATAATTAATTTAGGTAATGTTAAGATGTAGGTTCGGCCTAGTCAAATTAAAATGGACTGGGGGTTATTTTTTATGATTTAACGATTTAGCAGTTAAAATATGATTAAATTAAAGTATTGGAGTCAATGTAAATATGGTATTTAAAGTGCAAACATGAGAGATGTGATCACTAGAAACCATGAGAATCAGATTGAGTAATTTAGATATTCAAAGAAAATTAATTATTTATTTAAGTTAATAATGATGATGTTTTGGCCTAATTTGTATGAGTATATATGTTCTATGTGACTTATGTATGTGTAACATTGAAAGCTAATGTTGCTGTGAATAATTAATATATTGAGGTTATGTATATGCATTTAATGAGGTTTACGATAATCGTTAAAAGAATAAAAATGAATATGATCCTTCGGTCCTTAGTACCATGGGGAAGGTGGACTCCTTCAGCCTAGTCATACTAGGAAGGGAAATCAATTTTAAATATTGGAAGTGACAACTCTTTGGTCCCTAGTTATTAGCTTAGGGGAAAATGGACTCTTTTGGCTCAATCGTAGTAGGAAAACAAGACGATCTTAATTAAATATTGGATACGGTCCCCACTAATAAAGTATTAATGTGATTTAAAATATTAAGGATGTTGGAATCAGTCTCCACTAAATTGAATTGTAAATAGTTTGCAATAGAAAGAGGTGATCTTCAAACACCATGTTTATCCCTACCATATTTGTTGATGACAATTGACTTTTGGTATATGCTTATTACCCCACTAATTGGCTAAATTGGATGAATAAAGAAAGATATATAAGTATAAAGAAAGTGATGAATAAAGAAATAAAAGGAAAATGAAAAGACTAAAATATATATTTACATGTGACTAAATGTGAATTTATATATATGTCTATATTCGTTTATATTGTCATGCATGAAATATAGTATGAAATATAGTATTGTATCTATATTAAGAAAGACCATCTTAATTGAAAAATACGTCTACCTCGAATAAAAATTTTAAGAATTGATTAATTAAATTTTAGTGTATGTTCATGTCTTTTTAAAAATAAACTGAGATAGCTGGAGATGATTTCGATGACACCTTATTATGTGCATTTTATTAGAAATTTTATTTTACTAGGGATTTTTTAGTTCTTATCCTATTTTATTTTCATATTATATTTAGACGAGAAGCAAATAACTAAACATTCTTTGGAAAAGCACATTCAAATAAAGTAGATAGAATTTTATTTGTAATTATGAGTGTAGCTAGAATTTTATCTATGAAGCAAACTTATTTAGATGAGTTATACTTCCTTTAGAAGTTTAATTGCTTTATTGATTACCCAATCACTGTTAGCTGGAAAATATTTATTGTTCTTACTAGTTATTTAGTATTTATGATATATTGTTTGTATTTATTTACATATTTATAATATATATAAAATTCAAACATTGGATTATTCGTATGTGTTTGTGAATGTATTAGTTAGCTTTCATAAAATAAATATTGTACATGATTTATCTATGCACAAGGCTTCTGGTTTGATTTTTATAAAAGAAAAAATATTACCACTATTTTCCGTATATCTTATTTTATTAGAAAATTTTATGAAATCAGGATGTAATAACTAAATGTTAACCTTAATCCAGCTCAAACATTAAGAGGTTAAAATTTAACGTGTTAGAGTAGAGATAGAATCAATATTGGAGATGAAGATAGAACTATGTTTGGCAGTAGTGTATAGGATACAATAATTGATGAAAAGATGATGAATGTTATGTTATAATTTAATAAAAACTAAAAAGTGAGAGGCATAAAGATGTAATATAAAACATTTAGAGGAATATTCTTGAAAAATATATTTTAAATTTGTATGTTAAAGGTGTATTTTCAATGTTCCTCATTTTTTAAGGGCTAGAAATTAGCTTAAAAATTATTTTAGGATGGAGACAATTTTAAAATTTTTGTCATTTTTCCTTCTTCAAATCTATTTTTTTTTAATGTCTCTATATTTTCTGTCTCATGATATTTATCAAACACTACCTGAGGGCTCATCGTTCCCATGAGCACAAGCAATAATTATCACTGCATTTCGCAGATTAACCTTTTATACAAACGGAAATATGTGTGGGTCATGAATTTTAACAAACCAATACAGTAAACAAAACACCGAGAACAATTATATATGGAACCACAATCAATGAAAAATATATAGTTTTGGGAAACCAATTTCATTTCAATTCCTACGTATTGCATTTCTTAATATTAATCTGCTTTATATAATATACTATTATGATTTCACTGTGACAAATATAGTATGATTTTACTACTATAATTTCACTATTAGAAATAATTCTAATATTGAATAATCAAAAATATTGTTTAAACATGTATTATCTGTAGTTATATATTATATTATATAAAAGCGATAAGTAAAGTAAAATAACAAATGGATAGCTTTTCAAATTAGTGTCACAAGTCTGGGTTCCCAATGTAATTATATCATTTTTGTGGGAGTGGCTATTGATATCACTCCTGTTTGGTTATTGACACTCTCGATTTATTGCTTTCATTCATAACTTTCCTAAGATACCTTTGATAAAAAAAAAATATATATTATAGTTAGCTAATTTTTATTTTTAAAATTAAATTAAATTTTATACAGTAAAACCTCAATTGTTTATTACTGCTCCTTATTTATTATTTTTATTTGTGACATTTCTAAATGATTTAAATTAAAAATCTATTTTTTATTTACAATGTATTGTTAATATGGTATTTTAAATTTATGTTTAATAATTGTAATAATAAATATTAAACATAAAAATTACTAATATATAATTCAATAAAAAAAATTTCCAAATTAGTATTCTGTAATTACATAACCTTTTAAAAATTATTCATTTTTAAATAATTTATTTTTATATAAACTAATAAAACTATTATGTTTTATATGAAGTTATTTTTTAATTGTCAAATAGTCTATTTATTACTGGAAACTCTAATTTTAGAAATGTTGTCAAATTTAATTTCAGTTCTACAAGTAGAAACGTGGCTTTAATTTTTTTTCCTATTGTGTATTTTTAAAGGATATAAAATTATTTTGATGAAAAATTAATATTTTTGTTTAACTCTTAGATAATTCAACATCTACTAATATCTACTCTTTTCTATGGTCAAACTCATATTTAAGTTTAATATTAATTATTACAATTATTAAATAAAAAAATTAAAATATCAAATTAGCAGTTGACAAATATAAAATAAGTTTTTAATTAAATACATTCAAAAACTTCAAAAAGAAAAACAATCAAGTTTTGAAAATAGAAGTTTAGCTAAATATAAAACAAATTCTTTATCAAGGATATTTTAGAAAAGTTACAAATGAAAGCAATAAATGGGAGTGACAATAGTCGCTGTCCATTTTTGTTCTCTACATGTCGGGTGAGTTATGCAATTCCCACAAATTTTCCCAATGCCTAAAATACAGAAGATTTAAGGAGGAAGGAAGAAGGACCACGAAGGTCTACGTTTTAACCTGCCCTGCGTGGGAAAGAACTTGAAACTGAACATAATACTGTAAATGAGAAGTCTTTGAATTCAATTCTTTTTGATAAACTTTTATTAGTCTATAAACATTTTGTGTGGATTGTGGCATCTTGACCTTAGAATGAAGCAATTACTCATATATCTTAATTAAACATTTTTCTAGAAGTTAATTCTCCTTTGTCATATGGCATTTATGTCTTGGCAATGTTCCTAATCACGAGATAATTATTAATCATTGAGAGAGAGAGAGAGAGAGAGAGAGTATGAGCTTTGTTTAACTAACCAGTGAAATGAAATGAGATGAAATCAATTGACAAATTGAATCCAAAAATCACAAAGAGGTCAGTTTTGAAGGGATGGGTGGTTTCTTATTCTGTCCAATCGATCTGGCTTACAAACATAAAATCTGATCATGTGATGAAGTCATCAGTCACAGCCAGCGTTTGTCCACAAACTATACATCCTCTCCTCCACACTACATAAGCCGTTGAGTTTCTGTTATAAATTTGTAGGACCCACGCAGTGCACATGGCCCCAATGTGTCTTGGTCCTATTAGGACAAGATTAGGAAAGGGTGCCTTTGCGTGGGCACCCCAGTGTTGGGTCAACTAGAGCATATTTCCCCACCTAATGCACACAAGGATACCCTAAGCTAGACAGCGTTGTTCCCATGTGCACAAATTTAAGAGCAACATTCCAAAACGACAACCTCCTTTGTGCTTCCCCTTCTCTCTTATTTCTCTTCCCCTTTCCCACCCCTCTTATTAGAAGATCATCTTTTTTGACAACAAGGTAAGAACAATCCCAGCATCTTCCACATCCTATTCTTACCTTTTCGTGGAACGTCAACTAAAATACAAAAGCTGTGCTACTTATCTCATAATTTGTGTTCTTTTCCACTTCTGGTTAATTTAAAACTTTGTATTGAGATTTGGGGCATATGTTTGATATTGTGCATATTGTCGTGCACGAGTCATAATTAACTAGTGTGAAAACTCAAATAATTCGTACATTACTAAGGCGTAATTGGCTTTCTTTATTTAGTATGTTTTATTTTGGTTGTTGCATTTATTTGCCCAACTACAGGTTGTAATTTCATAGTGCTCTATACATAGAAAACAATATTGCGGACAGCACTTTGAATTTTGAGTTGCAAAGCTCTCTTTTTTCTCTATATTTGACAATCCACTGCTTAATTTCCCCCACTATTCTACACTATTAATATATTGGCTTTCTAATGGAATATTATTGAGTTGACTCAACGGGGTTGTTTTTTGATATGCATACATAACTCATGTTCGTACATTCCCGTGATAAGTGATTTGTTATGGGAAATCTTATGCATAATTTGAAATTAGTCTTTCTTGAGAAGTCATGTCGATTAGACATATATCTGCGTGTTTTGAAATTGAAGGGAATTTTGACCTTTATTTGAATTTCAGACGATCATAGTTCACATGGTAAACCTTTATATACATGATCACTTTAAGTAACAGTTATTTTGTCATTCACATTTGTCTGAGGACTGGTTATATGCTGGGATTCGAACAGCCCCCATTTGTCACTTCCCCTTTCCCTGCTTTCCCCATTTCATGGGGCACGAAAGAAAGTTTTACATGTAATTTTTATAACGACTTCAAGTTTTGTTCTAGATGAGGAGAAATATTTATAACTAAATTTCTTTTTCTCTATAACAATTATCACAAAAAAAACGCAACTGCTACATAAATTGCTTGAGTGATAAAAAAAAAAAGGCTATGAATGAGGAAAAAAAATGTCACTTTTGCTCTCTCCGGTTTAAAATATAAGATATTTTTATATTTTTTATTTGGTTCAAAACATAAACCGTTTTCACATTTAAAAAAAATATTAATTTTTTTTTACTCATTTTATCCCGATATTTATGATAAGTGAAAATGAGTGAATAAAAGTATGATTATTTAATAGGGAGATAATTTATGATGAGTGATAAATAGTATTTTTTGTCTTTTACATTTTCTTTTTTAAAAGATTAATGAGACATAATAATCACCTTAATTCTAGTGCATCGTCTTAAAAAACTTATATTGTGGACCAAAGAGAGTAATTTTTATTTTGGGATATAATTTTGATGTCATTCAAACATATATTATCATATCAATCAATCATAATAATAGACTCTCATGTCCACAAGTTGCGAAAATCATATAAATAAAATGATTCAGTTAGATTGATCTTGGGATTCATGTGTATGGAAAAAAAATACTATTGCGAGGAGTTCTCACTTATATACTTAATCATACCTTGGGAGATTAGTCTCTCGTTTAATGGGTGAGGAAATACTCTGAAAAAAAAAATTGATTAGATAATTGTATAAAATCCATGGGAGCCGAGATGAAATGGTACTCTCTTTTTTTAACTAATATATCAAGGGTTTGATCCTCGTATTTAAATAGACAACTTTAAAATTTATAATCAGCATCTACCCTTTAAATGAGATTACATTACATGAGTAGATTAGTTATTGTGTCCATAATGGATATATAGGGAGATCTTAAAAAAGAAGAAGATATATATATATATATATATATATATATATATATATATATATGAAAATTAAACTCTTTATTGTAAGTAATTGCAATGATTGAATTTCAGTTACTGACATAGTGCTTATTAAGAAAAGGAATTTTTTTAATGCTGAATATATTAAACATTCATGTAACTTCTAGCCATGCACAGACGATGGCACAACCATCTTCATTTAAAATTCCCCATAATTATCCACAACACAATAGGCATCACATTGGCAATTATTTATTAATATTAGTTCAACAAAAATATGAACAAGCTCCTTTTTATCCTCCGCCAATCGTGCTATAATTTTGAAAAATGTATCCTGGTGGCAAAAATCTTCTCACGCGCATTTCATAGAGCCGTGGTTCCAATATAGATAAGAAACACGTCAAAATAATAATAACAAGAAGAAGAAAGCAATGTATTTTATATGAAAATTGAAACGATTCAACCAAATTTTGACGGGTTTTCGGCTAGCATTATGTTCATATTTATTGGTCACGAGAGCTAAAATTAGGGGACAATGTAATGTTACAATGCTCTTGTTGCCACATATAAAACTCAACAAGTTTAAGCTATGTTTGAATTCAAGATTTTGAAAGACAAGTAAGGAAGAAAATTTTGTTTACTATATATTAGTAAATTATTATTCTTTCATTCAAACGTAATCTTTATATCTTTTTTTAATAAATAAAAATTCCATGTCCGTCCAATGAAATAGGAAAGCCAAAATTGTAGTTTGGATTTTGATATAACTATGGCGCGTGGCTCAGTTAGCAAAATAGAAAAGCACTTTAGTACCTATTTAATGAGTTTGAATCCCAGTGCAACTGATATAATTTTAATATAAATCTTAAGGGTTTATCTCGTATTCCTATAAAATTTAAAGGTATTGATATCTTTTAATTATTTATAATTAAAAATAAATCACATATTCCACTAACTCAAGGTTTTTAAAATTTTATCAAATCATAACCGTTAATTATATAAATGCATCACTACGCCATGAATATCCAAATAAAAATCATATTTTTAATGTAAAATTTTTATTATTATTTAATTATATAATAACATATTATCAAAGTAGTGAGCTTTGTAATAATTGTATTAAAAGATAAGGTCATATATAAGAATGTATAATTAGTTAACAATACAAAGATTTTACATTAACAATATATATTAAAATCAAACTCCCGTAAGCACCTTCTACTTAAGGCAAAGCGAAATCTCATATTGTAAGCCCATTCAACTCTCTCACACACATGGCTTAGATTCCAGGAACCATAAATTCTGGCACGAACATAAGACATGACAACTCATAATGATCATAACAAAAACCAAAATTTAAAAATTATAGAGCACTGACTCACAATATATATCTACTAAAACTATTATTTATATAAATTTCATTTTTATCTTAGATTTCTTCATAATGTTATGAACCATTTAAGGATTAAAATAAACTCAAAATTTATTTGTTATCTTTTTAAAACAAAATTAAACAAAATTATTTTTATTGTATTTTATCAAATTTGTAAAAAAAATAGTTTAATTTTTATACACTAATAGTGTAAAATAATTTCAAATCATCAATTAATATGAATTCAACAAAGTATCAAATGATGCTAAGTAACTAACCTGTATGATTATGATCCACTATGTTTTGACATTTTTGTTGAATTTCTTTTGGTTGATTGAGAGATTATTTATAAATATCATTTTATTAATTTTTTCATATGTAAATTTTTGGTTATGAAGGGCTAAAAAGATTCATCATTTTACAATCACTTATTCAGCATTTTTCAAATGTTGACAAATATAAAATATAGGGAAATAATGTAGAAATTTTTTTTAAAATAAAAACATGAATTTGGCCAACATATATTAGTGGCTTAATTGATTTAGTATGAATTAATCTAGTTTAGTTTTAATACATTAATGGTATCAAAAAATATACTGTCATTTACTTAAAAATTTTAATTCATATATATAACATTTTAAGTAGTGAATGTGAGAGTCAATTATATTTTTTATTTTGTAATATATAATTAAATGGCAATAATGTAAATGGTAATGCTATGATTGGATTTGGAATCAATAAAAATGAGATGAAATGCAGTTAAACTTCATTGTTTTGATATTTTGAAATGGGATAGAATACATTGGTATTAGATGGAGAATTGAATAGAGAATATGGAGGAGTAAAAAATTTAAGGCAAAATATACCTTTTATTCCCATAATAATAACTTATTTTTGTTTTTCATTTTGGTCCCCAGTTAATTTTTTTGTTCTTTTTGGTCTATAACGTAGTTTTATTTTTTGTCTTGGTCCCATAACTAATTTTCTATTTTTTTCTCCCTAACTTATATTTTAATTTTCTATTGAAAAATAATTTTTATTATATAGTTAAAAAGGATAAATATCTTGATCATATTTATTCTTTCCATTTATTTTATTTTATTGTATTATATTATAAGAATAGAAAATAAAATAAAATAAAAAAGAATAAAAATTAGTTAACAGACCAAAATAAAAAATAAAAAATATGTTAGGGAGCCAAAAGAAATAGAAAATTAGTTAGAGAACCGAAAAAAATTAGTTATTGGACCAAAATGAAAAATAAAAATAAATTAGAGGACCAAAATGTATTTTACCAAAATTTAAAGTCATGATCGTTCTATTCTATTTATTTTTTTTATAGAAAATAATTTCATTCGTGAAGAAATATAACAATAGTTGCAAATACAAAAATATACTTTACATCCAAATTGAATAAGAAATAAATATATTATAAATAGGTAATTATTAAAATAATTTTAATCTTACACTAGAATATGTTTTATTTCATTCAACTCAATGTCATTTTATAACCATTCATTCCATTCCCCAAAAAATTATGCAAACAGAGCAAAAGGGTCTAAAATTAAGAGTAAATGTTTACTTTCATTTTGAAATTTGTATACATATTTTATTTTAACCTTTAAAATAAAAAATATTAATTTAGTCATAAAATTATAAAAAATATTTAAATTAGTCTCTATAAAAGGATTAATTTAAATCATTTTTAACAATTTCAAAGACTAATAAATTGATATTTTCTTAATTAATGGACTAAAGTGAAACACTTATATAATTTCAAGATGTAAAATGAACCTAATTAAGCTATAGAGAAGAATAATATAAATTGAAAATAAAAATTAAAAAACAAATAGCTAAACTGTTAAAAAGGGACATGGAAATACTAAAACGGAAGGACAGGGGAACACAATCTTGAAAGGATTAAAATTAAAAAGAGAAAAACTATTTGAACACCTAAAAGTAGGTGTCTGAAAACAGACACCCACTTTATAACCATTGGATGTGATGAATGTTCTCACTTATTCTTAACATTCATCACATCTAACAGTTAAAAAGTGGGTGTATGTTTCAGACACTCACTTTCAGATGTTCAAATAATACTTTTCAATTAAAAAACGGTGCCCATTCGTTGACCCTTAGAATTCCAATGGCGGCCCCTACGCCGTTGGCCTTGCTTAACCCCTCTCTCTCTCTCTCTCTCTCTCTCTCTCTCTCTCTCCATATGTCCTTGTAGTATTAAAAAGCCAAGCCACTAACACTAACAACCAACATAACACAACCAAAGCAGATAGATAAGAAGCAACCCCAAGCCAAAGCCAAAGCCAAAGCCAAAGCCTGCTCTCTGCACCACTGTCCACACTTGGAAGAGAAGAGCGAAAAGAAGAACAGAAAAGCACTTTGCGTGTTCTCTCTTCTCTGAGAGCTCTCTCTCTCTCTCTCCCTCCCTCCCTCTCTCTCTCTCTCTAAAACAAACACCACCAATACCATAATATCCAACATGGTGGAGCTCTTGTCCTGGCTGAAGCTTCTCTCCTTCTCCTTCGTGCTCCTTCTGTTGGTGCTCCGGGTTGCAGTGTTGCTCTGGTGGAGACCTAGAAAGATCGAAGGCCATTTTTCCAAGCAAGGAATCAGAGGACCCCCTTATCGTTTCTTCATCGGAAACGTTAAAGAACTTGTTGGCATGATGCTCAAGGCTTCCTCTCAGCCCATGCCATTCTCTCACAACATTCTCCCTCGTGTCCTTTCCTTCTACCATCACTGGAAGAAAATTTACGGTACCAACTACCTAATTCTTCTTCTTCTTCTTAAATTTCCTCTCTCATTCTTTCCTTGTAGATACATTTTCTTCCACCTTCCACCCTTTCTGTCTTCACATAGTTTTTGAAGTTTGGTGTTCGGTTTCGAGCTCTTTTTGCCATCTTACTTATTTTTAACTTTACATATAAATATATATATATATTCGATTTCAAAATGAAGAAATGCATTTGATTTTACGAATATTTTCAGACCCTTTAAAGCTAAACTGATGGAGCGTTCTTATCTCTCTAGTTCGAAACAAGTCGTCCTTATCATCATTAAAAGTTGGCGTTCCTCAGTGTCATGATGATGATCATGTCGTGGTGGTGTGTTTTTTCATTTTTCGTTTGCTAGTTTGATGATTTCTTCATTTCAGAATTTTAATACTTTTCAGGAAGCCTTCCAGGGGACTCAATATTCCGTAGTTAAGGGTGCTTCTTTTTTGCAACTTTTTCAGGCTTTTCTCTTCTTCTTTTTTTCTGAGCTATCTGCTCCTAGCTGTTTGATGCATGATAATGAAGTTCCAAGTTTGGACGGTAGCTCCACCTGGTTCCTCTTTTCTTCCAATTTTCCCCTTGTATTTCTCTTTTCTTTTCTCTCTTCAATACCCTCCTTGAGAACTCACTCAACTCTTTCTAGCCTGAAAATCCAGCAAGGCTTTCAGTTTGATATGTAATCAGACATTTGTTTCCTACTGACTCCTCTGTAAGGGTGTCAGTGATGCAATCCTTGTCCATATTCTCAATTTTCCTTTTTCCCTATAAAAACAAAAAATAAAAAATAAAATAAAAATATCCAACTTAGTTATTATTAACCAAGCACTCTCATACCACTCATCACATATACAGCCATATAGTTTTTATGATAAGGAAGTTGGAATTATGGAGTTGTCATCTGCTTTTGCTCTCTTTTCCATGTCCTCTCTCTTTTGTTTTTGTATGGGGAGGAATTGAATTTTGACAATGTAGTTGTATATGTTTGGTAACCGTTTTAAAATTGACTTGTCTTCCCACCACCACTTCCCCCTCTCTCCTGCTGTATATTTTTGCTATATCTCTATCTCTCTCAATGCCTCTGTGCTGTAGGGTCTACACTAACACTATCCATCGCTTCCTCTGAAAAAAAACCAATGGCTGTCAAGTTTCCTGCCCCTTCCTCTTTTGTAAACTTCACACTTACTACTTGAGGGACTGTGGTGGTTCCAACTTTGTGAAAAAAAAAATGATACTAATAAAAAACCTCATTTCATCTCAATGTTTATCCTTAATGCTTCTCTCTATATATCTCATAAACTAATAATCAATTAAACGTAACATTAATTACTTATTAATTAAATCAAATTAAATTAAACTAATCTCTCACTATATTGCATATTTCATTTCATATATAATACTGCAGGTGCAACATTCCTAGTTTGGTTTGGACCCACTGTTCGACTCACGGTGTCTGATCCTGACCTTATCCGTGAAATCTTTACATCCAAGTCAGAATTTTATGAGAAAAACGAAGCTCCCCCACTTGTGAAGCAGCTAGAAGGCGATGGACTCCTTAGCCTCAAGGGAGAGAAATGGGCTCATCACCGTAGAATCATCTCTCCGACTTTTCACATGGAAAATCTAAAAGTAATTAGCTCCTGTATCCTATACCACTATTTTTTATGATGCTAATATTTATAAAATAATATACCAAACCATATACGCCTATATATATATTTATTTTTTTTCACATGAATCTTCTTCTACATGCAATTGTAGCCTCATTAATGGCATGCGTGAGATTTCTTGTCTAACACATAAATGTGTCCAGCTGTTGATACCGGTGATGGCAACAAGCGTGGTTGAGATGTTGGAGAAGTGGTCGGCAATGGGGGAGAAGGGTGAGGTGGAAATCGAAGTTTCGGAGTGGTTTCAAACCTTAACAGAAGATGTCATTACGAGGACCGCATTTGGAAGCAGCTACGAAGATGGCAAGGCCATTTTCCGCCTTCAAGCTCAACAAATGGTCTTAGCTGCCGATGCTTTCCAAAAAGTATTCATTCCAGGTTACAGGTAATTAATTAATTAATTCCTTAATAATCCTTTCATAAACTAATACTAATACTAATACTACTAATAATAATAATAATAATAATAAACCCCTCTAATTAATTATTTAACTAATCATATTTCATTATCCCATGATGTGGTACTGTGCTACTCGTACTACTAGTTCTTTCTGTCTGCTTAATTTATATGTACAATTGTCAACAAGGAAACTATTAAATAATCATATATTGATTTAATTTGTGGATGCATGTGTGTACAATTTTTCAGATTCTTTCCCACAAGGAGGAATATAAAATCTTGGAAATTGGACAAGGAGATAAAGAAATCGCTGGTGAAGCTGATAGAACGGAGGAGAGAGAACTCATGGTGTAGTGGGGTGGAGAGAGGGCCAAAGGATCTGCTGGGGCTAATGATTCAGGCCTCAGCAAAGGGGAATTGCTCGAGCAATGTCACAGTGGATGACATCGTGGAGGAGTGCAAGAGCTTTTTCTTTGCAGGCAAACAGACCACATCCAACCTGCTGACGTGGGCGACCATACTCCTAGCTATGCACCCACAATGGCAGGTGCAGGCACGTGACGAGGTCCTCAACATGTGTGGAGCACGTGACCTCCCCACCAAAGACCATCTTGTTAAGCTCAAGACGGTAAGCAAGCTAGCAAGCAAAGCCCCCACCGGCCACCACCACCCCTTCCCTTGCCTTAACACCCCCCCCCCCCCTCTCTTCTTTCCCTTCCTTTCTATGTCATGTTAGGATCTGGACAAAAAACCATGTTTTGTCCCTTAGCTCGTGTTTGTGTTTGTTTCCTCACAAAAACCAAGTTGCCACCTTTTGCTTCCTCTTACCCCTTGTCAAGGGAACATGTAGTGCAACTATGGCCAATTACACCTTCCCAAGTGTCAATTCTGTCCTTTTAATAAATACTATATTTTTCCTTATCGTATTCAAAATAATCAAACAAGAATTTTAAAGCTGGTCTATAATAGGATATATTTTATGTCAAACTATTTTTTTTATAAAAAAATTAGATAGCAAACAATTTTGTCTTCAAACTAATAGGTAATAATTATTAATCTTTAGCTAAACAAGTGACTCATTCTATTTTATTTTATTTATTAACAATCATATCTTCTATCGAGAATTTTATCAATATTTTTTTTAGATGAATAGCATCATTCTTAATTTTGAATGTATTATGTTTTTAACTTTATAAATCATTTAAGAATAGAGCACAAGTTATATTTTAAGGGGAAATTCTTGAGAACAATGGTTTTGTCCTCTTCTTTCAATATCTAATCCAATAATATAACAATTCTAACATTCTGGGGGGTATGATCTGGTGCAGCTGAGCATGATTGTGAACGAGTCCCTAAGGCTGTACCCACCCACAATCGCCACAATCCGACGGGCGAAAACAGACGTGGAGTTAGGGGGATACAAGATACCGCGTGGGACAGAGCTCTTGATTCCAATCCTGGCCGTCCATCATGATCAAGCCATATGGGGCAATGATGCCAACGAATTCAATCCTGGCCGTTTCTCGGAAGGTGTGGCCCGCGCCGCGAAACATCCTGTGGCGTTCATACCTTTCGGCCTCGGTGTGCGCACATGCATCGGACAAAACCTCGCAGTGCTGCAAACCAAACTGGCCCTCGCAATCATACTCCAGCGTTTTAGTTTCACGTTGGCCCCAAGCTATCAGCACGCACCGACGGTCCTGATGCTGCTCTACCCTCAGTATGGTGCACCAATCATTTTCCAACGCTTGTCAAGAGTGGATGACGATCATGGTCAACGGTCCTGATTGGATATGTTGGATCCCCATGTTCTGCATGACATCCATCCATCCATCCAGTGCGTGCAAGTTTGTGTAGAGTATATAAATGTGGCTTGAAGTATGGGGACCAAATTACCCTCCCTTATGGCTTTTTCATAAAAAGCTTTTTAAAAAAAATTATATATATATAAAAATATATGTGCAGGAATTAAGAGAGATGTGTGTGGTGAGCAAATTTACGGTGATGCCCTCCCCTTTCCCCATCATTGTTATTTATTTTTCCCTCTCTAGAAACATACTGACTCTAGCATGTGAGGTTCGGTTTGGTAATTGGCCGAGTGTCTTTTGCCAATTGAAATGTAGCTAAGTAGTGTGAGTCATAGAAGTGAACTAGTAGGTGGCTAACAATTTGCTAGAGAGGTAATTGACTTGTGTATCTTGTGTATATTTCTTTTCTTTTTTTTGTCTTTTTAACAGAGATTTGTAATTTTGTAATGCATTTTTGGCTCCTTGGTTGTCTTTTGGCTTTGTAACCATTGGTTATCTTGTTATTATTTAATCCTCTTTAAGTCTCAACACCTCCCCCTTTTTCTCTCTGCATCTGTCTCTTTCTGTGTGTTTGCTTCATTAAAATTGAATATCTGAATTGCAATCTATTCGTTTATGACAAGGTGATATGTAACTGGAGATAGATGATAACCACAAGTAATTAATGGGATGACAATCTTATTTCAATACTCAAAATTAAAGTAGGCATTTAATTGAAATACTTACTTTGTTATCATTAGATATGATTGATGAATGAAAATAGTGAAACCTATCATCATATCTAACGGTAATTAAATTTTATACAATTGAAAAAAAAAACTAAAAATTAATTTTTTAGAAGCTACTATTTTTAACTTCTATAAAAAAATTGAAAACTAATTTTTTTATATTGTAATTTTTTTAAAAAAAATTAAACATATGAAAAAAAAATTTTTATGAAAAAATGATTTTCACTCTAAAATATCCCATCCCAACAACACCTATATTTGATCAGGAGTTTTTTTTTTAACCTTCTGGGCAAGGATTTAGTTTATGTTTAATGTTGGGTTTGTGAACTTTATTTTTGGCGATCTTGATTTTATTAAAATCAATTTTAAGTGAAAAAGATTTAAGTTTAATACTTTCATGTAAAAGTGATTTTGACAAAATATAATGAATTAATCCTAAAAGCAACTCAATGCTCAAGTTAACATATAGAGCTAACTAAGAAGCCAAACAAATTTCAAAGAGGCAACTAGGAGGAGGAGGAAATTATGGTAGGAACTACTAGGCGGCAGATGAAGAAACATTTCAAACATACTTCTCTAAGACCCACGAATCTTTATCATTGGTTGTCCCCAAAGAAGAAGCATTGTATTGGTCAAGATTTTATTCCATAATTTCACCCTCCATGATGAAGAATTATTAGCTTTTCAATGCCTCTGCACTTTTCTGATCTTCATAGATGCAGTTGCCGACTTCTAGAACAAAAATCATGAGTACCAAAGCAATTGTAACTAGTTAGAGACTGAACTCTACACTGTCCTTCACTTTCCAAGAAAGACATGTCATAATATCATTTTCTTAATTGCATGGCAGCAATTTTAAGCTTTCTTGAATTAAGGAGAGCTATTGGCATACAGGTAAGATTGCGAAACCCCATAGCTGTTGGGCTTCTAAGTTCCTTCATAGTATGACATTATTTATTCAGTTTACACTTGTGATCTGTGCAACCCCTGATTTCCATCACCACGCATTCCCCACAAGTTCGTACATGTCTTCCTTAGTAAGTTGGCTTAGGTTTGAGAATTACTTTGTACATATTTATATAAAAAATGATTGGATTAACAAATGTCTAAGCACACTGTTTAAGAAATTGAAAGCGAATGTATTCGATCCATTAGAAACTTAAAAAAATTACCATTATATCAAAAATAGTTTTTTTTTTCCCTTATGAAGTGTCTCTCAGATACTCATTAATAAAAACAATAAAAATTTTAAATTAAAATAAAAGGGAGTTAAGAGACTCGTTTGAGAATAAAAAATGATAAATTTTATTTTAAAGAATGAATTTTTTAAGCTTTCAATATATAAGTGTACTAAAAATTTTAAAATTTACTACTTATGATTTCTTAACGAATGTGCCCACAGTGCATTCGTTACAAAAATTTTATAAAAGGTTCCAAATTATTAGTTAGATTTCAATGAGGGCCCAGAAAGAAGAGAAAAAAAAAAAGTAAACTAATTAACATGAAGTATAATGCACAGATAGGAAAAAGACGTGTTTTGACATTTTGATTTTTGTTATCATTATTTAAGAGGGGGAAATAGTTGCCTCCCTAGTAGCTTCCTTGTATTAATTATATAGTCCTGTTTACAGGGCCATGCAGATGAGTAAGATTTCTGTTACTACTTGAAGGATTTAAAGCAAGAATAGTATCTTTAAGACATAAAATGTTCTTTGGAAGCAAAGGGGACCATAATCCAGCAAGCAGCACATTGTTTATTGGCACTCTTTTATGGGATTTGCGGCATTTGGGTTGTAATTTAGTAAGAAGTAAGATTTAGGGCAACACCCTTGTGTACTACTTTTTGGGATCTTCTCATGCCCTTCCGGGGAGTGGGCTAATTTCTCTGTATTTTGCTGGTCCCCGAGATGCATGTGGTTAGGGGAGATCTTCTTGTCTTTTAATTCTAGTTTTCTTTTTAAGCTTTTATTAAAGGGAACGAAAGCATGCCATGCAGCATGTGGCCCCATTCCATAATTACCTTGTATGTTGCAAAAAAAATTGTACACCTAGAATCCTAGTAGTGATTGTGAGTCATTTATTCCTGTGATAAGTGTAGAAAAAGACAAACGGTGGCTGTGCATTTTGCAGCCACCGAACGTTGAAAAATCAAAAAGAGACATCGCACATGCACGATAATGTAAATCTATACCAATCGAAATATGCACAGTAATATGCACAGTAACTCTCCAAATCTTTCCTATAAATAGAGCCTTCAAGCAGACGATTTTTGCAATCCTGAACTGAGAAGCATTTCCTCAGTTGTAAAGAAAGAAGCAGTGTAGGCTTCTTGTAGTGAGAGAAAAATAGAGAGTGTGTGTAAGAAAATTCCAAGAGTGTAGTGTGAGTATACACTGGGGGTTTTTGATATATTCTCTAGATCTCTGTAATACTACTAATTGTAGTAGAAGAGAGTCTCATTGGGGATACACTATATTGTAATTACTCTTTAAATATAGTGGAGTATTTTTCGGAGTTTGGCCCGTGGTTTTTCCCTCAAAATTACAGGAGGGTTTTCCACGTTAAAAATATTGGTGTGCAGTTATCTTGATCTATTTTGTTGGTGTGAATAGTAACGAGACTATTCATAAATAGTGAAGCGGGTCCCACTACATAGTACTATTCACGTGAATAGTGACGTGGGCCCCACTGCAAATTACTATTCACCGTACTCCATTTTTCCGTCTCTTCAATTTGGGCGCGCTTCCGCTCACATCCGGAAAGTGTTTATTACACTTGGGGTGTGCGGAGCTCACGATGATATCATAACAAGTGGTATCAGAGCTTTGGATCGGTGGGATTTATTCTTAGTATGCTCTGTGGTTGCAGCTTAGTCTGATCTTCCACATCAGAAAAGAGTTTCTCCCTAATACTTGAGGATCACCTTTTTTGGTTCTTTATTCTTTGGAAGACAGTGTGATCTTTGTGAGAGTGCGGTTTGAAGAGGTTACGGCTAAGGAAAGACTTGGTATTTAAGCGTGTCCATTGTGACCCACCTCTCTTTCTGGGAAGCCTCTTGGTGCACGGTTCTGATTGAGTTGCACTATTGATTATGGTTAACGATATAAGGTTCGACTAAGATCCAATATGTCGGTGCCAAAATTTGAAGTGGAGAAATTTGACGGGTCCAATGACTTGAGGCTATGGAGGCGAAAGTGCAGGCATTGCTAGGTCGGCAAGGTCTTGCAGAGACGTTGGAGGACCCAGTGGTCATTACACGATGACAAGAAGAAGGAGATGATGGTCAAAGCAATCGAGTACAATACAGTTGTGTCTTCCGGACAATGTTCTGCGAGAAGTCATGGATGAAAACACCACCGATTCACTATGGAAGGCTTTGGAAGAAAAATATTCTGTAAAGACCTTGTCCAACAAGCTTTATCGGAGAAAGCGATGTATACATTCAAATATTCAGGAGGAAAATCAATGCAAGAACATATAGACGACTTCAACCGGATGATCTCTGATGTTGTAGCGGTGGAATTAAAGTTGAAGATGTTGATCAAGCTATGATCTTGTTGACTTCACTACCTCCGTCTTATGATAATTTACGTGATACCATACTTTATGGTAGATCCGATATCTCGATGAAAAATGTCAAAGAATCGCGATGATAAAGGAACATCGAAGTTAGTAGCGGATCCAATGTCGAAGGTCTGCAGATGGATTGTTCGTGACGAGAGGCGTAGTCAAGAAAGAGGATCGGAAGCAAAAGCAAGAGAAGATCAAAGTCGAAAGCATAAATCGTGAAGTGCTTTCATTGTCACCAGCGGGACATATCGGAAGAAATTGCCCGAGAGAAAGGAGAAATCGGAGATTCGCCAACGTAACAATTGAAAGTTACGAAGATAGTGATGCCGATCTTGGTTCGGCCTTGGCGGTATTCACGGGTGACAGGAAATGAGTGGATCCTGGATTACGGCGCATCCTTTCACATGACACCTAATCGAAACTTCTTCTCATCCTATAAAAAGGGAGGGAAAAGTTAGATTGGGAGATAATAGAATTATTCCTATTCTTTGGTGAAGGAGATGTGCAAGTGAATTTGGACGATGGTACTAAAGGGCGTTTCATGCATGGCATGTACGAGTGGGTAGAAATCTGATCTCATTGAGTGCCCTTGACAATCGGGGTACAAGTTCACTTTGGAGAGGGTGGCTTCTTGAAGGTATTCAAAGGCTCAATGGTGGTATTGAAAGGAAAGCTGCGGGGCGGGATCTATCTATTGCTAGGAAGCACAGTCGATGGAACCATTCTTTGTTCTATCCTCTGAAAGAAAGGATGATGCTACGATTGTGGCACATGCGGCTTGGTCATATGGCGAGAAAGGAATGACCATACTGCTGGCAAAGGATTGTTGAAAGGCCTGAAGAATTGTAAACTTAGTTTTTGTGAAAACTGTGTATTTGGAAAGCAGAAACGGGTGAAGTTCAATTCTGGCAAACACAATAGCAAGGGAATATTGGAGTATGTCCACTGCAGGCGTTTGGGGTCCAGCCCTGTTAACTCTTTAGGTGGAGCTCGCTATTTTCTTACTCGATAGATGATTATTCAGAAAAGTCTGGATTTATTTCTGAAGAAAAAGAAGAAGTGTTCGACAAATTCAAGCAATGGAAGGCCATGGTCGAAGCAAACCAGGCGGTCACCAAGAGACTAAGAATCGACAATGGCGGAGAATTTTGCAAAGAAAGAATTTGAGGAGTTCTGCAGAAATGCTTTGGTATAGTGAGGCACCATCTTTGTACCGGGAACACCACAAAGAAATGGAGTTGCGAGCGGATGAGCAGAACACTTCTAGAGCGTGCAAGATGCATGCGAATCAACGCAACACTTCCCAAATCATTTTGAAATTTGAGGCGATCAATACATTTGTATATCCGTAAGCAGATCTCCATCAATCGCTATTAATCTGAAGATTCCACAAGAGGTATGGTCCGGTCGACCCGTAAACTATTACGATTTAAAGATATTTGGTTGTCTGCATATGCCCATGTGAGTGATGGTAAACTTGAGGCAAGGGCAAGAAGGTGTATATTTCTAGGATATGCACGAGGGGTGAAAGGCTACAAGCTGTGGAGTATAGAGAAGGCAAGTTCACCCAAAATCATTGTCACAGAGATGTCACTTTTGACGAGGCGGCAATGCTAAATCAGAAGAAGGAGTCTAACTTAGATGATGCAGAGACAGATCATGGTGCTAAGAAGCAGGTGGAGCTAGAGATTGGCGTGGGAAGGTGAAGCAAGAAAATGATATAATGAATCGACCAAGTACTTGAGGATTGCTCAACCTGAAGTAGAACAACAAGATGAACCTGACTATGAGGAAACTGGTGAACCAACCAGAGAAGCAGAGCCATACAGTATTGCTACTGGCAGAGAAAGACGAGAAATCCAGAAACCAAAAGATATCCGGATTACGCCGCTTGTGCACTTGACTCATTAGATGCAGATCCTATAGCCTTTGCTTTGGCTATGGCGGATGGTGCGATTGGAGATGAACCATGTACCTATCATGATGCAATAGAAAGTAAGGAGTCGAAGGAGTGGTGATAGCAATGAATGAGGAGATTGAGTCTCTTGAGAAAAATCAAACGTGGGAGTGGTACAACTTCCAAAGGGGAAAAGAGTAGTTGGCTGTAAATGGGTTTACAAAAGGAAAGAAGGAATCCCTGGCATTGAGCCTCCAAGGTTCAAGGCGAGACTGGTAGCAAAGGGTTATACTCAGAAGGAGGGTGTTGACTTCCATGAAGTATTCTCTCCTGTGGTGAAGCATAGCTCTATTCGGATCCTATTAGCTATTGTAAGTACGTTTGACTTGGAGCTAGAAACGACTTGATGTGAAGGCGGCGTTCTTACATGGTGAGCTAGAGGAGCAGATCTACATGAGTCAACCAGAGGGGTTCATAAGTCTTGGTAAGGAAAATCATGTTTGCCTATTAAAGAAGTCATTATATGGCTTGAAGCAGTCTCAAGGCGATGGTACAAAAGGTTCGATGCATTTATGATTGGTACTGGATATAGTAGAAACCAATATGATAATTGCATCTACTCTAAGGAGCTTCCAGATGGTTCGAAGATATATTTGTTGTTGTATGTAGATGATATGCTAATTGCAGCTCGCAATAAGGCTGAAATTAGTATGTTGAAAACTTCGATTGGGAAAAGAGTTTGAGATGAAGGACTTAGGTGCGGCAAGGAAGATTCTTGGAATGGAAATTCATAGGGAGCGACATAGTGGCAGGTTGTGTTTAACACAACAAAATTATATTATAAAAGTGCTACAACGCTTCAATATGGATCAATCCAAACCAGTTGGCACTCCGTTGGCTGCACATTTTAAGTTATCTTTTAAAGAATGTCCGAGAACTGAGGAAGAGGTGGAGCACATGTCTCATAAACCTTACTCTAGTGCAGTTGGCAGTCTCATGTATGCCATGGTGTGCACTAGACGGACATTTCACATGCAGTGAGTGTGGTAGCGATTTATGAGCAAACACGGAAAGACACCTGGGAAGGCGTGAAATGGATCATGCGGTACCTAAAAGGTTCCACCGATGTCTGCTTTGGTATTTGAAGGTCGGAAGAACCGTGGAGTTGTAGGTTATGTAGATTACGATTATGCGGGTGACTTGGATAAAAGAAGGTCATTGATGGCTATATCTTTCTGAGTCTTTGGATGTACTATTATTTGGAAGGCGACATTGCAATCAACGATGGCATTGTCAACTCAAGCCGAGTATATGGCATTGGATCGAAATTTGTTAAAGAGAGTATTTGGGTGCACGGTCTTTTGGATAGTTTTGGATTGAATCAACATGTACCAATTGTACATTGTGATAGTCAAAGCGCCATTCATCTGGCTAAAAATCCAGTCTATCATGAAAGGACAAAGCACATTGACGTCAGACTTCATTTTGTCAGAGAATGTATCAATAATGGTACTGTTGCAATTCAGAAGATAGCCACAGCTGAGAACCCAGCCGATATGATGACAAAACCATTGCCGATTGACAAGTTTAAGCATTGCTTGGACTTAGTTAATATTTGCAGAGGTTGAAAAATTTGCAAAATGCACGACCAAGGTGGAGAATTGTAGAAAAAGACAAGCGGTGGTGTGCATTTTGCGACCACCAACGTTGAAAAATCAAAGATATTACTGTGCACATGCACAGTAATGTGATAGTACCACCGAAATATGCACAGTAACTCTCCAAATCTTTCCTATAAATAGAGCCTTCAAGCAGACGATTTTTGCAATCCTGAACTGAGAAGCATTTCCTCAGTTGTAAAGAAAGAAGCAGTGTAGGCTTCTTGTAGTGAGAGAAAAATAGAGAGTGTGTGTAAGAAAATTCCAAGAGTGTAGTGTGAGTATACACTGGGGGTTTTTGATATATTCTCTAGATCTCTGTAATACTACTAATTGTAGTAGAAGAGAGTCTCATTGGGGATACACTATATTGTAATTACTCTTTAAATATAGTGGAGTATTTTTCGGAGTTTGGCCCGTGGTTTTTCCCTCAAAATTACAGGAGGGTTTTCCACGTTAAAAATATTGGTGTGGAGTTATCTTGATCTATTTTGTTGGTGTGAATAGTAACGAGACTATTCATAAATAGTGAAGCGGGTCCCACTACATAGTACTATTCACGTGAATAGTGACGTGGGCCCCACTGCAAATTACTATTCACCGTACTCCATTTTTCCGTCTCTTCAATTTGGGCGCGCTTCCGCTCACATCCGGAAAGTGTTTATTACACTTGGGGTGTACCCGACTCTGATGATATCATAACAATAAGGTAACCTTGAAAATTGTGTGAATATAATTAGTACTATACAGCTAATGATATTATTCTATTATTGTTGTCATTGTGATTGTTCTTACTACTATTAGTTTTATATGATTTGGCAATCTGTGTGTTACTGTGATGCGGTCGATGATAATTCAAGTATGCTTTTGCTGTGAATCATGGGAATCGCAGTTAATGCCTTGAGCATATCAATCACATTAAACAAGAACATAATGTTTCACGTACCAATATTTTTTATTATCCAATTTTTTTTGTTAATTAAACTAATTAGTAGTATTTCGAGTCTCTCTCTCTCTCTCTCTCTTGTTAATAGTCCTAGTAATGCACGTCCTAATTTTTGAGTTTATTGGTTTTAACTATACTGGAGACTTGTGTTCCTTTGTGCTTTGTCTGAGCATTCTTCCGCGTTAACATCTAAGCGGTGTCCCCCAGTGGCTAGCTAAATGACAAAATCTACATTCCAAGTAGATTTTAGCTCTCCGCTGCTTGAAATTTATGTTTTTCTACTTTCACTTTCTATTTTATACTATAATGTATCGAAGTTTGCACTTAAATTAATTAATGCCTGTCCTCAATACCCCACACTTCCCTTCCAAAATAAAAACTCTGAATCAATTATGTGCTTCTAAATGTGGGATACTAATATCAGGTGGCCCTCACAATAATACAATTCTTTTATGACTATGAAATGGACAGCTCATGTTATTTTAGTAAACCTAACCTTGTGTTTCTTACTACTATATATACTATTTTGTTTCCCTGCCAAAAATTACTAGAGAATATTTTTAAAATCCCAAGTGAATGCACGAGATCTATGGGCACCAGTAAGCACAGTATTATTTGCGCAATAATAAGAGAAGCTGGAGTTAAATTAATCTTGATTGTCTCCTAATTAGGCATTCATGCCAAAGCAATTGAGCTGGCTAATGTCTGCCCTTAGTTTTAATTGGACTTTGTCGGTCTGCCATGTATGCCAAATAGTGAGGGGCCTTCTTTCTTTAGCGTATGATTGACAAAAAAATTTTTTATGTCTCATTAGCATGCCACCTCTTCTCCCATTGAACCTTTGGCTTATAGGAATTTGGATCAATAATATCTCAGTGTCAGTTCTGCAGAGAGATCTTAGTCCCGTATGATCAAGTTACCAGTTACAGGGCTACTAGGAAATGAATTGGAACCAAGAATTCCTTTCAATATTCGTTGATTAGGTGGTTCTGCCGGCCATAACTACAAAATAGAGAGAGAAAGACATGTTCGTTTTTTTTTATGCTGTAATTGGAATAAGATGTCAATTTAGTTGGACCTTTATAAGTCCCAAAAAAAAGGGATACAATAAATTTTAAAGGGGTCTATTAAAACTACTACTATTTTATATGTTATACATCATTTAAGTCTTGATAATGTCTGAAAAAACCAAAGAGAAATCACATCAATAGATAGAAAAAAAAACTTATCAACGAACTATTGAATGAGTGGTAACAATTTGATCTCCCATAAAATAAGTATACAAGTTCGAATCTTAGAAAATGCACTTGTTAAATAATAAATAACCATAAATATTCTATCGATCAAAATTGTAAAAACAATATCTCCCACAATTTTTTTTTAAAAAAAAGATACTTAAAACTTAGTTATTGGCACGTGAGTGGTGAACAAGATTAGAAATACAATCAAAGGTCTGTGATTAATTCACTTCACTTCTCTTTTCATTTTCTTTTTTATTTTCTGCTAAGAATTGGAATAAGATCAGAAATAGAAATAAAAATTGCTAGGGGCCAACAGCATGATACAAGATATAAAGGGCAAAATGGTATATATGCTCAAAGCTTGCTCAAGCTCAACAGCATCTTTGAAAGAGGACCAAATTTTGAAAAGACCTGTCCCATATTATTTTCTCACAATTTACTTCTCCTGTTCACTAACATTTTCATGTGATGTGTGGATGTAGAGGTTGAGAGTGACCCTAGAATGCTTACTCAAAGCTTGTACGTTTTCTCTTTCTCTATCTTTCCTAGTGAGAGAGAGGCAGCATCACATGGGAGTTCCAATCATGAAGCAAGCAAATGAGACAATGGTAGAGGATTTGGTGGAGCCACATTAATGCACAACTCAATTGTAGGTTTCCTATCCGTCAACTCTTTTTGTAAGGTTCTTAGAAGAAATGTGGAACTCATTATCTTATTTTCTGTCCTTTTTTTTTTTTTTGTTAATCTTTGCTCAAATATCTAAAGTTCAATTGACATTGGATAGAGAACACATTTGAATGCCAGTTTACTTGCTGTAATAAAGTCCTAAAGTCACACTGCCTGAGTAACGGCAGCTTCAAATGTAACTTGTTGGTAATAATGTTGACAAACATAAGCCCACTTGTGCTATAGCCTATAGCCATTTTAAGAACAAAAATTGATGTTAATAAATAAGAATGATATGTCTAGCCAAATATAAACCAAATAAATGTCAATTTAACTACAATTATAATATAAGGCGTGAACACCATATTTTGGTCTTCAATTTACTTATTTATTTTTTCTTTTTTATTTTATTCTTTTCCTTTTTCTTTTTGTGTACATTTGAAATTTGAATTTAACTTCTAGCTTATTCAACAACAAAATAAAGTCAGATCAAAATCCCAATTGACTCAATAAAAATCAGATTAAAGTCTTAATTGACTTAACCCTAATTGACTTTTAAAATCTCGCTGCTCTGCTCTCTATATAATAATTGCTCACGCACAAAAAAAATAAAAATTAGCCACTAATTCACCATTCTCGTCCATCACCCTCCTCCATTATCATCATCATAGCCTCCCACATGAGAAACCAAAACACAATATTTCAAAAAAAAAAAATAATAAATTGTAGCCCATAACACTTTCATCAAACCACACCTCTCTGAGAATAATCATCATTGCCATTTTCATAGCCAACCATTACCTAAACCATTCATATAATCTTTGATCCCATTTTTTCCTTACACAACAGTCATCACCCTCACCTAATAGCCATCAAACTTCCATTATCTGACCTATCATCATCATCATCAACCTTGTGCGCCCTCTATCATCGCCAAATTCAGCCACCACCACGAACCATCGTACTCGCCATTCCATGATCAAGAAAAACCTCCTTGAAGCACTATCTTGTAACTCGCCAATTCCGCTGCTCACAAAACCCGCTACTCACCGCCGTTAAGCTCCCCTCTGTCCACAGTAATCCCACTTGCACCTCTGCTTCAACGCCATGAACCACCGCACAGCCCCTTAGCCATCTCGCGTTCCCTGTGCTACCACTGCCATCTCACAGTCCCTATTCTTATTTGCTTTCCTCTTACATTGAGTTAGTGAACCAGGTTTGGTTTCATTTTATGTTTTCTTTATTTTATTTTCATTCTTTATTTTTGGTCAGGTCTAGTTTTCTTTTTATTTTATTTTCTTCATTTCCTTTTTTGGGTCAAGTCCCATCTTCTTTTTTTTTTTGGTCTCCCAAGGGTATCTATCGTCAACAACTATAACTAATCCCTTCGCCAGTTTGTACGGGCACCTCAAAGGGTGAGATAGCTGGCCTAGGGAAGCTTTTCCATTCCCAAAGGCAGGGATTGAATCCCTGACCTTTGGTTAAGGGTGAACGAGCCCCTACCGCTCAACCACACCTCCCAGGTTATCTTCTTTTTTATTTTGTTTTACTAGATTTTGTTTGGGTCACTCTCTTGGGCTTTTAGGAATTTAGATATTTTATGCTAGATCTTTCTTTTGTGTTTGGCCCATGTTTTTTTTTGTTAAGTCTTGAGTATTTTAATTTTGGGTCTTCTCTTTTTTTTTAAAAAAAATATAAAAACAAAAAAATATTTTTTATTTGTGCAATAGTCTATAGTCATGATTAAGAAATGGATGCCTCTTTCATGTATTATTGAATTGTAAGGGTTTATTGAATAACCTAGTGCTAACTTAAATCTTGTGCAAAAGCGGATTCCCTTTTTTTAAAAAGAATAATTCATCAATAAAATTCTTTTCATAAATAAAATTAACCAACACATTTTTATTTTATTTTTGTTTCTTAAATTAAAATCCGTTAATACACACTTATTTTTTATAAGAACGACGTGGTTTTGAGTTCGTCATTACACCAGAGGATACGTCAGCATAGCCAAAGCTAAAATTAATTTTTTATTAAATTTGTTATCTTTTAATTTAATTTTCTCTTATTTAATTTAATTTAATTTTATTCTGATATATAATTGTGACTTCAAAAGGGAAAAAATAAATATTACTAAGTTATAAATTAATTTGCATAATAAACTCTTGGGTAACTGTATTTATACGGATGTATTAGGAGTGCAGTGAAATTAATTTTTCACTCTTCCCCAATCATAATTAGACTCCTGGACTCAAATATTTTCAAAAGACCATTTTTATAAATAAAACGGTTTTTTCAATTTTAGCCAAAATTAAAATTAGTGGTGATTCTATTTTTCAAATTTATTTCTTTTTTTTTATGAATAAATTTTTGTTATCATTTTCTTATGACACCCTCGAGGCACGTTGTAACACACGGTAATCAAATCCTTTTTTATTATTATTGAAAATAAGTTTGGGTTAATAAAAAACTTCCTCGAGTCCAAAGTTAGGACATATCTCTAGACTTATTGAACAGTTGCAGAGATACCCACTAACATGTTAATCAGATACCTTGGTCTCGCGTAGAACTTTAAGAAAAAGTTAAAATTGTGATCTAAATAATTTATGTTTTTATTATATTATTTATATCAAGTTTGGTATAGAAAATCAAATTTGTGGAATTACAATAGAAATGCAATTATATGAAATAATTTACAATGCTTATTTTAAAGTTTAGTTTTGTCATTAATGTATTTGTTCACTCTATTCCATTTTTATATTCAGTGTGAGGAATAAATAAGAAATGTGAATTATAATTATAAATTATAATTAATAGAATAATTTATTTTATATCAAATATTATATATATTATAATTTTATTATTAATTACCATGTAGATGTCATATATTTTTTTTTATCAAATTAAATTATTATCGGATCATCAATATATAAGAGAGACCAATGGAAGTTTCTGTAACAAATTTTGGCTACCAAACGCGCATAAAACTGAAAATAGACTGTCTAATGTCTAAACAATAACTTTTCCAAAAGCAAAAGGGTCAAATCATAATTAGCTAATCACTCTAATCTCTATGAATATAAGGCTTTAAGGGATTACTTCCTGGTCTTGGGAGGACCATTCCATTTTCTAGTTCTTCTAATAATCTGCCTATATATCTCCCGAGTTAAGACTTCTGTGTACCAGAAAAAGTTTTGATAAGCATTTCAAACCAAAGTTATCCGATACCCAGCAGTCCAATTATTCAAGCAACCACTAAAGTCTATACTCTATACCCCATTAGCACCCTCCGAAGCCCAGCCACAAACACATTGCGAAACTCCAAGCTTTTTAGCAATGGTTTGGTTTTAGTCATTTCCCAAACATACATGCCATTCTCATCAAAGTAGCCCTTTTATCCCCATCATAAAGGCCGAAATACGTCGCTTCTGCTATGATTGATTATATATGGTAAAGCTTCACATCAATTGTTTAATCAGTTGGGACAACTACATATGAAACATCCAACATTACTATTAATCAAATATGTCACCATGCCTACAATTCGGGAATATATGTATAATGTGGTTAATTAAAACTCATCATTCTTGAAGTTTGACTACACTTTCTTTTCCAATTTACTTATCAAACCAATTTCCTTTCAGTTGCTAATTTGTTTTCAAAAAATATTAACCTTAATCCTGACATTGGATCAAAAATAAATTTTTTTTATTAAGGTCATATTTGAAATTACGAGGCAAAATTACTTTTGCACCGAAATATTTTGAAGTGCAAACATAGTACTTGAATTGTTTGAGGTTACATATAATTTTAGTATATATACATGGCATTAAATTCCTTACTCCTACATGAGAAGAGTTATTAAATCAATCTCTACATATCCAATCATTTGTAAATAAATTCTCATCATCAATTGGAGTTATAACAAACAACGGGTGGAGACAAGATTATAAGAGTCTTTTTCTTCCTTAACCAAATGTTGAGGGTCTAATTTTTGCCTTGGGAATAAAATAGTTTTAAAATTCATAACCAACCTCTTACTTCACTCAAATGAGCTTATTATACACGTAGGGGTTAGTCACTGCATTCGATGGTGAATATCCTACAAAACCAGAAGAAAAAAGCAAAAAAAAAAAAACCTAGAGTTATGACTATGTGACTCTATCATCTTCAATCAAACTCATATTATCATGTAAGTAGCAATTATTTCCCTCTCATATATAATGAAACCCTAGATCCACAATTTGATCAACGAGAAGTGGAGCTTAGTTGTTGTGCTACAGCACAGAGGTATAACTCTAGTTGACGACAGAGACCTATTTATAAATGATTGTATGTGGATGAACTGATTTAAGAATTTTTTTCCCCCTACGAGAACTAAGTCAAATTTAATGACATGTTTACTATTATAGGAACAAAAGTTATGTCTTAATCCATTAGTTGGTATACAGACATTTATGAGTAAAATATATTTAAAAGAATTTTTTTTGTTTTCATCCAACATTTATGTTGCACAATTTATGCTGAGATTGGGTTTGAAAATTAAACATGACAATAAATTCTATCGCACCAAATCCCACAACCTACCTCCAAAAAATGTATCTGGTAGATTTGAAATTTGGCTAACCTCCAACTGTAATTTTAATGTGTCAAAATGAATGGTCTATCAAATATGTGATTCATTTTGGGAGTGCTTATGCGAAATGATTACAGCTTATAGAAGCATGAAGGGAAGTAAATAGGCAAATAAATGGCTAACGGTTAAAAACTCCAAATAGAAAACAACTACAAAAAGTTACTTTTATCAATTCTTAAAAGAAAAAAAAAATTTCTTTAGGAAGTCACGAAACACAGAGCATTAGTATGTATTTTTCCAACAAAACAAGAAATCCAAGCAATTCAGGTCCAGCACTTTGGGCCCAAAGACCACTGGGGCAACAAAAGTGCACAAAGCAGTCATGGACTCAGGACCAGCAAAAATAAAGCATTTGAGCTAAAACAAAAAACGAAAACAAATCATTTGAACAAAAACACAAGCCAGATTTTTTTCCGTCCAAAAAAAGCAATTCTCGTACGGTATGCAAGACTGAGACGTGAAAACCATTATGACCCAAAAAAAAAAAAAAGTCAAAAACACTGGTGCTTCTTCATTGAAGCTTGATCCAGTCCAAAACCAAAAGGTAAATTACAGCCAACTTTTCTGAGCTTTGTGAAAATGTAACCCACACTTCTTTAGTTGTCCAACTTACATTCACATCTCCTCTATTTGTCAAATTTTAAGTATTTATATTACAGTCACATTTTTCATTTACATAATACCGTTAATAAACTTAACAGAATGACATTTTTGTGATATTAACTGTTTTTAATTAATAAAATTATAAAAATACCTTTATGTTAAGTTTAATGATATTTTTATAAATTTATTAATTAAAAGCAATTAATATCACAAAAATGTCATTCAATCGAGTTTACTAACGATGTTCTATAAATGAGAAGTGTGACTGTAATATAATTACTTAAACTTTGACAAGTAGAAGGGGTGTGAGCATAAGTTGGACAATTAAAGGGGGTGTAAGTTATATTTCTACAAATCTCAAGAGAGATGAGTGTAATTTATCCAAAAACAAATTGAAGCTTGATCGAGTCAAATAACTTTCTGTTGACCACGACCAAAGAACAAACTTTCTGTTGACCAAATAAAAAGTCAAATAACTTTCTGCAACCCGGAGAGGACTGGCTTGCTTCTCTGTTGAATACTTGATAGTCTCAGGCTCTCAGCAGGAAGAGAACTAGATTATTAGTAATAATAGAAAATAAACATGTAACCGAACAATGTTTTGATGATATACGATTATAATAAATTTAGCTGTGTGATATACGATTATAATAAATTTAGCCGACTAGCATATTCTGTGCTTTCGACATAATAGTGCTTTGTCAGCATTGATAAAACACCATACTAATACTTTCGAAAATGATGGATATTTACAAGAAAATTTTGATATTCTTCTGGGTAGCATGAATTCACACCGGAAAATGTTATAGCATAATCAGAGTTTAGAAATTTTTTTTTAAAAAAAGTCAATGGATTTTGTTAAGGGCACAGATTAAGCTATTGAAAAAAACATTTATTACTTTTTTTAATTACTTAAAGAATTAAATATTTCTCAAAATTTTAATATAATATATACTTATCCTCTTTGTTTATTACTCCCTCCACCCAGCTATAAAGGATTAAAAAATTTGTCCAATATTATTTATTACTTGAAAGTTTTAAGAAAATATTAATTCTTTTGTTCCACTTTTTCCATTGTACATACTCTCTCATAGGCACAAAATTATCATAGTAATTATTGCACAATTTTTCAAAAGAGTAATTTTATCGACATAAACCGTTTTTTGGTAGGTTTGTTCACTTACTGATTTTTTAATCTATATGCCAACACCTTAAAAAACACTTATAACTAGATGGAAGGAGTAGTTTCTATTTTGGATTCCTTGGCACTTGCAATATGCAATGCTAGCAGTCTAAGCTTGATATGAAGACAGTAAAAGATGACAAATCAGAAGTTTACATAATAGAGAAGCTAGAATGCTCAATGTAAAAGTGATAATGACCGCGATCGTCCAGGATTTTGAGGAAGTAAGGAGAAATGGAGAATGTTTCAAATGATCTCTGATTTCAGGTAGGCAAAACATCAAGTTTTACCCAAAACAAATCGCAAAAACTAAGGTCTCATAGGAAATCTAGGACAGGGAGCCTGCCGACACAGTGATATGGTACCCATGAAATTTCCAACTAGAAAATAACAACATGCCAATAGAGAACATAATAATCCATGTAATAAATCTATCTTTCTCAGAATTGGGGAATCAAATGCTTAAAACGTATCTATCACCTTCCCCACTCAGGTATTATTCGCGCATAAGGTATGACCATACCTTGTGTCATTGCTTTAATGAGGCCATGTTCTTCCAAGAACCACTTGGACCGTATGCTAATTGATCATTGCTGAACAGTGATGCACTGGACAACTTTCACGTGTAAGCACAAAAAGAAAAACATGTTCACGTTACTTGAACAGTAGTACATATACAACTACGGGAAAAGTTTTGTTCAAAGCAACCATGGCCAGTACAGAATTGAAGGGATAATCCAGTTGATAAATCAATATCACACAAAGAAAAATAAGATGAGGAACATGCAAATAATTCGAAAGAAACTGAATATTTGCCACTTTTAAGAATTCACATTAGAAGACTCGCTATTTTCAGCTTGTATTTTCTACTGCAGTTGCTACCTATTAGTAGTTTGGTACTGAGTTTTTTCTTTTTTTTATTCTTTGGTTTTAATTTTTCCAGGTAAACTGCCACTTCAATATTCCTGGAGGCTGCTACATAATCATTATATACAGTTTATACATGTGATTATCAGCCTGTTTGGTAATGCACAAGATATGCACTACAATTATCTCTCTTACAAGGGTTTTCTACTTCAATTTTAACATTCCAAAGTTGTGCACTCGTACCCTATTAAACATTAACTAGGTTTTGACATGCAACAATCTCGTGTGTGTATGTGTGCAGGACATAGCAGTGATCATTTAATTTGCAACACATTGATAGTGAGACATGCATCTAGATGTAAGAGATATGATAATTGGAAAAGATGAGGTGAAAGTTTGAGGAAACCAATTAAACATTCACATATCAAGCAGCCCATGGTAGCCACAAGATTCTGAGCATGAATCCTTCTGCAAAACAGAAATATAAGGCTCACAGGTGGCCTGAAATGGAAGAATGCGAGAACTCCGCATGTCTATGGAAGTGTTGGCTCATCAAGAGCCATACTAGAAAAGCCAGCCCTTGTTCTAGAGCAAGAGAAAGGTGGCGAGCACCGATATCATCTGTAGACATCTGGAAGCATCACCTGTATGCCTCCTCAACCCTGGAAAATGCAGGGGAAGCATTACTAGTATCTGCAAATGATATTGCTTATACTTCCAACTTATGGCGTATCAGAGACAAATAAGTATTACAAAAGATGCCCCCTATTTTGTTTTATGTAAGAATTTAGAAAGCAAACAAAAGCTTCTTTTTAACTGAAGAGGTCCAAATTCACGCAAAACAATCAGTTAAACTCAACTTTGCATGAAACAAAAGGAAAATATTCGACAATAGCTCCAACAGAAACATATTAGCCATTGAGACTCAGTGATAGATCAGCATTTTCAAGATACCACTTAACTCAAATATCAGTAGTCAGACCATGTCAGCCAAGTGTCTCCAAAATCTAAAATCTAGTAAATTAGTAAATGTTGCAGAAAGATCATGGTAAAATATGTCTACTTAAGATGATAAATGAACAGCTTAACAAGAGAATCAGAGATGATTACTTATTAAAGGAGTTTAGCATATACATTCACATCAAACTATATCACTAAGTCATAGGACGTACTGCCTGTTTGTTTTAGATTATTCTCACCGCAAAAACTAGCATTAGGTGAGAGGAGGTTTGCTTTCCTTTTGATGAAAGTATCTCAGGATGCTGCAAAACTACATTGGGATGCCGCATGTGGTGTAAACCAAACAGGCTGATAAATGTAGGACATACTTCATCTTGCTTGTTACAGTTGAATGAGGCTATGAACAAACTGTCATGAAACTCACTGAGGAAGAAGTATTAAATTGAAGCGAAAAAATTCCTGTCATCTGAAAGGAAGACTGTTTTCAGAAGAAATCAAGTTTTTTAGCTCCGTTAAATGTTCATCGTTTGATATGTGGAGGGAAAGACGGAGGTTTGTCATTAATGCTTCTTGTTCCCAACTTAAAGGTCCTGATGCATGCAATGCCTCTATTGTACAACGATAGGCATGCAACTCTAACCTATGGATTTCTGCTGCCAATTCTTCCTGTGTAGGAGGGGAACAGTTCCTTTCCTCATTTCCCCTCTGGCAGACAGATTCAGCATCACTATATGCACCATCTACATCTTCAAAAGGACCTGCAGATACAGGAAACTGCAATTTATAGGAATTCCTGCTAGTGACACTACAACTACCAACAGAGCATGTAACACTATCAGCATCATTTGATTCAAAGTTTTCTCCAAATGAACATCCAACAGCTCCAGTTTGTTTCCTTCTCTCAATGTCCATATCAGAAATCCCATTATTTCTGTTGTTTACAGAAGAAGGTATACATTCTTCAGCGATCACATCTCTTGGAAAACCAACACCATGTACCTTTCTGAGTGGTGGGGGTGGATTTCCAACCCTTGCTCTGAGACATGTTCCTTCATTTTCAATAGCTCTAAACTTTGGGGGAGGTTCAGCAAATGCCTCAACTTGTGAAGAGCTTCCTCGTTTCAATGTTTTAAAAGAAACAAGATGGGATTCCAGAATATTCCATTCTTTCTTTTCAGAATGATAGTCATTCGAAACTGACAGTTTGGCCTTTGTATTTGTCTTCTGAATCTGGGCACCAGAAATTAATTTCTGCCTTGGAATGAGTGTAGTGTCACGTTTTCCTTTCTCACAGCTAGCAGCACCCTGAATAGGGAGAAAGATAGCATGGAGGATTCAGAAACAATAGTACAAAGGAAAACTCACAAAAGCTAACTAAAATAAAAAAGAAAAGAGGAGAGCCAGGATCTTGAAATAACGTGGCAAACAACCTAATCAAATAGCCAATTCTCTAAATTTTGATCAGTTACCATTTAGCAAACAGAACATATTGAACAAATGCAACTTCAAAAGCTCAGTCAAAACCAACCACATATTTACAGCATACAACACTCAGCAATTGCTAAGGAAAGACAAAAGAAGCAAAAAGATCAGAAGTAAAAATAAATGTACCTTTCCAACCAAAATCCACTGGCCATCTTGCCAAGACTGTCTCACTCTGATGCCAGATTTGCTCACTTGAAATTCCAAAGAGGATCCAAGTAGCCTCACCAAAACGTACTTTTTCCCCAAAACCTTCAAAACCGTAGCCATCTTCCAAGAGAAGTTCTGGAAGACCTCAACAACATCACCTGGACTCCAATTCTCCGCAAGTCTAAGTGCAGGTGGACACGGCCTTATCGCCTTCCTAAATACCCGCTCCACAATCGCTTCCCCAGCAGCATCTTGATATCCATCATATCTAACAGTGAAGTAGTGACCATTACCACAGATAATCTCAGCACATAGCCAGGAGCCAGAAGGCACCTCTGCTTTGCTCAACACTTCCACCTTAGCTCCTTTCTTGAATCTCATAATTGCTTCTATATCACCGTGAAATTCAAAACCCGAAAACCTACTATTCAACAATAAAATCAACAATAAGAAACAAGGCAAAATTCATAATTTTTTTTTATGCTGGTTGTTGTCAGCTGCTGAGAAAATAATAATAAGAAAAAAGAACAAAAGCCACCCCTTGTCAAACATTTATAACCCAAAGAATTGATGATCATAGAAATCAATAAAATATACATTAAACTGAAGAGAAGCCAGATAACAGGTAACGGCAATAACAAAAACATTACTCTGAAACTCTTGCATTGAATTAATTCAGATCTTGACTAACAAGACCAGGGTTAAAAAAAAAAAGTCGGAGGCAATCATAAAGTTGAAAATTTTAATAAAAATAAAATAGAATAGAATCAATCAAAGTTAAAATACAGGAACTCGTAGCAAGTTAATGTTAATAGCATAATTTCAAATAAGAACGCTTCAATCAGTGATGACAAAGTGCTATTTGATCATAACAACAACAGAACGCCATTTCAACAAATTTCATCACTTTTGAATGCTAAACGCGATCGACTGTGCTTCACGCCACTGATTCGCTGAGTTTCAAGGTTCTTTCTTTTTACCTTCAATATTTTAATTTTTGGTTCTCTGGATTATATTTTTTGAAATATTATTATAACGAAAAAAAAAACTCATTATTACTAAATCAGGTAATAACAGAAACAGAGAGAAGGATTCTGACTCTCTGTTCCTTCCAAATTTTCTCAGAATCAACACTAATAAAAGGCAAAAAGAAACAACAACATCATCATAATAACATTCAGAAATTCGAAATTGAAAGCTCATTGATGAAAATGAAATTAAAAATATGAAGAAGAGAGAAACTGAATTAGTACATGAGAGAAGGGGGGGTGCAGCTGGAAAATTGTGAGAGAAGGGGAAGAGAAGAAAATTCACTGACCTTGTTGTTCCGATTCAGAAGACGATCTTTTCGTCTCTGTGATTTTTCACTCTCTCCCTTTGTTGTTGTTGTTGTTGTTGTGATTGCGGTTGTTGTAGCAATTTTTTTTTTTCCTTTTTTTCTTTTTTCCTTTTTGTTTTTATTTGAGTAATTATTATCATATTCCTTGTGTGTGTGTTTCTGTTTCGTACTAATTTAAATTTGAGGATTATTTATCGATTTGTTTATCTAAAATTAAAAACAAAATAAAAAATAAAGAAAAAGGGGAAGCTTAATATACAAAGCTGAATTTTCTTTCTTTGCCGAGCTGCCAACTGCCCAAGAATAGCTTGTTGAGGTGGGAATTAACTGTAACATTTTATTGTGAACATTCCTTGTGTCATCTGTCTCCTCTTTTTCTTTGCTGTGTTGCTTATAAAATGGAGATATCCATAAACATAGTTAATCCAAGAAAAAAAAATACAAAAAATTAAGGGGCCTTATCTTTTTTTTTTTCCCTTAAAAAATAAGAACCTTCAAATTAACACCTGACTTAATCTCTATCAATATGAATAGTTTCTTCAATTTGAATTTGAAATAGATATGAAAAAAGTTGAAAAGATAATTGAGATGAATTTTGATAAGTTATTCATGTAATTTACATTACATTTTAAATCAATTACACAGTGTTACATGTGTATTTTTAATTTGGCTATTGTTAGAGCCAATAAGGGTCGATACAGTTGATAAGGAGCATATTTGTATCTTATAAGTATGTGAGTTCAATTTCATTGTCATTGTGGAGATTTTTTAGATATATGATCTTGTCCTAATCTTAATAAGATGATAGGTGCCAAATCTACGTAAACTTTAAACGATCAAAAGAGTCAAACATATTTTATTTTTTCACTTTACATATATCTATATTAATATTAACATCCTCTATTTGATTTTATTAGCGGAGATATTTATATGCTAAAAATAAGGGTATAAGAGTTTAAACGTGATAAAATTTACTTGTTATAGAAGAAAATTTTGGGAAGGAAATAGATGCTACTAAGACTAGGGCAACATTTATTAGATAGGAATAACTATAGTATCATTTGTTAGGCAAAAAAAATATTCCAATTATGAAAATATATTCACCCCTTCAATGTGAATTAATTAATTATTCATGCATAATTTATTATTTAAATCTGTATCCCTTTTTAATTGTTTTTGGGCAAATCTAATTGACTACCCATCTAATAAAGTGGACACATGTTTTTATAGTACATACTATAAGAATGAATATCTTTTTTTTTTCTTTCTTGGGATGTGTTAGTTTTGGAGTAGAAATATGGGAGAAACAAATTATATATAGATGTGTTCCATTTATAATTTATACAAAAAGCTCATTCATGAAACTTTATCTTCATTTTTATCCCATGCCATTTTTTTTTGAACTGTTATAATTAATTATTTAAATAGCCTTTGAATATATAAATATAAAAATATAATATATTATTTATTCAAATATTTAAAAATAAAATTATATATGCATATATTATCTATTTAATTATTTATATTTATAAATAAATTTTTAAAAAATTTGAAATAATATTGCAGTTAAATATAGATACGGTTTGTCTCTAGAAATATAATTTAGCCTATTGAAATCACCTATAAGATTTTGTTTGTAGGGCAAAAGAATTATATTAGAGTAATATTACACTACAGGAAAAAATATTTCAAAAGCCAATAGATATATTAGATATAGTGGAAGGGGTTAGTTCACTATATCGGGGCAAACTGCAATCTAAATCGCTCCCATTAGGAAGAAATGTCTGTATTTAGTGTTCAATTGTACTTTGAGCACGATATGCGAGCAATCAGAAGTTGTTGAAGGAAGTAAACTAATATGATTCACTTTTCCATCCAAAAATTATTATCATACATGATGATACATAATTTTGAAAAAAATATAACAGATATTCTTGCTCTCTAACATTTTGCACGTTAAGGATTATGTAAAGATCTTGCAAGCTTTTTCTTGATTAGAACTTGAATTAATATCTTCATCATATAGATAAAAATTATTTATCATCTCAAATACTAAATTTTTATCACCGTAAGTAATTCATTTTGAGTCTGGTCTACATTTTTTGAATGCATGAGTGTTATGAGCCCCGTCTTGAGCAAATAAGCAAGCTCAATACAGTATACTTAAGCTCATTATATTTATGCAATCACATATACGGATTTTATTCTAGTATAATACTAGTATAAAATATTTTTACATAATCATTTAATTACCTATGGTTATATTATCAAAGTGATTTGACTTTCATTATGACTAGATTAAAAGTTATATAGATGGAAAGATATAATTGACTGAAAATGTAGAGTACGTACTTTAACTAATAATACATTAAATATTAAAAAATTTGATATATTTTTATTGTTATAGTATATTAATCTATTTTTAATGAGTTGAGAGACTCTTGATTAGAGACCCACGATTCAAGACTTATCTTAACAGTGTTATGATTGATGATAATGAAAAATGTGTTTAAATATATTTCTGATTATAGGTAGTTAATTAAAAGAATATAGATCTAAATTAATTTAAAAATCTATATAAAGTAAAAAGATAAAAAATACTCTTGACTTGATACCCAGAGTCTAAGTCCATCTCTAATTTATATCCTTTTTAATCAATTAATTACTTGTTGACCAACCAAAATATAATAATTAATTACTTTTTCTCCCAGTCGTTAAATTCTCCAAAACAGCCCAAATGATCATTTTTCACAAAACACATCAATCTAGCATAATATTTTATGACAGTCTCAGGATTGTGATTATGTTGCGTTTTTCTACTGCTTGATGACCGTTCTCAGCAAAAAGAAAAGAAAAGAAAAGAAAAGCATCGTATATTATGATATTAATTAAATTGAAATATGGCAAACTAAATAATACCCAACAACAGGCATCCTATTTTCTGCATAGGATTAAATAAAGGAAAAACAACATACACATTGTCCGTACTCATGCATGAAAACTCTATTAAAGAAGGAGGGATAGAAAATTAAAATAAACAAATAAAGCTATTGACTTGAGGGTTACCGAGAGCCCAGCCCACGGGCTGCAGCGCGCAGCTTCAGAAACAGTCAACACACATTTTACTTGATATAAATATTTTATCAATTATATTATTTTGTCTCACACTTTATGAAATATTATGTTAATAAACTCAAATCTACTATTTAATTAGATATAAATTTCACTTAATTTGAGTCTTACATCCCATCTAATAATAAATATGAGTATGTCAATATGATATCATATAATATAAGTTAAAATAACATTTCCCAAATTTTATATGCTATCAATTAAGCTCATAGTCATCGGTAAGCGATTTGAATTTGAGGACATACCGGACCCCTTCTTTGTCTGTTGTCAATGCATGAACTTACCTCTTAATATCAACAGAAATACGGAAAAACAAAAAACGAACAATTAATGTGAACCAAAAGATGTAGTACAGTTGGTAGACTAAATTTTTCATATGCATATATTTTTTATGTGCGTATTTTACTTCTAAGTTTCAAAGATGTTCTTGATTTCTAAATGAGTTTAATTCTTATGCAATGGTAATGAAAATCTATATTTTATTGATTCAATTAAATCATTTTATTTATATGACTTTTTAAGTAATAAGTGTGAAACTTAATTGCTTGTATTAATGTGGTAATCCATAATTGAATGATAGTATAAAAAATTTACACTATCAATATATAGAAATTAAAATCTTCTTGAAAATGTAGACAAACTTTTGTTTTAGTCCATGGTTTTTTATTTCTTCTTGTTGGTTCAATTCAAACACTTCTATTAGCCAAAATTTATAAACGTTTCGTATCAGAGACCAAAACCAAATAAATTATTTTAGGGACAAAAATAAAATTTATTTACAACTTAGAAACAAAAGATATATTTAAGCCATCTTAAAATGTTTGAAACTAAATAAAAGCATTTTAATAGGCGTTTAAATCAGTTTCACTTTGAAATGACATGGACAGTTGAAATACTTAATGATATTTAACTTACAAATAGGGTAGGAGTCTATCCAAGCTATCGACTCGTTGCTATTGAGCTCGGCTTAAGCTTAGATTTATTAGCTGTTGAGCTTAAAATTTAAGTTTAAACTTAGCCTGCTAAATGTTTACAAGCTGACTCAAATTATATATATATTGAGCCTTTTAATTTAATAAGCTAAGATATTTAATTTTGCCATATATCAACGGTTGATATCATAAATACATAGTTTATTTTCAATATATATACTTTACATATCAAACATATGATGAAAAATATTATCAAATCACATTCAGTAATCATAATCAACCAACGCACCATAATACATAATATATATATATATACACACACACACACACACACTAAAGATATAACGTAATTGTGTTCATAAGCTAGTAATAAGTTGAACATAGCAAAACTCAAACTTGACTCATTTAATGGATGAGCTCAATTCATTAGATCAAGTTAGTTTCATGAGCTTATCAGACATAGTTTGACTCACTTCCAATACTTATAAGCATTAATGTGTATTTATTAAGACCATTACCTACCCTTGGCCATAAGCACAATATGCTACATTACCTACACGAGTTACCGACGGACTTTTTCGATGGATTTTTTCAGTCGAGGTTTCCGACGGATTTACCGACGGAAAATGTAAAATTTGAGAAATTTTTTTCTTTGGGGTTTCAGGCATTACCGACGGATTTTTCCATCAGTAATCCGTCGATAAAATTCCTGCGAACTTGAGATTCATATGGTGTGCAAATTACCCACGGATTTTTCCGTCGGTAACTGTTATGAATTATTTTTAATGCAAAAAATATATTTTACTGATGGAAAAATCCGTCGGTAATTATTATTAAATTTTTTTATTTTAAAATTAAAATTTTCGGCGGATATTTTTCCGTCGATAAAATAAGTTTCGAAAAAAAAGTTTTGAAAATAATTACCTATGGAAAAATCCGTCGGTAATTATTACTAATTTTTTTAAAAAAATAAATTTTTTTATGGATTTTGTTTTGTCGATAAAATAAGTTTGAAAAAAAAAGTTTTAAAAAAATTACCGATGGAAAAATCCGTCGATAATATTTAGAAAAATTGAAAATTGGGCGCCTGTTACCGACGGAATTTTAAATTCGTCGGTAATTCAAAAATCCTTCAATATCTCTCGTACATTATAAGAGCCACAAACTTATTATCCTCTTCTCTCTCTCTCTCTCTCTCTCTCTCTCTCTCTCTCATCGCACGCCGCGCCACCGTCCCCCCAAGGCCGCGCCTATCACCTCTACGCCACCAGCCAAGGTCGCCGCCTTGAGCTGGCCAACACCTCTCGACCCACTTGGCCTTGGCCATCACACCTTTCGCGGTCTTTGGTGTATCTCTCTCTGTCTCTCTCTCTCCGTTCGTTGCTCAACCCCCTGTCCCCGCCGTCCCACACAAGCTGCGGCCCAGGCCTGCACGCCACGCCTTCTCCCTGCCTTCCTAGGCAGCACTCTTTCCTCATCGATCCACAACAACTACTCTTTCTTTCTCTCTTTCTCGCCGTGAATAGCGAACCCCCGCTTGTGCACGAACCTGCAGCAGCAGACCCCCGCACTTGCGAACTACCGCCGGCCACACCAGAACCCCCGCGCACATGAACTGTTGGCACCAGAAGCTTGCTGCTCTGCGATCTCCGCCCAACGCCAAAGCTCCGTGATCTCCACCTAACGGCATAGAAGTCAGTCCCCCAACGCCGCTGTCCTCAAATTTCTCTCTCTCTGCGCGATCTCCACCCTCACAGGAACCTTGCCGTGCGCCACCAAGGCCGCTGTAAATGCTGCCACTGCTGCTCTCTCCTCTGTTTGCCTCGGTGAGCATCCCATTTTTTTTTTGAAGTCTGATTTTGGCTATGATTTAGATGGCTTGTGTTTCATTACTTGTTGATTTCTGGGTTGTGTGTTGGCCGAGCCATGAGGCTTGTGGAGGATGAGAATCCATGGAAGCCAGCAAAGATAATGGTGCTTGTGTGGTTCACAATGATCAAACGGGTGGTGATGTTTGTATCCAAAGGACCGCAAAAGGATTTGGGCTCCCTTCCAAGTGGGTTGCAATTTCACTTTTTTAAAGATGGTTGTAGCCTTGTAGGAATATCAATTAAATTATTTATGACTATCAGCATATAGTATTATATAATTTGATTGGAATTTATTTATTACATTGTTGCTTGATTGCTCTACATTGCTGAATCAATAAAGAGTTGTTTGTGTACCCTTTTTTGGGTTGATTTCAAATTGTTGATTGAACTTGCACATGTTATTTGGGGGATTGCAAGACCATGGTCGAGTACATGCTAGTTGAACTTGATATGTTTGTGGCTTATGCTATTTTTTTATTATTAGTCCAGGCAAGGATTATGCTTGGCCGAGGTGGAGAAAATAGAAGCATTGCACCTTTTGTGAAAGTCAACTTAGGATTTGGCATCAGGAACTCTGTTAACATTACCTTGACAAAGAGTGGATTGAAAAAAAAAAAATCTCCCTGTTGTTGCTTTAAGTGTTTGTAATTAAAGCCAAAGCAGGATGATCAAATGCAGGCAAAATGATGTGGTCATAGGTGGAAGGAATTGACTAGTCAGTCAGTGTAGTATAGAACTACAGGTGATACATTTGGATATGCTTTTCTCCCTTAGAGAATGAGAAAACCATGAGGGAATTTCTATTTCACTAGTATATAAGGAACTTGTTGATAGGCTAATGTTATTGTCAAATATATATTAGGAATCACATCTACCAAATAAGGTAAGTTCTTGACACATCTATTCTTGTGGTGGTTCCATTTTAGTCTTTCATTCAAGTAGCCTTATATTTCTTAGTGTTTTTATGTTCTTCAATGCTGGGAAACATTGTTCAGAATATTATATGCTTCTTGGGAAAAAGTTTATCAACTAATCATTTAAAGAGCTGTGCTGTTAGGATCAGACTAGTTGTAATCATTAAGAATGTTATATGCCCTGTTTTGTTTTCTTTGCCATCTTATTGCATTCTCATTTCTGTTTAACTTTATCTCCATTCATTATATTGCTTCCTTGGAGTGTTGTCGACCTTTTCTTGTGGTTTTAGATGCAAGGTAACATTGCAAAATGGAGAAAAAAAGAAGGGGATAAGGTCAGATGGTACTATAGAGTATTATGACATTTTGATGGTAACATATAACTATTCTTTTTGCTTTGATGCTTTCACTTTGGAAATTGACTTCTGTTAATTAATTAATCATTTCCTCCTTGCTTATGATTAATGTAACAGATAGAAGTGGGTCATATAATATGCGAAATTGAAATTGACAAAGCTACACTAGAATTCGAAAGTGTTGAAGAGGGGTAACTTCTTTTTCTTCTTTTCATTTTCCCATACTAAGTGTTGGATATCTTGTAATTTATTAACTTGTTTAAACTAGAGTTTGTCCTCATCTAGAATTAATATGTTCCACTTCTTAGTAGGGCCTAAGCAGTAATCAGAAGCATCAATGTTTCATGACAATACTTTGTTAACACTTGGCAATAAATATGGAGAAAACCACCCATATGGTGTAGTTGTTCATTGCTTTTTAATGTCGCTATCTTCTGTAGTTCATATGCATGCCTAATGCATATATCTCCATTTTAGGAAACAAATGTCATAATTAGTTTTCTTTGAAATTTTGCTTTTGTTAATTTGTTTTTTTAATTAATATAATAAAGCCCTTTGGCCTTGTTAATTTATCTTTTGTAGGACATGCTTGTGTATTGGACTTCATCACGATGCCTTTCCGAAAGGAACACACTTGCCAAGAAACTCCTTAGCTTGCTGCCTCACCATTCATTTGGCAAGTGCCTGAATAACATTGGTGGTCTAGACATGGCTCTTTCCTTTTACCTTGAGCGTGCAAATGATGCTAGTGTCACCCCAAAATGGTGGATCACTTACGTAGCTGAACCACTAGATAGGTGGTGGTGGTGGCGGCGGCAGCGGCGGCTTCTCTTGATTTGAGTTATTATTTTTTCTTTATTTGTTGTGTGTTAAATTTTTTATATTTATATTTATAGACTTTCTGACATTTTTTTATCTATTTCACAATTTGGACTTAAATTCATTGCCTTTAATATTTATTAAGCATTTTTTTATAATTTTTCATTATTAAATAAAAAATAAGCTCTTACATATTCAGGGAACATACAAACTACTGAGTATTTATTCCAAAAATAAAAATTTAAAAATTTAGAAAATTTTCGTCGGTAATATAAATACGATTAAATTTTAACGATTACCGACGGAAAAATTCCATCGGTAATATCAATACAAAAAAATAAAATTTTAAAATTAACAAATTACAGACGGATTTTTCCGTCGGTAAACTAAAAACAAAAAAAATATAAAATTAAGTAATTACCGACAGAAAATTCCGTCGGTAAAATCTAGATATTAGAAAATAAGAAATTTAATTAATTAATTACCGACGGAAAATTCCATCGGTAATAAAAAGAAAATCCGCCGGTAATTATTAATCCCTTGACGAATTTGCTGGCGATTTTGTGTAGCTCATTACCGACGGATTTTTGGTACAAAATCCGTCGGTAAATCCGTCAATAACATTTTCGACGGATTTTTTCCGTCGGTAATGATTTCCGACTACGTTATTACCGATTGACAAAATCCGTCGAAAATTCCGTCGAAAATGAATTTTTCCATCAATAATTAAAAAAATCCGTCGGTAATAACGTTTTTTCTGGTAGTGATAGTATATTTTAGCTTCTTTTCATTGTTTTGGTTTAACAGATAGAGTAAGAGAAAGAAAATTACAGTTGTGGGGCCTACAATAACTTTTCTCCTTTCACTTGAGCAGAAAGCAGTGATGGAGTAGAGAATTCACAATGAAATTGATATCCATGTAATATAAAAAATTATTTATATATAATAAGGATATATTGGTCATTTTACATGTCTTTTGATGTCTTTCTTCTCATTTTCTCTTCTATTTTCCCTTCTATTTTCCCTTCATTCAAACAAAAAGAATAAATTTTACTTTTTTCTCTTATTTTCATTTTCTTTTGACTCTTTTTTTTCTTTGATCCAAACAAAGAATAAGAGAAATAAAATAAAAAGAAAACTAACCATAATTTTTATGCAATAATAATAGTAATAATAATAGAGATTTGGTCTAATGAAAGAGGTTAATTTTTCACATGTAGTAAATCATAATTCAGATTTTAGTTGAAAAATGCATACAAAAAAATAAAGAAGAAGAAGATTTTAATTGAAAAGAATGCTCATCTTATTTCTATTTCAAACACAATTGCCAGTATACAACTAATAACTCCTTTTTTTGTCCTGTATTATTTGAAGTTCACATTGAGAATTCAATTAAAAAAGTTCACATCGAGAATTAAATTGCACCCAAAAAAAAAAAGGCAAGATTAGTGCACTTCTCAATTTCTGTTATTATAAATTATTGTTTTTTAAAAGCACGAAACATATCACCAAGTTGATCCATTTAAATTTATTAATTAGTATTTATTATATTATTGATTGTATTACATCGCTGTCAATTCGGCATGACAAATGTACTTATAATTTAGATAGTGATTGAAAACAATATATTGAATATTTAATGGTACACAGTATTTATCATAAACTAGTTTTCTATGCATTTTTATGAGCCAATCATTATGTAAGAAATTCAATTTTGAAAGAGAAAAATTATCACAAAACCATCGATTCTAAAAAACTTAAACTGAGCGTAGGGACACTCTTTATATTCTAAAGCGCTTTCTTTATATAAATGTTTCTTTGAGCTTGAAGTGTAATTTTATTAAATAGGGATTCATATTTTAAAGCCTTGATCATTTGATTATGAAGACTCTAATATCATACCATAAAATTATATGCCCCAAAAGTTTAAAATAATGAATATAGATACTCACTTTAAATTATAATAAAAATAGCATAAATATGTCATAAAATTTATTGCTGTTTGAGAGCACGCCTGGAAGAGAATCAAGAGATCCTTCTCAATCAAAGGGTTCTTAATCGTTGCAGCTATTTTTTAGGTACTGTTACATTCAATCCACATATATATCCTCGTCCAGTCCCCACCATTCACGAGCCAAATTTGTTTCCCTGCCATACATTTACAATTCATTATTCTTTCCAAGCATTTGAGGTCAGTCATAACTTCAAAAACCAATCCTCTTATCCCACCTAAGAATCTCTCCCTATCAATGCAACCTTTGGGGGGAAAAATGTATACGAAAGATAACTCTTCGTTTGGTCAGTTCATCAGTTCAATTTTTTCTTTTTTCAATTGAAATATGCTTACTTCTGAAATGTAATACTTTAAGCAACTAAGCCTTGGCTTTCACAATACTAAAGTTGAAACATTAACCGTGTGAACAAGGATGAAGGCAACATCATGCAAATTAAGAAAAATAAAATGAGTAATTAACTTTTAAAAAATATTTTTTCCATGAAGTATATATGTTATGTTTGAGCTTGAAACCTAACACCTTTGCTAACTCAAATAATTTGGTTACTTTGCTCATCATGTTTTGTTATATTAGTATGGTTGGCCAATATCACAATCAACCACCCAACTTGTACAATAAGATAGCCAAACCCGTTGCTGTTGCTTAGTTCCGCCGCATTTCGTCATCCATAATCCAGCTTAGGAAATAGGAACTCTTTTTATTTCTCCCCATAACCACATTTATAAGGAAACGCTACGTTACCAATAAAAGAAAACCAATATACGATTTTGATGCTCATCAAGCCGAATATATATCTGATCTAGCTAGATCGAGTTCGTTGTGCCTTGCAATTGGGACAATGGGACTATTAACATTGTTTGAAATGGATTTCTTTGGGGCAATATTCAATATGGCATAAAATTAAATTTTGGATATGTAACATAATGTTGTGGCTATCTGTAAAGTACACGCAAAATATGTGAGCAAATTTCAGAAAATGAAATGATAAACTAGAAAAGAATAACAGAATGCTTCCAAAAAGAGAAAAGAATAACAGAAAATAGAAGTTTTTAAAATGGATCAAGTTGTGTTATTTAAACTAATACATTTTTAGTTTATTTATTTAATTACACTTTTAGTTATATATACTTTATCATTGATTTAATTTTAATATATTGTTAATGTAAAAGTTGTTTACATCATTATTAACCAATTATACATTGTAAAATTATCAAAAAAATACTGATGACATATAATTATTTATACTAGAGGTCCGTTTAGACATTAGAGTTGAAATTGTAATGCAAAATTTTAATCTCAATTTTAGTTCTTTTAGAATTAATTAGAATTGACTTCGAATCTTTATATACAAAAAGAATTGACTTAGAATATTATACTTTCTGTTTGATTTTATTAAAAAATTATAACATACATAACCGTCAGAAAAAAGATGAAAAAGAGAGAGAACTATAGACTTCCTTTGTTTATGAATATTAGTCACTATGGGAAATGGATATCATCTGATACATTGAAAAGTTGATGTATCTGGCTACAATTGTGACCATGTACATTAACTTTTCAACGTAACAGATTGTTTTTGTTTCCTCTAGCAACTAATATTCATGGACGGGGAGAGTGAGTTTTAATGAGAAGAGAGATATTTAATAAGTTTTAAAAGTAATAATTCATGAAGTAGAAAGAGTCCATTATAGTTATTTTTTAATTTTATGGTCAATTGTGTAACATCCCCTGCTGCTTTATGGATTGACGACTGTCCCCACAAACCAACACGGGTCTTTTCAGCATGCTTTGTCCTCACTCACACGCTTCCTGGGAAAACTTCCCAGGAGGTCACCCATCCCAAAATTACCCCAGGTCAAGCACGCTTAACTGTGGAGTTCTTTCAGTTTAGGCTACCGAAAAGAAGATGCATCTTGTTGGTATAGGTAGTGCAAATCAATTCATATATGCCCTCCTCAACTGTATAGTCTCATACCTATCCAGTCTTAGGATCCCTCTCATTCGGATGTGTAATTGGTTCATCCATGTACCCCTCCGCTTAGAGGACCTTGCGAGGAGCCGCTCCTTGTCCGTGCCCTCTTTTGCACCGGCGATCACTCCTCATCCTCGTCCCCGGGCGTTACAAATTGCAAGAGGGGGAGGAGGAGGGAGAGGGTGAGGTGAAAGTCAAATACAAAACCATCAACTTAAAGGTGCAGAAGATAATCATAACCACTGAATTATAGGCTTAATTGCTAAAGGTTGTCTTTATTGATGATAAAAACAATTTAATTTTAAAAGTTATTAATTTAAAATTTTGTACACTTATTATTACTTTTATATTATCATATTATCAAAAATGTATTGCGTTTAAAATAATTATATTAATAGTGGTGCAAAAAACAATATATTTTTACATTGACAATCACAGTATATCAAAATTAATCTCAACTAATTATTAGTTGATTTAAGTGGTTTGATATTTATTTTCTCTAAGTAAGGTCTCAGGTTTGAGTGTGAATAGAAAAATAAAATAAAATCTAGAACCGGAAGAGTATCACCTCTATAATGATATATATTTAAAATAGGGAAGTGGCTATTGTTACACCATATTCAATGAGTTATTGTTTAACTGTTATAAAATGCCCTTTATTTCCTTTCACAATTAAACTAATATATAATATGTTGTTATTTCATGATTAATTCATATTTAATAATATTAATATTTTTATATATTTTATTTTAATTTATGAAAATATTTTCATTTTTGACTCTTTTCTCATGAAATATATAACATTTATATTTTCACATAAAGATAAAAAAAATTACGTGACAAATTGATTTTCTTAATCACAACTAATGTTCAAATCTAATTAAATTTAATTAAATTTTTACTTCAAATAAATTTATTAAAGTACAATAATATTTCAATACCTTTTTATTTTAATATGATATGAAATAGAATATCATGATCAATGTAATAATAAAATAGAAAGTATAAAAAATTAAATTATATTCGAAACAATAAAATTTAAAATAATTAGATGAATCTTAATAATAATTTTAGAATTCAATTCACTATCAATATAAAAAAATGTACGATAAACAAATAATTTTTTTCATTTTATTTAATGCGTTTAATATCTCATATATTTTTAAAACATATTAAATAATGTGAAAATATATCCAAATATTAGTATAATTTTTTTTTATTGTGATACTGCATATAATAATCATCAAGTAGATAACTAATTTAATGAATTATGATACTTTAATTTTTAAGCATACAAATAAAAAAATAAAACTATGATAACATTTGAGAGATAGACACTAAAATGGTTGATATGATGTGTTTATTCAATGCTAAATTAAATTATACAAACACAAGCTTCAAAAATATTGTGTTTGTTTTCTATTACATTTTATTTGTTCAATTTTTTAGTTATTTTTATTTAATATACTTATTATTATATTCTGTAGATAATTATTAGATTATGAAAAAATTTATAAATTAATTTACTATTTATATAAAATAAATTAATAAATAATACTTATGGTATTTAATGGTATTTTCAAAATTAAAAATATAATCAATATTAAATATTTTGAAATTTAATTAATATATAAAAAATCATATTAAAATTGTTGTGAAAACTTTTCACAAAACTATAAAAACTATATTGAAAAGGATTTGCTTAGTAATATTAATAAAAATGAGTTTGAATAATACTAAAGTAATAATAAATTTATTATTAGTCCAAATTTTTTATAAAGGATATTTTTGGATAATTAATTAAAAGTTTATTAAATAGAGTGTGTCAACAGACATAGGGTGTGATAAGGTTTTTTATTTTTTATATAGTGTGTTAATTTAATAATTAATCATGTATGAGATTGAGTAGAAATTTACATAAATATGGTGTGCAAATCTTATCGTTGGTGAGATTTGATTTAAAAAATAATATTTTTCGTTTTCTAAATTTTACCATTGGCGAGATTTGGTTAAAAAAAATATTATTTTTATTATCCAAATCTTGTCATTAACAAGTTTTGAATTAAAAAATAATATTTTACTATCGAAATCCTACTATTGGCGAGATTTTATATACCATAAACATGTAATTAGTCAAACTAACCCATTTCATGACAAATTTTACCTCCCCCACCATTTTGAAAAAAATGACCCGTGATAATAACCATTTCCTTAAAATGGAAGAAGTTGTATATATATTTTGAATGAGATTTAACTATATATATATATAAACGATTTCGTGTTAATTTGACAACACTGCTTTGGCACGATGAGAGTGTTCGGATATGAGGAAAAGCAAGAAACAGCAGCTGCAGAATATCTGCAGCTACCTAATTCAAACAAAAAGGACCGTCAAAAAACCTCAGTTGTGGATCAACCTGATATTGCTTTCTTATTGGCGTTATCCCTTTCAAAAGAGAATGTCATTCCCTGCTTCCCAATCCCATCACTTGCCTTAATCATATCCTTGGAGGCCTACTCCTAAGATTGTAATCTGATTCCCCTAAGCATGTATAATAAGCCTCTTCCTTCCCTATCTAGTTTCACTCATCACTGTATAATATAAAATGTTTTAATTTTCACCCGTATAAACTATTATGTTCCATCACAAAGGAATTTGTAATATAAAACCGTTTTAAAAGACTTTGACTGTTGACAGAAATAATATGTCTAACAGGAATTTTTAATCTTTATGTATTCCTTTATGGTAACGTAATCTTTATGTATTAATTATAAGCAAAAATAACAAATTAAACTTATATAATTTTAGTAAAATGTCCTCTTTTTTTTTTTTGGCGCTCGGAGGGAAGAATGCATTTTGCTTTTGGGAGTGTATTTGTTTTGTACATTGTAAATCATGGTTTGGTTTGTGGAAAGGTAAAATTTTAAACTTTTACTCAAATAATGATTTAGGGCTAAAAAAGATTATGTTAAGAACATGATTTTGTTAGATATTAAAAAAAATTAAAAATTAATTTGTAACTATCAAAGCATGGTCATGACACATGGAACGTAAAATCCAAACATGGTGTTGGTTTCCAAAAAATTATTTCGTACGACACTAATTAAAGTTTGACTCAAACGCGCATGTTATGTGCTATTAGACATAGCCACAAAAAGTACGTGATGGCGCTGTTTGAAGGTTTGGTCCACCGGCCAACTTTAACTAGTCTGTTTGATTAACTGAACTCAGAAACGGTGAGTTTGTTTCAGTTTGTGGATTCGGTTGGATCTTAATTAACTCGCCCAACTTGAAAAGGCTGTGTTGGTTTGCGCCTTGGACTACCTCAAATCTTACCTTACAAACCCGCACAAGAACAAACCCAATTCGGCGACAAAAAGGGCCAAAAAAAAAAAGTTGCATTAAGGTTTCAAACGTAAAATGACGTCATTTTGCTTAAGGAAATATTGAGTGAAACTTCTTTTCTTCCTTCACTAATCTACACTACATTAACTTTAGTTTTTGAATTTAATCTGACATGGAGGTAAAGAGAACAATGAAGTATTGATATATTGATTCTCAATACAATTTTATCAAGATTAATTTATTCATTTAATACTTTAATCATAATACTTTAGATTTTCAATTCACCGTTTAATAGTAGAAACCATTTTTTTTTTGGTACAAATATAGTAGAAATCATAGTTTTTAGACTCGGCTAGATAATCGATTCGACCAAGGTATCGGGTTACTGGATCACTGGTTCAATCAGTTAGTCGCTAATTGAATCAAATATTATTAAATTAATATAAAAATATAAATTAATACAATTAAATATCTGTTATATATATATATATATATATAATGAAGTTTATCAATCAAACAATTAGTTAGTCTAGTGGTACATGCGTTCCTTCCTTCTTTTATGGTCTCACAACATGGTAGGGTGGCAAACGAGGCGAGGCAAGTCAACCCGCTCTGACCCACTGTGGGTTGGCCAAAAAAAGGGAAGAACGGGTTGACCAATTTTAGTTATTCAGGTTAAAAATATCAATCCACCTTGTAATAAAAAAAAAAGGGTTGGCGGGCCAACCAAATTTTGGTTAGTTTTTAGCTATTTTTGCCAACATGTTCTGACTCACCGCGGGTTGGTTATAAAACAAGGCAGGTTGAAAATTCCAACCTACCTAGTCGAAACATGGTAGGTTGGCAGGTTCAATTTATTTTGCCACCCCGACAACATGGGTTCAAATCTGGGCACATGCATGTTTGGAGAATTTTAGCACATAAGTTCCACGATAGTTCATATAGATCGATTCATGCCTGGTTCGATAGTAGTTTGGTCGGTTCGCTCAGGGTTTGACCTGCCTTAATCGTTTCATGGTGCATATCTTGTTCGATTAGAGAACCGAACCGGACTAGAGATTGGTTTACCAATATCCAATTCGAGTCGGCTGGTCTAGTTTGATTATAAAATCTATCGTAGAAAATTTATTCTCAATATTTTTCTTCCATCTCTTTCACTTAGAACTCTATTAACTGAAAATGCCAAGCTTTGGAGTGAAATGAAGACAGTCTGAGCATTTTCTATTAACAGAACCATAAGTAGGTTGGGTTATCAAACAAGAAACACATATATTAAATGATTACAAGAGTTAAGACCCATGGAAAATTCTAAATTTTTCTCTCTTATAAGTAACAGAGATTAATCTAGTGGTGAAGTATTTAGGTAGTATGTATAAAATCTTATGTTTAAACTTCACTTGAAAAATATAATTTCATAACTATAAAAAAAAATGTATATGTTTTATCATCTTTACCCCTCAATTTTGGCAGTTATTGTTAGATTAATCTTTGTTTTTCTTATTTTTACTAGGTTTTTAACAAAATGATTGGAATGTTAAAATTTTTCCTCAAAAATTATATGTAAGTAGTGTTAGAAGTCACAAATCAAACACTTGAAACAACACCATAAATAAATCCATCTTCTTACGAGAATTGAAGACAGTTGCTTCATCCTACCTTCTGCTGCTTTTCTTTTTCATTTTATTATCTCATTATCAGACTGCAAGTTTTAAAATAAGACAAAGATATAAACAAAATAAACCATAAAGTTGACGCAAAATCCATGAAGCATTTCCTTCCTTGAGTATATAACATATCACATATATCATGGCCACGATTTTATCGGTAGAAAATAAATTTTAGGCATCGAAAAAGCAGAAAATAATAAAAAAAAAAAAGAACGACTGAAGAAAAAATTGAACTGGTTCATGATTCCTATATATTTAATTCTTCCCAGTACAAATTTCACCGACGAGAGAAAATCCAAAGAACCAAACCACAAAGGAAAACAACAACAGGTATGAGATGAATGGCTTTTTGTCCTGCTGGTGATGACTTACCATGAAGAGGGATTTCCTTCTTGGTAACATCAGATAGAGAGTGATGTATTGGTATTGCTGCCATTGGCAAGCCAAATGAAGCTGTGGTTGACATGTCAACGAAGAACTCACCGGATGCTCTTGACACACTGGAAGACCTTTGCATCTTTCTCAGATGAGATAGTACCAAAGAATTATATATATGTAAACTGAGGGAAGTGAAGTGTTATTTTATATACTGTTTCACGGATTACACCTTTGCTTTCTAAAGAGGTTTTATTTGCTGCTTAGCTGTGGGCATGGTTAATTAAGTCAACTATCTACAAGTTGAAGCTTGGCTTGAAAGCAACTAATAGAGTAATTAAAGGCATTTGCATGTGCATGTGCATGCACTTGGAAGGAACAAACCCACCTTCATAAGGCACAAGAGATGCAGAGCAGAGGAGAGGCCAGGTAAATAGGAGATCTAATTAATCTTGAGCCACAGTTTATGCTCAAGTAAACTTGGCTTCGCAATTCATCAATCTTCGAAAAAGCAAAAAAGAAAATGAAATCCAAGATGATAAGCCAGACATCAGCCAAGACAAAACTAATAATGTGTTTGATTTTGTGTTTGTAAAATTAATTTTGTTAGAGTTAGTTTTAAAATGAAGTGATTTATTTTTTGTAATGCATAAAGTGATTCTGACAGAAAATAATAAATTTTTACTTCTCCTAGAATTGATTCTAAAGGCTAAAATTGATTATGAGATCTAGAAATTAAACAACATAAAAGTTTTATGGAATCAATTTTGGGAGTCAATTTATTTTGACCCACCAAATGGAAATCCAAACAAGCTATAACTTTGGTGAGAATTACTTGAAATATTAATCAATCGTCCTCAGATAAAAAAATAATAATAAAATTTCTTTTCACGAGTTCTATGAATTCAATAAACTGGTTTGACTTGAAAAATCCTTAAATTTAGCAGAAAGTTGTGTTAGGGAGTTGAGTGAGTATCCAGCTTCAAGTGCAACATGGGGGTTGAGTACTGTACTTACTCCCTACTCGTCAATTTTGTATTATTTTCATCTCAATTCCAGCAGGATCATGTGCTATGATTATGCGATCATATTATCGTCATCCAAAGGCTTTCGCCCAAGGTAGTATCCAAATTATCTATCGTCATCCAACTTATTCATTTAAGCTTTTTGACTTTTTAGTTGTCTATATTTTAAAAAAGAATGGTTAAAAACAAAAACATTTGAAGTTAATTTATAACAGTAAATAGTTATATATATATATATATATATATATATTCCCTAAGTAAGTAACTATCTTTTAACTAAATTGTAAACAAAATTATCAAGTAACAAATTCAAGTCTAACTGATGTTCCTGTTCTCAAAGTTCTGAATAAATCTAAATTAAGCAACATGACAACAAGTATTGTCAGGGGCAAATCAACCACCGTCAGATTGATGCAACACAACCTGTTGGCTCCGCTGTGTGATGTACTCAACACTAATATTTCTGATATTTGAGAGCTCTATTGCCTTTACAAGGTACACAACAGAGTAGCTTACTCAAAAAATGCACAGCAAACCTCCTCCAAATTCACATAGCTTAACTGTTCCTACAACTTGATGTGGATAAACGTTGTTTCCACTTTGATGTCTACAGAATCAGGAATGCAATTTTAAGGCGAGAAGGAGCATAAATTAGTTTAATACTCAATAGAGATTAGCCATTCTGTACTAACTATCTTTTGGCAGTTTTTTAGTCTACTGAAGCCAGTATGAACCTACAACATTTATTTATGTAAGAATTCACTAATCTAAAAGCAACAGCAGGTTCAAACTCATATTTTTAACAAGCAGAACTTGAACTATGCAATTCATTATTAAGGTGAATTGACAATACTGAGCCTCAGCTTTTATACATCACAGGTTTAAACAGATAGATAACAACTTCATTACAAGAGCTGATATTCCTAATCACTATCAAGGTTTTTTTTTTTTTAAAATTAAAAATGCAACATTAGTATTTCCTCTAAGGTGCATAAAGTATACAAGTATGGATGATTTTTTGTTAAGAGTATTCATATCAACACTGCAATAGTTTTTTGTTTATTCAACAAAGTTGTGCTAATCATTCACAGCAGATATCACCAAAATTTGTGATGTCCTATCAGAGTCCTGATAGGTGCCATCCACATGCGAGCATGAGAAGCATACCTACAAAGTCAGTTAATTCACCAATAGCAAATATAACACCTAAAAGAACCGAAGAATCACTCAGAGTGACACACAATATGCATTTTTATAGCTATCGCAACTCCTCGTCTTAACCATATAATTTTCATGACAAATAAGCAGCTACCTCAAGATGTAATAAATAAATATCATTTTTCTACGTAGAGCTTTCTGATTGGATATACTCAAATGAAACAAAGCATTCTGAGAGGGCGTAACTCACTTCAAAAGTTAGCTCATGAGAGAAGGGTTACCCAAACTCTTATAACGATCATATTAACTTGGACAATGTGAGATTCTAACACAAAACTTCGAGAAAGATGTCAAAGAAGCTATAAACTTAGAAATTATTAGGCAGTCACAATCTACAACACACCATCTCTTAAAAATACTCGAAATTATTATTTTTTGGTACAGCGAAACAACAGCAATCATAGAGGTTAGAATGAAAGTCTCTGTCGATAGTGTTCATTACTTTTGTAAGTTGTAACTCTCAATTCTAAACTTCTTAATCCGTTCAATAATTGTATAGAAAATTAATCCAATGAGAAACGTCGTCGCCAAGAGTCACTTCATCCTACCAACAAAATTCAGACAAAATCCGTGTTTCTCTAACATATTTTCTTACATTTTAAACATTTTTATCCTATTACTGTACATTTTTTTGGTCGGACTACTACAATTATTATTTTGATAAACGCGTTGGTATTTTGAGACACAAATGGGCCAGGGCCCAAAACCAAGAAAGAATCTTGAACGCTAGAACTCCACGGGTCATTGCAACTCCAACAAGCAAGTGCATCACTTTGACCCAAAAAAAAAAAAACGAAAGCAACTGCATCCGGAAGCAGCATATTTCAAACCTCATTACCTCGACCAAAATACAAATCATTACAAAAAGTGAATAAATAAATATATACAAGGGTGTACACATGAGAGGTTGGTTGGATTGGGTTGGACCGAATACAACTCTCACCCAATTTTCAGATAAGATCATTTTTAAGCCATAACTCGAATTGATAATGGCTTAATTAAAAACTGAGTCAAATTGAATTTTAAACAATATATAAGAATTTGAATGTTATAAAATTTTTCAACAGAGAAGATTATAAAGATACTTAATATTTTATAAAATATCTTTTAAAATAAATCATATCAATATAAAAAAGAAAAATAACATTAGTCTCCCTTGAAATTTAGCATAAATATATTCGACACTCTTCTATTTTGTAAAACTATCACTAACTTTCCTTGAATATCACTAAAATTACGTTAACTTTCACTGTAGATATTGGTTCATTAATTTAAATAATAAAAAAATACCATAGGAAATATACGGAATTATTAATAAAATTATAATATTTTGACAATATTTAAAACATTAATTGAATAAAATACTTTCTTATCACATGAAAGTGAAACTTATAATTATAAATTATGATAAAAAAGAGATATTTTAGTTAATATATATGTTAAATATTATCAAAATATTATATTTTTTTCATTAATAATTATGTGCATGTCATGCATTATATTTTTTATCATTTAAATTAATAAATTAATATTTATCACAAAGATTACTATAATTTCACAAAATAGATGGGTGCCAAATATAATATTAAACTTATAATATATATTAACTGAATATAAAATCTCATAACTTATTATTAATTACTTTTAAAAAAATATACTTTAAAATAAAGTATTTGATTTCGAACCTAGTCGTGAACACCCCATGACATAGGGGAAAAAGTGAAAAATAAATATTAAAACTCATCGCGATAACAAAAAATAAAATAAAACTACGAAGAACAACATTGTTTTAAAAAAAATTATTTATTGTTGAAAATAATTTTTTAAAATTAATTAACAATATGAAATAATTTATTTACTAAATACTTATTTAAAGATGACCAATTAATTGAAAAAACTATTTTTTTACTTTAATTAATCACAATAAATCAATCGATTATTGTTTCATTTAATTAAAATTATTATTTAATTTGATTAACTAGTGAAAGTCACAATTAAATGATCATTAGAATTACATATAATTAAAATTATGAATGGCATCAACACCACTATTTTACTGGTAGAAGAAATGATAGCAAAGATGAATAATCGTTTCCGGCCTGAACAGTGGCAGATGCACTCGAAGAGAATTCTAGAATCATATCAGTATAACCTCAACATAATGTTAGTAGCATAACAAAACTGATAATGTACACCACATTACACTACTACTAATTGAATGCTATATAATTGTCATTTACAGGAAAACAAGTAGTCTTAAAATTTTCTAAATTTTTTTCTTTATACTACTTAAACTCTTGGCGTTATTGAATCAAAAAGAAAAAGGAAAAAAAAAAAAACTCTTGGCATCATTAAACATTGACATATTCAATCAGGCCTGAACAGAGACATATCAACCATAATTTCTTTGCTGTGAATTAAATGTCTGAAACTTCGTTCCATTTTTTGAAAGGAAACTCTTAGACGCCTTTAAAAGTAAGCAAAAGTTGCTTTCCATTCAATTCACATCTCCATATATCAATTTTGTGAGTTATTACATCTTTTCTCTTTAACTATTGCATTTAAATTTCAGCGAAAACAAAATATTGCTAATACACCGCATTCCATCAACTTTTTTTTTTTTGTTGACTGAAATTTTTAATGTAATAGCTAAAGAAGAAAGACTTAATGCTTATTTTAATCCCTAACTTTTAAAATGAGTTATTTTAGTTCATCAACTCATTTTTATTTAAAATTCTATCAATTAAATGATGATATATAATCTTAAATAATACCTTGACATATATTATATCATTTAAAGTATAATAGAATTTAAAATAACTCATTTTGATGTAAAAAATTACATAAAATGAGTCATTTAAATTTTCATTTCAAATAGTAAAGTGGCTCATTTTGTGCAATGTTAGACACTAAAATGAGTTATTTAAATTTCATTATACTTCAAAAACAAATGGTATGTCAACATATCACTTAAGCTTATCTATCATAATTTAATTGATGAAATGTTAAATAAAAGTGAATTAAGGGACTAACATGACTCATATTTCGTAATATCAGGGATTAATTTGATTTATTTTAAAAGTCAGGGACTAAAATGGCTCATAAGTGTAAAGTGAGGGACTAAAATAATCATAAACTCAAGAAAAAATGCTAAATAATTTGAGCTGGTTAAAATTTTGTTATCAAAATAATGTAGCATGTTTTGACTTCTAAATAAATAAGAAAGTTCGTTAAATTTTGGGCAGCTTTTTCTGCAAAATTGTGGATTCATAACCTGGAAACCTCTTTTAAAGAAAGACTATAACATTTACTACTCTAGATTACAAAGGCTTAGAATTCCCCACCTAACCTTTTATGGATCAATTAAATAATTAAATGGATCATACAATTTTATTGTATACAATAACAACCACATTGAATTCTATTAAACATTATGTATATGTTTTTCTGATTACCTAACATTGCTCATGGTACAGATGTTTTCTTGAAAAAAAAAGCCACACACACACACACACAATTGATTTCTTCTCTTGGAATAGATAAGAACTATATTCAATCTTTATAAACGGTCTCGCAGCCACTTGTCGTTGTCCACATGATAACATAAGAACTAAGAAGCTTCATTGTTTTTGCTGTTACTAAATCTTGATAACTACTTTTCTGTTAATAAAATGTTTAAAGTGCTTTGAAATTAAGAAAACAAAAGTTTTTTTCATTAAAAAAAAAACTCTTTTATAGAACAGTAATCACATTAAGAAAAAGATTCAAAGAAAAATGAAAAAAACTCCTTTAAGTTATACAGCCTAAACGAGTACAATATTAAAAAATTCCTTTATTGTTCACACACGCTTGACTCTCATTTCTAATTAATGTCTAAGCAGTTTTTTCCCCCTAGGTATGTACCAAAAAACGACTACAATACTAGGAAATAATGAGAGCTCAGCATGCACGAAAACAACTTCCAACAACAAAGTCACGTCCTTTACGAGCAAGAAATGCATTTTATTTCCTGGAACAGATTCTTCATATATAAGTTCGTGAAACATATGGATGTAAATCTTACAGCCTGTTTGGCTGGAGTTTTTAAAAGTTGTTTTCAACTTTTTTTTTTTTTTTAAAAAAGAAAACCTTGTTTGGTTGAGGTTTTTCTCATCTTACATTTTAAAAATCTAAAAACAAAACTATGATTTTAAAAACAAAAAACAGAAAACAATTTTGAGTTGTTTTGGAGTTTTGTAGTTTTAAGATCAAAGGAAAACACGGTGGCATTTTTTAAAATAATTGCAACTCCTGTTTTTTTGCTAATCTTTGACTACTGTAAGAGGGGTTTGTGTTATTTTTTCTTTCTCACTTCTCCCACTACTTGAGAGCCAGCCCTGCAACCAGAGAAGCAACCTCTACAACTAGAGACTTCAGCCAACACTCAACCCATCCTTGGACGCGAGTTCTCCGGCGACCTCTGAAGCCCCACGACCGGTGGAGCACCGAGATTTGTCGACGCCGCTTACTGTGAAGGCCAGCCTTGCAACTGAAGCCTCAAGTTCGCCCCCATTTGCTGGCCCCGAGACCCAGCAACCTAGATCCACCGGCACTGCTTAGTCCAAGACCCAGAAAGCCAAATCCGTGCACCGGGTGCTCGGAGACCCAGCCTCGCGTTCCAGCGATCCAGGCCCTGTGGCAATCCTCCGCGACCAAGCACTAGCGACCCAGCCCTTTGATCCATCGTGCTCCGAGGTTGTTCGCAGTGGTTCTTCTCATCTTTTTTTGTTTTTTGGAATGGGTTACTAATGATGATGATGATGAAGGGGTTGGGGTTGGGTTTGTGTTTGTGTTTCTGATATTCAATTGTGGTTTGAAGATTTTAGGATTGAAATGAGTTATTGATGATGATGATGATGAATGTTGTGGTTGATAAAGATATTTGCCGTGAAGTTGTGGTTGTGATCTTGGTTTTAATGTAATTTGCCAAACAATTTTTTGTTTTATCAATTTTAAAAGCTATTTTTTAAAAAAGTTATCCAAACAGTTTTTCCATTTTTTACTACTATAAAACTCTTTTCGAAATTAAATTGTCAAACAAGTTTTTCTGTTTTTTTTTTTTTTGCTTTTAAAAATTGAACTTAAACATGTTTTGTAAAATAGTTTTAAAAAATTTAAGAACAAAAAATACTTCCAAACAATTCCTTAATTATTTTTCTACGAGAATTTAAAATCCCATATCATCAACAAATGTTATGGCTACCTTTTAATATTCATGAGCCATTTTTTCCCACGAAATGAAGTTGGTATATTTTAATCATATGCAAAATCGTATGCCTGAAGAGATGAGCTTATCGTTAGCATCAAGCTTTTGACCAAATGCTATAACAAATTGGCTTTGAAAATGTCAACATGTATGCATTCGCTTTCCTCCCTCTACTGGCCTTTTGTGTGGTCAATATTTAGGCTCTTCACAATTTATTATTTGGTGTCAATTCACCAACTATATTCTACGTACAAATCTTCTTTGACGTCTGGTACGATGTGTGTATTTTTTTTTTTTACCTTAAATCATTTTTGGGCAAATTAATCTCATAATATAATAGGCATTGATAAAGTTATGCTTATTTTCTTTTATGAATGCTAATTGTTTTGTTAGATATAATTAATTTTTTTTTTGACAAAATAATATTTTATAGCTAAATAATAATCTCTTACCGTAATTATTTTATTATAAAAGAGATAATTAGTTTAGGAACAAGTAAAAGCATTGGACTCAACTGTAATATACCATATGTCAAAAACGTTTTAGCATGTACCCAAAAAGAATATGTCAAAAGACGACAATTTTTTTTAACACTCTTTTGAATAAGATTGAAGTAAGTTAAAGAGTCTGTCCCACAAACAAATTGGTTTTTGGTTCCTAATTTCCTATCCTATCAAGTGTCAATAGAGAATGTTTTGTACAGATAGAAGTGTATTTTAATTGGGATTGTATCAAGTGGAAACTGCAAATGAGATTTTTTTTTTTTTTCATTAGCTTGCACGCGAGATTCCACGATTGATTATATTATTTTATGAGACTCAAAAGTAAAATTAATAGGGCCTGCCGTTTTTTTTTTTTCGGTCGAAACCTACGTTGTAAACCAATAATAAAAATGTATACATAACATGATGATATGGAATTTTCAATTTAGGATATCATTTTCCATTTTAATTAGACATATTCACATGAAGCGGGCCCGATTTTAATATGGATCTTCCTATGTGAATATGTTTATAGTACGCTTGCATCTATATCAGAAAAATTATAAAATTTCCTATTGTTCACCGATACAATTACTACATCAATACGTTATTTATCGAACCCAAAAGAAAATATTTACAAACCAGCATGGGTTATATTAAAACATTTCAAATTCTTAATGATATCACATCTTTTTATATATTATTATAATATGAATTTAACTTCTATACAATAAAAATATAAAATAATTTAGTATTGTCATCTAATAAAAATGCAGGAAATTGCTATGTCGTGCTTTTTAATTTTATATTTATGTAAATGCTCATGATGATATGCCAGTTTCACATCGGATGACTTTTATATTGTTGATCAATGGAAATTAAACTTTATTAATTTTTTTTTATTTCTTATGTATATTTTAAATATTTTATTTTATTATTTTTTTCAATGTTTAATTTATTTATAAATTTATTAGGGATATATAGGACCCACATTTAAATAAAATGAATAGGTGTAGAAATGTTATTAAGATTCAAAAACAAAATTATATTTAATAGAGTAACATAAAGAAATATACTCTCGAGAAGGAAATTCATGTGGCTGGTTTTTTCGGAACTATCTAATTTTTTTTTTAAAAGTTTTTGTAACATTTCAAGCTTAAATTAAATTATTTAATCACGGCGTCGAAGTAAGATGATAAGAGCTTTCACATTCCTTAACTAAATACCAAAAGTTCAATTTTCACCTTAGAAATAGAGCAATTTTAAAACTTATAACAAACATCTACATCTTTAAATGTGCTGACAATATGCAGGTGTATTTTATACATAGTTTCTATACAAAAGATCATGAGAGTGTGCTCAAGTCCGACAAAAAAATACTTAATCAAGATTTTAAATGGGTAAATTCTCTCAGCAAAATGTTCCACTAAAATAAATTTATTTCTCAAACGAGTAAAATAATATTTACCTTTAATTTAACACGTATTGTTTTCTCAACTTATTATATTTACTATTATTTACTCATTTTAGAAACAGTTTCATCAATTTAAATTTAAAGCAAACCTCATTACAAGGACACCAGTTTTGACCAAATAAAAAAGGCCACGTTCTGTATTCGTGTAACACAACTTTCCCTTCGATATCAGCGGAGAACTCAACTATTGACCAAAACAACAAAAACACACGTTTGTCAGACTTCATTGGTCAGAACAAAACAAGTGAGGGCACTGTTTGGTCGTTGCCCTCTAGTGAGACCATATTAACTTCTCATTTCTTGGATGCTTCTAATCTTTATAAATAATTAAATATGTTTTGAACGTTCCCAACATATCAGCTTTTTAGCTGCGTTGAACCTGAGAATTAGTCCCCATAATTGAAATTAACAAGGCATTTAAATGCAAGTGACCCAATTTTTTTCTGCAATCACAAACTAATAAAACTAAACTAAAATACTAAATAGCACTCATTACTGTTGCCGTCACTTTACCAAGTGGAACCACAATTGATAAAAGACGACCTTTTCTCCTTCGCTCACATCTTTACACTCCAAAAACAAAAAGAACAAAATGAAGCTTTGATATGATATGGAGGACAGAAAAGCAAACACAATCGCTGTTGTATCAGTGATTGCACTGATCATAGTCATAATCGTTGCTCGTGTCTGCTTGAAGCTCTCAAAGGCTTTCTTCCTCATATGTGGTGCTGATGTTGCTGTGATCCTTGCTGTCTTCTCTTGTGTCCTCATCAGGAACCGTTACCACCGAAGGAAGAGGTTGTTGGAGTCACAGCTGAGTTCAGAAGGTAGAGAGCTTCGAATGGAGTACAGTTTCTTGAGGAAAGTTGCTGGGGTCCCAACAAAGTTTCGGTACAAGGAGCTTGAGGAAGCAACCGATGGTTTTCAAGCACTTTTGGGAAAAGGGTCTTCTGCTTCAGTGTTCAAAGGCATTCTTAATGATGGAACTTCTGTTGCTGTGAAGAGAATTGATGGGGAGGAAAGAGGGGACAGGGAGTTCAGATCAGAAGTTGCAGCTATTGCTAGTGTTCAGCATGTGAACCTTGTGAGGCTATTTGGCTATTGCAATGCTCCTTCAGCTCCTAGGTACCTTGTTTATGAGTATATCCCAAACGGTTCTTTGGATTGTTGGATTTTCCCAAGGGGGGACACTAATAGGCGCCGTGGAGGGTGCTTGCCTTGGAACTTGAGGTACAAAGTTTCCATTGATGTTGCAAAAGGATTGAGTTACCTTCACCATGATTGCAGATCAAGGGTCTTGCACCTTGATGTGAAGCCAGAGAATATACTCTTGGATGAGAATTACAGAGCTCTTGTTTCTGATTTCGGTCTCTCAAAGCTTGTAGGCAAGGATGTGAGCCAAGTCATGACAACAATGAGGGGAACAAGAGGGTACTTAGCCCCTGAATGGCTCTTGGAGAGAGGGGTTTCTGAGAAAACTGATATCTATAGTTATGGGATGGTTCTGTTGGAGATAATTGGAGGCAGGAGGAATGTGTCCAAGGTAGAGGATCCAAGGGACAAGTCCAAGAAGAAGTTCCAATTCTTCCCCAAGATTGTGAATGAGAAAGTGAGGGAAGGGAAATTCATGGAGATTGTTGATAATAGGCTAGGGGAGAGAGGGGGTGTTGATGAGAGTGAGGTGATTAGATTGGTGTATGTTGCTTTGTGGTGCATACAAGAGAAGCCAAGGTTGAGGCCTAGTATGGCACAAGTTGTTGACATGCTTGAAGGGCGTGTGAGGGTTGATGAGCCCCCAGATACAAGAATGATGCTTGTTGATTTGCTAGATGAAGAACCTGCAGATCAGAATCGTTTGGCAAGGTTATTGACCACTTTGTCTAGCCATGAGGAATGTACATCTACATACTCTTTCGGAACCACAGCCACTATTCTATCTGGCAGATAGTTGTAAGCTGCAAAATTGCTTTGGGGAATTAGAGGTCCAAACACAGTTGAAACTTGAGGGCCTTCCCTACTTTTGGTTCTTATTACTTTAGTTTACTTCGATTGTATAAATTGAAACACTGTCATAAAATTTTCACCGAGGAAATGATATATACAGTTGATCCTTTTTATTTTTTTTAATGATTGCTTGTTTTCTTTCTGGGTCTTGTTTCAAACTTTGCCTTGATGCTATGGAAAACAATGTTCATAAATCAGTTCTGGTATTGTTATTCCGCAAACTATTTACATGTTGGTTTGACTAAATCTTAACATGCCGACACTGTCTCGAATTTATTATAGATACCAGTCACAGATACCAGTCTTTTCTTGCCAACATAGTACGAGTAAAATTCTTAATTAGAACCAGTCTGTACATGCAAAGATAGGGCTAAAATCAACAGCAAAGGGGGTACAAGAGACATTCCGCTTTTTTTTGTTTTTTATTTCAATTTTTCAGGAGAAGAATTCCACTTGGTGCTCATTCATTCCCATTTGGCATTGACTAACAGTCCGTTTGAAATTTCAAAAATAAGTTTTTAAGTTTGTTGGGAATATTAGTAATTTATTTTCTGAAAATTTATTATGCATATTGTAGTTTAAGATTTGTATATTTTGTCGCTTTTGATGACATATGCATGATCATTTCACTACATTTTTTAACTTATGTAATTGTTGTCTTACTTTTAGATTTCTTTAGCCATGATATTGTTATTAACAGGTCTAATCACAAAGAAATTAATATAATTAGAATTGACTTATTTTTAACGTCCTATTTGTGCAGTTTTTTTAATACTCAATTAATGATATGTTAATTCATTTGTAAAACGGTAAAAATTTTAAGTAATAGTAACAATAATTAAATTTTAGTGATTTAACAATTAAAAAATTATACTAACGATATCCGGGGCTACAAAATAAAAGAAATCGATTTTCGGTCAAAAAAATAAAGGATTTTCATACCAGAGAAACCATTGTTATAAAAATTCTATTCATGTATACAAAAACGCAGAGCGAATATGATAGAATCCTGGCCTTACAAAATACATATTTTTTAAAATCTTTGGCCGTGATGAATTTGTAAAGGAAATTAATGCTTCAAGCAGTTTGCAACTAATATGTTATTGTTATAATTTTCTTTTTTAAGGTTTTTATTTTTGGTCAACTCTTTTTTAAGGTTTAAAATTGATACAAGCTTAGGAGGGTAAAATGGACATTTCAGAACTTGAAGCAAAATATTATTAGTGAATTTGCATTGATAAAATATTCTGGCCATGTTGGGCCAAGTCTAGCTTATTTATTCTATTTTATCAGTTTTTATTTTAAAATGTTTTAAGACTTGTTTTATTTTATGTTTGTTAAGCCCAATTGGTAGTATAGTAATTTGGGCCTAGTCTGGTAGGGTTAGGAAATAGATTTAACCTAAATAGGAGGTATAAATACCTCCAAATAGACACAAGGTGGGGCTTTTTGATTGAATGAAATTTCTTGGTTTCTTTTAAGAAACTTGTGTGTGCAAGTGAGGTTGAGTGATTCTCTTATTTTGTTGCATCAGGAAGCTAAATAGAGGATTACAAGGTAGAGTGATTCGCTTGTGACATTTCATTTGGTTTTCAATCCTATCTTCCATATCAATTATGTGTTAGGGTTTCTGGGTCTTAATATCCAGGGGATTCTACATCATTTGGTAACAGTTTGCATTAGATAAATTCTCCTTTATCTAATTTTAGTTTTTTCCTTTCTAGGATTCGTTATTATTCTCGTCTTTTTCTGATCAATTATTTTTCCTTGTTCGTTGATTTGTTTCTGTTTACAAAAAAAAAAAAAAACCTCTTGTTTGCGTCGTCACGTCCCTCACCTTCCTTCTTTACTTTTTCTTTCATTTAGCAAGGCACATTCCAGTAAGCTTTAGCGCATAAGATCTTTGTTTTTCCCAAAAAAAAAAAAACAAAAAACAAAAACCAAACTCACCTATTGTTCATTTTTTTCGTTCACGAACATGCACGCAGCTCTTTAAAAAAGAAGCCAAGGTGCACAAAAAAAAAAAGTGGGGCTGACCAAAAAAAAATCTCAGATTCATTTTTATTCCTTCTTTTATTCTATTTTTTGTCCTTCAATTTTTATTTTCGTTTATTTTATCTTTTTTGGGTCAATTTGTTTCTTATCTTTTGGTTTGGTATTATTCTTTTTATCAGCTCTTTGGTTATTTCTTGTGCCATTTCAATATTACTTGGGGCTTTATCTTGTTTGAGTTTGTTTGATTTCTGACTTGCAACATTTACAAGGGATCCAGAGTGGTAAAAGGTAAGAGTGGTGAGTACAAAAGAAGGTAACAGCCTTCTTGAGTGGAAACACTAGTATCTACTTTTGAGTAAAAACACGTGAGTAAATGCTTTGTGAGGTTGTCTATTTTATTATTTTGCAGGTTGTTCAAATGACTATTAACATATCTCAGAGTGATAAAGATGCTGATAGAGCAAATGCCATAAAGCTCTTTCTACGCCAATGTTAGCAAATAAATAGCAGATTAGATGATATGGAAATGCGACTACAGAAGGTGTCCCAATCTAGGTCCAAGAGAAGTGTCAAGGTTATTCCAAGAAACCAATATCGTCACAATGATTCTTATCATGAGCAATTTGAGGAGGAGTTTGATGCTAATTTTGTTTGGCATAGAAGCGTTGGAGATCACATGAAGAAGTATCCGAAATCACATTGTGACAAAGGTACCTCTAATTTATCTTCTCCTACTACCACTTTGAGGCATACTGACATTATGTGCTCTCAATGTTTGAGATTGGGTCCTTGTGCATATGATTGCCCAATTAAAAGCACATTGGATGTTAAGAGAGGTGAAATTGTGTCTGATTCTGATGATGGTTATGAGTCTGTTGATAATGATACTATGCCATCTTTGGAGAATTGGTGTGATAAAGAACATGCTGACAATGTTGTGCATAGTGAGCCTTTTGCTACTAAGCCAGCATTGGATTTACAAGTTCATGTGGACAACCTAGACTACAGTGAACATATTGTTGTGCCATTATCTCCCAATGAGGTGTATCTTGATCAGATCAAAATTGAACAATATTCTCTTGGGAATTTAGAGCATGAAGTACTAGAAAAAGAAGAGCGAATAGAGGTCAAAAGCGAAAAGAATGTAGAAAAAGATTCATTGGTGAGTGTAAAGGAAGAACAGAATGTGAAAAATGAGTCATGTGACAAAGTTGAAGGGATGCAGTATTTTTGTGCAAAAGAGAAGGATTTGCAGGGTGTTTTGTTCAATACTAGAGCTTTTGTTCCAATTTGGCTCAATGAAGTTTCACTCTCTACAATTGCATTTTTCCCAAATTTTCTATGTCATTTTGTCTCTTTGTTGCCAGAATTTGAAGATGTTGTATTTGACCTTGGACCATGTTCGGTGATAACAACGACAAATAAAAACACCTACAAGATTCGAGGACGAATATTTTTTGGAGGAAAGAGGGAATGATACAAGCTTAGGAGGGCAAAATGGACATTTCAGAACTTGAAGCAAAATATTATTAGTGAATTTGCATTGATAAAATATTCTGGCCATGTTGGGCCAAGTCTAGCTTATTTATTCTATTTTATCAGTTTTTATTTTAAAATGTTTTAAGACTTGTTTTATTTTATGTTTGTTAAGCCCAATTGGTAGTGTAGTAATTTGGGCCTAGTCTGGTAGGGTTAGGAAATAGATTTAACCTAAATAAGAGGTATAAATACCTCCAAATAGACACAAGGTGGGGCTTTTTGATTGAATGAAATTTCTTGGTTTCTTTTAAGAAACTTGTGTGTGCAAGTGAGGTTGAGTGATTCCCTTATTTTGTTGCATCAGGAAGCTAAATAGAGGATTACAAGGTAGAGTGATTCCCTTATGACATTTTATTTGGTTTTCAATCCTATTTTCCATATCAATTGTGTGTTGGGATTTCTGGGTCTTAATATCCACGGGATTCCACATTAAAAATATTATCATTTCCATGGGAGCGTAATTCCCTTGGTAACCATACCCATTTCCTTGTCAGTTCTCATGGATAAATTTGCTCACAGATAAGGTATGCTTTGAAAAGCATGGTGAAAATTTTAAGTACATGTTGAACATAAAGGGCAAAAAAAAAAAAAGAAATTATAAGAAAAATCAAATCTTGAATTTTTCCTCCCAATTTTAATAGATATCGAACTAACGCTTGAAAATCCGAGTTTTTATCAGCCACCTGTTGACTGGGTTGTGAAAGTTCCCGGAAGTATTGTTAAAATTCCATTGACGAGTAAATTTTGGCTTGGGATCACAACATATAAATTATAAAGAAAAACATAAGTTGAAAAAAAAGGGAACTTTCTGGTTGGAGAAGAATGGTATTGTTTGACTGGTCAGAAACATAAAACATACCTATTTATGCTTAGACAACGAAATCCACATTGATGATATATGTCATTTTTCTTTGGGGGTCAGGAATTGATAAATGTCTTGAGTTGTTGCTGGAAACACTGCCAGATAAAGAGGATTCATAAACGATTAGGCAGTGACAACCAGCTATGTGGTCACAGCTTCATGGATCACTTGCATCATCCACCTTCAGCTATACATCGATTAAGATCTTTTATTTTCTAAGCCTTAAAATTTTCCTTTTTTGCCAACAATAAGAATTACTTGTCAAATCATGTACAAGTTGTGACAAGTTGCATGATTTCGCAGCAAATAATAATTACTAGAAAACTAGGCATCAGTATACAAATTCTACTAATTTTCAATCACAAAGACCCAACAGAGAGTAGCATCCGAACTTTCATTTTTCCTTTTTTTTTTTAAAAAAGGGAAGGGTGACTATTCTATTGATAATTATTCAACAACTGCCCAGAATGAGAGCAGAATATGTTTTATCAGTTTTTATCAAAAAAAGTAAATAGAAATGTTCATAAAATACACTCAACTAATTGCAGTACAATGATAGTTTCCGAAGTTGAAGAATTAAGACATCTCACATTTATGTTATATCCATAAGCAATACGTACAAACCTGATTGAAACTTGAGATCCACTTGTTAAGTTGGCAACCATCTTTCACCAGATGATCATGGAAGGGGAGAAAAAACTGCCATCCGAGTTCCCCATGTCACCTCCCGAGTTCCCTCCAGAGATTGCATGAAAACCCGTTGCAATTCATCACCATTAGGGCTTATATAACAGAAACTTCTAGAAGGAATGTGAGTTTTTCTGACCAAACATGCTTGCAGAGGGTCAGTTCTTACTTCAAGTCTTGTGCAGGAAAACACTAGCATTTGAGGTTGTAGAATTCATACATAAATTCATCAAACACTTTCCAAAAGTGGAAATGGAAGTGATTTACATGACAATAACTTAACACCCAGCAATCGCCCCCCCACCCCCCCCCCCCCCGGTCTCCTTTCTTCCCTCCTCCTCCTCCTCTCAACCCACATAAAAACAGAACAGTACAGCACACAAATAAGCCCCAAACAAAAAACTTTATACACAATTCGATACAGCACTATATAGCTCTGATTCTTCAGTTACAATGAATGAACCAAATAGAATCTCAAAAGCCATGAGGGAAAAAGAATCACTGCAAATCAAATGGATAAATCTTCAAGCTAAGACGTAATGTATTAACCAGGTGGTTTCTCACCTCAAACACATCATATTCATTTTACTTGGGCCTCTTTAACGAAAGTAACATCTTCAGTTCGAGCTGGTGGTGACAGAAGGTGCTTTTCTTGTTCATCATCTATTTCTGTTGACTCATGAGGCGTGGCAGTGGAAGGGGATTCAACAAATTCATCATCTGCAAATATTCACCAAAAAGGGCAGGCACAGGAAGTTACATACACTAACCAGTTGGAAAATTTCTACGCATCGAGATACAAGTTGGTTGGGATTCACGAAAATTAAGGAAAAAGAAAGTTTACACACCTGAGCATTCATGGTATTCAGGTAGCTCTTTAACACTAGTTACTTGAAGACTTTCGGGAAGTAGACAGCTACACAAAGCACCTGAAATTTTTAACCAAAAGACTGAACTTAGAATTATGTTCATTGTGTTAATACATGCCTCTGTAGTGTACAGGAATATGGAGGATATGATATGACAAGTGCAGAATAGAACTAGAAGAGAGAAAAAAGATGTATTGGATTAGATTCATCACCCAAAAAATGGTGTTAATCTCACATAATGAAATTCCTAATAACTAATTTTTGCTTTTGGTTTTCCCCATGAAGACAATAACAACTGTAGTGATATGTTCAGAAGAAGCAGACCTTAAACAATATCAAAACATGAAATCATTGTCAGGTTCTATTTTTTACAACTAACACAAACTCAATTCAAATATCATGTAATTACAATAAAAGCCGTATTTTTATGACACATAATATTTTTAGAGAGAGATTTTTCTTTCCCTTTCTGTTTCAAGTCCGTTTTCACTTTTCAGGAAAGTTTGGGTCATATAATGATCATAAACTTCATAAATCAACAACGAGTTTGTTTGGATGTGTTTCTGTTAGAGACCGAATTCCTAAGGGGCTAAAAGTTTATAAGAGAAAGAAGTTCAGGGGCATCTTAGGAATTAACAAGGGTGTTGAGGTGTGTGATCCATGTGGGCCCCAAGTCTAACAACATTAGCAGGGGAATGGCGCTGAGAGATGACGTGTGGGAAATGTTGGTTGTATTCTGTTAGAGGGAAGTCTATAATCATTAGTAGTGGAGAGGAATATCCTAGGCTATTGCTTTATTTGGAAATTGGAGAGTAAGAGCTGGTTAGTGCTCTACAGTCCCACTCTCTTGTCTTTGCAATCTGTCTTTTTCTGAATTTTCTAGTAATACCAATCTCTTTTATTCAGTATCTTTTGGTTGTTTCTATCAGCATCTCAGAAAAGATATTTTTTTAATTGATCTTTTAGAAAAGTAAAAGTTAACTTATATTTGGATGTAATATTAAAAGATTTTTTTTCAAAAGCTGAAAATTCTAGCTTCTTGAAAAAGATCATTTTTGCTTTTCTAGTAATTCTGCATTTACTTAAAAAAAATTACCCAAACATACCCAAAAAACACAAATAGGTTCTTTTTTTTTACTAAAAAAGAATTTTTTAATTAAAAAAAGCACATCCAAACAAGCTCAATATTGGGTAGACAGAAGACTGACGTTAGATTTTTCCCTCCCTAGTTAAAGAGATAAAGATGAAGCTGAAAGCAACTACTCTCTAGTTCACAATAAGAATTGAGAAGATAAATATGGTGGAGGTGTAAAACATAAGCTTACTAGAGAATTTTCTCTTATGGTCTTACCGAGTTTAGCAAGCCGATTCACCCAACCTGGGATTGATTTTCCAGTCAATCTCAATGAAATATCATCTGTAAAATGATTGCAGTTCTTAGATATAAGGTGATATGTATCCCCATGATACTCGCAAGCCATGTTCTCAATAAATGTCCGGAACTCAGAAGCAGTCATATTTATATGGCCCAAGGTTATCGAAGATCGATAAATAAATCCAGGGCACTTCCTTGGCTCTACTTCAAAAACTCCACTAGCTGGGAAGTCATGGGCTCCAAATCCATACTCCTTACCATGCACTATTTGAGAGAAAAAGACAGAAAATAGCGTCATCTGATTAATAAGGGCAACTAGTACTAAAACAACAGTAACAGCAACATAGAAGATAAGCATAAATCACAGAAGTAAGGAAAATTTTATGGATTTAGAATTGAGGAAAGATTCCAACGACATATTCATAAATGCTTCTGAGAAATAATGAAAAAAATGGCATGGTTATTCAGAAGAACTCAAACTGTCAAAAATAGTATATCAAACAGATAGAAAAATTTAAGTTTATAGATTCCCATTCTTTCTTTCTTTCTTTCTTTCTTCTCCCCAACTTATTGAACATAGGTACTCAATCAGGAAACCGAAGTTAGACAAAGGAAATTTAACACACCCACTACAAATTAAATCTCCGACAAGGATGGCTTTTGACAATCCCAAGGTGTCAATTGTCAAATATAAAATGATTTTGATAACAATTTGTTTATGATGCTTAAGAATCATGTATGATTTGTATGTTGGGTTACAGTTGGTGCAAAAAATCTACCTCTTCTTGGGATAATGCTAGTATGCTACCAATCTACGTATAATCCTTTGGTAGATGGCATAAAACATTTGGAATACTTGGATTAGGATTGTGTAAGTCTTATGCAGAATAAAGTGGATTGGAAAAGCCAAACACGAAGAAGATAACAAAATATAGATCTAAAACCTGAGAGGAAGGATTTTGACAATCCGGGAAATCTTTCCTGAGGACTGTGCAAAGAGTTGTTGAATAGGATTGTCAACATTAAATGAGCTCCAACAGACTGGAGGCTTTCAGAATTTACAAAAGGCACCACCCACAAGCACTGAGTCAAAGAAATTGATCTGCATTCAATAGATTAGTTTAGTTTTCTAACTTGTTACCGTCACTTGGATACAATTTGGGCTATTGTCAGGTAATGAGGTAAATACTCTTCAGAGTGCTCTGTATTATTCCGAGCCATTTATTGGGCCCTATTTGTCTTTCTTATTCCAAAAATCATAATCTGGGTTACGATTGTGACTGTTGGAGCATGAAACACTAGGGAACCTTGAGCCTGAGGTTCTCTGTTTCTGAATAGAGAAAAGGGTTTGCTCTAGGTTCATGAAGCAAAGAAACGGACACAGTGTCTGGGACAGCAAGGGCTTGCACACTTGCACCGCTTGTTTGACGCACGATGGAAAAACTCCTTAACTTTACTTTGATAGAGGATGCAGGACTGCATGGTTCTAACCCAAATCATCTTAACAATCTTATCACACAGCATGTTTGCCTTCTTGTTGAGTTAGTTTATGACAGACTTTCTGCTCTCTGATTTAGAAGTCTTATATCAGTTACAAACTAGTAAATTGTGTCCTTTGGCCTCAAGAATCAAGCATATATCATTCTACAACCAGGGGTTTAATTAAAGCAGCCAGCTTTGTAGGCCTAGACCAAACCCATAATGTCATAATTCTAAGAATCTTAAAAAGAAAACGCATTTAACGATGATGCAGCATAGCATAGCATAGAATAGCTCTAATCTTGAATCAGGAGCCTTCTAAAAGCAATAAAAAGTAAAACAGAAGCAGGTGTATGTAGACAGATCAAGGGACAAGCATGTGAAAGAAGAGGTTCACCTTCAATGCCGGAATGGAAGATTCCAACTCCGAACCAATACATGTAGTTGTTGATAGGGGTGAGATCGTAGACATTCAACACCACGAGGGACCCTTCGTTGTTGCCATCACCAGCACCGCTGGAAATGGAGTCAGAGGGCTTCTCCTCCTCCATCCCCATCTTCCTCAACGAATCACAGGCAGCGGGGAGAGAGAGGGAGAGAGAGACAGAGACAGAGAGATAAAAGAGGAAAGGAATCGCCGAAAAAGGAAAGCAGCTATTATATTATATTAAAGGGGAAGGTAGCTATGTAGGTAGGCAAGAGGAGGAGGAGGAGGAGGAGGAGGAGGAAGAGATGAACTTCTTCTCCTCAGCTAATAGATATCCACCAACTCCAGCTCCAGCTCCTGTTCCTGTCGTCCATGTCACATAGATAGACAGACAGGAACCTTAAAACGATGAAAACACAAACAAACGCGGCCTTAAGTTAAAGTCGGACCTTTTTTGTTTCGAGATCGAGATGGAGATGATGCTGGTGTTTGAGAGTAAAAAGACGGAAATGGCTCTGCCATTATTTCGACCATGTTTGTTTCATTTTTTTTTCTTTTTTTTTTATTTAGTTCCGCCTGTCTGCTCTCTCTCCCCTAAATGGTACTGTGCCTATTGCCTCATTCATACTCGCTGTCCTAGGCTGCTTTTCGCAGAAATTTTATTCAATTTAATTTTGTAGGGTCAAATTTAGTCCACCGAAAAGCACAACGTTCGTCAAAAACGCAATACATGAAAGAAAAATAAAAGGGGCATTTTATTCAATTAAAGAAGGGCATGGATTAAAATAAAGACTGTCAATGTGGTAAGAAAGGTAGGGGAGACAGGGAAAAAGAAAGGTTGGAATAAAAAGATTGCGAATGTATCAATGTTTGAATAAATCGCAATTATGTTTCAAAATGACAAAATTAACTGCAGTTCTCTTTACTTTTTCTTGGTGCTTTTGCCTTACTTTTGGAAACAAACAGAAACATTATCGTGCAATTCTTTCGGGATTTACCTGTTTAATTTAGATGTAATAAAAATATAAAAAATTTTATATTAACATTCAATTAAATATTTTTGTTTCTATGACTATTTATGCAATGAGTACAGAAATCAAACTTATTGTTATAGGATGAAATTTTTTTTATCCCCAAGCCATATTTCCTTTCCTGTCTCACCAATACTTAATTGGTGAGTGAGGAAACAAGACATGGCCCGGAAACACAATATTTTCATCCTATTGATATATACTACATAATTGAATAATAACATATGTATATTATAGTTAAACTTGTTTCTTATCCATCCAAATTAATCTCCTTTTCTTAACATTGTAGAATTTTCTTAATTTCCTGCATTTTTGAATATTTTTATGACAAGAAATTATAGCAATCACGCACTCAATCTCCTTCTCAAAGTTCGCTTCCATTAGGCCACTTCATGCCAATAAAACAAAATAAACCGTGCCTCTCCGTTCTAAACAGAAGAAGTCCATCTTCAAGCCAATCAAATATTTTATGATCAGCTTGTTGACCATAAAACATTGCAGAAACCATAGGATGACAAATTATTTTACGTCAAACTGATTAAACATTCGACATCAAAATCATTTTTGTTATTATCTTCTTCTTTTTTTAAATAAAACACGCATTCTCTTCAAATACTCTTAAAAAGGACAAAACAAAAACATTATATAAGACGTCAACAGCAGTAAATTTTATTTCAAGCTGAAAAGTTCAAAATCCTCGAGAAATTGCAGCATAAGATGGGGAAGCATAACAATGTTTAAATATACATATCATGGGATTCTCAATGAATAACGTTTCTTTTCTCATCCTTTGACAATCAGCAATGCAAACCCAGAACTGTTTGCAAGCTTCATGGAGCATATTCGAAGATAAAAGCCGAAAACTCCCTGCTGCTTCTTGTGTTCCACCTGTTACCTGCAACAAGCAGAAACAACTTAGTGACCAACATCTATTCATGATCATCTGAAGAGGGCAGCAAAATGGAGGGACCAGACAGAACACCCACTTGGGAACATTTAGCCTAATTCAAATGGGCTCATTTGAATCTCCAAGTCATTGCTGATCCTCAGGTGATATCCGTCTCCGAACTCGGCGCCTTCTACTATCAGACCCTCCATCTGAAGACTCAGTTGCATCATCTCTAGAAGCAGATCCAGATTCCCCGTCATAGTTCTCCCCCCAGCGTCTACTAGGTCTCCTTATTCGCATTTGGAGTCTGGTCCCTGTGGTACCCCCCCTAGACACAGATGCAGGCTGAAGAATGAGGAAAAACACAGCTAGCAAACCACCATCATCTATGGGAGGAAGGCCATCATCAGCCCTATTTTCCCCAAAGGAAGTCTGAAGTGTGCTAAGCAGGTCGCCAAGATCCCTCTGTCGCTCCAATCTCCTCCAGTTGCGCTGACGCTCTGGGTCGACTGCAGATGGGCGCACAAGAGGATGTTCAAGCCTTGCATGCTTTCTGAGATCTGTATATGTGCCGCTAAAGTTGCACGACTCACATGAACAGCTCCTTGATTTTTCATTCATTAAAAGACGAGCAGCCTCCACGACTTTCCACTCTTTTATTTGCCCTCTGCACAGAGGGCATATTAGCTTTGGTTTCACCTCATCTATGCAGGATAAGGATTGCATTGTAACAACTCCCTCGCTTCTTTCTTCTTGCATATCATCAGTATTCACTTCAGTACTTTGGACTTGAGGTGAGTCAGTGCTTGAAACTTGACTTTCAAACTGAGGTTCTACCTGGGGAGTCACTGATGGGATCTCAGCAAATGACTTGCAGAACTGATCAAGACAGTTTGAGTGGCGATAGCTAGTGTTACACATGTAAGGGCGGCATCCCTTGTCATGGGATGAACATATGAGGAGAACAGCATTGTGAGGGTGCTCCATGCAAACCGGACACCTAGCTTCTTCCCATTCTTTAACATTTGCCTCAGACTCTAAAGGAGTTTTAGGAGCAGATCTTCTGACACGACTAGAGCTGCTTGGATAAGGCGATGTTCTACTACTATCATGTGACAAAGACCTATCTCTTCTCTCCTTTGGCATTCTGAATATTCAATGCTTTTAGAAATACACTAATGTCTCCACTACCCGGGTGAACAATCAAATGAACTTGGAGCTACATACAGATAACAATAACAGGAGAAATTAAGCAAGATTGAATTTGGCATCATCAATATTGTTGATAAAACTAGCGATGAACATAGGACACATCAGGGCAACAATAAGTCTGTTATGAGATATCCAAGTGCAAAAAAACATAACCTTCAGACATTCAGCATGCCACGCATAACCATTAGACATTAATAGACAATTTTAGTTACCAAAACTCAGTGTAAACTTATTAAGTATAAATATTTATAGTAAATATGAATCCACAAGAAGGCTCAGATTATGAAGAAATATAATCAGTCAAGCACACTGCACAGTTCACCCTCAAAATATAAGCACCATGTGTATCTTTCCAAATACTGTGATCTTTTATGTTATAACAACAGAAAATAGCATTTCCCAGAAAGGTTAATAGCAGGAGCAATCATTAAAGGTCATTGTATTCTATGGGGATCAGATTATATAATTCATCCCCAGAACATGAAGAATACAGCCTGATTATCACTTCCCCCTTCTTAGTACATATTCCTCCACAATCCACTATGCAATCGGCATAGTTGGCATGTTCCTGCAATCTTGTAATACATTCACAAGACAATTTAGATTGCTTCACATGTCTATTCACCAAATACTGAACAACCTTTGAGGAACTTTATTTAACAATTGAAGATATATCAGATTACATTCTACAAATTTACCAACGTACATTTGTATTAGATTTTCCAGCTTAATATGCAGGACTCCACATCCTGCCCCATAAGAAGAGGAAGGCATAGGACGTACAGATTATCATATTAGAAAAGGAGGGTTTTCCCATAGTAATATTGCCAGTGTAGAATGTACATCAACTGGCGAATTTACAACAATCAAACTACGGATGAATGTCTAATATCTGCCCATTCAATTCTGTTCCTCGATATGTCGGAAACTAATATGAAGTGACCCACGACACAAAAAGTATTAAATGCGCTCAAAATAAAATGCAAATTCCTCATCCATAATACATAGCTGAATTCAAACAAGAACATAAGAAGAAAACAGACTACTCGTTCATATAACATAGGGTTAGTTCCCCCAAACAAACTAAATCATGAGATAAGCTCAGTACAGCATATTAGATGACATCGGTGTCTATGAAGCATTAAAACTTTCAACACCGACATAATAAAAAACAACATCAGGAGAGCTAGTAGCAGCACAACAATTCAACACTAGTAACATTCCGAAAAGAACACGAAAAAATGATAACCCCACAAACCCTCGACATCGACTACCACCACAGCCGCCCTAAGATAACAAAAACACGAAAGAACATTAACACAAAACAAAACGCACAAAAACCCTCATTAGGAGCAGAACAACAAAGTCCAAAAGCCCCTTTTATCACACAAGTCCAGAACATACAAAATCAAATTCCCACTTGCCCATCAAACAATCAGTGAAGCCGATCGAAACCCAGATGCAAAACCTATAAAAGATTACAACTTTGGGGACAAGACCCCACCAGGCGCAATCGATTAGGTAAGGGACAACGCAAGAAAAAAAAATTAGGGATTGGGTCAGTTTTTTCTTTTTACCGAAAAAGGAGGATTTTTTGGGGGATTCAGGAAGATCAAACTCGTTCGATGCGATTCGGCTCCGGAGGGAGAAGCCTCTAGCTCGCCGAGCAGAGACGAGACAGAGAGAGAGAGGAGCTGCTGTGAGCTGCTCCTGAAGCTAGAGAGACAAAGGGAGAAGAGAGGAGAGAGAAAGAAGAGAAAGAAGGACAGAAGAAATATGAGAAGGTAAATATAGGAGAAAAGAATCATATAAGGTGGAGTGCTGCTGACGTGGCAGTGAAGGGTTCGTTCGTGGCATTTCATTATTTTTTTCCTGAAAATTATAAAATCATTTTTTCCGGAATTTTTCTAATTTATTGGTGGTTGATTATTTTTTTTTTCTTTTGATTTTTGAGTCGGCGCTGTTTTTGTTTTGTTTTGTTTTGAAGAGGGATTGACCCACTTTCAGTGAATCACGTTTTCACCTCACCGCTCTGTCTCCTTGGAGCGTGCATCTACGCTCTCTTCCACGAGGAATGTTTGGGTGCACTGAGAGCAAACGACTCTCTTGCTCTAGACCATTTAAGTGTTGCCATGTAAAGATTATGGGCCAGCAATTTTTTTTTCAAATTATTAAAATGTTTAACCATGCTCAAGTAAAATTCTTCACTTCATCTTCACATTCAAAATATTATTACACTTATTCTTCTCTACTTTTATCATAATCTCAAATATTCATTTTTTCTTTCTATTGGCTTCTATCCTTTATAAATCTCCTAAATGATGGAATAAAAGTGAACTGTAAGTTGTAAGTTGACAGAGAATGTAGCAATAATCAAAGGAGATTAGGTAGAATGGCGATGATATGAGAAAAGGGCAAAAGAAAAAAAAAAAGACACAAAAGAGAAGAAAAGGAGGTGCTATAGTGGACTCAAATTCCATGTATTGGTATTCATTCCTAGCATGGATTTTCAAGAATTCCTGTCAATATTGCAAGATTTCACCCATATGGACTCCACTCCATGCCTTCATCATTCCCACAAAGAATGTCATTGACACAACTCGGCCTAGAAATGAGTTGTAGAGTGTCGGTTGCTACAACCACTTTCTATCTTGATGGGCAATTGATGTTCTCTGACATTACGGAGCACCATGAATGGGATCATGACTCATAAACGATGTCATGGAGTGTCAATTGTGCGGCCACTCCACCTCAAGGCATATAATACTTCAGGTATATGTGTAAGTAGACAAGTCTTGTACAGTCTTAAGATTTCAGAGGACCCACCCGTGTTGTCGAGAAGGCCCTAAAGGAACAAGAGCCCTTTTTTATAGCGGTCGTGTGTTTCCAACTAGGGGACATGATGGCTTCCTGACATAGACCACTATAGCAGTGCCCCTGGTGCAGGAACTGTGTCGAAACGATACCGTTCCATGTAATGAAACCCTTTCCTTGTAAATATCTCCAAACTCGGGATTTTCATCCCATTTCTGAAATCTTCCTCTCCCAAACTCTCTCCCACCATTTTCTCTCAAAAGATTTACTAATTTATAATATTAATAAATTAAGAAACTCATAAAAGATTTTTAAAATTATATATAAACTCAAAACAATTATTTTGATTTTCATTGGTTTTGATCAATTTCCCATTTAGATTGGTTTTGCAACTTCTTAGCAAGTACCAACGATATGCGAGAAAAGTGAGTGATTTGTTATGATGCAACGCTTACCTATTTGGAAGAAGCAAAACCAAAGCTGGTCTTCTATTATTAGAGTAAACTTACATTTCAACTATTTAAAGATCAACTAATTCACGTCCAACGATCGCCACAAAAAATAAATAGATTGATTAAACAAAAATTTGAAGTGAATTAAATTAAAAAATAGATTAGCAGAAGTTAAACAAGCAATGCAAATTAATTAATAAAATAGATTAATCAAAGACTGTGATTTAACAACTTCTAATCCATTTATTAAGGTTGATATCGTTCTAGAAAGTTAATTATTTTAACCTAGGCCAGATTTCCCGCTTGAGTTCAGTATAATAAAACCTCTATGCACACGTGACAAATAATAAATGAAAATGTGTTTGAACAATTTTGTCATGAGAGAATACTTATATCTATAACATAAAATTGATTTCTCATGATTGAAATTAACTAATTGACTTGTATCTCATTTTTTTTTAATAGAATGTACATGAACTTCATTTTATTTGAGAGTTTAATTTTGATATATTAATAATATAAAACACTTTTATGCTAAAATCAAATATTTCATTAAGAACTGAATGTAAAAGATAATACATCATTTAATAATCGTGTAAAATATTTTTACATTATCATTGTATAAAAATTAAATTATTCAGTTTTACAAATTTATTTTTATATACTTTATTCTAAAAATCTTACTTGCTTATCTTAAAATAAGAATAAGTATAATATTAACTAAATAAATTTTTTATTTCGGCCATATAAAATTAAAACTAAATTAAATCCAATCAAACTCCAAGCACACTACTAATCTTTATGGATATCCGACGGTTCAACTTTGGCCACCCGACAAGTTGCGCGTGGGCCTGTGCAACTGTATCCAACTCTTTCACAACCGTTATAAATTAAAGTATTAATTTTGAGATATTAATCCTGAATTCCCGATGATGAAATAAAAAAATTAGAAGCATGCATCCACGGTAGGGACAAACTAGCCTACATTTGCTGTAACAGACCAAGTGGGAGCGCTTCAAGTGAGGCTGGTTCGATGTGAAGGACTAGGACGCGCCTAAATTCTAGGACAACGCTAATCACACAAGTGTGTGTCCCAATCCAACACACCAACTTTGAACTGTGTCCACCACTCTGCACAATAGAAATTTATTTTCTTGCGACTGATAATGAAAATAAATTATAATTGCATGGACAGGAATGCTACGATACAAACATTGGAAACAAAAGAAAAATAAAAGGTTTCATTTTATCCTTATTATTATTGTTGTTATTACAATTGTTAATGTGCTGTCTTTGTCCAACTCTTGGAAGAATCAATAAAAAGAAGACAATACTGGGAATCGGAATCATAACTCATTTCCCATACAGACCAATTGTGTAAGATTGATGTTAGTAGAAACTCGGATTCACGATAAACTCTATATGTGACAACGTATCAGTTATTCAAAATATAATTTAACATCATAATATATAGATACTATAAAAATCAATCATTGATAAGTAACCACGTGTTAGGATACACATAAATCTAAGACTATATTATCACCGATCATTGTGCAATGTACCTGCTACTGGTGCTGGGTCCAAGGCAGATGGATATAGTATAACATATTCCAAGAAAGGGATGGAAAGGAAACTGATTCTTTTTGGTAACTGTTTCCATCAATTGACTAAAATTGGCGATAATTGAGCTCATAGAGACAGGAAGATAAGGCGTCTTTAACTTGCATGTTATTGGAGTCCATATGAAGGGCATCTTCATATAGCCTTTTAGCTTGCTGCAGCAACTTCACCTTCTCTTTACTGCTACCTGGCCTTAAGCGAGATCTCTGCTGCAACGCCACACCCCATCTGAATAAAGCTGCATTTCAACAAGTTGAAAACCGAAGTTAAACACCAGGGCTTTGGAAATGCTACCATCATAAAAAGATTACATGCTCAAAAAATAGAAAGGGCATAAGAACAATTCGACATCTACAACAACCACTAAGCCTAGTAAGTGGGGGCTTAAAATCACTGTTTTCTAAGCAAAATTCTCCAAGACCAACAAGAGCATGAGGCCATCAAACATGGCTAAAGTGAAACTCATATAAAGCTAGTGTCAAGTGTGTCTCAGTCTATGATGCATGTATTATTTTGAAGACCTAAATTCCGACCCTTAATGCAGTTGTTCTTTTAAGGAAACTTTACAGTTATTTTGAGCCAGGCAAGAGATGTAAACAACACATTACCATCTGGTGCATAAACATTGCCTTTCAACAGCATAGCATCAAACTTGTCAATTGCAGCCAAGAACACTCTTTCAGCCTCAAAAGCTGCCCCCTGTGATATTTGAAGATAACAAAATCTTTAACATAGAAACAGAATAATAAACAACACAAGTGAGCATATCAAACTGGCAGATGAATTTATGTCAAGCAAACAGCAAAGTCACCGAAGCTTTTATATCAAATTAACAAGCTTCTAACCAATTTCTATAATCAATTTAGCTGCAAACTAAACCGTACACAGGTCAGTGTGGCTAGAGATAGATTAGAGAAAGCAACATTTTAACATTAGCATGTAATCTAATAAACAGACAGCACCCCAACAACTTGATAAAAGAACTGAAAGTCTGAAATAGTGCATACCGGACCAATATCTGCAATCAATTGTCCACGGAAAGAGAGAGCAAGGCCCCAGTTATATAGGGCTCTCACATCATTTGAGTCAATTGACAATGCCAGCCTATATTTTCTGCCTGCCTCCACTAGCAGCTCTTCACACTCTTCACACACATCAATAAGCAATGGTGCAACTTCTTCTTTACCAGTGATTTTATTCTGCATTCCCTTCAGTCTTCTACTATGTTTCCTAGATGATGATTGGATGCTCCCAGAAAGTAAAGCTCTCAGTTCACGACTGATCTTCAACTTTAATTCTCCGTGAAGAAGATAAGTGTTTCCTAACTGTCCTACAGCCAACAAACTCGTAGGCTTCAACTCTACAGCTTTGGATAGTAAGTTCCCAGACCTATATAACATGATTTCAGCCTGATCTTCATCATGCCTCCCCTTTATAAACTCTTTTGCCTGCTTTAGAAGGTCCGTTGCTTCAGCAACATACCTATCAAACATCACATCATCCGAAATATTTGCAGATGAAGGGGCATTGAATTCATTCTCACGTGCCGACAAGTCATTGGCAAGATCACAACGGTCATCATAGTTCACCCTACATTCTTCATACTTAGACCTGTCGGACCCACTATTCCTCTTGCCATGAGAAGACCTGAAAGTTTCAGGCCCTCGATCGAGCAACTGCTCACGCATAAAGGAAGATTCACTTTCCATGTGTTTCATTCTGACTCTCAAGCTTTCAGAATCAAGCAGATTGTCATGAGATTCATACATGTCAGTTGTGCTGCTTGAGTCCATCCTCAAAGAGAAGCTATGATTATTTGTGAACCTCAATCCTTTATTCCGGTAACTATACTCGTTTTCGTCACGAAATTTGTCAGTACTCCTGCCAATATCCCCTAATCCAAAATTGTCTTTCTCATTACCACCTTTTGTTCTTCCATTTCTATCCAAAACCGAGTTGCCCGACAAATCTTGAGAAAAATCCAGCCTACCGTTTGCTTTACGATCCGAATTCAAAACCTTATCTTCTACAGGAGGCACAGTACCACTCCCTGGAGTTTGATCCAATGCTCTCTCCAGTTTCTCCTGCTTATCATTTTCTCTGACTTTGTTAGAATTTGAGCTAACCAAATTTTCTCCAAACAAACTGCCAATAGATTGTAGAACCTGATACCCAGCTTCTCCAACATCTTTCTTTCTTCTACCACTCTTATTATTAACCAAAACACCACTTGAATTTTCATCATTATTGTCAATTAAACCCTTTACAACATTCCTAGCATTCAAAGCCTTCAACTTTATCTTATCAGTGACATCAACATAGCCATAAAAATCACCCTTTCCAATCTTCTCATTCCTAAATGCACATTCTACATCACTCTTCAAGTTATTGACTACAACATCAAATTCATCGAAGAATTCCAACACACTCCTCAATTTCTCCGAACACAGCTTTGAATTCTCCTCCTTATCCTTCTCCTTCCTCTTGCTCCCACTCACTCTCAAATCACCAAAAGCTCCGCTCCGGAAAAACCCTACGGCGAAACCGACGGCGAAGACCAGCACGGAAGCTGGAAGCACGACGATGGATGAAACCCTAACCCTAGAAATCGCCATGGCGCAAACAAGGCCCAAGATGAACACGAAGACGTTCTTCCTGTCATCGATTCCGACGGAAACGAGAAAACCGCGGAGCGAGTCGGAGTCGCCATCGATTGCAACCTCGTCCCACCCGCCATAGACGGTTGAGCTAGGAGCACACGAAGCTCTTATCGAAGAAGAAGACGAGAATCTAAGCGGTTTTGTGACAAGGGTCCATTTTCTGCTGCAGCAGGGAAAAAAATTGCGGCTTTTGCGAGAACGTGAAGGGAAATGGAAGAGAACAAGAGAAGAGGATGATGTAGAGTTCAGAAGATTAGTGGGGTTTTTGGCAATCACGATTTTCATCGAAGATCGCTTGTTTGTTGTAGTTGTAGCAGAGTCCACTTAGCACACCTGCGATCTCTGTTGCAACATTGGAATCAGAACGATGATGTTGAAACTTGAAACTAAAGGTTACAAAACGACATGTCGTATTTGGCCGGCCCATGAAACGCAAAGTCGTTTATATCAACTGGGTAGGTACTTAACGGCCAAAAGTTGACTCATTTTTGTGGGCTCACTAGTAAGGGGTGCAAACGTTGGATGTTGTGTTATAGTGCAGTTGAGGTGTTCGAGAAATTGCGTGTTAGAAGAAGAAGAGATGAATAATCCAAATCCAAGGCCTTTGAGAACATTGGTTACTGGAGCTGCAGTTATATTGGGTGGAATAGCAACTTTGAACTTGGGTTACACTGTTACCCTCAAAGTGCTTTCCTTAGCCTCTGAGAAGAAACGGGTAAAGATAACATAAGCTAAAGTGACTTTTTTTTTTTTTTTCTTCCAATTTTTTTGCCTTTGGTTTTGATAATTTCCTTTTGTAAGTTCACATATGGGACGTGTTTGTGCAGAAAAAGAATGCGTTGCCTTGTAGGGCTTGTAGAGGGAAGGGATTCTACATATGCAAATTGTGCAAAGGGAACGCCACCATAGCATGGTCGCCGATGTACGACCCTATTGCAATTAACCCTTGCCTTTGTCCTACTTGTGACGGAAACAGGTTAAATTTATTTTCTTGTAGTTAACTTCAACCTTTACGGCCTTTGGGTCATTGTAGATTCCTTATAACCTGTTGATGGATTTGTAGGGTTCAACGCTGTCCGAACTGTCTGGGAAAGGGCTATGACTGACCTGTTAAAGAGTTAACTACTGTATTTCTTATGTATTTTTAGAAGAAGGATTATGCAAGTGGCTTGCTTGAGTGTATTTTCAGTGCATATTTTGTTCATCGTTATCATAATTTCTTCAAATTGAGTTGATGGTGAATGATAGAATAAAACTAGAAAAGAGCTAGGCACTATTTTTGCTATTTTCCGCTTGCCAAATCTTTATAGAAGAACATGTTAGCCTTTTTGTGTTTGGTTAATGCAACAATGTGAAGGCAATCGCCTATTGCAAATGAGGCGTTGCTCCATTTGCAATCGGTGAAATTCAAATGTGGGTGATAAAAGTCTCGCATTAGTAATTTATGAAGGAATAAGAAGTGAGAATCATATAAAGAAGACGCTCATGCCTATTACTGTAAAAAATTTGTACTTTTCCACTGTCCCTTGCTTCAATACTCAACCCTTGCAAGCCTAAATGGATGGTGGTTTTAGAGAAACCCCGTCTGCAAAATCTGGCGACCTCCACAAGAGTAGAAGCCCAATGAAATTTCACTTGGCTTTGTTCCAATGAAATTAATCTGTATTGGATAACTCGCATGCTATGTCAAACTCAAATATGGCAACTAGGAATAAAAGAAAGAAGAATGACACTTAACCTAAGCATATTCTTAGTAAAATTTAGTCCTATCAAAGTGGCCCTAGGCCACTAGTCTAGCCCCCAAGCCTATCATTTTAGCCCCATTAAAATTTCAGCCCATAACTTAGGGGGTTTGGTAAGTCCTTGACCTACTATATCCATTAAAACAATTGGTCAGCCTCTTAGTTATGAGTTAGCCCATCTTAAAAATTAAAATATAACTGAACTTATACCCCATGGGGTGATAAATCCATCGCGTTAGGGTTACTTTTCCCGAATTGAAATGTAGATCTTGACCATGCTAATATAGTCGCAGATTGCCGTCACGTGATTCGGTGTTTCGCAGTCAGGATTCATGTCCAATTAATCGTAGTCAAACAGAAAACTCAATCAAAGCGATTTTCGGTTCATTGTCGTGGCTTTGTGCAGAACCAGATCCACGAAACCAAAATATAAAAATCCAATTAGCAATGAATTAATCAAGTTGAGAGTCTACATTCTGAGATAAGCTACTCAGGAACTGATGCCTGAGATATTTACTGCTGAACTTCTAATGGGAATGATGACAATCTTGCGCATATTGGGACTGTTTAAAATGAAAATCACGTCGGGACTGAAAGCCTTATCATCTAATATCTAATTATCCATCGACTTACTGAAGAGTGTATATATATATATATATATATATATATATATATATATATATATATATATATATATATATGTAAGTAAACGCTACTTTTGTTAATAAGAAAAGTAGAAGATTTGTTTTTGGTCACAGAGTATAAGAAATGAACAAAACAGTGAGGGCCTCAATTGGGCTAATCTATGTTTCTCTTTTGGGTCCTAGTCGTAAGCCTTGAAGGCTTGCATTCTAGGTTTGGCCTGAAACATTGTGGCACGGCATTCTACTTTGTGGGCTTTTCTTCCCAAACACGTGCTCCCTTCTTTTTTTGAATTTTCTTTTCGATCATGGACAACCCCCTTCTTTTTTCGACCTTATCGTTTCTGCAATATGAGTAGGCCCCAACATCAATTTTGTTAGGTTTGTCCACAAAAATTTAAAAACAACAGCAGTTCACCCTGACAAAAGATTAAAATAATTTGCCCAAAAACAAAAAAAGAATAATAAGAGAATAGTGGTTTAGAAAAATACGATTACTTCGACCAAAATATTCGCTTAAGTGCTCTCGGAGCGAAAAAAAACCAATGTCCTCTAAACAATTCAGCACTTCAGCAGTTGCAATACAATAATGACCCATACGACTAAAGCAAGTGTTAAGATTGAATAGAATAGAGCCCGATTTTTTTTTTCACTCACATCCAATAATATTTTTGGCTCTGATATTACTATAAAAAATCTAAAGAACTGACTCCCTAAATTTTTAACATTGGTTAGGTACTACTGGAGTTAAAAAAATAATCTAAGGTCTTTAGACTATTAGAAACTCAAGAAAACTGATTTGCAAAACTTAACTCACAAGAAGCCAAGTGAAAATTGGGTAATCATTGCTCTTAGAAAATTGATCCCTTGGTCGGAATTTTGAGTAGGCCGTTGGTAAGCGTTGCTATGGCTAAGCTAGTAATTTGGTTTACGAAAATGGCAATGCAAACTTTGGCTAAAAAAATCCACATAAGTGAACTGGATAGAGATCACTGATCACTGTTTCTCTTGTTTTTTGTTAAAAGTTTTTCTACACAATTTCTAACCAAATGTGGCCAAGAAGACCAAATTGCAAATTTGCAAGGAAGCTAGTATCGGATATTTGTGTGTGTGTGTATTTATTTATTTATTTATTTTCTAGTTCACTAATTGCAAATATTTATTTGTTTGTTTGATGTTGATATGCAGGAAACAAACATAAGAGGATATGGAATTTAGAAATATAGAATTTAAAACCATTGAATTCAAACACAATTACACAAACATGAAACAAGAAAACAAATTAGTTGCCTTTGGACCCCCATGAACAGAAGCTGCCATGCCCATGATGATATGTCCCAGACAGCAACAAATCAAGATCGCACTAGAATGGCTCTGCTGTTTTCCAAGCAATTGCATCCGTACGTGTCCTTCTACATTTGGTCCACTTTTTCACTGAAATTTATGCTTCCCAAATATTATATCATTATACAATTTTTTATTATTTTTTTCTCTAGGGTGCAATCTCACGATTTTACTTGTGGTGCAACTTCATATATTCTGGTCTTTGATACATTATCTTGCAGGGTTTGCCAGATTGGCCACACTTTGTTCAGTGCATGCTGCAAAATAATTGAAGGAGTGGAACTCTGATACTCTGCTCTGAAATGTGTTGAAGTTGGTTGTTTCTGTGTCCTATTCGTTTGCTCTTTCCATTTCATGTCACAAAATTAACCACATTCTGCCAAGTGCCAATCCATCATCAATATTGCTGAGGGTATAGCATATTTTCAATGTACAACTCAAGTACAATCGCACTTCAAATATTAGAACAGCTTCCGCTAAAATATCTAGGAAAAAAGGAAGAGAAAAAAAAAGGGGTCATTTTTAGATTGTTTTTCTGAACCTTTCTTTCCTTTCATGGCATCAATTCAATGAGTTGGTTCCATATATCTATTCAATATGAATGGCATTTGTCTAGCTTTCCTTTTTTTTTTTATTATGTACTAGTTGTGGTTAACTTTGGTCCCAATTTTGTTTGTGGGTTCTTTTCCTTTTAGCATACAAACAAATAGACATCATAAAGGTTGGTGGGTATAGTTGATGGCACTTTTGAAGGTTTGGGGGAGAAGAATGTTATGGAGCAAGTGATGGAGCTTTGAGTCCTCCTATATATTTGCCACTCTGCATCACTGCAATTTGTGCAGTGTTTGCCGCCAGAAATTGTAACCCAAAGGATAAAGGACAAGATCTTGTAGATAAGAGTCAAGAAATGGAAAACAAAGATCAAGAAATTATTGAAGTACATCATGATACACGCACAAAAGAATAATTTATAATTATTGGCTTATATGGAATGCTGGAAGCAAGAATTCAAAGAGTATTGTGTAGAATTACAAATCCTATCAAATAGGAAACAAGAGCTGGTTTGACATACATGTATCCCAACATACATACAATTCAATTAAAATTAACCCATATCCAAAATTTTGCATCATTAAGTCGTGCTTGAATTTCTGTTATAGATAAAATTACTTTCCTCTTCATGTGATCAATGATTATTAATTTAATAGGGTGAAAAAAATAAAAATAAAGAGAAAGGTTCTATTTATGGGTCCACAAGATCAACATCATGAAATGGGATACGTGACAGCTAGGGTACTCTATGAAAAAAAGATGGGAGGATAACCCTTTGTTGACTGATGTATAAAGTTTGAAAAGCGGGGAATATGATGCCTTCATGCCTTTGCAAAATAAGTGAGAGTTAGGAAGAGATAAAATATGTAGAATGCACTCATGAGGGCGTAATTATATGGATCACATTGAAGTTACCCTTGGATCTAAACTTGGATTATGCGCAGAAACATGACATTTCATAACAATTCATGATCCAACAGGTACAAGGTTAATCTCTAAATAGAATTTTAACAATGATATATAAATATAATATATAAATATATATATATACACACACACATCATTAAGTTGTACCACACTACTTTGGCCTATCTAAGTAGATGAATGATATATCATACTTTTCTGATGTGGGCGCGGGTATGGACCCAAGTTAGTGCCAAACCCAGGTCCCCTACATGGATAATTGATTCACATGCAAGGCAACAATATCATAAATTAAGATGAGTACGGTGTCCTGTATGTCTAATAATTATTGCACATACATTCATACGCAGACACATAACCTATTGTATTTATGTTACTTACTCTCCCTTCCCACCCTATTTTCAAATTGAGGTGGTGAATTCAATTGGGGGCACGGGCTGTTCGTGCATCCTCATTCCTCCTCAGTGCCATTCAATTTCACGGAATATTGGAAGCCATTTATTGCTATCTTAATTAATTTACGTCTGCTGAAAGTTTTGGGAAAAGAATTTAGAGGAAATAGAATTGAATGACTTAATTTAATTATTTAGTTTAGGGGTGCATTTTGTTAGAGAGTAAAAAGTGGGAGTAAGTTTCATGTATAATAATCATGTTGAATTATTCTAACAACTAAATTCTAGCAATATTTAAGATATTTTTTGCAGCATATATACGTGTTCAGCTGATCAGACAGGAAGAACCATCCATGATCCATGGCAGAGCTTACGATGCCGTTTGCATGCTGCTTTGTTATTCGTAAAAAGAAATTCTTGATCAGCGGTTACACAAACTTTAACACAAAGAGAGGGTGCTTTTGACCATCCAACTTTTAAAAGGCTCAGTTTTTAAACTCAAAAATAGAATCGCATAAAATGGAATTTTAAAGAACTAAAGAACAAAATGTCTTTGATTAATTTATGTGCAACATGCTATCCTTTACTTTGGATCCAAGAAAAATGACAACACATTGCATATTTCAGATTGAGGTTTGCATAGAATTGAATATTGAATTTACACATACTATCATCATTTTAGATGGATTTTCACTTTAGAAAATCCATTTAATAAGGTGCTAACCATGTCGTCTTCGTATCAGTGTTGGTGTTTTTGGTCTTCTTCTACTAATTGCTAGTTTAACCAGCAGGAAATGTCATGCATGTGATACTGAACAATACTTTTCTTTTTCTATACCCCAAGTTTTAGCCCTTCAATGTCTCAAGTTATTGGTTTCCGGCTGATTCTTGAATATAATATTTGATTTGTTTCATAAGGGGACTGCATGTATCGATACTAATTGCAAAGACAAGCATAGCTGGTACGATTACAACCCCTGCAAGTAAGTTTAGGGGGTAAATAAGAAGAAAGTTTAGATTAAATTAACTAAAGTGCTTCTGTAAGTTATCCATTTTGTGCATTAGTAAGGATATGCTTTACTATAAATAGCATACATAGAACAAATGAAGCTATTATTTATTTTAGCAACAGTTCTTCCGTTTGATTTCTTCTTCTTAACTTCAGTAACTTACTGAAAATAGTTGAAATTGTGGCTTCGGTTCATATGGCTTATCTCATGGGGGGAAAAAAAAAAAGAAGATAATGGTATGTTTGCCACCGGAAATGCCTTCATAGAATATATTTGGATGGAGAAGTTTATGGAGAGACAAGAATAAAGAATCCTTTCAGTCATAACTTAAAGAGACTTATATATGAGGATATATAATTAAGATAAATAGCATTCATATATTTAACTACAAATTAACATAATATATACTATATGGAACATAAGGTAGTCTTTATTTACTATCTCTGAGACAGAAATACAGTGACACTAGAGATATAAACATGTTTGGTAGTGGAGACAAAAATAGAGGAGGAAAAAATTTTCTATTATCGGGACGAAAAAACATAAAATTTCAGTACCTCTAAATTGTGAGGACAGTAGAGACAAGATATGTAGATAAAAATTTAATTTTTTTTTCAATAATATTCCTATACATATTTATTATTTGTGTCTTCATCTCCACCGTCTTTACTGTTCCTGTTCCTGTATTTCTATTTCAAAAACAGTAAAAACAAACTTTACCCAATAGAGTTTGGGTTAGTCCTTTTTGGAAACCACTTTTGTGAGAACAAAACCTAGTGGGTTCGTCAGCAGACTGAGAGCATGCCTCAAACAAAAGAAAAACAACACCAAAAGCTTTTTTAGTTACTAAACACTTTTGGCTGTCTCATTTGTGTAAAATCCTCCAGGAGAGGAACGTGAGGACGATCCAAAAAATACCTTGATACCCTCTTCCCACCACTCCTTCCCAAAGAAAATCTCATCTCAAAGAAGATGAAAAAACCGACCTAGAAAAACATTTTCCATGGCTCGCATAAAATCTAGAGATTCATCCAATCCTAAACGTTACTTGCCGCATAAATTACTACTTTTTAAGGAATCTTCACTATTTTGCTTTTGACGAAATATTTTCTAGGATCAACATGTTGCTGCCGGCCTTCTAGCCTCTCATTCCGTAAAAGATTCTTCCAATATTTAAATTTTATATACAAGATGTTTAAGTTTGAATTTTACTCTTCTAGAATGGGAAGATGGATGAAATAAGAGGATAATTGTTTGGTGGGATCCAAGTAATAAAAATTATTCATTTAAAGGTAGGATTTAAGTGAAATACATTGAAAGTGTCAAAAAACTTTACATATTTATCAAATCACTTAATGATACACTAATAAATATGATTATCTTTTTACCCCACTACTTGAAAAGTCAAACAAAACAAGATATTTGATTGGATGACAGTGTAAAATTTTTTTACACTATCAATGCATCAAAATTAAACTCTTAAAGGTATTAAATCCTCACTTTTTCATTTTAGAAGAGTCAAATCCATTCATTTTTTTATGAACCAGATTTCAAGAAGAGAATGGGCAAGTGAAGTGTGAATATGAAAATGAAAGTGTCAACTTTTGATGCCAAAATATGGGCTCTTAATATAAGTGAATTCTCACACGCAATTGATGGTCAATGCCATTTGCTGTAATTGAAATTAACTACAATTTTAAAATGTGGTTAAACACAATAAAACATGTGGCCAAACAGCCACACGCACACTACCTCTCCCTCCTCCCTCCCCTGCCTCCGCCACCACACCGTCTGCATCTGCCGCTACGACACCTCCGATGACGATGGCCCCGGCCCCCCACGACGACATTCCCTTCTAATCACTCTTTTTCTCTTTCTCTGTTTCTTCTTCTTCCTTCACTTCGCTTCACTTCCTCTACATGCACACATAAAGCTCAGAATTCAAAAGCTACAGCAACGTAACATCCAGCAAGCAGAACCATAAAGCAGCTTCATAATCAAAGAGTGGAAGGCCCTAAGCATGACACATTACTCCCCTACATGTGTTAAACGATCCAAAGCGTTGCCGGCGATAATGGCGAAAGCATACGGAAGTAGACGCAGATGTTACTTCAAAAATTGTGTGGCAAAACACTCCAATAATGGCAGCGCTGCTATTTGGGAATGGCCAAAGCCACCGTTCCCATCCAGATCAACTACTTCCATGGTCGCTCGACATGGAAGGCACCCCTACGAAGCTCCACCGCGTGATATCCACTAGCAGTGATTCACACCATGTCAGCGGCCTCTCACCAATGGAATCGCAAGCAACAACAGTAATAGGAGGCGGAGCACGACCACAGCAAGGGATCAACGATGCAACAGCTGGTGACAGGATGCTTCCTCAACCAAAGGCGGTGGAGGATGGAAGCTTGTTTACCGTAGGAATGAGAGTTTGAGAGTGAAATCCCAAATCCTAGCAGAGAACACAACTGAGATAGGGGAGTGGTGGCAGAGGTGTGGGAGGGAGGAGGGAGAGGTAGTGTGTGTGATTGTTTAGCCACACATTTGATTATATTTAACGACATTTTTCAAAATGTGGTTAGTTATAATTGCAGGAGACAACATTGACCATTAACTGTAGAGGAGTAGTCACCTTTAATATAATCATTACACTGTTCATTTATTTCAAATTTTTTGTCTTATTTTTTTGTCCTATTTTTTATCTCTCTAATAAAATTTTAACACATATTTAATGATAACATTCAGAATTTTTATTCAATCATATTTTTCAAAGTGTCTATGACTTTTATACATGGTAAAATATGATCGGGATGGGAGATGATTTTTGTTCGCTGTACACTACCTCAGTCAGCCTTGCGTTCAACTTAAACAAAAAAGTAGACCCCATTTATAAACTTGTTATTATGTTCTTGTTCCACGTCACCTGTCATTTTCATCTCGCATGTGGAAGGATGCTAGCTACTAATGGCAGCAAAATCAAAAGGCTTGTGCATATAAAACCCCCAATTCACAAAGCCAATGTGAAACCCACACACACAAAACTCCCACATCAAAATAACCTCACACCCAAATAAATACACACATTTATGTTACCTTGCACCTACCATGGCCACCAACACCAACAACAACACACCTTTTAGAGATGAACCTGACTACGACAGCAGCTCCTCCTCCGCAACCACCACCGTGCCGGAGTCTAGCCGGAGCTGGATGAGCAACCTCAGCTTCAGCAGCCTCCGGCGCCGGAGCTCCGTCTCTGTTTGTTCCACCACCACAGACACCTCTTTGTACTTCACCTCACAAGCCAAGCCACATAAGGCGAACCAAGCTGCATGGAAGGCCATGCAGCGGCTCCGGAGCGACAAGGGCCGTGTCGGGCTCGACCACTTCCGCCTCCTACGACGGCTAGGGAGCGGCGACATAGGGAACGTGTACCTTTGCCAGATAAGGAACCCTGTGGTGGGGTTGCCGCAGTGTTTCTATGCCATGAAGGTGGTGGATAGAGAAGCTCTTGCTATAAGGAAGAAGCTGCAGAGGGCGGAGATGGAGAAGGAGATTCTAGGGATGCTTGATCACCCTTTCTTGCCAACTTTGTACACTGAGTTTGAAGCATCTCATTACTCTTGCTTGGTTATGGAGTTCTGTCCCGGTGGTGACTTGTATGCTGCTCGCCAACGCCAACCCGGGAAGCGCTTTAGCATTGCATCCGCTAAGTAAGCACCTTCTTGCTCAAAAGCACTTTTTTACTTTTTGCTTTATCAAGTTCTAGTTTTCTCTCAAGTTAGTATTCTAGAGTTTGATCAGTAAAACTTGGTAGATAACAGCGTTTAGCTTGTTCGAGTGGTTCATCAGAGGACACTAAAAGATTATCTTATAATAAACCTCCACCTTAAGCTAGATTAGTTAGTAATATTTAAGTTGTTAGATGAATCTTTATGAAGAACTTCTGTATCCAACAAATATTACCTTCAGTTTAGTATGTTGTAAATTTTTTAATTATCTATATCATGGTACTAACAAAGAGTTCATAAACTGAATGGAAAATAAAAAAGGTTTTATGCAGCTGAGACACTGTTGGCTATAGAGTATCTGCACATGATGGGGATAGTGTACAGGGATTTGAAGCCAGAGAATGTGCTGGTAAGGGAGGACGGGCACATCATGCTGTCGGATTTTGATCTCTCTCTCAAATGTGACGTTGTTCCGAAGCTCTTGAGGACAAAAACAAGATTGGAACGCAGTGTCAAGAGCACAAAGAGATCTTCACCAGCCTGCACTGCCCCCATGCAGCCTGTGCTATCTTGCTTCTTAGCATCAAGCAAGAAAAAGAGACCACCAACCGTGACAACAGTCATAAGAGAAAACATTGAAGGCCTAGAAGAACTTGATCCTGAGCTTGTAGCAGAACCAATTGATGCAAGGTCCAAGTCATTTGTAGGGACACATGAGTACTTGGCGCCTGAAGTGATCTTGGGGCAAGGTCATGGCAGTGCAGTGGATTGGTGGACATTTGGGGTGTTCTTGTATGAGATGTTATATGGTAGAACACCTTTCAAAGGTGAGAACAATGAGAGAACACTTGTGAACATCTTGAAGCAGCCATTGGCTTTCCCTAGGATTGCAGTTAGTAGCAGCAAGGAGTTTGAAGAGATGGTGAAAGTTCAAGACCTTATAAGCAAGCTCTTGGTGAAGAACCCCAATAAGAGGATTGGAAGCTGCATGGGTTCTGTTGAGATCAAGAGGCACGAGTTCTTCAAAGGTGTAAATTGGGCTTTGATTAGATCAGTTAGACCCCCTGAGGTCCCTAATGATGTGAACAATAAGATTAGGAGTAGGGTTTTGGTACCAAGACTAAGCAAGAAAGACAGGGAACAACCATATCAGCTTAGTCATCATTTTGAATACTTCTGAAAATGTAAATTGTTTATTTAGAATTTATAAAAAAAAAAGGGTTTTCCCGCGAATATGTGTTTGTCATCATAAAAAGAAATTAAGGGTCTTTACCCTTTACTTTCTTTTCTTTCTTTCTGATTTTTTTTCTGTGATGTTGAGAGAAAGAATTATTAGAAATTAATTATTGTTTGAATGACCAAGGGCACCATGCATTGAACATAACAGTTTATTCGCTCATTATAATAATATTGTTATATGCCTCCACCAATAAATTAGCAGTAGTTGAGGACTAGTAGGTATAAAAAAGTGTGATCCCATATGTACCCAAAAAAAAAAGGTGGGATCCCATAATTGTCCTAATGTGACTCCCATGAAAGCTTATGAAGTCATGTGATGACAATAATTACACTTCTCATCGATGACAAAATTGCAGGAAAAAAAGGGTGGAAAAAACTTTATTTTAACAATACTTTATAGCATTGTATACTCCTCTTTCTTCTCATATGGCTTTGTCAATATCTGCGCATTCGTATGTCCTTTTCACCGAACGAAGGAAAGAAAAGAGAAAAGAGACGTTTCCTGAGCGCCTTTATCTCATTCATTCGGTAAAATGTGGAATGAAAACATTTGTATTTTATGTATCAAGCATTATACTCTTTTTTTAATTGAACAATTGAACATTTTGAAAATTTATTTTATATATATAAATAATTATCCATTTAAAAAATTTAAGTAATATTAATTATTTTTTTATCAATAATACTATTATTAAATACTATTAACTCACTAGTAAATAAGGAGAGAGGAAGTTCACGAATTAAAAAGAAATAAAGTTAATTTAATAAATTATTTATAATTTATATTAAAATTAATTTTTATAAATTAATTTTTTAATTTTAGTGAGCATTTATAATTGAATAATTATTAAAAAATGAAGAGATTAATAAATTAAGGTTCTAAAAGCTCATTTGAGCTTTATGGTTGCACATATTTTAGAGGTTAAGAAATATATATAAACAGCCCTTTCTCAAATAAAGGGTAATGAATGTTTCTAGGAATTAGTTAAGTAATAAAGAAGGAGGAGATTTGGGACTTGTGTTGCAAACAGTAATGATGAGGTAAGAGAAGGGCACAAAAGGAGTGTAGGCTGTGTGGACCATTTTAAATGCAGTGAAAAATTATGGCAATAATTTAGATCTTAGCATCAAAACCAAAGGAAACCAATCAAAATCCAAAAGGAATCATTTTCTTACCCAAAGTATCTATCAATTAATCATACACCATCTACTGTGAGTCTGTGCATATGGATGACAACCCAAAGTTCCGGTACTCTCTCTTCCATGCTAGCCCGCATAACAATGAACAGTAGTTTATTAGGTAGTATCGTGGAATCCCTCATCTCTTTCTGCCTGCGTAGCTAAAAGAAAGGCCTAGTTTCCTCAAACCAATGAACATCCATCGTTTCCTTTTTTACATCATGATGACAACAGAACATTAAAACATACTATAACATTTTTACATGATGATGGCAACAGAACATAACATAATAAACTAGTATGATTTATCCGTATCTAGGGAGAACAACCAAGGTTAAGTGTAATTCTGAATATTTTGTAATACAATCACTTTTGACTTGGTGTTCTGAATTTTGTGTGGGTGAATTCTGTGTCAGTCATGTCTCAGAAGATTAGTATCACATTCTGATCAGAGGAATGGGGAAAAAAGTCATAATATATACAAATGACAGACTAGTAGAACAGAAACATGATAGAAAATAGAAATATATTATCACCCCTTTAACTCAAAATATATATGGTATTGGCTTTGTCCCTCCACAAAGGAGAGGTTTCTAATTTGAACCTCATCTCTGTCATTTTTAAGTGGTATATTAACTTTTGTCATATGTATTCCTCTAAAAGGAAGACAGAATGAGTCACCATTAGATTTGCACTCTAATGGAGTACAGCATTAATAGGCAAGGATCAGCTTTTATCATGACTTTCATACAGTTCTTTAAACACGAGTGAGCTGTAAGATGTATGTGCCGAAGTAGTCAAGTACTCAAATGACTTTTTTTGGGTTCTGATTTTCTTTTTGCTTTTGTTTTCTTTCTTTTCTGAGAGGTTTATTAAGAGTATATATATTGCTGTGGAGGGAATGAAGAGTTTATGTGGGTTGTGTTTTAGTGACAACAAATAAATGGTTGATACTGAATCATGATTTTTGCTTTAGACATTGAGATTTGCTGAGTAACCGCAGTATAAAAGGTCAGACGGCAAATTGGCTGACCAATTTCATTTCATATACATAAAGTTGCTACATTTGATATTCTGATTGTTTTTTCATATATATATATATATACATATATAAGTGGAAAATGCTAAATAAACAAAAATTTTGTATATGTCATAGTTGTAAACTTTAAAATAAATTAATGAGTCATATTATCACTTATTTATTTACTTGTTGGGAGTGAGTCAAATCCACATTTGACCAACTAAAATAGCAACATGTTTTTTCATTTAGGACTCTTGAATAGCTTGTAATCAACAAAACAAACAAGCTGCTATTGAATTTCATCCAATAATCACTGCATGTATCCTCATTACCTTTGAAATATTTATTAGTTATCATTGTTAACAATAGATTATTAAGATTTTTTAATGTACAACAATCAGCAATTATAACGAATATTCAATGCATCATTAAGATATTAGTCAGTAGCCTAAATAAAAGAAGATGCCTAATTATCAGCCTGCACAAACACAGATACTGTGCCCCCTCCCCTTCAGCACAAAACAGAAATTCTGAAACTTTGATCAAATAATTAGAAAGAAGAGCAGTAACTATGCTTCTAAAGTCTATCATATGAATTGCACAATTTGTGTGGAAAAGCTTAATGATGTTGGAGCCACCATAGCAATCCAACCCGAGTAAAAGGAATATATATGATTTGATAGTTCTTTTTCTTTGTTGGATCTCCCTCATTAGCCGCGGTCTCTTCAAGGGTAGGTGAATATCACCTTCACATTCTTGAACAACCATTCTCCTGTATCAACACACTGAAGATTTTCCTTGTTTTCGCTAGCTGCACAATTAAAACATATAAGTTAGAACTATTTGGTGCCTTGGTGACGTAAATATTAACAAATAGTAATTTTATTCTGATTCTCAGCTAAGAAATGAGACATCTTAGTTTTCAAGGAGGTCATCTAATGCTTACTATCTCTAATTTGAGTTTTTTTTTTATATCTCATATTTAAATGGAATTGAAAATGTGCAGGGGACCATGTGTGAAATTCTATAGAAGATATTGGTAGGAACCCAAAAAAAAAAAAAAATTCTAATCTTAATTGAGGACCGGTGTAAGTATGACACAGTATTCTTGGATTTAGGTAAGAATCCCATATGTTACGCAATTCGAGTATGGTTAAACAATTGAATAAAAGAATCCTAGGACAAAGTTGAAACTTTCAACTGACCAAACTTGCAACTGACTACATGCTGCACGAAGAGGTAAACTCAGGGGGCATTGATGCTTTTCAACTTTCAAGGATAAAAACCACACGCTAAAGTAATTCGATCAAGCAACTAATAGAGGTATCAAAATGGATTGATATGCTTAGTCGGCTAAAAATGGGAGAAGGTAGGCTAGCCTATAAATAATAAATAGGCTAAAATAGTTGGCACAGCTTATTTTAGGAAGTCGATCCGTCAAAAAATATAAAATTTTCAAAATAAAACTTTTAATGTTTTGATAAATTTCTTAAAGAAAAAGTTTTTAAAAAATATTTTTTTATTGATGTATATCCAATTTTTTAAAATCGATAACAACTATACACTAACTTTGGCCCAAAAAAGTTATTGTTAATAGTGTTGTTTGTGAGTCGTAACACTATTTTTTTTTTTAATTTTAACTTTAAGTGAATAATGTCAACTATATAGTATTATTATGTTGGTGAATATATATATTTCTTTTTTTTTCACACATTTCTTACTTTTTTACTAATAAATTGTGAATTTTTTCCTTAAAAAAAAAATCTTGACCCATGATCCAAGCCCGCCCCAATCCAACAAAATCCGTGGTTAAGCATTGCAAATTAGGTGGGCTGAATTTTTTTTTGCAGGTTCAAAACTTCAATGTAACTCTTAAAAATGGTAATTTTTGCTGATCAACCCAACAAGCTTAGTCCGTTTTGACATATCGGGATATGTAACTTGATATAAGATTTTCTTCTTCTTCTCTTAATTCTTTTTCACGCTTAGATTGAAGGTAACTAGAGGGAGCTATAATCTTGTTTAAAATCGCATCATGCATTTTATAAAAAAGAAAGCGTATCAAATCGTTGTTGCCAATTGTTAGTCCGGACAATAAGTTGGAAAATGTTTTCGTAACTCTTTGGTGTAGAGACATTGCTTAAATCATCGCATATCAGGGTGGGGTGATGTGTTTATATAAGATCAAGTCCGGACAAAAAAAATGTTTAAGTTTAATGAGTATGGAGAGAAACCGGATTTACTTATGTAAATTGTTGACGAGTATCTCTGACAAATGAACGTGGGTTAAAGAAGTCAATCCAAGGACTCATATTAACATTGCAGTGATGGCATATTGACAATATGTAGCTAATTGTCTCATATAGCTTAGTGTTCAAGCAAAGGGATTTGATTTCCACCCCACTTATTTTTCCAATTCTCTACAGGGATCTCCCACTTTACAGTATGTACATATAACTCGTTTAATTTTTTATGATATTAATTTGATATAAAAATATTTTACATTATAATTAGTTGTATTTAATCTTTTATATCAAAAGGTTCAAATATTTTAAATGATAGAAACATATAATTAAATGTCAATATAAATTTTTTTTTACAGTTGTAGTATATTAAAATTAAATTATTTTTATTATTTTTTTAAACACGGAATGGTTTATAGTATATCTCATATTTACTTATTCAATCTAGCAAATGTAAGTCATTCATACCGAAACTAAGAAATTTATAAAAATATTGCCAATAAATTCACTGTTAAAACAATTACATTTTTCTTATGTGGAACAATTAGATTAATTTTTATATAACGATTTAATTTTGACAAAAGTAAGTCATTCCTTTTTTGGTAAAGAAGTAAGTTATATTCTAGAGTTATTAAAATGGACTGATTTGGCCTATTCAACCATCCCACGCTGGGCCGAGCTAGTTTCAAGATGGTTAATTAGATTGGGCTAGCAGAATATGAGCTCAATCCAATCATATGTGGTTCACAAGGCTTGAACTAGCGATCAGTCAAGATTTGTTTTTAACTTGTTCAATTGAAAAAAGCATTTATAGTACAAGTGAAAAAAAAATTGGCAAAGGTATAAACACTGGAGTGTTTTATATAGTACATGGATGATGATTTTATTCTTACTTTGCCTTGGAAATAAGAAACGAAATTTGATATTTTTTTTTTTTTTTGGTAATTAGACTTGACAACTTAATTGATGTAAAAGTGAAGTGATGACTTCTATTTTTTTTAATCAATATTTATAATAATTTAAACTTTTTAAAGTAAGAGATTAATCAAATGACCAGAACACAAGTAGTAACTACACATATTCGTAACTAATTATCTAAGAAAGAAATTAGTCAAATAATCCGAACTCAAGTAGTAATTACACATTCTTGTAACTAATTACCTAAGAAGTATATTATTGTTCAGGATATTGAGCTAGCACCAATTTAGACGCGATTGAGTCAAGTCAATTCTTATTTTTAATCAATTTTCGTCACTTTTTTTTAAAAAGTTTTCTAGCTGGCCCATTGGGCTCAACCTAACTCAACTTATTTCAATTGCATTACTTATCTTTATGTCATGATTTATTTGATAAGTTAGTATCATAATAATGTCAAAAAGAATATCTTATTTAAACACTCGGAGGTAATATAAGTTATTTTTTCATCAGTAAAATATAGCACGGTTTTATTAACCGCATATTATCATTTTATCTTTCTTATTTTTCTTCTCTTATATTTTCTCATTTTTACTTTAGATATATTTCTGGGGAAAATGGGAAATTAAAAACAGTGATCCACTTAACAATAATTTGTTCAGAAAAAGACATTTCCTTTCCTTAATATCTGGAAATTTTGTTGTCATTTTGTTAGCTTTGGATTTATATTGCATATAGTATATCTTTTGTATACATTATAGCTAGCTCCACCGTACATTTTGACGAAGAAAGTTTATTTATTTATTATTATTATTATTTTGGGTTTTTTTTGTCAAGACATTTTTTTTCGTCAAGTTTTTTTCCTTTTGGTCTGAACGAAGAAAGTTTATTCGGCATCCCATGAAGTGTAGTCTCAAAGTGATCTCTGTGGGCTCTTTCTAGCTGGAGTCACTGGTATCAAATTACCATCAGATAAAATATTTGTTTATGTATATTTCGAGTAAACTTAGTTTCAAACAAGCTTTGAATTTCTTTGTTTATATGCTTAAATCTAAGTATATCTTTATCGTCCAAAAAAAATTATCATTGTTAAAGGGTGAAATTGATTATTGAGTCCCCAACAATATTATTTTGACATATCAGAATGGGTGTTAGATACCCATTTTATTATTATTGGATGAGATGGATAAGTGATAGGGTGTTCAAAATCGATCCAAACCGAATTAAAACCGATAATCGATCCAATAAAAACTGAAAATTGATTAAAACTGAAATTAATCGGTTTGAATTGGTTCTTAATTTGAAAAAATTGAACCAAATCGTTTGGTTTTCGATTCTTATTTCCAAAATTAAACCAAACCAAACTAAATTGATAATATATTATATTAATAATTTTCTTTATTAATTAAATGTATTGCTTATCAAAATTTCCTATTCATATCTAAATTTGTTTCATATTTTAGCTTAACATTTAAGATTTTTAATTATATATTAATTTTTTTTAATTTAATCAACATGATTTTTGTTCAGATCTTTTATCATTTGTTTAGTTTATTAGTTAATAGTATGACATATCAGAATAAATTTTAAAAATTAGCTTAGATTTTATAATTATACAGCTTTATAGAAATGATTACTCTAATTTAATATCGTTTATAATTATATTTTTTTTTTACATTTTTTACATTTATAGTAAAAATTGAAAACCGAATCAAACCGATCTAAAATAAAATTTGGTAATTGGATCGATTGGTTTTTACCTCAAAATTAAATCATAAATACCCTTAATAAATAAAAGTAAGTGAAGATCATCGTCCTATTCAATGAAAATAGAAGGTTTGTCCCATATAAGCGATTATTCTTGTAGGTCAAAATAACATTGTCGATAGAGTCCCTGTATAATTAGAGGTATGGTGTCACCATGTGATATGTCCGAGTATTAAGATCGATGTAAGGTTAAGTGCATTTGGCAGGTCACATAAGACTACCTTGATGATATGCGTTTCTTATATGTAATTAACGTAAGAGTATTTGTATATTATATTTATGTTTATTCTGTAAATTATTTTGACTAAATTAATCATGTGACTTATTCCGTCCCAAAAATGGTTTATGTGAATTATTATTTGAAAGTTTAACCATATAAACAGTGGCAAAAGTTTAACAGTATTAGGGATTTTATTTTGATGTATGGATAATATAACAAAATTTCAGATTGATATTATGTTATATTCTTACATCAGTAAATATAGTTGATTTTTATCCAATTGTCTAAAAGATCATGAAAATGAAATATTCTAATTAAATGACAGTGTATATATATATTTTTTTAACATGCAGCACTACAAGAAAATCGCTAATTTCTCAAATCCACCTCTAATGGGTCATTTGCGGCAGATTTACGGCGGATATCAGGCGCACGCAAATTCCTAGGCTACCAACGAAGAGCGGTGGCCCATCCCCTGCCAATTTGCAACGGACGTATCCCTTGCTAATTTATGGTGGCTCTGTTTGCCTCTAATTTTGTGGCGGCTATGTCCGCCACTAACGTGTGCGGATGCTTATCTCGCTGCTAAGATGTGACAAACTCTAATAAACCAGTAGCGGTGGTCGAAATCGCCGCAAATGAAGTTTGTTTTATTTTTCCTTTATTCTCGCAATACAATGGGAAGTTGCAAAAAATCTGTAAAAATCTACAATGTTCATAATAACACCTGCCGGTGGGTTTTTCTTTTGTTGACATAAATCTAAAGGTGAGGCCCAATAGGCCAGGCAATGGCTTCTGCTTCAAAGGCTTCAAGAGAGGGAGGGATAGCCCATGTTGTTGCAGCCACAACAACCCCATCAGAATACCTAACCAGTGAGCCTTTTACGCTATATCTTATTGAATATTTTGCTAGATATTGCAAGGGAAAAAAAAAAAAAAGCTAGCTAAATCCAACGGTGCAATTCGAATCACCCTGAATTTGATTGGATTAGTTTGGTTCAAATAATGAAAAAAATACATCATGAATCCAAACCAATTTAAACCTATCAAGCATTTACACCGCTAGTGCCATCTTGTCGAGCTCATCGTGCCAGGAGGGAGAAATGATGATGCGCGAGCTTAAGTCTCTTGAGAACTTTGTCTATCAATTCAATCCTGTAGTTAATTAGACTTTTAGGTGTTTGTTGTCTTTATAAACTTTGTAAAGTTAAATCGCTGCAAAGATTTGTTTATAAAAAAAATTATTAGAAAATTCAAAGTATAAGAAGCTAATTAAAATGTGAGTAAAATTATAGAGAGGTACATATTGATTAAACCTTTATTTACTATATATACTCGTGGTCCCTTGGAAATGATGATGATAATATAATAATAGCTCCCGGTTATTTCATATATAATTTGAGAAGAATGCCCACCATAAGATAATTTGAGAAGAATAAGTAACCATTTAATATGCATAAAGTAAATTTCAGTTATTAATGAATTATTTTAAGGTAGATTGGTAAACTTAAAACATAAGTAACATTAGCGTATGTCATGCTTATTGAATAATTTGGTGATTTGAACCGCTTAATTACATATGATGACGAATTCAAGTCTCTGATCATGTGTGCATTTTCATCAGCCCATTGTATACTAAAATATTGAAACGTGGCGGAGTCCGTAGGGAGAATCAAACCATGGGGTTTCTTTTTTTCTTTTCTTTTTTCAATGGCTCAGGTTAGATAAGACGTCGACTTCCAATTCCATGGCCTCAACTTTACCACAAAAATGATGAAAAACACCCCCACCAAAATATCTGAGTCACTACTGTTTCTTTTGAGTGAGATCCATTGCCTGTATGTTGCACGTGAATTTGGCTACGTGTTGCAAATCCAACCAATGTATAGCACAAGCCCTCACATAGATCTAATCTAATGCACCTTAAGAATAAGGGGGCTACCCCACAAAGCATTAATCAGTCCATGGTATTATATGATGATATTGACTCCCATGTCTCATGCTCCCCTTTCTATGCTCTTTTAGTGTTCTTTTGTTTAATTTTTGGTTATTGGAATAAGCAGTGAGCCAGTTACAATGACCAGTGCCCATGGTTTTTAGCCATCTTTGGGCTAAACTACTGGCTTCTACACTACAGTTGCCGTTGCTAAAATGAGAAAAAAGTTACTTTCTTTAACGTGCTAAAGTAAACAAAGAGGTACAGGATCAAGGGGGGAAAAACAATTTTCTTTTATGGCTTTTGTGCTGGTTTAAGACACGAGTGGATAACGTTAGTATTTTAATTTGCACTCATGGTTTCCTAGATTATTATAGGACCCGGGTTTGTAGCGTCCCAGTGAACGCGAAGCTAAAATCACTGGAATATACTAGATAAATAATGATCCGTTTATAAATATCATTTCCATGATATTGTTTTGTATATTTCCTTTCCTTTTAGATAATAAAAGTATATAGTTTGAATTCGTTTATTTTATTCTAAACTGAAAAAAAATTAGAAAAATGATGTCATGTCGAATAACATGGCTAAAAGAAGTATAAAAAAATAACATGACTAAAAAAAAATTGTATTTATACTTATTATTTATAAGATATGTCGACACATTTCTATATATTGAATATGGTGTAAATCTCATTTCATTTAGAACCCATATATTATTAATAATAGATAAAAATATGTTACTATGATGTCCTGTAATTACAAATAACAGTAGTTGGAACTCAACTGACAATAACAGGAAACCCAAGGGAAAACAACTGACGGAGACGGTGGATTTGGTATGAAACCATCAAACTGCACCTGCCACGTACGGTGCAACGCCTTTCTTTTTGTGGGGAGGAAAAATAGTAGTTTAATATATTGTTTTCTTTCTCACTAACTCAGTATAAATAAGGCACCCAACTTCACCCTTTTTCACTCAAAGCAACTCAGTCATTCCTCTGTTTATCAAAACTTCATCCTTTATTAGAGCTTTTTCTTTAATCAAAATTATCTGTGAAGATGGCTAAGGGAAATAATGTTGCTGTTAACTCACCTCTTGAGAGGGCCAGCTTGGCTTCTCTGGATCACAAGTTGGCCATGGCCAAGCGCTGTGCTCATGGTAATATATGCTTAAACAATTAATGGATGTAAAATGTTTCCGTTTCATTCTTCTTCTTCTTGGTTTATCAGGATATAAACTTGAACATGCATCGGATTATGGGGATATATTTACCAGCATAGCATTGTATTTGTATCCGGCCGATGATGTTGATTAATTGTTCTGAGGAAAGCGGAAACGCCATAATGTTGAAGCATAATAGACTCCGAATTTAGAAAGGCAGGGGCAAAACCACAAAGCTAAATGAGATGGGACCATATATAGTAAAACATATATAATTGAAAAAAAAAATTAAATATCATATCAAAGTAGTATATTATATAAAATAGAATAACTAACAAAATATAAATTACACAAATACACTTATAGTTCATAACATATATAAAAGGTTTAACTATATATTTTTAATTTTTAATTTTTATTTATTTTTTTGTTTTGTTTGTAAACAGAGGGTGTGATGGCAGGAGCTAAGGCAGCTGTTGTTGCTGGTATTGCCACTGCTATTCCAACTGTAAGCTATTCCTTCCACCTATTTGATTTCCTTCATTTCATTTCTCCTAAATCCTAATGATCAAGTTTACATTCAAAATAATCACATTTTAGTATCCCAAGAGAGATTTTTGGTAACTGGGGTTGTGCTTGGTAATTGATATGCAGTTGGCTAGTGTGAGGATGCTGCCATGGGCTAAAGCCAACCTCAACCACACTGCTCAAGCTCTCATAATTTCCACAGGTTAGTTTAATCATCCTTGGTGCCTCCCATGATCTCCTTATATATATAATCATGAATTACATTCATTGTTAGGTTTGTCAATCATCTAACAAGCATGCATATTATGTCTGCAGTGGCTGGAGCAGCATATTTCATAGTAGCTGACAAGACCGTTTTGGCAACCGCAAGGAAGAACTCCTTCAAACCACCCTCCAATGCATAATGATTTTCAAAGGGGATTGCAAGAAAGAACTCTTTCAAGCCACCCTCCAATGCATGATTGTCCGGTGGATAACTTGGACACTATATTAGATTCGGTTGAATTACTAGTACAGCATCAACCCGATCTAGAGCTCATCAAATATGTATTAATAAATAAACAAGAGTTTGCATTTCAAGAGCCACAGAGCTTATGTGTACTGATTGTCATTTAATTATGTGAAATGCAAATTATTCTCTTCTGTTGCTACACATGTTGTTCCTTGAATCGACTGGCGAATTTTTACCAGCAGTGATTGCACAGGCAAAACCCATCTTTATAATGATGCGAACGGTTTCTATCTCTTGCAATTATATCTCTATCGAAGAAGTATTTTACGATGTAACTAATTAACTAAAGGTCACGTGTAAATTAACTTATAAAATTAAAAGAACGTTTTAATATGAGATTCTTAAAGTTTTCTTTTTTGAATGTGCCGAATAGCGCTCTTTTGTTAACTTAATTATTTTACTATTCATAAGTTTCTAACCGAAAGTAGCTATGTCGTGCCTATGATTATTTTTATAACCAAATTATCCCGGCTAATTTCTCATCATAATTATATTGGATCCTAATTCCTTTCTTTCCCCTCTATCAGCAGTGGACAATACAAGGTCACAAACACAGTCTCTTGGAAACACACCCGCAGCTAACCATCAACCAAACCCACACGCTCACACACCCAGAGAGAAACACCTACACACAGTCTCTCGGTTTTGTTGGGGGCTGTTGGGTGTTCGCAAAAGGCGTTTGATGCTCCTGCGTGTTGTTTGTTTGTGCTTGTTCTGTATCTGCTGCGGCGGGCATAGGAAGTCTTGCTGACTTTGGGGCTCCTCTTTGGGGTTGAACGACATGAGCTCTTCTACTCGTGAAGTTTTTTGGCTGTGGTTTCGGTAGCCAGAGTGTGGAGGTGGTGTTGTCGGTTTCGTTAGGCAAGATCTTCTGCTTCAATTTTTGTGCCCATAACATAATGTGGGTGGCGGTGATCTCGTAGATCTCCCTCATGTTTGCAGCAATCCTGCTCGGGCAACAAAGCGACACTTAGCATTGTGAAGGTTCCTAGGTCTGGTTTTAGGCTTAGATGTGTATGGACAGATGTTTTATAGAATTTTGATGCTGGTTTAGTTTTAAGTGATTGCTCATGTGCCTTTCTCAGTCAATACCTATTTATGCCTACTGCTTAGATCATTTGCACAATAACAACATGACATCTGACACATAAAAATGAAAGCAAATGAGCAGGCTCTCTTTCATGCGTCTTAGGTTCACAGCACTATCAAGGCCGCTGGGTCGCCAAAACCACCTTCCTTGTCCTCGTCATCCTTCTCATGTTGCTACAATAGGTATGTGAAGGTTCCTCTGTCTCGTTTTAGGCTTAGATGTGTATGGACCGATGTTTTATAGAATTTTGATGTTGGTTTAGTTTTAGGTGATTGCTCATGTGCCTTCCTCAGTCAATGCCTATTGTGCCTACTACTCGTTTGTGCAATAACAACATGGCATCAGCCACATAAAAAGGAAAGCAAATGAGCAGACTCTCTTTCATGAGTCTTAGGTTCACAACACTATCAAGGCCGCTGGATCGCTAGAACCACCTTCCTTGTCTTCGTCATCCCTCTCATGTCGCTACAATGCTCTTTTTTATTAAGAATTCGAACAATATGAAGTTAGCTACGGTGATTTTTTTAAAAAAGAATTTGGGCAGTTCGAATTCAGTTCTAATCTTTTTTTTTTCCAAGAATTTTGACTATCCTATTTGTACCTCCTCGCTTAGCGATTTAAGTCTGTTAAATGAAAACTAGAGGGAAGGGGTGGTGGTTTGTGGGGTTATTTGTGTTGGTGGGGGATTTTTTTTTTCCTCTGCTTTTTTGTACTAAATATTACACCAAGTAAATGATGTCATGACACAACTTACTTAGTTAATTAAGGTGCGGGCGAGTTTCTGTTGGCAGCCTCCGACGGATACTCCTACCTGGAGGTCGACATTTGATGGGATTCTTGCTGATTGGATACCAATTTTCTTCGAGGATCTGTTTGTGAAGTCGCAGTATGGGTGGCTCTTATAGGAGAGGGAGTTTGAGGGCTTCTCTATGTCGATTATGAAGGAGGAGGTAGTGTTCAAGGGGTTGAAGATCTTGGATGTGTTGAAACGGAAACCGAGGGCTAGAGTTAGGAGGGTGAGGGAGATGGTGTTGGCTCTACTCATTTGCTTTTCTTTTTGTGTGCCAGATGTCATGTTGTTATTGCACAAACAAGTAGTGGGCACAATAGGCATTGATTGAGGAAGGCACCTGAGCAATCATCTTAGTTTTATGCTCTTCTTGGAGCTCATTTTTCTATCAATTGTATGTCAAACTACTTGGTGTTTACTTTTACTTTTCTCAGGAGGGAGTTAAGAACTTAATTATCGGAAAAAAAAACTCATCCCCAACCTTTTTATAAAGTTAAGGGAAGACCAACATGTTATATACTTTTACATTACTTGGTTTTAATTCATACTACTTGTGATTGCTAATTATTATATAAGATTGAATTACGTAATCATCTCTACCTACTTTAACATCTACCATAAACTATGCAATAGAGGCTAAAACTAAATAATTTTAAAAACATTTGAAGTGAAATCAATTTTTATTATCAAAAACTAAAAGTTATTAATATATAATTATTTGTTGTAAATATTAAATTACTTTTGCATTTTATCTTTATTTAACTTGCCATTGCTAGAAAGCGAATGAGAAAGTTTTCTTTCTTTGATTTTCTAATATGTATCAATAAAAAAAGACGTAATGGATATACCATGGACAAATTTTATTTTCTATGGCATTTTGTCGTGGTTTAAGACATGAGTGGATAACATAATATTTAATGCACTGGTTGATCTGTGCATTAATATCCGGTTTTGTTGCATCACACTGAACGCGAAGCTAATATCTTAGGAATACAGGATAATGATTATTTTATATGATTTTCATTCTTAATTTTGATGTCTCTATAAATTTTTATATAATCATTTATCTGTTTGGCTAACTAGTCCCCATAAAAACACTAGTTAAGGGTATAAAAGAAAAAAGCTTTAAGACTTTTGAATGGATCTTAACTTTGAAAATATAAAAATTCTCTTTCCCAAGATAAAAACTTTCTACTTTAAATCCTTAGAAAAACCCATCATTTATTTATATATTGAATTTGATTAATATATATTATTGGTATAGAAAGAAATTTATATAGATGTTTAACTATATATTGAGCTTGTTTCAACAAGTTTCTAGGAGGAAAAAAATATATTCCTTTTTAAATTTTTCAAAGAAAAGTGCTTCTAGAAATTTTTTAGCATATTGTTTGTGCTTCTGAAAAAAGAGTAGAATTAGGAAATAATAATTTTTTTGCTTTTTTCCTAAGCATATCCCTATATGCTTCTGGTAAAAGTAGTAGAAGAGAGAGTATTTGTAATGCTCAGAGCTGATGAGGGCAGGGAGTGATAGTTGGTGTAAGAAGACACGGACAAGGAGCAACTCCTTGTAGACTTATAAGCGGAAAGGTACATGAATGAACCGATTAAACACCAGAATGATAGGGATCTTGAGACTGTATAGGTATGAAACTATACAGTTAAGAATGACTTATATGAATTGATTGGTACTACCTATACCAACAAGATGCATTTTCTTTTTGGTAGCCTATCACTAAAGCACTCCATGGTTAAGCGTGCTTGACTTGTAGAAATTTTAAGATGGATGACCTCCTGGAAAGTTTTCCCACGAAGCATGGAAATGAGGATAAAATATGCTGAAAAGACCTGTATTGGTTTATAGGGACAGTCGTCAATTTATAAAGTAGCATGAGATGTTACAGTATTGTCAGTCAATTTTTGAAATTATTTAGATTCCAAATTTATCCTTATAAATGTTATGAAAAGATAAAAACTAACTTTCTACTAAATCACTCTCACCTTCTCTATATTTTCACTATCATAGTTGCAATAATTTAGTTGTTCTGCATTACATTTTATTTTATGCATGTATTATTTTATAATTCAATAAAACATAACCCAATAACAATAAATATATATATAAAATTAATTTAATAATCCCAATAAATATTACATAGCATAAAAGATATATAATATTTAAGAATTGATTTTATTTTTTGTTAATTATATTTAGCTAAAGATGAATAAGAAATACAAAATATTTTTATATAAAAAAAATACTGTGCAAAAGATACTGAAAAATCCAAACATTTTTCTCGGGAAGTAACGTTTCGTACACTTAATTGTAATTTTAATAAAACAAAGTATTTATATTTCTATTTTATCCAAACTGTTTAACAACTTTTGATTTTAATTAAAAAAAAGTACTTCTATAATTATATCCAAACATATAAATTTTTTTTGCTTCTACTTCTAAAAGAGTACTTCTCACATAATCTTAACCAAACGAGTCTATTGACACATCAATAGAAGTGTTTGACTTAACCACGTGATAAAAATCTTATAAATAAAATTATATAATTGAGGATATGACTCCTCTAAAATGAGGAGATTAGTAAAGTGTAAAAATGAGGGATTAATCACCCTTAAAATATTTAATGAGATCCACACATAATGAAAGTTATTCATCAAAGGATGATTAATTAACCTTTCTATAATTAATTGATGATAATGTAAAAGTGCATAAAATTAATCTACATTAATATTTTATCACATAAATAGACGTGATTGATTATTACACTTACTATCTAAAAGGTTATGCAAATAAATAATTTTATTAGGTGACATTAATACATTAAAATTAAATTCATAATTTTATCATATTGTTTTTTATATTAATTTTCTTTCAAATAGTAAAGTATATTTTTTATTAAACACATTTTCTTTTAAACTAAAAAATGTAAAAATGATGTAATGTTTTTATGCATATATAAATGACATCACTCATTTAAATAAGATTAATTTAATGGAATGTATTATTTATATGTTATCCGTGAAAAAATAAATAAATTTTAACCATTAAACTCTAAGTATAGTCAAAATTAAATGTCATTTAAAAGATTATATAATCACTTAAGAAATCACAATTTTATATTTTAATTTTAATCTTCAAAATAAATTAAATATTCAATATTTATTTTTCATTTTCTCCATTAGTCGCTCATTTGAAATGAAACGCACCCTGAATTTCATTTGCAACATTTAGAAAGTAGCATAGTATTTTGGGGACAACAAAAGAATCCACCGACTAGAACAGAAACCCAAGTGAAAACAAGTGCCTGAGACGGTGGATTTCGGAAGAAACCATCAAAACTCCACCTGCCACACAACCCTTCTCTCTTTGTGGGGGAAAAAGAAATATTAGTTTATGGTTTTCTTTCTGACCAACTCAGTATAAGTATGACACCAATTCAACTCCATTTTCATTCAAAGCTACTCAGTTATTCCTCTGTTTACTAAAACTTCTTCCACTATTAGAGCCTTTTCGTTAATTAAACTTATTATCTGTGAAGATGGCCGAGGGAAATTTTGCTGCTAACTCACCTCTTGAGAGGGCTAGCCTGGCTTCTCTGGATCACAAGTTGGCCATGGCCAAGCGTTGTTCTCATGGTAATCATTGCGTAATATTTATATATCTATGTATGTGTATATGCTCTTCTTTTTAGTGTTTTACCTGGCAATCAACTCGAACATGCAAGGGAAGGGGTTCCGTTTACCAGCGTACCATGGCATTTGTAGCCAACACATGATGTCTGTAAGCCGGGCATTAATTGTTCTGTGGAAATATCAGAATGTAAATGTTGAACCATAGAGAACATAAACCATAAGGTCATCAGGATTTGGTAATTCTTTTACGCTTGCCACTTACCACCCCACTGAATTTTCTAAGACTCATACATGCCTCTAGTACTAGGTGACAAAACACATGATCCCAAAATTTCCTTTTTTATTTTATAGATATTTTTTCTTTAAAATTGCAACATAAACCGTTTTACCTCCATCCGAGGCTTTTTTCAATGCCTTGACTAAGTTGGCAAATTTCTTGTAAGTTTTATCAATGTATTTTTTTCAGTATTATGATCATTGATTATCTCTGGGTGATCATTGATTAGCTCTACAAATTTCCCAAGATCGGAAAATTACCTGACTATATATTCTTTTTCTTTTGGTTTGTAAAATAGAGGGTGTAATGGCAGGAGCTAAGGCAGCTGTTGTTGCTGGTATTGCCACTGCCCTTCCAACTGTAAGTATTGCTTCCACCCATTCAATTTTCTTTTGACAAAGTTCTCCTTATTAAAACAACTACATTTTCATATTCTGAGAGGGACTTTTGGTAAATACTTAATCGGAGTCACGCTTGACTTGATATGCAGCTTGCTAGTGTTAGGATGCTGCCATGGGCAAAAGCCAACCTCAACCACACTGCTCAAGCTCTCATAATTTCTACAGGTTAGCTAACGCATTCTCAATTAGTGCCGCCATGATCTCCTTATATATAATCATTACATTCATTGTTAGATTATTCAATCATCTAACAACCATATTTTATACGTTTGTAGTGGCTGGAGCAGCATATTTCATAGTAGCTGACAAGACCGTTTTGGCAACTGCAAGGAAGAACTCCTTCAAACCACCCTCCAATGCTTGATTTCCCAGTTTGGACATTGGAATCAGTTGATTTGACTATTGCAGAATTAACCCAATCTTGGAACTCATCAAATATGTACTAATAAATACAGAAGAGTTTCAGGAGCGAGAGAGCGTATATGTACCCGATTATTATTTAATTATCTGAATGCAAATTATTCATTTTTCTTGCTGCACATGTTATTCCTTTGAATAGACGGATTAAATTTTCACCAGCAGTCATTACATGAGCAAACCCCATCTTTAAAATGGTGAAAACGGTTTCTATCTCTTGCAATTATTTCTCTGTTGAAGATTTTGGATATTAGCTTGGTAGCTGAATGGCAGTTTCCACAAACACGAAGATTCTTCACGATCCTAATTGTAGCCCCAGGTTTTGTGCTTATCAAACCAAAAGCAATAGCCAACTTCTCACTGTGTTGACTCAAAGCTCCTTCCTTCCACTCCTCATCCATATCATAGAGTACCTCAGAGGTATCAGGCACAAAACCAGCCTCCCCCAAGAGCTTATCTACCTCATCCAACATGCTAAAGATCTTTTCACTCTGAGGATGGAACTTATCACCTACAAGAAACTCATGAACAACACCATCAATCTCTACAGAGGTGCAACCAGGAACTTTCTTCATTCCTTTGTCATTTAACCTTGTTCTTATCCTTGCCACATCATCCCATCTGCCAGCTCCTGCATATATGTTTGACAAAAGCACGTATACCCCTGAATTTTCAGGCTCCAATTGAAAGAGGCGTTCTGCAACATATTCACCAAACTCAACATGTCCATGAACCTTACAAGCATTAAGCAGAGAACCCCAGATAGCTCCATCTGGCTCCATTTCCATGTTCCTAATCATACTCTTCGCTTCTTCAAACTTCCCAGCTCTAGCAAATAGGTCTATCATGCAACCATAGTGTTGCAATTTTGGTGATATTTTGTGATCTATAATCATTGAACTGAAATACTGGTGTCCAAGATCAACCAAACCAGCTTGAGTACAAGCAGATAATACCCCAACAAATGTGATGTCATCGGGTTGGAACCCTTCATTGGCCATTTCAGAGAAAAGCTCGAGAGCCCTCTCTGCATGGCCGTGCATTGCCAACCCTGATATCATCGCATTCCAAGAAGCCAAACTTCTACAACTCATGCTTCTAAACACTTGTTCCGCCACCTCAATGCACCCACATTTTGCATACATGTCAACGAGACTTGTCCAAAGAGAAGCATTGCTCGTGTCTTTCAAATTTCTATCAACATAAGCATGAATCCACTTGCCAAGATCAAGAGCACCAAGGCAAGCACAAGCTGGAAGAATAGCCAATAAGGTCACATCATTAGGCTTAACATTTGATCTAAGCATGCGCTCAAAGAGTGCCAATGCTTCTTCATAGAAACTCACGTGAGAATAACCACCAATCATGGTATTCCACGAAATCACATCCCTTTCATTTATCCCATCAAACAACTCACGAGCCTTATCAATCTCACCACACCTGGAATACATATCAATGAGTGCATTAGTAAGCTGAAGATTTGAACCAAGCCCATGATCCCTAACCCAAGAACTTATCCACTCCCCCAAATCAAGCGACCCCAAATGGCCACAAGCAGAAAGCAAAGTCACCATTGTGCTCTTATCAGGCTCAACACATGCCTCCTTCATCTCGTTAAAGCAATCCAACGCTTCTTCAAATCGACCAAATTGCACATACCCTGCAATGATGGCATTCCAAGACACCACATCCTTGTCTGAAATCTCGTCAAAGAGGCTTCTAGCATCATCAAGAAGACCTTCAGAGACATAACCAGCAACCAAAGCCGTGAAAGACACGGCATCTCTCAGAGTGCTTTTATCAAACACCTTCCTCGCATCGCCCAATTCACCAACTTTCGCGTACATGGAGATAACCGAGGTGTGCACGTGCGCGTCAGATTGAAGCCCAAGTTTAATCACGTGAGCGTGGAGCTGTTTCCCTTCATGGGCAGCCTTCGTTTTGGCGCATGACTTGAAAAGTGAAGGGAAAGTATGGTTATTGGGGTGCACCCCAGAAGCCAGCATTTGAGAGAAAGCTTCAATGGAGGAGAGAGGGGAAGGGGTGAGGGAGTGGGCGCGGATTATGGTGTTCCAGATGAAGGGGTTCGGCTGGTGTGGGGCTGAACGGAAGAGGGAGAGAGCGTAGGAGAGGTCGCCGGAAGGGGAGAGGGCGAGGAAGTGGATGAGCTTGCTGAGGGCGAAGAGGGTGTTGTGGAGGCCGGTCTTGATGACGTGGGAGTGGACTTGCTTGAAGGTGTGGATGTCGTGGCTGTGGGAGAGGAGGGTCAGGGAAGGGTGGTGTTCGAGGAGTGTGTAGGGTGGGTCGGTGGAGCTCGGAAGGAAGTGAAGGATGGAAGAAGGAGGAGGAGGAGGTGCAAGAGGAGGGACGGGTAAAGAGAGAAGCATTGATGGTGGCGGTGGTGGTGTGGTGGCTACTGCAATGATTGCCACCTCAGCGATAAGGAGTTAGTTGCAGTTCGGTAATCGGTATCCGGTTGGGGTGATTTCTCCGGTGACGTTGTTGGTCAATATATGTGGTGATGTTGCCTAGGTGGAAACACAGCCACACCACGCGCTTGCTAAATGCATTTGCATTTAATCATCTTTTATCAATGTAGTTAAATGGAAGAAAGAAAAAAAAAAAAACTGAAATAAGAGTAAGACATGTATATCCCAAATTAACTTGACTTGATTTGCCCAACCCAAATTGAGCCAGCCCATTACAAGTCGGCCGGCCCAATTACCCAAATATAATATTAAATAATCAACTATTATATAGATGCTATATAAATATGAGGTCAACTTTTTTTTTTCAGATTTCTTTCCCTTTCATAAACGTGGGATAATGGAAGTATAACCTAGTGTGACTCAAATGCTTTCCTTATTTGCATGAAGACACATAAGTCATGCTTTTATATACATAACTTAGCCGTTTCAAAGCATGCCAATTAAACGAAAACATGCACCTCCAAAACCCAAACACAGAATGAGGCTAAAATTGAAGCAGTTTATAATTAGGGTTGTCAATCGGGTAGGCCCGGCTGGTTTATACTCGGCTTGTTTTGTCCTGCTAAATAAATGGGCCCAAACAGGCTTGTCCATTTACCTGTGATCCTAAATGTTAAAGCTCGACCTGTTTAACAACGGATTGTGAGCCAAACCGGTTGACCCATTTATTTTATTTTATTTTTCATCCAAACCAGAAGCAGATGCAGAGAGAAGTTGATGTTCAACCAAAAACAAAAAAGAAGCAGATGTTCAACCCCAAAAGAAAAACCCGAATGCAAACACAGATCCAAACCAGAAGAAGATGTTTGACCAACACAAAAAACAAGAAGCAGATGCAGATTCTAATGGATCAAAACCAAACCCAATCTTGGAGTTGAAATGGCAGAAGAGTGAAAATGAAAAGGGAAGAGGAGTGTCGACAACAGTGGCTGATGTCTAAGCAATGAAGAGATCAAGGCGATGCGAGGGCAGAAGCTGAAGATAAAGAAAGTAGCCTTGAGGTTAGTGGAAACAAGGATGCGCGATGCTTCTGTGAGAAAGGATGAGGCATGAGACTTGATGGTAGCGAGGCGCAAAGAGTGACAAAAACGAGACGTAATAGTTTCTTCTCTCTCTCACTCTCTCAAACTCGTTCTCTTCTCTCTTTCCCTCTCTCACTCTTTGTCAATAAAATGAAATTTAGGGTTTTGGTTGTTATTTTTGTGTGGGTTAATTTTTTTTTTTGGGTCCAAAGTGTGGGTTAATTTGTGTCTGTTTGTTTCCTTGGACTTGGGCCTCATTGGTCTTGAAAAAAGAAAAAAGGTACTAGGTGGGTATTGGGCTAGTGGCATAGTGGGTTACTTGTATAATTGTAAACTTGTAATTTGTAAAAAAAAAAAAAAGGAAAAAAATGCGCACAAGCTGGGCTGAAAATGAATTTTTGTTAAACGGATTCAAATTGTTAGGCCCAATCCACCTATTTTTTGCTAGTAAATGGGTTTGCTTGTTTTGATGGCCTTATTTATAACATCGGCCCATTTCTTTTTTCCAATTTATTTTTTATTTGTTCTATAATATTTGTATTGATTTTAAAAATAAGGTAGTATTTGGTTAGTGATACAGGGATAAGAAAACAGAGACACTGGAGACACAAATCTATTTGATAGTGGAGACAAAAACAAGAAAAACACAAAATTTCTACACCTCCAAAATGTGAGGACAGGATACGAAGACAGAAATTAAATATTTTTTTCTTCCAATAATTCCCTTATATATATTTATTATTTATATCTTCGCTTCTATTATCCCTATATTTTTGTCTCTGTCTCCCTACCAAACGCTACCTAAATAAACAAATAAAAGGTTGGGCCGATATCTAGCTTGTGGCTCGCAAAAGATTAGGCTAGGGCAACAAAATGCTAGCCCGAAATTAACTTAACCAAATCAAGTCTGACCTGAAAATAACCTAGCCCGTTGTGATAGCTTTAGTCCCTGTCCCCCACTACCCTCATCTCTGCTCGCCACACCCCTCCTTCCTCGTCACTAACGAGACAAATAGCGACCCTAGTCATCCCTATAAACCAAAAAGTTTTTGTGTTGTGTGTGAGGTGAGTCGAGTAATGGACATGGATTAATACGAAGTACAACACATTGAAAGGGAATCGAAACACTAGCGATAGTGACCTCAAGAAAGCCTATAAGAGGCTCACCATGGTTTGACACTTCTATAAGAACCCCCTTAACAAGTGCGATGCTAGGGCCAAATTCAAATGTATCTTCGAAGCCTACAATGACCTCAATGGCCCTTATAAGTGTCAAATCTACAATCTCTAGAACTCAAGTTTGGTCAATTCATTATCATCAACATCTTCATCCTCATCGTCATCTTCACACGCTTTAGGAGAGACAATAGAGAAGAGTGAAAGAGGGAGACTAAGCAATTTTCATGTGACCACACTTTTATTTTTTTGGGTAAAACGTGGTTAAATGCAACAACATTTATCATGCAGCTATGCTTCCACCTACACAACATCACCACATGCATTGACCCACTGGAGAAATCACCTCTAGTTGGTAGCTAAACCTAAGGGTGGCAAACGGGGCAGGGTGGGTGGGTTGGCAACAAAACGAGACGGAGGTGGGTTGACTCATTTTGGTTGAAAGTGTCAAACCATCCAGTTGAAAAATGATGAATTAGTGAACCAACTCATTTTTTGTTATATTTTTACCTATTTTGCCAACCCTCCTCGCCTTGCCGTGGATTGGCTATAAAAAGGGGTGAGACGGGTTGAACCACCATAATTATTTGGGTTAAAAATGCTAACCTGCCTAATAAAAAAACAGCGTGTTAGTAGGCCAACCTAACAAGTTCAACTTGTTTTACCACCCCTAACTAAACTTCAATCATAATGTTACTCGTATTTATAATTTATAGGATATTGTGTCAGCACATTCTTATACCATTGAATGAAATGTGAGTTTCAAACTAAGTGAGGTCCACACCGTGTATAATAATAAATAAGAGGGTATCAATTCGATGTTGCGTTGTACAAGTAATATTTTTCAAACCTATGTGACCATGTGTGCATTCTCAGCCCATTGTATACTAGAATATGGAAACGTGGCGGAGTACGTAGGGAGAATCAAATCATGGGGTTTTTTTTTTTTTTTTTGTTCTAAATGATTTTTGCGGAAGAAGCAAAAGACAGGAGGGACCGAGAGAGCAGCTCAGGTAAGATAAGACGTCGACTTGCAAGGCTTTCAATCTTTGCCTCTGGGCATTGTCTAGTGGCCATGACTGTGCCAAAAACCCACGTCCTCAACTTTACCACAAAAATGAAAAATGCCCCACCTAACATGTCTTTGTGAGTGCGATCCATTGCCTGCATGTTGCACCTGAATTTGGCTACGTGTTGCACATCCAACCACTGTAGCACGTGCTCTCACATAGATCTAATGCACCTTATAAGAATAATTAGGAGGCTGGCCACAAAACATTAGTCCATGGTATTCCTATATGATATTGACTCCCAGATCTCATGTTTCCCTTTCTATTCTCTTTTAAGTGTTCTTTTGTTTAATTTTTGGTTATTGGGATGAGCAGTGAGCCAGTTTCAATGACCAGTGCCCATGGTTTTTAGCCATCTTTGGGCTAAACCGCTGGCTTCTACAGTACCGTTGCCGTCGCTAAAAGGAAAATGGCTACTTTCTTTAACGTGCTAAAATGCATAAAGTAAACAAAGAGGTACAGGATCAAGGGGGAAAAACAATTTTCTGTTATGGCTTTTCGTGCTGGTTTAGGACCCGAGTGGATAACACAAGTATTTTATTTTGCAAAAAGGCTATTCCCATGTCCCAAGATTGGGTGAGACACTAATTTTATTATTATTAAATATAATGGTAGTTTTCATTATTTTTACTTATCCATCATATTTAATGATAATAGAGTGAATGTCTTACTTAGACACCTAATTTTAGATATTAGAATAGTATAACTCTTTTATTTTGCACTCATTGTTTCCTACATTATATACTATAGGATTGGGGTTCGTAGCATCCCAGTGAACGCGGATCTAAAAATCACCAGGATATGGTTTAATTTATATCATTTTCATTATATTAATTTGCACATTTCCTTTCTTTTAAATAATAAGAAATTATGCTCTAAATACACTCATTTTCTTTTAAACCAAAAAAAATATAAAAATGATGTAATATTTTTATATGTAACCAACATCCCTCAATTACATTTAAGACTATAATTTCATTTGCATCATTTTGAAAGTAGTTGTATTTTGGGAAGAACAACACTAAGAATAAAAACCGACAATAACAGAAAACCCAAGAGAAAACACGTGCCTGAGACGGTGGATTTTGGATGAAACCATCAAATTCAACCCTCCACGTACGGTGCACCACTTCTCTCTTTGTGGGGTAAAAAATAATAGTTTATGGTTTTCTTTCTCACTAACTGAGTATAAATATGTCACGCAACTTAACCCCTTCCTCATTCAAAGCAACTCAGTTATTCCTCTGTTTGCCAAGATCAATTACTTATTTCTTTGCTAGAGCTTTTGTTCAATTAAAATTATCTGTGAAGATACATGGCTAAGGGAAATAATGTTGCTGCTAACTCACCTCTTGAGAGGGCCAGCTTGGCTTCTCTGGATCACAAGTTGGCCATGGCCAAGCGCTGTTCTCATGGTAATGTATACTTATTTATTTATTTTTATAAACGTAATATCGTATTCTTATATATCTATGGATGCAAAATGTTTCCGTTTGCTTCTTTCTCATTTTGTTGGTTTATCCGGATATAGAATTGAACATGCATGGAATTCACCAACCTAGCATAATAGCATTGAATTTGTATCCAGCAGAGATGATGTTGTGATCTAGGGATTAATTGTTCTGTGGATATGCCAAAATGTGTTGAAGCATAATACACTCTGAATTTAGAAAGGCAGGGGTAAAACCAAAAATTTAATGACAGGCCGAGAGGGGACCATAGGAAAACATATAGAACACAAAATAATAAACAATTAAATAAATGTCATATAAAAGTATATTATATGAAAACAAAATATATTACACAAATATATTTATAGTTCATATAAAAAAAAATTAAATATGAGTATAAGATTTAATTATATATTTGTAAATTTTTTATTTTATTTACCTTTTTTTCCTCCATTTGTTCGGTAAACAGAGGGTGTGATGGCAGGAGCTAAGGCAGCTGTTGTTGCTGGCATTGCTACTGCCATTCCAACTGTAAGTATTGCTTCCACCCATTCAATTTTCTTTTGACAAAGTTCTTCTCATTAAAACAACTACATTTTCATATTCTACGTACTTAATTGGAATCATGCTTGACTCGATATGCAGCTTGCTAGTGTTAGGATGCTGCCATGGGCAAAAGCCAACCTCAACCACACTGCTCAAGCTCTCATAATTTCTACTGGTTAGCTTGTTTATCATATCCTTAGTGCCACCATGATCTCTCTCCATATAATTATGTACATTCATTGTTTTATAATTCAATCTCTAAAAACCATAATATAGATAATTGTGTTTGCAGTGGCTGGAGCAGCTTATTTCATAGTAGCTGACAAAACCGTTTTGGCAACTGCAAGAAAGAACTCCTTCAAGCCACCCTCCAATGCATGATTTCCAAATGGGATTGCCAAAAAGAACTCTTTCAACCCAACCTCCAATGCATGATTGTCCGGTGGATAACTTGGACACTATTAGATTCGGTTGAATTACTAGTATAGCATCAACCCGATCTTGAGCTCATCAAATATGTATTAATATATAAACAAGAGTATGCATTTCCAGAGCCGGAGAGCATATATATACTGATTAGTGATTATCAGTTAATTATGTGAAATGCAGATTATTCGATTTTGTTGCTGGAAAAGTACACATGTTATTCCTTTGAGTGGACAGATTAATTTTCAACAGCAGTCATTGCATGGGCTAATTAAACCCATCTTTAAAATGATGCAAATGTTTTCTGTCTCCTCCAATTATATCTCTATTGAAGAAGTATTTTACATTGGAACATGATCAAGACAAACCTTTGAACTCATTAAGTACTTACAAAAATATTTACAAATCACTCAACAATAAGAAAATAAGATAATCGAACCCAAATAATGACGATGCATCTATTGGCTAAGTTTTATAAATTACTGTAATACAGAATTTATAAAAATTGGGAACGGCCATTATTGAGTATTTAATATTGACCCTTAATCGTGGAATCCTACATTGTTTATACCATGACGATAAAAAGCGTGTTAGTAGTTATCAAAAAAATAAAGTAAGCTATCACAAAAATAAAAAAGCGCGTTAGCTGTTACTATGCACCAATTACTTTATTCCTCCAAACTGAATAACAAACAATAAAATAAAGATATTTTATTCCTTCAAAGTTACTGTTTTCATTTTCGGGCTTTGCGTTCCCGACAAAGATCTACGGATGGGTGCACGAGTATAATGCTAAAGGTTAATTATCAATGATCGTCGAATCTCTAATTAATAATTAGAGGCACTTGTGTTAGTCGCAGTTGATACCCAGAAACAAGTAATTAACACTTGCACTTTCCCACTTTTATGTATTAACTTCCAACTTTCAAAACCAGGACAAGCAAGACGCAACTCTGAGTGAAAGCAATACATTTGATATTTCACGAATAATAAAAGACCCCGCCAGCAATAATTAACTGAGTTTAAAGGTGTTCAAAATCGAATCAAACAGAAAACATAACCGAAAGCCCACCTCCTGTTTTATCCCCAAAGCAGCCATAACAGTTATGTTTATTCTTCCTAAAACACAAATACACAACTGTAGAATCTAAACTTTCGCTGAAGAATAGTAGCATAGCCAAAAAATAGAATTCTACGTGCTATCCTACTTTCTCTTAATCAATCTTATTAGAACAAAAGTAATGGTCAATCTCAATTGCTTTTATAAATGATCAGCCATGATTCACAAAAAGATCCATACGCAAGTATATTTTATGGACTAGATAGAATTCCCCTCATGTAAATACACTTTGATCCAATGCACTCATTGCTTTTGTAGTAGAGGGTCTTCCTTTACTTTGTCTAGCGTGACTTTGAATATGTTCCTTTATGTATTGAATTAAACATTTACCTTTAGGCCAAAAATTGTGGCATAAGAGACTGCATCACTCATATATCTGAATGTATAAATATCAAATTATTTTAGCAAAGTTGTTTCCAAGCATGTAGAAAGTTTTCATTTCAATTCCAAAACAAGAAGTATCGACATACTATCATAGGTTATAATCGTCTCTCTAAAAAATTTAGATTGTTAAATAGGCATATAAATAATTTTATATTCTAACACATCCTCTCATGTAAAAGCCTCCTTCAAATTTAAAACTTGAATAATTTAGAAAAATAGAAAATAACAATAATTGAACTCTAAGCTTCTTGATCATAACAATTATGATACCGTATCATAAATCACCTATGTCAAAAATTTAAATTGTTAGATAGAGACATGTACACCTAACAAGAGCCTAGCATATTAACTATTAGCCGCTATCAGGTTCCTAGCCACTTCCCCCCAGTATGGCCCCCTTTACACATAAGAGAATAAAAGAGTGGCGGTGAGAACTGTCAGTCGAAGGTTTTATTTCATGTCAATTTGATTTGAATATATATATTTATATATATGCGGAATATTCATCTTGTCTGGTGAAAAATTAGTGATTAGGATTCCTACTTATCGAATCCAGGGCCAGCAAGGTTTCCAGTGTGGATTCGTCTCATAACCCATACAAGCCATGTCAGCCAAGGTGCTCTTACTCATAGGAAATTTTTGCATAGAGATAAGTTTAACAACTTATTAAACTTATATTTAGACATCACCACAAGAAAAGAAGATAAAAAAAAAAAACCTTATATTAAGATACAATTGTAATCAAAATAAGTTCCACTATTTTTTTCACGATACAGTCACTTGTACATATAAGTCCTATCATATTTTACATGAGCTAATAAATATGAACTATAATAGACTTGTATCTATTCAATAATTTTTCCATACTCACTGTACTTTGGGTAAAAAATGAAAACCAAGGGAAGGAGCACTTGGTTATTGCTCTATTTAGTAATTGAATATACGTTTAAATAATTTCATATTACTTAAAATCGATTAAAGTTTACTCTTAAAAACTTGCCGAGAAGAACTTAAGACCAGTCAGTTTCATCTTCACCATCAAGTTATCAAATCAATGTATAACATGTGGGTATTCTTTTTTAACCCATGAACATAGTTTTACCCAAAATATAAATTACGATTTGTGAGTTAAATTTGTCAATTTAAACAGCCAGTATAACGGCAAGAAGTAAATACTTTTTCCTTTTTTCTACCCCTAAAATAGTTCAGTGAAATCATGGTTTTGGACAGTTAAACAAATTCATTGATTATGTATTACTCATGCATCTTGATTACCAATTGTATCTATCGATCCTTTGCACGGTAAGAAATCCATATATTCTTTTCTATGCTTAACTCAGTTCTCTCTAATTTTGAAAATGAAAATTGCCTAAAGTCAAAGAAGTATCCTTCATGAATTGCATAATAATCACAACTGCGGTTTATGCAGATTAAGTGTTCACGATTGACAGCTCAAGAAGGCACAGGTAAAATTGCTAATTAATAACATGATAGGAACTAAATTATCCAACAACCATTCTTTATATACCTATTGGATATGCAAGTCAGAGATTATATGACTATTGAATCATACAAGGTAAGAGATTTATTTGAACTTATTGTATTGTTATTATTATTCTTTATTTTTTTTAACCAAAAAAAAGCCAATAATCTTCAACTTGTATTCACCTCTCTGCTTTTTGATACAGTTTCATCAGATATTTATGAAGAATAAAGATACAGGGAACTAACCACGTGATGTGGGAGCAAGTAAGGTTTAAGGTTTATTCTACTCTTGCATATATATATATATATATATATATATATATATATATATACACACACATAATAAATAATTAAACATAAATTCCAGTTCGGAGGCCCATGATTCCACTGTAGCACTTTTTTGAAACCTAGATGACCTGTCCATTCTGCCCAAAGTCTACCCGCCGCATCCTTTATTATTCTAATAAAATTTCTTAGGCCTTTACATTTAAAAAATAAAGATAAAGAAAAAAATGACTAAAGCAATAAGAAAAGAAGTTACTGACGGCATTTGTTTTGTTTTCTTTCTAAAAATACTGTTTCAATAAGTGGCAGGCAATGATAGGTGAGTAAATAATACTAAAGAGCACCATAACCAATGGTATATGAGCTACAATGCTACCTGTCAAAACATTGGAGTGTATATAACTTCAGTTCATGTTATCCTCAAATACAGACATCGATTTTTACTGCACTAGTTAGTAAGGGAGAACAAAGTATCGATATTGCCATATTGGATACGAATCTTCGAATGGCATTTCAATTATTGACATAAAGCAATTGAAAAAAGAAAAAAAAATTAAAATTAAAAAAAGAAAGAAAGAAAAGAACTTGGAAATGGATTGCATGAGATAGGCATCTATTCCCCATATATATATTATTGTTCACTCTTAAGGAACTGCATAAACACCATCCATGACTGCATGAGCTTAACCAGTGGAGGCTTATTTGCAAGTTGGATGAGTCCAACATAGAGAGAGTACAATGTATTAACACATGGATCCGATAAATGTTGGGTTGGGTCGGATGAGCTCATATTGTTGAGCCATATGTGGGGTTCAGGGGTGGTTGGATTCTATTGCATTACTCTACCACATAAGAGCTACCCCTCATATAGCCTCAGTTCCCTTGGATATGTTCCTCTCAATAATGCATAGGAATCACGTAAAGATGGCCAAAAGACTAGATGGAAAAAAACGTGTACAAATGCACTACTATTAACCACCTTTACAAGCCCAATTCCGACCATTTCATAGATTAACCATAGAAGCAGTATTAAGAAATTGTATCTACATGTTCCAGTAATTTCTAACTTTTGGAATCTCATATGAAGAAAACAATTTGGGGATTAGCAGGGAACTAAACGAGAAATTCATGTCCCCCACAATAGGTCTTACAACTAGTATATAAAGGACTCACAACACAAGCACCAAACTCACCATCTCCAACAGCAGGCTGTTATTGAACTACTCCTCTAGCTCAAGCAGCAACAAATTTATTCATTAGTCTTCCTAAAAGGTAAATTTCCTATTTCTATGTTTGTCATTTACATCTTCAATAATTTCTTCTACGTGGATGTTGTATGTAATCTTTCTTTTTAAATGCAGAGTTAGTGGAACCTCATGGTTCATTGATCTTAAACTTAGGGAACTTGAGACTTCTATACTAAGCAGAGCACAAAAAATTGATAAGACTTCTGTGCCATCACGGAGGAGTATGCTATCACTCAAGACTACAGCCCCTTATGCAACCAACTTATATGCACTTTGCATGCCTTTTAAATGCACTTTGCATGCCTTTTAAATTTTAATAGAAGTTAAGAGTTAGCTCCTCAAGCAACTAACTTCTATGCACTTCGCATGACTTTTAAATTTTAATAGAAGTTAGAATCAGAAGAGAAGGATTATTAATATTTCCCATTGACATGTGAGTTCAAGGCAACATGCACAAGGAGTGAAATCATATAACTCTTACCTGGCTGCTCTGAGAATTTATGAAGACTAAATTTCTTGTCATTTCCCTCTTCACAGGTATATACTATACAGGGAAAATGAGCTGGTCAGGAGGAGATTGGATGTGTGGTGCTTGCCAACACATAAATTTCAAGAAGAGGGACGCATGCCAAAGTTGCAGCTACCCCAAGTATGGAGGCCCTGACCCTTCAACTTATAGATACCACAGGACTGAAGCGTTGGCAGGAGACTGGTTTTGCACCGCTATGAACTGCGGAGCTCACAACTATGCCAGCCGATCAAACTGCTATAGATGTGGCGCATTCAAAGATGATTATTCTTCTGGATATGGGGGAAACATGGCAGGTTCTGAGGCTTATGGATCTGATTGCAGTTTCCCACCTGGATGGAAGACTGGTGACTGGATTTGCCCTAGGTCAGTTCACATTATCTTCATATTTGGAGTATTGAAATAGTGTCTCTTATGTTAGTTAATCTTGCAAGCTGCATTACTTGAATAAGGAGCCCGCATTCAGTTGCAACTTGAAAGACTAATTATATATCATCTAGATGTCAAGTTATCATGAGAGATGAACGATGCAATTGAATAACATGTAAACTGATGTCCCTGCAAAAGCTGCATTGTCATATATTGAAGTGACAATCTCTTTTCTTCCTCCCAGAGAAAGAGAATTATACTGAGCCCTTGCACATTGACGTATAGTGATCAAAAGAACAAAAGGTGCAACATCCTCATAAGCAATAACCAGAAAAAAGGGTTAAGATCTAGAATAAAGACCATGTGCATAATTAAACAATGATACCAACGGTGATCAATATAAAAGAATTTAGTCAACACTACAGCACACTAGAAGATATATGGAATATTGATACAAAAACCTCAGATAAATTTATTTTCCTAATTTAAAGCATCTCACTTTAATTTTCCGTTTCCTAATGTAACAGAATTGGCTGTGGAGTGCATAATTATGCTAGCAGGACAGAATGCTTTAAGTGCAAAATGCCAAGGAACTTTGGTGAGAAAAGTTTAGTCTTCTGGACGTTTCATCTGTTCTTCTCTGAAAAGTACTGTCCAGTTATCTTTAAACAATGCCATTTAGCCTCAGTTCCATGATACATTTATTACTTCTATTTCAGGTGGTGCAGATTGAAAGATGAAATTTCAGTAGACTCATCATATCACTGATTTTCCATAACATCTTTATTCTCCAAGCAACATTCTGTCTTGCTTTGCCTACATTAAGCTCTAGACTGATCATGGATGAAGGCCCTCTGTCAGAATCATAGCAATGTTTTCAAATTATAAAGGATATTCAGCTGTTATTTCTTGCTAAATGTACTGACAAGAAGGTTATGAAATCCATAATTTTCTTTATTCCTTACTGAGATAATTAAGGTTTAGAACCTACAATAACCCTTTCCCCCAAACTTTCCTGTTTAACTTCATTATTTTGAGCGCAAGTACACACGAATACTTGTTTCTGTGCCTGTCACACACATGCACACCCTCACAGACACATAACATGAGAGTGGAAGGCACGAGGAAGAAAGAAACCGTGTATTGGTGGGGGAACATTTACTTTATTGAGTTGCTTCTGCTGGGGTGGTCCAAAGAATGTTTTGCATTGTTATAGATCAGGCAGAGAATTCAGACACAAGTCATGACGAGCAATAGATTCAACAACACTATTCAAATTACCAGAGAAATTAAAATGATTTCACATTCAGGGGATCTGTGCGTGCTGTTTACTTCAACATCCAGCCTAATCTCTGACCTCTATTAAGCATATAACCTGAGAGGAAATGATAAAAATGTAAGAACCTGATGCATTATATAAAAGCAGAGATGGTTCAAACAAATTCCAAACAGATATAGTTTGTTCACTAATTAATCCGTTGCTGGGCCATGAGTACTGTCTTGATTCCTTGTTATGCTCCAAAAGTGGGAAAGAATTCTACATTTCAAATCATGAATAGAGCTTCATTATCATTTTGTGATCTTCTTTCATTGACTTAATATCAACTTTGGGATGTGGAAGTTGAGTCAAAACGAATATATATGTTCTTTCTTTCTCAATGCCCTCTATTACTTACCTATCAATATATTCTGGGCTTTCTTTAAGCTAGCTTTCTGTTTATATGCTTTGAAGATGTTCAGAAAGGACCCCACTTCTAGTGAACTAGTTCCCCCAGCATAATGCAGGGATCCAAAGTGCCTGGACCATCAATCTGAATACATTGGATGCCTTTGTCTCCTCTCATTATTTAGTTTGCTTCTTTTTCCTTTATTGGTATCCTCATATAGGAAGAAGACAACCATATTAGGCGAACAAAATAATTTTTAACTTTATCAAAAAAATTTATATACAATGACTTTCTCTGGCTTCCTCTATAATGTTCAGCACACATTAGATGATACAATATGATGAAGGGTAAAAAAAGGATTATTTTAAAATTTGATAAAGAAAAACATGACTAACTTTCTAGAGGCATCTACTATGGCTAAAGAGGCATAATAGATGTTTTACATTCCAGAGCTAGTGTCTGGCACTTTATTATGGCTAAAGAGATACTGACTATGTTTTATCCCGTGCAAGAAAAGTTACAATAAAAGAGGGCAGGAGGAATGAAAAAATAACAAAAGGACAGGAATATAACAATGAAAATGTGTAACACGCCATTTAATAAACATGTTAATAAAGATTAAAAATTTCCTCTTCTGGCCGAAATGAAAGTAAAGGACAGGACAGAAGGGAAAAGAAAAACTTAGGGGCTGTTTGCTTTCAATTTTCAATTTTTATTTTCAGTTTTCCAGTTTTTTAGAATTTGTGAAGGAAAAACTGAAAATTCTGAAAATTACAAATTCCAGTTTTCAGTTTTTCCTTCACAAATTCTGGAATACCGAAAAATTGAAAATGAAAACTGAAAACTGGAAACTGAAAGCAAGAGCCCCTATTTGTAAGTTTAAGCAAAGTTTATAACTTGGACAGACAAAAAAATAGGAGTACAACATGCAGTTAAGCCTTTTTCATTTCCTTCATGACTTTGTTTTGGTTATCTTTGTGGTGAGATCAAACCAAAACATATCAAACAAGACAGCTGCCCTTAACACTCTGATTGTTCTCCCATTTTCAATGAAATAAACAAGTAACTACAGTTAATAAATTTGCTATTTGTGTTTTTATCACCCAACAATTTCTCCGTGGTTAGTTCATACTTGTTTCCAATGTTTTGAAATTTTTTATTCATTTTAAGTTCTCAAGACAATGTCAAGATTTACTTCGACCCTCTACGGTAATGTGCATTAATGAAGGCTCTCTCTTTTGTATTTATTATTTCACAATATCTTTTCTCTCTTTCTTCCTCTGGTAGCACCACTGAGTTTATCAGTTTTTTGGCCCATGAATGACTTTTCATCAATAATCAACCACAATGATCATTAGAGGATTACACAAGAAACAAAGCAGCAATCAATCTAAGTGGAAATATCTGTATTTTTTCAATAGCGCCAGAAAACACGGGTAGCTATGGCCTCCAAGTATAGTTTCAAGTGGCAATAAACAATTGTAGAAAAAACACATGGACTACGTGCAGTAAATGTTTGATTATGTAGAGTTGTAGACATGCATACTAATTTCTCTGGCTTTTTCTAATAGTAGCTACTAATGCATTCTGCAGTAGCCCATAATCATGCTTTTCAGACAATTCCCAGCATAAAAATCATAACAAGACACTCAGTTGTTATCTTGGAAAAGGTGAGAAGAACTTTACTTTACCTCAAGGCTTTTGCAAATGCAAGCATCAACCCCTGACTCATGTTAGCATACCTAACAACAGCTTTAGAACATTCTGGAAGCAAGGCTTCATAGTTGTATTGAGATAGCAGCCTCAGCCCGGCCCCCTAAAACTAAGGCTTTTTAGTAAATTAAACACATGACATGGTGAAGCAGGCAGCTAGCTAGCTAGCTCAGACAATTAACTGCATGGAGAACAAACCTGGGTTTGTGTTTTGGGACATGAATCATATACATGGATGGAAGGTTGAAAAAGAGAGAGAAGAGGACACTTAACCTTGGATTGGATCAACAATGACACTCCGATGAGAGGAATTAATGGAGTCATTGAATCCTTTTTGGTTTATTTTATATATATATGTCGCGGTGGCCTGTGGGCTTCCGTTGGGGACACGTGCTTTTTTTTCACTTTCTTTTTGGTACAATGGATGTAGAGATATGGTATGCGTGGCAAGTCCTAAGATTTTGATTGTGGATTCAGGTGTTGGCAATCATCCCATATGAAACAAATGTTGTTACCAAATGTTGAGATGGAATTTCACGCCTCATGATTATAAAACAAATGTTGTTACCAACCGCACTGGCCTTGTGGTTTGGAGTTAATCTATTATTCTTCCAATGAAGAACATAAATCTATGGCCCGTGAGTTAAAACATTGTTATTCAAAAACAATGATTTATCATTTTATCCTTGAGTTAACTTTTTTTTTTTTCCTAATTGAAGCTGAAACAATAATTATATTAATATTATTAAAATAGCGGTCTCAAAGGGTTGGACTGAATGAGCTTTTAGGACCTTTTAATGTTTGTCTGCTCATTTAAATAGTTTGTTGGGTTAGGTTAAGCTGAGTTGAATAAATTTGCCCTATCAACTTGTCGGTTACACTGAGTCTAAATCATCGGTCCAATATATTTAAATTTTTTTCCATATATATATATATATATATTTAAAAAATTTACATATTAAAATATGAGCAATATATAACAAAATACAGTAAATCTAAACACACACACACACACACACACATATATATATATATATATATAATTAATTAATCCTAATATATATAAATTCTAAGATGCATAATTTGAGAAAACATAAATAAGTTATATAAGCATTCCAGAAACTATATGTAAATCCTAATAGTTTTCAAGAAGTCAAGTTTTAGCACTATTAGTATAATAAAAAAATTATATAAACATACAATTATTTATTGTCACATTGACAAAAGCTTTTAACTAAAAATCACCTATTATCTTAAACATTTGTCAAATATAAGCATGTAATTAAATGACAATTTAAAACTCTTTTACAATAACAATATGTCATAATTAATCTCTTTCGACAAAGCATACATAAGTTCTAAAAACATAACAAATTACATGAGTAATTTGAAGTGGTGTCATCACATTCACATATAACATGTAAGTTGACAATAACATATAAATTGACATAATTATTGACTTCATTCTCAATCATTTGTCATCCGAACGATCCATCAGCATCATCTTTTTCTGAAAATTCTTCAAACTCAAAAAAATAATTATCCAAACCCAACAAAAACAAACAGATGGGCTAAGTTGTGAGATAAAAAAAGAGTTTTCCAAATCCAGAACCCAATTCACATCTCATGGGTTAGTGATTTCTAACCCAACCGCCCCCCCCCCCCCCCCAAAAACAAAAAAAGGGGGGAAAAAACCCATTCATTTTTTTTTAGAAGCTTTTGAGATAAGGTCACTAAGACCAATTAATAAATTTTGAGCAAACATACATTTTAGTATTTGAAATATGCATATGTGACATAGTCGTCGAAATTTCTTTGACATCAAATAAACTATGAAGATTTAAATATGACATTTACATCAAATAGGTTCCTAAAAGTTAAAATATAACACCATTTTAGCCCTAAAAGAAGCATGTGAGAGTAGATGCTCAAGTTCAAAAGCAATGAACATGCACTTGAGGCAGTGGATCAACTGGCAACTCAATTTGCCTCATTTGAAAGTGCACCCGGTTCGAGCTAGTAGAGCTAGCAGTGGAAAGGAACCCACCCCCTGACCCAAAAAAAAAAAAAAAAGCAATGAACATATTTAATATCACATATGTATGTGAGGAATCATAGTGATGTCATCTTTTAATTTTTAGAGACTTTTTTTATGTTAAAAAATGTTAAGGACTAATGTAATGCCACATTTGCCTTTTCCTAAAATCTATTTGAGGTTTAACAAAAAAAACTGAATTGATATCATATGGGAAAATTTTATATTCACACCTTTATTTTTTCAAAAAAGCACTACAAATTATTGTGGAGTTAATACCCACTTTAGTCATTCACATTTCATCCACAAGTTATTTTAGGATGCATTTGTTTTAGATTTTGAAAAAAGTTATTATGAAAACTAAATTTTATATATAACTGAAAAAGTTGAATACTGATTTTTTCAGATATTATTAGCTTCTACAAAAAAACTTAAAACTTATTTTTTTGAAATTTTTATTATTTTTTAAAAATTATCCAAATATGTGAAAATTATTTTTTTGGACGAAAAAAGTGATTATTAACCCAAACCACAAACAAACGCACCTTTAGTTTTTGATTTTTAAAATAAGTCATTTTGCTCCTTGACACTTATAAACATGAATTACTTTAGTCCCTCTGTTATGAATACTAACCCACAATTAGTTAAGTAATAATGTGTCATTATTAAGTGACACACTATTGATTGACATTTTCATTTTAGTTCTTTACATTACACCAAATAAATCATTTTAGTCATTTTCTATTTATGGATGTCATCCCCTTCCTTCTCCAAACACATTCTTCTCATTTTCTCTCTCCTCAGTTTCTCTCTCTATGCATTCCAACTTCTTTTTCCTCTGCTCATCACTTTTCTTCTTCATCATCATCAAATCTTCATTCTTGAATCACAACTACCACCACCACCACCACTAAAACCACTCTCTACCATGGTAGGTGTCTTTTTTTATGGTTATAAAATTATTGGGAAATGATATTCAATTACAAAAAGATGGCAACCGTTAGCTCCCAACTTTGAAAGATGCTTTGTTCCATGCAGTTGATGGGCAATCAATACTTCTCATGAGAAACAAAATAATTATGTATTTTTTGAATATATACCACATAACATTCCCTTATATTCAATGAGTGCAAATTCTAAGCAAGTTATCTATGATGATAATGAAGAAGAAGAACAATCAGGAGCACAGGAAATAGAGGTTTAAATGTATAAAGAGAGAAACGGAGGAAAGAGAAAGAGAGAAGAATGTGTTTGGAGAAGGAAGTAATGATATGCGCGAATGGAAAGACGACTAAAATGACTCATTTAATGTAATGTGAGGGACTAAAATGAACCATTTAAAATTTCAAACAACAAGGTGTCACTTTACAGTGACTTGTTATTACTTAACTGACGACGAGTTAACAGATGTCATTGGAGAGACTAAAGTGAGTCATACTTGTAAATATCAGTTATCAAAATGACTCATTTTAAAAATCAAGGACTAAAATGACTAATAAGTGAAATATGAAGGACTAAAATGAGTATTAACTCAATTATTGTGTAAGGTTCAACATTAGTCATTAAAAGATTGTCATATAGCATAAAAAGTTCTAAAATGAAAGCTAATTAAATAACTAACAAATTATTGAGCAAGTGGTAAATAGTTTGATTCCCAAAAGGATAAGGAAACAACTTCTCATTATGAGACTCACATTTGTCGAAAAAGAGAGTAAACATAAATGTTCCATTTTCTGGATTACGTCTCTTGGAATTTTTTAATCACCAAAATAGCTTATTGAGATAAAACAAAATCTTTCCAAAAATATAATTATAATCTCTTCTTTTTCACAAAATTTGATTTGGTTAATTTATTTTTATCATTATTTTAATTTAAAAATTTTGATTTTGTGTTTTTTTTTTGTTTAATTTTGATGCATTAACAATATAAAAGTATTTTATATTATTATCTAATTAAATCTCTTGATTTGAATGATTTTTCATATAGAGGAATAAGAATTAACCATATTTGCTGATACAATATTACATAATTCAATAATTATGTATAACTCTTTTACAATGTTAGTACATCAAAATTATTTTTTCTTTTCACCTCCAATATTTAATAAATTAAGAGTTTAATTTTGATACAGTATAATATAAAAGAGTTTTACACTATCATCCAATTAAATATCTCCTTTTGTATGATTTTTCAAATAATGGGATGAGAAGTTAATCATATTCGATAGTATAATATTACATAATTGGATAATGATATAAAACTCTTTTACACTATCAATGTATTAAATTAAATTCATAAATTAATGAGTATTAAACATTTCTTAATAGAAAATATTCTTTAAATGAATGATATTATGGCATAAAGTCAAACTTTAAAAATAGAATTTTTGTTGAATTTCGAATGCATATTATTTGAGTTGTTTCCTTCCCTCTCTCTTTCTCTCTTTTTTTTAGCATATATAACATTTTTTAGAATTTAATTTTTATGTACTAATAGTGTAATTTTTTTTTTTACATATAATCATTCAATTATATATGGCCAAATCAATAAAGGTAATTAAATTTTATACTCACTACTTGAAAATTCATATAAATATGAAAGTAATTATTTGGATAACAGTATAGAAAAAAGTTTAATTTTTATACATGAACAGTGTAAAATCTTTTTACACCACCATCTAATCAAATAGAATATATTCTTCCACGTAAAAATTTCACGTGATAATATCAAGTGTAATCTTTTGCTCTTCATTTTTTGTGTCACATGCTATGTTTGGGTTTCATTTTTAAATCAACAGTAAGAGATCACTTATGACAAAATCATATGGATATTCAATATGAGAGGGTTCATGTGACCATTCTCTTCAATCAAATTATCTTATTTTGAATGAAGATATAAAAAAAATTTGCACCATCATTGGATAAAAATTTGAGCTTATAACAAAATTTGTGCATAACATTTAAGAGTTTAATTGTGACACACTGTTAGTATAAAAGAGCTTTTATAAAAGGCTTTTATACTATTATTTAATTAAAATCTAATTTTATATAATTTTTAAATAATAATAATAAAAAACTAATCATATTTATAATTGTATCATTATATAATTAGGTAAATTATAAAAAAAATTCGCTGCAATCGTATTCCAATTAAATGCAAAACTTAAACTCTACGGTTTTTTTTTTTTTTAAATTCATTTTGGTGTTAGTTAGTCGATCTTGGTTCTGGGGGTTAGGCGGCTAGGGTTTTGTGTTTTGACTTTCTTAGGCCAACAAAAAGGCTTAAACCTCGCAGCTGCCTCCCCCTTCATTTTTACTTCTTCTTCACCCCTCCTTCTCTATATACTGGTGATCAATCTCTGTAAAGACTCAAACTTTGATCACCCTTTTTGTTTCTTTCCCAACATTCTCATCCGGGCTCATCCAATTCCCCTTCATTTTGATCCTTGAATTGAATCCTTATCCCCCTGACAAATTGGCCTTAACCCGGAATTTTCCTCTTCTTTTATTCTTTATCTTGGTATTTATTCGGCATCGATTATTATTTTGATTACATATTCCATCAGAATCATTATCATTCTTTGGAACTTGACAAAGCCATTGAATCAGTTCCATATCACTGGAACACAATTGGCTCTAAGAAGTCCATTGCATGTTGATCTGACTTGATCGTCAAGAACCAATTTTTCTCTTTCAAGAAGAGAGAAGAAGAAGAAGGCAAAAAAAAAAGAATCAAAATTTTATATAATAGTATAAAAAATCAGTGTTTTGAGAATTTGAGCCATGAGTTTCCCTGATAATCTACCAACCTTCACGATGTCACCACCAAGATTTGCAACAACCGATGCCATTGACGTGAGGCTTCAATTCCCAATGAACAATGAATCATTGGACTCACATTCACATTTGGATCAACCCCCTTTGCCCAAGAGGGCAAGAACCTCGGATAACAACAGCCACCACAACAATAACCCCAGGATGATGATGGTGAACCCGCCAAACCCTGAAGTGAACAAAGGAACCAGCCATATTTTCTTCAAGACAAGAATGTGTGCAAAGTTCAGGCTTGGAGCATGTAGGAACGGTGAGAACTGCAACTTTGCACATGGTGTTGAGGACATGAGGCATCCACCCCCTAATTGGCAGGAACTTGTAGGGTTGCGCAGCAGTGATGAAAGGTCTTCAGGGAATTGGGATGATGATCACAAGATCATCCACAAGATGAAGATTTGCAAGAAGTTTTACAATGGGGAGGAGTGCCCTTATGGTGATAAGTGCAATTTTCTTCATGAGGACCCTGGAAAGTTCAGGGATGATTCTTCTGGTGGGTGGTTTAGGGAGAGCTCAGCAATAAGCATAGGGACTAATGGGTCCCCACCAAAGACGTATGGTGATGGCTCTAAATCTAATAGTTCTGAAGGTAGCAATAGGGGTTTGAACAGTGGTGGTTTGAATGGTTCTAGGGGGAATGTGAGGTCGACTTTTTGGAAGACTAAGCTGTGTATCAAATGGGAGACAACAGGCCACTGCCCCTTTGGTGGGGACTGTCACTTTGCCCATGGGCAAGCAGGTACTTGGTTCTGCTGTTTCCTAAAAACGTATATTTGTGTTGGTGTTTCAGATACCTTTGTGATTGTTGGATTTGGTTAGGATAGAATTCTATTGGTTTGTTTTGTTATGTTCAATCATATGGATTCTGATTTGTGATTTACGTGGATGATGTGTAGAAGGTCATGTTCTGTTGTTGTTTATCTGCATAGACATCATTGGTCACCTTGTGCCCAAACAAGATATTGAATCATGTATTTGAATGCGTTTATGCGTGTCATCTTGGTTGTTCTGTTCCATGTTTTGGGCAATGAATGGTTGACAGTAACTTGCCCCTATGACTGTGCTTTTGCGTACCCTTTAGAAAAAGTCTGTTCGTGCCTTCATGTTGTGTGATTAGTGAGTGCCGTGTCTAAGGCATAAATCATATGAATGAAGTTTTACACTTCCTTTAAACTCTCTGGCCTGTGGGTAGGAAAAATTTTCTGAGGAAATGTAGATTTTCCGATAAGAGTTGACCATCTTCATTTTGTAAAGGATGACTAGAATATGGTGTTAAAACTACTTCCACTTTACCTTTGCTCATGATTCTGAATGATAAGTATGTATAAGTTCATTTTTTTTTTTAGTTCTATAGTTCCCCCTTAGATTCCTCCAAAAGGTTGGCTTAGAAATTTGATGCCTGGCTGAAATGACTGAGATGTACTTTCAATTAGTGTATGAGAATTTGCATATTCTTATTGTGAACAAAAAAGATATATGATAGAGAAGTGTGATTTTAACAGCTAAAATTGTTTGGTTGCCATTTGTGTGATCTTCTGACTACAGTGTATTGTTGGTTTGTCTTGGAAATCAGAGTTGCAAGTTCCCGGCATGCGCATTGAAGCAGAAGCTGCAGCAGCCATTTCAGCTTCAACCAAGGCTACCATCCCAACCTTGCCAAATGCTACATCATCTGTTCATGCCAATGACGCGCATCCTAGCAGCACAGCAAGTGCACCTCAGGCAAATGAAGAGGGGAAGCGTAACAAGTCTTTACTGAAGTGGAAAGGGCTCAAGAAGATCGATCGAATTTATGCTGATTGGCTTGATGATTTCCCTCTTGTGCACAACGTGCCAAGTGGAGTGGAGACCTGAGTTTGACTTTGTGCTCTTGAAAGTAAGCATTACTTGGATTAGAAGATTGAATTCTTCCCTTCACATACTGCTTCATTTTTTGGAAACATGTGGTCACTTATTGTTGGTGATCAGTTCATAGGTCTTTTGGTTATTGCTTCTTTTCTATTAAAATTGTTATAGTTTTTCCAGTTTTCTAGTTAGAGATGTTCTACTGTCAGGGCATCTCAGGGATTTTGCTGACTTTTATGAAATTATGAGGCACCTTTGTGTCTCAGAACCAATTTCATTGGACCTTGTGTGGGTTTGAGGTTTGGGTTCAACAATTGTTAAATTTCTGAATCTGAACCCACGTCCAGGCCATAAATTGGTTAAACTATAGTTTGTTGTTATTCTTACAAGAAAATGTGATTATCTGTTATATTTGGCTCTTCGAACGTAGATTGTCCTTTTGACATTATAGCCATGAATCTTGTTTTTTCCTAAACTTACAAGAAGCAACAAAAGAATTGGCAAATTCCCTTCATAGAGTGCACAAAGAAAATGAAAACGATGTATTTTTAAAATTTGTAATATAGTATCTTCCCAAAAAAATGCAATCACCAGTAAGGGTGACATGGGTACCTATCAACCTTTCATCCTAATTCACCTCAATCGATTCAATAACAAATATTTGGGTTGGGTTTGTTTAGTAAAGAACAACAACATCTTATCATAGTTTGGTTTGCATTTCAAGTTTTCCATTTTAAAACCCTAGTGTTCGACTCGATTTTTTTACCTCATTCTTCTTTCATAAAGAGTTTTGACATTTTATTTTCATCTTCTATTGAAATTTGAAATACAACCCAGAACGAAAAACCTATAATAATTATAACTCACAAATATAAAGATTGAAGTGAGTATCACACTGCAATTGAGTCTCAACTACAGAAAGAAGAAAAGAGGAAAAATCACAGTGTAACATTTGAGAATTGGTGGAAGCAAAGAAGGGGAGGTAAAACCAATAAACCTGACACTCGTAGAGGCTTGATTTCTTCGATTTTAGATGCTTTTCATATCCGCATTTCCTAGTTCGAAAAAGGATGTCGGTCAAAAACATATGCTACAAGGGGTAGTCGTGAAGGAAACCATGAGACCTAGCACAGTTGGTAGCTAGTTGAGCTCCTTAAGCATCTAGTAAGGGGTTCGATTCTTGACGGTGTATGGAGAAGGTTTCATGGCCAAAGGCAAGACCCACTTATGTGAGCTCTATGTCTCGAGGGGATTAGTCATTGCTTCCGGCAGTGGATACCCTTGATTTATCAACAAAAAAAAAAGGGTAGTCGTGAAGGATATAACATACTCAATTTTTGACTCTTGGGCAATTAGCAAGAATAATTGGATAGTATACAAATCATACAGCAGTGTCTGACTTAATAAGATTAAAATTTAAAAGAATTAAGTAAAATAATATAATAAGGGAAAAACTTGCAATTTTAGGAGGAAAAAAACAACAGTAATGTCATAAAATCAAAACTTATAAATTCAAAGTGAGAGTATGACCAAGTGTTTTAGACCCGCAGATTAATTTTATCCAATTAATTAAGCTCTAAAATAGTTGACATTTAAATTTACGATGAACCTAGACCAAAATTTATCCAGAAACAATTCAACCCAAAATTTTAAAGGTAGTGTTAACAGGTTGGATCATATCTGACTTTCTTTAACCTAGACCACTTTCTCGTTATAAATATTAACTAGTCCTCTCAAAAAATAAAAAATCTTCTCTTGTTACTTACGCTACAACTTGTGGAGCTTGTGAGAAGTGTGCATAGTTTTTCTTCTTTCTCTCTTCACTTGTCAACGTTATTGAAATTTATTAATTACGTTAGAACTCTTCGCTGCCTTTATGATTGTGTCTTTCAAAGTCATTCTGATTAGAACTCTTTGCTACCTTTGTGATTAACTTTTGTTAAGTCCATTCATATACGTGAGTATTTGGACGTTACTATTCTACAGTTAATGAGTTCTATAGATTTATCTTCACCCCTAATAAAACAGTCTTTACGAATTAAATTGCTAGGTGTTATAAATCTTGTCTTTGTTACATTTCACATTCTTTTTTTATCAAAATCATCCATTCTATTCTTTTGAGTCATCAATGCAACTCTTCGATTTCAATTTTTTGCCGGCGGGTTCTCACCTACAGATTGAAAGTTATCTGTAAGATGCAGATACTAGATTCACAAATTAGGAGGAGACACTTGGATACCATGGGGACTACACAGTGGTCAATGATAAATTTAATTTAGGAGTTAATTGTTTGTTTGAGTATGTTGTTAAAGCTAATTGATTTTGTTAATAATGTTTTGTTTGAATGAGAAAAATGAAACATGGTGGGCATGAAGTGAAGAAATGTCATGTGCTCGTTCGAGTGTACCGGTCTTCCTCTTCGTTTCTCCGTCGAGACAGGGTAGTTAAGAAACAATCTTGAGAGACGGTGGTCCTTTGGCCCATATTTGCCTGCTTGTAGTTTGACTATGCCCACCATTGGGGCTCTTGCATTGTCTATTTGAGGTTGGCAGCTTACCACATTGTGTCGGCGGCGATGGTGGTTCTTTTCATTTCCCCTCACATATCGCAAGGCATAAACCCGTAAGACAAAGGTAGTTATAGAAAGAATCTGTACAGATGGTGGTGGTGGACTCTATACCCAAAGGCTTGTAGTTCGATCATGGCAGCCGTTGATGGCCTTAGAAAAACAAAATTTCATGCTCAGAAAAACAAAATTTCACAAATGCTTACTAATATTACACCCCAAAGCCCAAAATTTAAATAAACAGACAAAGTGATGACAAACAAAGGGTTTTCAAGCAGCGTTGTTGAGTTTCCAGGGGCGGCCAAAGCTTTGGCTGTGGCGGTCAGGGAAATGGGGTGAAGTCGATTTTGCGCTATCAAGACATGGGTGGGTATCGCGGTTGTAGGGGTTGAGATCTCACAACACAATGCAGGTCGGTTTCACGCATGGTAAACTTGAAGATGTCCAGCAGGGGTGGATCTGACAGGGGTTATTGGGCTGGGGAGGGGTGCTGATTTGGGGGACGAGGGGTGCTGGGTTTGGGTTTGTTATTTTTATTTTATTTTTTCCTTCTCCTGGTTGCTAATTCCCTTATACACTAAATTAAGATGGGAGGGGAACATTAATACGGTCAAAATAGAGATTGACTGAGACTTACCACTCATACACGTGTGATTATCTTATTGGGCCACGTTATATCTTCAGCTTGCAGATAACACTTCGCTATGCATGTGAGCGTGCACATGGTTATAATTCATTATTATAGTCTTCTTTTTAAAACTACTCCAATGTATTGCCACTTTATATGTTGTTATGTTTAAATCTTATTCAGAAGGCAAAAAAGGTGCATTCTCAGGTGAAGATGAAAATGTTATCTTTACATGCAGATTTAAATAAGATGTTGACATGTGGAATGACTTACCATAGACCTGATCAGATATGGTATATCACAAACACCCCTATTTTCCTTGCTTCTTCTCCCCCAGCCAACCCATCTCATCTTCTCTGTAACACTGCCTTCAACAGTGTTTTCTCATTCACCTTTTTGCCCTTAGCCACCATGCCTTCCACCCCATTAGCTACCTTGCTTCTCTTATAAATCACAAACCGAAGCCTCAAGAGCAACTTCAATAGTGTTTTCTCATCCTCTTTTTTTTTACTTCTATGCACAATGTCCTCATCAATTTATCGTAGGATTAAAGAAAACCGCCATCAACGGCGATCGAAGAATGGAGGTGCAGTTGCCGCCGCACGAAGCACCGCGATCTGTGATTCTCCGGAGGCGTGGCAGAGGAGCATGACGTTCTCCGACGGAGTCTTCCTTTCGCTCGCCGGAGGTGAAGGATTCGCTGCTACCTTCCTGGAATGCCTGGAGGAGGAGGTGCGCTTGACGAGGAGAAAAGTAGTATGCAGCGGCGCTGTTGAGTGGCATGGCGGTGGCGAGGTTGACCTTGGATGAAGATGGATTTTCCGGTCGGTTTCGACAGTGGCGAGGTAGACGGAGAAGCTGCAAGGCGAGATCCCGATCTTGTGGCTGAGGAGTGAGACGAGGATGGTGGTGCCAATGAAAAGCCTTGGGTCAAGGAAGCTGCAATGGTTCCAGGTATGATGAGGGACTGATCTCATCGTGGAGGGGAAGCAAGGAATGAGAGAAAGAGGAGGAAAAGTTGACGGTGGGGTAGTTTGGGGGAGAGAGATTATTGTTTTATTATGAATAGCTATGGTACACCCTGTATGATTAAGAGCATGACGCACTGTTTCATGTGTCCACATCTTATTTGAATCTGCATGTGAAGATAACATTTCCATCTTCACTTGAGAATGCCCCAAGAAAAAATTGTATAATTCCTTTCAATATCTTTCCTTTCCCTCCTTTTTTTCCTACCAATTTCTCCAATCAAACAAAGCCTTACAAAATTGGTGCTAGAGTTTCTACTGACGACACTTTTTCACTTGTTGCTGCTATTGTTGTTGCGCCTACATTGCCATCTAACTTTGATGATGCCAAGCTCGCGCTACCACCCACCACCGGAGATTCAACGCAACTACATATTGGCAACCATGGCAGATCAATCAATATGTGGTGTCTTTCAGGGGCGAATCCTAGCATTGGTGGAATGCGGGGCGATATCTCTTTTATAGATTTTTTAATTTTTTTCGAATTGACCTCCTCTAAAAAAAATTCTATTTGGATGATTATTAGATATTTAAATATCATAATAGATCATATGTTATATGTATGCATAACATGTGTGTATTTTTTATTTTTATTTTTGTTTGTCAATCATTTATTTCTTTTATATATGGTGATTTTTATTTAAATTTTTAAATAAGAATAAATATACAAAATATATTTTGAATTTAAAATTAATTATTAAGTATCGGCTCCTCTTGTCATATTGATCTAACTCTGGCTTCTTTCTCAGCCTCAAGTGATATTTGCGGCGAGTTCTCAGCTCTTCCTTTCAATTTTCGTCTTTTTTTTTTAACAAGAAAAAGAGAAATTGAATTGTTGCTTAATATAATATACATGCTGACTTTTTTGGTTCAAAACTTAGGTTCATTACTCGGGCTGAACTAAATTGTTTCTTGTACCAGAAAAAAGTTGAATTGATTCAGTTTAGGTTAAGTAAAGGAAAAAAACTGCTTGTGCAGAAGAAATTTCATAGCAACCAGAATGCAGTGTCAAAATTGGCTTTCAAGACCTCATTGAATTCTTTTAATCACTTAAAAAGTTATAAATATTTCGTATCTAAATATAATGAGATTATGTTCTTTGTTTACTTCTTTTATATTTATTTCATTAACTAGTTTTACTATATCAATCACAGAAATTACTCAGATGGAAAATTCTCTAAAAATAAAATATGCAAAAATGATAAAAACCAAAAACAGGAACTTCCATTTTTATTTTATTTTTCACAATTTGTAAATCATAAGCCATTGACCATAGTTATAAGGTGTGGTTGTTTCGGATTTTAGAAAGAAAAAAAATATTATACTTAAATTTTGTTTATAAATAAAAAATAAAAAAATAATTTTTTTAAAAGTTATTCTTTTCAACTTCCATATAAAACTAAGAACTATTTTATTTTAGATTCCATTTTTTTTTAAAAAAATCAAATATATGAAAAAAGACTTTATCTTTTCGAAAAAAAAAAACAAAGTGATTGCTCTCTTCAATATACCAAACAAACGCCCCTTAAATCAGTCGGGCACTAACAAGACAGGTTATACTATTTAAATACCCAAAAAATGAATATGATGTGATGGGTAGAGTGTGTGAAATCTACTATCACATTTAATGGTTATTATGTGGGTGTCCCAATAGATATCATTTTTTAATATCAAAATAGCATTTTTGCCAGCAAGGCCCAAAATTTATATAGTACACGTGTCATTACCACAGACACTCATCAACGACCAATCACACACCACCTAACTCCTTGGTCTGAACACTCCCCTGTTCCACCCTCTTCAAAACTCCACCGTCACTCCCCCAATGGAAACAACATGCTCAAACTCTTCCTCCTTCCTCCTTGTTCTTCTCCCTCGTCACTCCTCTCCAAATTCCCTCTCTTCATCACAACCCCACTTCGCACCCTCTCTCTAACAACCCCTCTCTCGCCACCTAACTCCTCCCCTACCACAACCACCATGTCCATAAACCTGCGCTCCCACGCCTTCGCTGGAAACCCCTTGAACTCCAAATCCCAGAAAACCGGTGACTCTTTTACGCCATCTTCAGCTTTCGAAGCTCTAAACGCTCGAATTCTTGGGAATTCTCATTCATCGCGCTCTCCCCTGAATTTCAAGGTTCTGCCTTTCAGGAACGGGAGGGCCTTGGCGTCTTCCTCCGCCACCGGTTCCGGCGAGTCGCTGCCGATTTGGAATCTGGGTTGGATCCGTTTGGAGGATCTGAAGGGTATTTTGGGAAGTTCGGGTGCGCAGCTGAGGGCAGAGTCGTTGGTGTATCTGGGTTGGAGTGCAGAGGACGACGCCGTTTATTGGGCTATTGATGTTTCTGAGGAGGCGGTTGAGTTGGGTGGTGGTGGTGGGAAGGAGTTGGGTTTTGTGGAGGTCAGAACGCTCATGGCAGCTACTGACTGGGGGGATTCGGGAACAATGGGAAACTTGGCTATTGCTGGTCACGTAAGTTGTTTTGTAACACTCCCTCCGTTTCATAATATAAGTACAACTCTGTCCAGAAATTGTAGCAAGATACATTCACTGTTGGATAGTTATTTCTAGGTTGAGGGAATAGTTTTTGAAAAATTATTGTACGAGCACAATTCTAAATATTTTTTTTTCTAAGGCACACTCGCAGAAAAGTTAGTAGGACCCATTGATGAGTGAGTTTATGTTGAATAAAGTTGATGGATTCCAATTTCATTGTGAGTGTGTCCAAAAATGATGTGTTAGACTTATTTGTATGCAAGAATCTCTCTATTTTTTTTTTTCTGTTTCAAAATATGTCATTATTACTTAATGAAGAAAGAATGAGTGGATATGAGTTAAGAGTGATAAAAGGGTCATTTTATCTTTTACTTTGTTTTTAGAAGATCAATGAGATCAAATCATCATTTTAATTCTTGCGCATAGCCCAAAAATGACTTATACTGTGAAAAGGAGTATGACCAAGTGAAAGTATTACATTCTTTTAGATTTGAGATTGATTTTGATGCATGTAAAGAGTATTATATTATTATCTAATTATATGCAATTAATTGTTTGACTTTTGATGTGATAAATAGCAATGGTGGAAGTAAAATTTCTTGTTGCTATAACAAGACGTGATTGAATAACTGTAATACTGCATAAAAAAACTTTTACATTGACAGTGTATCGAACCTTACATCTAACCATACTTTTAATTTGATAGTTTTTGCTATGATACTTTACGCATGATTGTTGGATCACATATTGACATATGCTTGGAAAAGTTAAGCTTTTTCTAGGCAGTGATTGTGAAAGTTGAACTTCTCTAATGATTTGGTAATATGTGATTAAATGAAAGCATAACGAAGCTTTTTCAGTAGCAATGGGTCAAATTCAATTCATGTATTTGAATTGTTTTGTTAGAGCTCGTATTGTTTGTGAATCTATCTGATTCCTTGGTTTTCAATGCTAAATACTAATTACTAGGTTTTGCAGAAGCTGCTTGTGATTATGCCGTTATATTAGTTTGTCGTCTTTTCATCATACTTCAGTCTATGGTGCTAATAGGGAATGCAACTTTCCTAATTTACTGGGTTTGGCCAGGCCAAGGCACTGCTAGAATGGCATAATATTTCACGATATTGTGGACGTTGTGGGGCAAAAACAGTCCCAATGGAAGCTGGGAGACGGAAGCAATGTTCAAATGATTTGTGCAACATGAGGATATATCCACGTGTTGACCCGGTTTGCTATCTTCTATGCTCATTGTTGATTTGATAAATGGATGATCAAGTGTGTTGCTCAGGTTTTCTTTTTTTGCTTTCACATGAGCTTATGCAGGTGGCCATTATGCTAGTCATTGATCGAGAGAATGACCGTGCCCTTTTGTCTAAACGATCGAAGTTTGTACCTCGATTATGGACCTGCTTATCAGGTTTCACGGAGGTGCATCTCTTGTCCAAATTTAAGAACTTCGAATTTTCTAGGAGCTCATTCACTGTTCGTTATAGCATGAAGCAGCTTATTTCTGTTAACCACCTTAACAATAGGAGGAACTCATCTAAGTTTATTTAAAAGTACAAGAATAGGCAATGGCCACCATATTCACTGTAATATTTTATTTTTGTAATATGATATTTTTAGCTTGTATCCACTTGTTGCACATAGGCAGGAGAAAGCCTGGAGGAAGCTGTGAGAAGAGAAACATGGGAGGAGACTGGCATTGAAGTGGGAGAAGTGGTCTATCACAGTTCTCAGCCATGGCCTGGTATAACTTATGCTACATGACTTAATTTATAGAAAAACCATATTGGCAATTTGTGATATTTGAATATGGTTTAGGATTTAGATCAAGTATGTTATTATTTATGACCCGATGGTTTTATATGTATTGTATTAGCAGAACTCGATTCCATCAATCCCTTTTTTCCTTGCTTTATTTTGCTTAGTGACATGTGGTTAATTGAGAATGTGATTGAGTTCTTTTCTTCAAATTAATTACTAGTAGTTCTGGGGTGACTAGGTCATACTGAAACTGAATTAACTCGGTTAATGTTTTGGATATGTTAAGTCTATTTGAAACTTCTAATTTTCTCATGTGTAGGCAGCTCAGAACTCAGAAGCATATAAGTACAGGTTAACATAACCTCATGTAATGAGTTAACATGATTGTGTGTTTTACTATTTTCCTTGCCAAACTACTAATATATTTCTCTGTTTTTTGCCTGTTAACCATTTTTTGTCGTCTTTGTTTCTAGTTGGACCAAATAGCATGCCATGCCAGCTGATGGTGGGGTTCTTCGCATATGCAAAGTCCCTTGAAATAAAGGTGGACAAAGAAGAGTTAGAAGGTACATTGACCTCCAATGTTTAATTGAATTTTCCTATCTGCTGTATGAATGATGCGCCCTTTTCCCTTTAGTACAGGTATGACTTCAAGTGGTGCACTAACATCTAAAAACATGTTCGTTATTGAGACGGACTATGCAAAATTGCTTAAGTCTTAGCTGTACATATGTCAGATTTGTGTGGCTGAAATCTCAGCTGAATCGTATGCAAGTTTCTTGATAAGTTAGTAACTCATGATGCAGAGAATGTGTTAGCTTATTTCTTATGACATCATATGTAGCAAGTTGCTGTTGAGATATCATGATAAATGTGTGTTATGTGATAAATCAGAAATTAGTGTTGGGATTTCTTTGTTTGTGGAAACACTGACAGATTGAGGAGGGGTGGTAAAAATTACAGGATGAACCCCCAAGAAAATAAAGACCCGCTTAACTTCAGGGTTTAATGGTATATTTTTATTCAAAATAAAATTATGCAATGGTGTGACCTCATGCAGTGCCTGCTTCCTCCCCACACCACATTCTCTCATTTCTTTTACTTGTTGGATCTTGTGACAACTGATACTGCAACTTGCTTGTGTAGATGCACAGTGGTACAGCAGAGAAGATGTAAGACAAGCGTTGACATTTGATCAATACAAGCAAGCCCAAAGAACTGCAGCAGCAAAAGTTGAACAAATGTGTAAGGGAGTAGAAAAGAATCGAAGTTTGGCTGCAGATTTGAATGTGGGAAATGAACTTAATCCAATGTTTGTTCCTGGACCCTATGCTATAGCCCATCACCTTATCTCTTCTTGGGCCTTTGCAGACCAAAATGTAGTAAATGGTGCTGAATGCAGTTCAAAACAACCTATTAGGACAAATTTGTAGGAGTGGCTGAAATTCATTTTCACTGGAGCTCTGGGAATTAAGCTTATCTTGTTGGTGTCATGTATCATTTTATCTCGATAGTGTGGAGGGATTTGGTGCAGGTTATCAAATAGTTTTGAGGATTTTGCACTCCTCGAATTGGAGAGCTTGATATTTGATTTTGCATTTTTTTTTCATGTAATACTCATTATATATATTAAAAATTAATGTATTCATATTTTATAATTGTTGAGAGATAGAGAAAGAAAGAAAGTCACGAGGAATCTGTGTGTCTCAACTACACAACGGAGAGAGTATATATAGATATTGTGCAATAATTACACAATAATTATAAAGATATATTTTTCCTAATTACAGATATTTACAGATTCTAACACTTTCCCCTAGGGTGTATAGATCATATGCACCTAACTTGTTACATAGGTAACTTATTCCAAGACTTCTCAATGATTTGGTGAGAACATCTGCCAGTTGGTCATTTGAATTGACGGAGCTTGTGGTGATGTCTCTAAATAGAATCTTCTTTATGATGAAGTGACAATCAACTTTAATGCGTTTGGTCCTCTCATGAAAAACTGAATTTGAGGTAATGTGTAAAGTAGTTTGATTGTCACAAACAAGTGTCATGTGTTTGGTTTCCCCAAATTGAAGTTCTTTGAGGAGTTGCTTGAGTTAGATAAGCTCACATGTGTTTGAGGTCATGGCACGGTACTCTGCCTTAGCACTAGATTAAGCAAACTGTTGCTTTTTACTCTTCCAAGATATAAGATTGCCTCCAATAAGTATATAGTACCTTGACATGGAACACCTATCAGAAGGGGATCCCGCCCAATCTGCATTAGAATACCCAACTACCTATTAGAAGGGGATCCCATCCAATCTGCATTAGAATACCCAATTATCTTAGTATGCCCCTTATCTTTGTAAATAAGGCCCTTCCCTACTGCTCCTTTGACATACTTCAAAATACATATAACAGCATCCCAATGAGCTTCACATAGTGAGTGTAGGAATTGACTAACCACACTTACTATGAAAGAAATGTCTGGACGAGTAACTATGAGATATTTCAATTTCCCAACCAATTTCCATATCTCCTAGAGTCAGATAGTGGCTCCTCTTGATTTGGTAGGAGCTTGACATTAGGATCCATAGGAGTATCAACAGGTTTTACACCAAGTAAACCTATTTCCTCTAGAATGTTAACAGTATATTTTCTCTGAGAGAATTATGCCACCTTTGGATTGTGCTATTTCAATACGCAGGAAGTATCTGAGTTTGCTAAGGTTTTTGGTTTGAAAGTGATTACATAGGTGTTGTTTGATCTGTGTTATGCCCTGAGTATCACTCCCTGTAATGACAATATCATCAACATATACAACTAAGTAGGCACAACCTCTCTGAGCATTACAATAAAACACGAAGTGGTCAGCTTTAATCCGAGTCATACTAAATTACTGAACGACAGTGGAGACTCTTCCAAACCATGCTCGAGGAGACTGCTTAAGACCATGCAGTGATTTTTGAAGACAACAAACAAGGCCATAAGACTCCCCTTGAGCAACAAACCCAGAAGGTTGCTCCATATAAACCTTTTTCTCAAGATCACCATGGACGATGGCATTCTTTATATCCAACTGATGAAGAAGCCAATGACACACAACACCCATAGAGAGAAATAGACAAACAGAATTCATTTTGGCAACAGAGGAGAAAGTATCACCATAATCCAAACCAAAGATTTGAGTGTACCCTTTGGGAACAAGACGGGTCTTAAGACGATCAATTTGGCCATCAGGCCCCACCTTAACCATCAAAATCCATTGATAGCCAACCACAAATTTTCTCGAAGGGAGAGACACCAGTTCCCAAATACCACTATCCTGAAGTGCACAAATCTCAATAATCATAGCTTGTCTCAATCCAGGATGGGAGAAGGTTTCACCTGTAGTCTTAGGAATAGACACAAAAGACAAATAAGACAAACAGGCAAAATGCAGATAAGATAAATGGTGATAACTCAAAGCAGTATAGTGAGGAGATGGGGTACAAGTGGAGCGAATACCTTTATGAAGGGCAATAGGAAGATTAGATGCAAAGGGTGGAACTGAAGGCGGCGGAGGATTGGGCACCAGAGGAAAGTCCACATTAGCCAAGATAAGCTTGGAGGAAGGAATAGGAGCGGGTGGCGGCTGCTGGTTAGGTGCAATGGGCATCTGAGGTTGGACAAGCTCAGCTAGTGGACAGGCTCGACGATGGTAGACTTTAAGGGGGCGAGGCGTAAGTGTAGGGATAATGGGTAGCAAAGGCATAGGGATCACGGGAAGCGGGAGTTTCTCAAAAGCAGGAAAGGTGGAATGGGTAGATGGCTAAAAAAAAGGAATAGTGTCAAAAAAAGGTAACATCCGTTGAGATGAGGTAACAATAAAGAGTAGGAGAAAAACATCGAAACCCTTTTGAGATTAAATACAACCAAGAAAAAACATATTTAAGTGAACGTGCAAAATGTTTGTCAAGACTAGGAGTTAAGTTATGAACAAAACAAGCGGACCAAACAATGTGCAGGGAAGGGAATGCAAAGGATCATGGGGAATAAGATGGAATGGGGAATTTGATAACCCAAAACAGAAGAGGGCATGCAATTAATCAAATAACATGCAGTTAAAACAACATCCCCCCAAAAATGAAAAGGTACATGATTATGATGAAGAAGAGTATGTGTTATTTCAATAAAATGACAGTTCTTGCACTCAGCAACCCCATTCTGTTAAGGTATATGAGCAAAAGATGTCTGATAAAGAATGCCATGAGAAGCTTAAAAATTGTTGAAATCATGAGACAAATATTTTTTTGCATCATCACTGCGTAAAGTGCGAATGGGAACACCAAAATGAGTTTTTATTTCCTGATAAAATTGATAAAAACAAAAAACAAATTAGACCTGTTTTCAGTAAAAATAACCAAGTACAATGAGAATAGTCTTCAATAAACATAACAAAATACTAAACTAGACATTGTGCGACTAGGGCCCCAAATATCTGAATGAACTAAAGTAAAAGAAGACGCAACTTGACTACTAACACTATCAAGAAAATGACTTCGTGTGTGTTTCCCAAGTTGACACGATTCACAAAGAAAACTGGATAATTTGAATAGGCTAGGCACCATGCGCTGTAAATTGGCAAGGCCGGGATGACCCAATTGGGCGTGGAGGGTGAGTGGATCGATGGTGAGGGAGCAAAAACTTGACGGGGGGCGGAGTTGGTAGAGGCCACGAGACTCACATCCAGTGCCAATCATCCATCCTGTGCTCCGATCCTACAAGTAAATAGAATCCTCAGTGAGTGAAATGACACGGTTAACGGCTTTAGTTAACCGATAAATAAAGAGTAGGTTAAATGGAGAACCAGGAACATAAAGGACAGAATCAAATGACATAAAAGGTAAGGGATGGGCAGTGCCCACCCCGTGAGACTGTGTGTGAGAACCATTGGCCAAAGTGATAGTAAGTAAATGTCTAGAAATAGAAAGAGTGGAAAATAAAGCTTTATTACTAGAGATATGATCAGTGGCGGCAGAATTAAGAATCCAAGTACATAATGGGGCTGATTGAGATAAATAAGCAAAAGAATTACTAGAGTATGCAACCGAGGTAGTGGAACCAGAGTTCTGTCGTTGCTCAAACCACTTCCAAAAATCAGCATACTAAACTGGAGACAGTTGATGCAAAGCAGGTAAGTTTGAGGTAGCAAGAATACTGGCTTAGGCAACATTAACAGTAGGGCGCAAGTGAGGATGCAAAGTGTAACAGTGATCAATGATGTGGCCTAACTTATGACAGTGATCACACATGAGGCGGGAGTTTCGAGAACGGCCACGATTAGTACTCTGTGTGACAAGGGCAGAGGTATCAACCAAAGCCAGAGGAAAGAGCAACTCAGTAGGCAGTTTGGCAGGAACTCGAAGTAAATAGGTAGACCCCATGGAGAGAATAGGCACAATTGGTGATCCTAAAAGCTGATCACGAGTAGCAAAGTACTTCGGAGGTAAACCATAAAGAGCCATAAGCATAAAGAAAGAGCTACATTGCTCCAACTCCTTTGTCGGGGTATCGACAGGGGGCAAGAGTTCATTGAAATCATGGAGAGCACCATAAATCTTACCCAAATAAGATGACATAGAACCATCAAGCTGGTGAGGAGCAATGACACTTATAAGATCTTAGCAAACTTGATAGAGAGGTTGAGTATCATTAGTGAAGAAGGTCTTGGCCTGTGCCCAAACATATTCACAAGTGACATGAGCCCGAAATATCTGTTTGATGGAAGGAACAATGGTGGACTTGAGAATACTACACAGTTGGGCATCAATCTTAACCCAATGGGGGCGCTCGGTCACTGGGATGTCGGTGGCCATCTTGGTGAGATGGTCGACATAGTCCTGCCCCAACAGCCAAAGTTGGATATCAGATGCCCAAGTATTATAATTGTTTCCATCAAGCTTGTCAATGGAGCACATTGACATAACTAGTGAATGTTGAAGGCTCGGTCTTTGAAACACCCTTATTGTCAGAGGAAAAGTCGATGGCAACCATAGGCACAAGGAGGCAAAGGCAAAATTGGAATTACCAAAAAATGATGTCGTCGGAGTGCATAGATCGCAAAACCAAGGACAAATCTAGGATGAGGAGAAAAGCGTGAGTCCAACACAAGAAGCCGCGGCTGAAAAGGAAGCCAAACTCACCACCACTCGTGACCTGAATGTGCGGCGGCTAAAAAACACACAGAAAGGAAGAACGTCGCATGGGACAACAGATTTGGAGGTAAGGTCAATGGGGTTCGGCTACGCAGGGCGAGGCAAGGCTGGGGGTGGGGTCGATGGTGTGAATCGGCACCAAAAAAGTGGTTGGCGGCGGACAAGGGCTATTTTGCGGGAAGGGAGGCACATCGAAGGGGAAAGGCAGCAAACAGGAAAGGAAATACGGCTTGGCTGAAAAAAAATTTCACTAGAGGGTAGTGGCCCGTCCCGAGGACACGGAGTAGCTTTTCTTTCTTTCTTAAGCTCTGATACCATGTTGAGAGATAGAGAAAGAGAAAAAGTCATGAGGAATCTGTGTGTCTCAACTACACAACAGAGAGAGTATATATAGACATTGTGCAATAATTACACATATATTTTTCCTAATTACAGATATTTACAGATTCTAACAATAATATTTTGTTTCTTTGTTTACACTGAGACTGATCTTATTCTTTGTGGTAGGATTTCACGGCAAATTATAAGGTGAACCTCATATAGTTAGGTCCACCATGGATCCCATATTTTAACTATTAGATGAATGTTATTTTTGTTGGATGATTTGATCCAATAATCAATAAATTGGGGGTCCATGATGGACCCAAACATATAAGGTCCATCATAAAACTCACCAAGACTTCACTTATATTCTAGTATTCTATTTCCAAAGTTACTTGCCCATGGTAGACCATGTGATTTCCTTGCTTGCTAGGCAAATGTTTATGCAAGGACAATTTTGGACCTTCTGGTAGTTTCCCTAATGTTCTGCAGAAAGGATGACAACGATGCATCATGTTTTCAATCGTTTTCAATTTCTTTGTGATTGGATATGCATTGTTTCAGATTTTGTCTTATCCTACAATATCTAGGAAAGACGGAATAGCATATCCTTCCATCACTTGGAATGATTTTATGACAAACCAAAAGCTTAAATAGTTGCAAAGGAGCTACCAAGAGAGTTCTAGTGCATTCTCGCCAAAATCTACAAACATGTTTAACAAGGCTCTACAAAAATAGAACAACTGCAAACAAGCTATTACTATCAAGTTAACAATGTTATTCTCACAAGTGATTTTCACACTGCACAAACAAATTCTGTTCTTATTCCTCTATCTATGGAAGAAAGGTACACTGGCAAAGATGAAATTCTGTCTACACGGAGCTGCCTTTTTTACAGAAATGCTCCAATCATCATGCCAAGCTTTTGGAACGAAGGAATGCTAAGAGCTCTAGTGTACCTTTTCTGTTGTTTCTGCCCATTGCATAGTTGACCTGGCCAAGGCATCCATGGGGTCTATACATTTCCTGAGAAGAGGATCATTGTGAGGGAGAACCCCCACCAAATCATCAGATGCCAGGATCACCACGTTCACTGCCCTGACCAAAAGAACATGAATGGCGATTCTGAGTAAATTCCTTGCCCCTTCCATGTCCTTTCTGTTTAATGCCTCCACCGCAGGAACCATTGTGTGCTCCTCGGTTGCTTTGTCTAGCAACACTACTTCAAATCCCTGCACATGAATTTTGATCACCATATATACACACACAAAACAAAATCCAAGCTGGTACACCATACTGTCATAAAACACAAACCGAAAGCTACTAATAACACTGTTGAGCTTGTAAAATGCTTGGATTACTGATTAATATGAGAACAAAATACAAGAAACAGGAGGAATACCTGATTTTGAAGCTTCTCCTGATAATAACTCGCTACCAAAACTGAATCTGTGGTCAGGAGTCCAACCCGCACACTATCTGCAGCATGAAGTGGCTTCAGCTTTGAGTTTTTGAGCTCCACGGCCACACACTCACCAACATGAAGGAAAGGCAGTGAACCATCCTCAGAAACTTCAAAGTGCCAGGCGTGTGATAGATGGCATGGCATGACAAAACAACGAGCTCCGGATTGCCGGAGGAAGTTCCTTTTGCGCCGCAAATTCTCTATCACCGGGTCCTTGTTCAATTTGATATGATCAATTCTGCTCCTGGCAGAATGAAGAGGAGAGCACGAAGGAAGCACTTTGCTTAAGACAGGATCACTGCAGACGACGAAAGGCGGGCACTCTCTGCCATTCCTTGTGCTCCAACAAGCAAGCTTTTCCAAGAAGATCAGAGTTGAAAGAACTGATACCCCTCCTATGACCCCAACAGTGTTTGGTTGGGTTAGCAGGCAAGTTCCTGAACCAGGTGGTTCCCAACTGTTTCCACTCCTATCAGTGAGGGGAACTGAAGACTGCAAAGCTGTGCTTGAATTTGGCCTTGCTTTGCACTGAGTCAGAGTCCTCTTTCTAAATGCATTGCCTGCTAGAAATAGAGGGTGATTTAGTGTTTGTACTGACATCACTAGACCACCTTCTAGCATCTCCAACCACTGAGTTTCTGTAAGTTGTTTTTGTTTTTGTTTTCCTTTCAGTATGCATCCTGAATTACATACATGTATGTATGTATATATTCTTAATTCTTGTGTCTCCACTCACCACCAGTCTTATCATCTCCAGTTCTCTACCCGTAACAAGCTGCCAAGTGCCCATGACAGTTTTGTCACAGCCGCCGCTCTAAACTCCAGGAGTCTCTACAGCTGAGCCTTTCATGCGTTTCAGTATTTTTTGATCCCACCTAACAATGAACCAATTTTAAAGCCAAAATCTGCAATAAGTACAAGCTGACATCGCTTTTTCAACACCAGAATCATCAAAGACATAATCTTTGACTAGAAGGCAATTGTAGCTAACAAGTAGCATCCCAACATCAGAATAAGGCCTCACTTTAATATATTATGCCATGTAAGATGCAGAAGGTAGGAATGCGACTGGGGGCTGATATAGCCTCAATCAAATTTAAGGTTCACGAGTCATGTTGTTTGTGAATTAAATAAGGTTTCACTTTAATTATTTAGTATTATTTATTAATTAATTTGTCTCTCAAGGGCCAAGACTTCACCATTATCATTTGTCAACCGTTCTGATGATTAATGAATGCGATACAATCAAAATGGTGGATCCATAGGAACTAGTGCTAAGATCTTCGGCTTCATTTGACATGCCTTAACCTCGCTTCTCATTACTGAATTATTGGATGCTGGATGTTCCTTTCTGCTACCATGCAACAACACAAAAAGCAATGAACATTAGACACGTATACTGTATGTTTCCACTTTCTAGTGTTTGATGACGTCTGAGGTACAACATGGGCACTAGCCTATGATACAGCCATTTTGTCTTATGCCTACGTTAAAAGAAGGGAGGAATTATTTGTCTTGTGCATATTCCCTGTCCCCATTCTCTATTAGCTGACAATCTTCACTAATAATTATCTATTATTTAGTGATAAAAAATTACTTTTTAGACTATATTTGGTTGGAGGATAAAAAATAGGATAAATTTTTAATGATTGAATTTATTGTGTCATTTTATACATAAAATTCAATTATAGAAAATTTGTCCCAATTTTCACCTTTTAACCAAACATACTCTTATGGTTTATTTTTTTTAACAAAGATATTAAAATCAGGAATTCTTCCTAGAGGGACTAAGGAAAAGAGGAGGTGAGAGTTGAACACAAGACCCCACTTAAAGGTGTAGAAGCAATCAAATTGGAAGATTACAATCTCAAATTGACTTATTTAAATGAACTATGCTAATTCAACGGTTAAAATGTTTCAAACAATGTGCCAAAACAATTCTCAAAATATTTATGCTAAATTGAAGAAGACATTTTCAAGCCGAGCATTTAGCTTCATTATAAGATTGAATAAGACATTTCACCCGAGACATGTCAACCGAGATGAATATGTGCTTTCATACTTATTATCGTTTTGAAAATGTTGTGTCCGAGGAAAAAGATGCCCAGGTGGGTCATTAACATCCCAAAAAATCAACTTTAAAATAAGTTAAAATCATGCTTGAATTGACAAGGTGGTAATTGGCACCATGTGGAAGATATAAAAAACATATCACTCTGGCAATTTTGAAGTTTGGATTTTAGTGCAGGATGATTTGTTGAAAATTTTGTTTACATGTCATGCTGCAAGCTAAGGATATATAAATAATGTTACCCCATACATTATGTGTATCTAAACTATAGTCCCATTATATGCTCCCAAAAGTAAGAGATACAAGAAAACTGTAGTTAAAATGAACACGAACACGAGAAAATAACTTCTTAATGAAACTTCTAAGAGCTTGTTGGGATATGTTTTTTCTGATAAAAAAAGATCTTTTGAATTTTTCGGTATGTTTGGGTAATTTTTAAAAGTAAAAGCAGAATTATTAAAAAAAATTGAAAAGTTAGAATTTTCTTCTTTTGAAAAAAGATTTTTTTATAATATGATAATAAATAAAGATTTTTTAACGTTACATCCAAATATAAATTAAATTTTATTTTTTAAAAATATCAATTACACTAAAAAAATTAAAAAGATCAGTTATACTAAAAAAAAAATAAAAGCAATTAAAATTTTTTTTTCTAAGAAGCACGTCTAAATGAGCTCTAAGTAATTTTCTATCAAGACATATGGAAAGGCAGTGGACGATAGCAAAAAAGAATCAACAAATATTTATGGATATTAAATTTTGTTATTTTTCTTAAAAAGTCTTATCAATAGTAGATTAAAATTTAAATGATATATTGTTGAATAAATTTTTTAGAATTAAGAAATTCTTGCATAAATAGTCAAATCATTAAAATTAATATATAAGTCATATCCATAAATCATATCAAATTAATAGTATGACTGAAAAAAGGAAACACAATTGTTGGTTGGGAAATTCATACCTACACCCTCGAAGGTTTAATTATTTTGCAATATGTAATACTTGGGGTACACATGTCAGTAGATGAGTTTCGCATAACCTCAAGGTCCCCTGGGACCCACTGCTATTGTCGGGTCTGGGTTTTTGCTAAATCTGAAGTCCTACACCTTCTTAGAGGGCTATATGTTAGAGCCACAATTTTGGGACCAAAAGTCCTGGTAATTGTTCCCCAGAGAGAAACAAGTTGAAGGGTGATTTTTAAGAAATTTTTGAAAGCCTCTAGATATTTCATTTTTAGCCTCCAAGTTTAGAAAATCGTCGGAATTCCGGAATATAAACTAGAACTCAAAAATGAGATTTTGATTGGTTGGAGTTTTAAATTTTTAGATATTTTATTTGAATCCAAATGGGGGATATTTTCTTATTTACATTTATGTTTTAAAGTTAATAGGAAGTAAAATAAATTATTTAACTTATAAGTGGAAATGGAAATAAGTGGGTGAGAATAGAGGTAACCGGATATCATGACAGCAAAAATTCTGCAAATTTGAGTTTACTGTCACTGTTATAGCGGTCTAAGACCGTTATAGCGGTCACAGCAATGGTTGCAGCGCTTTTTAGCCTCTAGAGACAGCTATAGCGATCATAAGTGATCAGGCACGGGGGCGGGGAGCGATTAGACCGCTATAGCGGTGTCAGTTTTTCGAAAACAGTGCAAAACGCGTCATTTCACTTGCTGAGACCTCCTCCTTAAACTTAAACCCTCCCCCACTCATTTCTTCCCCAATTTTTGCCCGAACCAGCAGCCCCCAAAACCCCATTTCTCTCTTTTCTCTCAATCAATCATCAATCCATCTTCCTCAAGCTTCAAGTTATGTGTTTGTTGATAGATTTTGGTCTCTTTTCTTCAATTTCCTTCATGTTCTTAGTATGGGTCTTTGTTTTCTCCCATTGTTGTCAAGTGGGGGTTCTCCCCCAATGTTATTAGAATTAGTTTATGAAAATCTAGAGCTACCCATAGATTGTTAATGAGTTTTATGGTTATAATAGTTGACGTTGGTGCCCTCCCGGCTCCCTAGAGCTCAGTTGGAGTTGACGCCACCTATTCCTCCCCCTCCAGGTGAGTGGGTTTGAACCCATTGTCTTAGTTTTCCCCATTATGATTATTAAATATGAAAGTAGACATGAGATTATGATTTTAACCGTTATGTTGAAATAGCGAAACTATGGTTTTATGATAATGGCATCAAAAATGTAATTTTAGAAAACCATGGGACCATGAATTGGATTGTATGTGTATGGAAATGTTTTATATGCAACTCTAAGAGTTTTATCACAGGAATATATGATTTATAAATTATTATTTCATCAGATATGTTATGTGATTTTAGAGCCACATGATTTAGTTTCATGACTTGAGATTTATAAATATGGTTTTCGAGTATTCAGTTGAAATATATATTAAAAGAAAAAGTGAACAAGAGTGTGATCTAGCTTGGAATAAATTTTGTTATTTGATTTGAGAGTATTATGGTTAAAAACTCAAGCATTTGGATTATGATTTTGGTATTATCAAGTATATAGAGAAATATGTTAGTAAATATATGAATTTAGAAATTTAGTTTTATGGTACCAAGAGGTACAGAATTCAGTATGACTTTTAGCAACTGCCAGATACATATCATGTGGGCTTGAAATCGGAATGCCTACAAGTGGTGAACCCTTGGGCTCAATTTTCATAGCCACAGTTATGCTAAAGTCAGATTATTAGAGTTATATGAGTTCAGAACTCTTAGAGTATTAAGAACTTAGGGGCTCTGCTTCGCCAGGGACAGAGTACCCACTTTTCAACTATAGTTTTCTTTTTGTCAAACTAGTTTAGCCGGTAGAGATAAGGAAACAGACAGTTGGTTAATGGCTGTGAAGAGATTCTTAACCTTGGTACCAACTTGCCCGTTAGAGGACAGTTTCACCCCAGCAGTTACAGAAAATGGGACGTAGTTAGGTGCCCACAGTTTGTCCGAGAGGGACTATTACAGATTCAGCAGGAGCTCTGATTCGCCAGGGACAAAGTCTCACTTTATAGTTTAAAATTTTATAGCTTTTATTGTTATGATATATTTATTATATTCAGCACACTGTTTCCTGATACTCTGCCACACCCTAGTTACAGAAAACGAGACCTAGTTAGGTGTCCACAGTTTGTCTAAGAGGGACTATTACAGATTCAGCAGGAGCTCTGATTCGCCAGGGACAGAGTCTCACTTTATAGTTTAAAATTTTATAGCTTTTATTGTTATGATATATTTATTATATTCAGCATACTGTTTCCTGACGCTCTGCCGCACCCTCAGTTAAAACGATTTCATGCTTAATTCTGAGTTAGAAATGTTTATTTATAAATAAATGGAATGAAAAGTGTTTCCTAGAGCTAACTATATATTTAAATATGAAAAGATTTATGATTGTTGCATGTATATTATATTGTGTATATTCTTGGTTGTCCCATGTGGGTGATGGGTGAGAGCTCAGTCACTGACTTCCTCTCATAGTTGCAGGTACAGACGTCGTTCAGCCACCGGTCCAGTAGTCGCAGTTATCTTTTGGTGAGCTTTGCATTGTTGTAAGGCTTAGTTTAGGATTTCTGTTAGTTTAGAGTGCTCCAGTAGTTTTGCAGGCAGGATCCGAGCCACGCATGTATTTTGAGATGTTATAGATAATTTAAGAGATCATGTATTTTCCCTATATGTTTTAGAGCTCTAGAATGTATTTTGAAAGATGGGCTATGATTAGAGATTTATGTGAAAGCTAATGATAATAAGTTTATGATTCAGTCGTCAACTTCTTAGATTTTAAAGCATGACAAAAATGTATTAGATTTATATATGTGAATACTTAAATTTTTTTTATGAATTTGACTATTATATTTTAATTAGAGAAAATGATATAGATTTGTACGAAAATTTCATTTTTAGTATGATATTACACTATTTTATGCATTTAGAGTGATAAGTCACCCAGAAGGCTTACATGAGGATGAGATTCCTCACGCGCCGGTCACGTTCCCAAATCGGGTCATGACACAATACTTCTAATTTCATCAAATTTTCAATTAGATTCCTCTAATTTAAACATTTATAAGTAGGTCTTTATCGTATATGAGATTTTTTAATCATGTCAATGCTATTATAAAAAATAAGATATTCCATTTCTATCCCCTTCTTTATTTAACATCCCCTTTTTCTAAAAAACAATAATTTGCATAATAACAATTTTAATTCATATATGTGATGTAAATATTTTATTTGTCTTACTCAATAATGTTGCATAAATATCTATTTTAAATATTAGACCAAAAAGTTAAACCATAAATTGTTAAGAATAGATTCAAAATATATTATGCTAAGTTAAAAATAAATTTTATTAAGAGTAATAAATAATTTTAGGTTGAGTGTTAACAATTAAATATATAATTTTATATTAGAAGATAAAAAGAGTGATAAAAAAAATAGTACCCAGACAGTTTATTTACACACTACCAATTCCTAACCACTCATACTATTATCTATAGCAAGACAAGGGGAGTGAAAAGTGATTTGTATGACTGGGTGAAAGTGTCACTGAGTAGGTGAGTGTTTGGCAAAAGAGAAGAAGAAGAAGAAAGATTGGGTGTATGAAGATAGAGAATGTAATTAAGAAGAGAGAATAAAAAGAGAAAGGAAAAAAAAAGAGGAAAGAAAGAATAAGTTAGTGTATTTGATCGCTCTCAAAAAGAGAGTAACACTAGCAAGTATAATAGGTCGTCAAGTAATAGAGTAAATATAGGGTTGTCATACCCATAACGGTAATTCAAGTACTGATTTTAGTTAATTAGATGACAAGTTGAACAATTGAAAAGAGATTAAATCAAAAGGAATTTAAAGACTAAAGTGCTAAAACAATGTGAAAGGGATACGAGAATTGATGGAGTTAAACGCTACTGATGGTCGCCTACAAGGGCGGGTAAAACACCGTAAGTGCACGGGTCGTTCAAGTAATATAATGTGAGTAAAAGAGTATCGTATCCACAGGGATTAGATAGAGAATGTTAGCGATCAACTAAACTACCGTGTTCAGATTTAAGCAAAATCAAGTCAATGAGAATTAAGACTAAATAGTAAAGAGAACAAGTAAATAGAAACACTAACACGAATAATAGCGAGAGATAACCAAGGTTAAAAGGTCTAGGGGATCTTTTTCATCCTCTACTTCACTTGGATAAACAAATCACTTAAATAAATATCAACATGTTGGTTTTGTTAGCATGCCAATTATAGTTAAAAGCCTATATTTAGGTCAATCAACCGTGTCTCCTTCACCTAACTCACTAAGTGTCCTTGTGAATTAATGTAAAATCAACCCATTGAAGACTAACATCAAGCATATACTATGCAAGACCAATAGGTATGTTTCCATCCTATTGACTAATCTTCACACCTAAGCCAATTAAGTGTAAAAGAACAAGCCTTACCTATAACCAAGGTCCAATATCTCTATTCATATGTCTAGTTCAAGAGAATCCCCCAAATCAACTTAAATGATGACCAATCATATAAGCGCATTAAGATTAGAAATAGATAACCAAAACCAACATAATTATCATTCAAATAAGTGAATCTACAAACATCCAAGATCCGTAGAGGGGTCCAAAGGATCCCCTAGCTACAAGTTTAGCTATCCACAACAATAAACAAAATATCCACTAGTTCAAGAAACATAATGAGTATTAAAGACATAAAAAGATAAAGGAAGAGATGAACAAAAGGAAGCTTTGATCCTCCTCCTAGCCTTTGGTCTTCAATCTTCGAGATAGATCTCTTTCTAGTGTTAGTTCCCTCAAAACCCCAAGTTCTCCTCTCTGAAAATTTGCTGAAAAAGGCAGAAAAATGAACTCTCACGCTGCTGCCCTAAGACTGGTTTAAAACATTATTAAAAATGGGCCTGGGCCGTGTCGAGTTGCAACCTAGTGAAAGCATCAGGTCGCGACCCGACTTAAAAACTAATCAGATGCTGTATACACCTAGTAGGTTGCGACCTAGCAAATTTCAGGTCACAACTCAGCAGTAAAAACTTCATTTTCTTCATTCCTTGCTTCCTTCCTCTTGGCTTCTGCTTGAATTCTCTTCAAGTTCCAAAATTCTACAATATCCTCTGTAAAAAATCATCAAATGAGAATTTAATTTGAACTTTCCAATTCACCTCAATAATCATGATTTAAAACAATGAATTTTCAACAAAAGTTCCAAGACAACAAGCAAGCAAATTCTTTTTATTTTAATGTGTTTTACTTGGAAAATTAAGGACAAAGCATGCAACTTCAAACCAAATTAGAAGCTAAATAACTCCATAAATTGGATTTATCAGCTAGGGTGATCTATTTCAACTATGTGTAAATAAAATGCAACATGAGCATCAATATGCCTTTTCCAAATTCAATTAAGTGATGGTAGGGTCATTATGTTATTAAAAGTCTTTCTCAAGATCATCAATGCCACTCAAGTAGAGTTAAGCACTTAATCTATTAGATACTGCATGAATCATGTCTGCCTATCTCTAGGTGTCATTCAACTAATGGCATTGCATTCATAAGCATGACTCTTACTTATTTTCTCAAATTGATAAAACCCTCATAATCCTAAATTAGTGATCAAACAATTCAAGATAAATAAACTCAAATACAATGTTAACTATTAAATGAAAACAAGATATAAATTTATTTACATTAGCATAATGTCAAACACATAACCTTCATAAATTACCATGAAATAAAATAAAACATAGATGAAAGAAAGATAAAAAGAAGCCATGAACAAAGAAAAATACACAAGAAGTTGAGGAAAAAACCAAGAAGAGTCTCCTCCTCAAGTTCTTGAAGCTTCAATCCCTTTGTGCTCTCTCAGCTCTAGCATCCTTTTTCCTAGTTTGGTCTTCTGATCCTAATGCTTTTTCCAATGTATTTTTCTAGGTTTTTGTGCCAATCATGGGCTACTAGAGTCAGTACAGAGGCCTAGTGCACATGTCAATTTCGTGCACCCATGATGTAGCATGGCTATGACTACTTTGAAGCGTAAATTCATTGAAAAGATGAGAATTCTAATGGCAATTCCATGCTTTAGTGTGGGTTCGCACACTATAGCAGGGCTTTAGTTTTTGGACTCATGCTTCAGCATGGATTTGTGACATCCTTTCAGCTCCAATTTTTGCTTCTTTGTATTCCTAACTCAAATGCTTCCATAATTCTTCTTCCAAAAAGCTATAAAATCAATGGAAAACACAACTAGAATGCAAGGTTAAACATGAGTGTAATCATGCAATAATTTGAACCCAATGATGTAAAAAGGGCAACTATGAAAACTATAATTATCAACAAACTATAAGTTTCAAGAAAAAATAAAGAAAAACATAACTCATAAGGGAGTTATAAGTATTACCAGTTCAACATTACACACAATTTTCATCTGCCTATGAAATTTAGAGATTTGAAATGAATTTGTTTTCATGCAAAATAAAATCATGATTATATGTATTAATTATTATTATTTTATTTTGTCATTTTTTTGTATTTATGGATGATTATGAACCCGAATATTAATTAAAATAATATTATCCACTTAATTAAAATGATTCTCTTCCCTCATCACTAGTCCCATGGTTTATCGTGTCCTAGTTTATTTTATTTTATTTTATCATTGAATTAAAGATTTTCTTCTTTCCTCACCAGCCCCGTGTGGATTACCGTCGCTCTAGTTTCTTCTTTTTATTTTACATTTTCTTTATATTTACGTGATTCATCATTTAATTCAAGTTAATTTAATGCTTTTTTTATTTATATTGTTATTTGCTGCACATGATTTTATCATCTTCAATTTTAGAATTTATCATATTATTTATACAATATTAGATTAATTTTAGTTCTCAGACATATTAGAGATAAAATCTAATTAAAATCTAATACAAAAAATAGTTAAAGATTATCTTACGTACATTTGGAATATTAAATTTATTATGACTTTATAATAACAAAGACTAACCCATGGACTTTGATGAAATGTCAAGAGAAAATTTAATAAACATTATCTTAATTTAGTCCCTCTTGAAGTTAATATTTAGATTGACAACTCTATGATTTAATAAATTTTATTAAGATATTACTTTATTATTTGGTCAAGCTTATTTTATTTTGGTATAATTTATTTATTTTAAATTCATGCATTAATTTATATTTTGTGCACTTATTTTGGTTTATTATTTAATTTTATGTTTCATTATTTAATTTTTAAATTATTTTATGAGCTTTTATTTAAGCTTTATTTATGGATCAATTTTATGCATTTCTTAATGTGTATTTATGCACAATAATAATGAATTAATTTAAAAAGAAGATATTCAATGAAAATTTGTCACTAATAACTGAGGAGACAAAGAGATAGATATAAAATCCTTTTATGTTCCTTGTCGTAGTCAATGTCATGTAAAAGTCTTGTTTTATCATCACAATGTTAAAGAATAATACTAAAGAATGGGAATTCTTTAAGAAGAAGTTTCAACTATGTGTGAGATAAGTAAACAAATTAGAGTAAAAACTAAAGTAAATAAATCATAATTTTCGTAAGATTTGCATGGCATGTTGTACATGATTTTTATTATTTATGCTATGATAATATATCCTATGATGAAATTGTAACCATGTGTATTTTTTGTATAGACATGCCTAAAAAGAACCATAATTCAAACGTTTTAAAAATATCCATTTTCTACCTATAATATTTAAAATCTCATTTTTTTTAATTTGTTATGGTTTTAGATTAGTTGAGTAACGCTGAATAGAAGGCGGCCACTAGGAATTTATGGACTTATGTTTAATTAATGTGTAATTTTATATTGTGAATTTTAAAAATATTCAATTTGTAATTAACGGCATTAAGTACTTATGCCAAAACCCTATGCGTGTAATCTTTTTACTTAATGTTAACTGTTGTGTTTCATGTGTAAATTCATATTATTAGATCTTACATAAACAAGTGTTACAATTTTGGTATCAATGCTATGTTCTCAGGTCCCGTTGGTTTACCACGCTTTGATTCCTTCTTTTTGTTTTATCAGTTAATTAAAGACCCTTTTCTCTACTCACCAGTCCAGTGCAGACTATCACCAATCTAGTTTCTTCTTTCCATTTTACCTTTTCTATATATTTATGCGATTATTATTTAATTCAAGTTAGTTTATGTTCCTTTTTATTTATGTTGTTATTTGTTGCACATTATTTTATCATTATTCTATTTTAGAATTTATCATATTATTTATATAATATAATATTAATTTGAGTTGTTAATATTTATAATAATTTCTAAGAGACATAATTTAGAGGTAAAATGTAATTAAAATTTAATGCTAAAAATAATTAAATATGACCTTACATGGATTTGAAATATTAAATTTATTATGACTTTATGCTGACAAAGATTAATCCCTGGACAATGATAAAATGTCAAGAGAAAATTTAATAAAAATTATCTTAATTTTAGTTCCTTTTGAAATTAATATTTAGACTGACAATTTTATACTTTAATAAATTTTATTGAGATATTACCTTATTATTTTGTCAAGATTACATTATTTTCGTGCATTTTATTTATTTTAAATTTGTGCATTAATTTATATTTTATGCACTTATTTTAGTTTATTATTTAATTTTATGTTTCACTATTTAATTTCTTGATTATTTTATGAGCTTTTATTTAAGCTTTGTTTATGATTAATTTATGCATTTCTTGATACGAATTTATGCACAATAACAATGAATTAATTTTAAAAGAAGATCTTCAATCAAAATTTTTTGCTAACTGCCGAGAGGGCAGAGAATAGATATAAGATCTTTTTAGTTAGTTGCCTTAGTTAGTGTGACATAAAAGTCTTATTTTATCACCATAATGTTAAAGCTCGAATAGCACCAAAATACAGGACCCTTCTAAGAAAAGGTCTATGACTATTTGTGACACAAGCAGATAAATGAAAGTAAAAACTAAAGTTAAAAAAATCAAAATTCTCGTAAAATTTGCATGACATGTTTTGCATGATTTGTATTATTTATACTAAGATAATTTATCTTACGATGTAATTGTAGTCTTGTCTATTTTTCGTGCAACACTGCTGAAATCAACAATAGTTCAAATGTTTTGAAACTGTTCATTTTCTACTAAGAATTTTTAAATTATCATTTTTTTTTATTTTTATTTCTGGTGGTTTCAAATTAGCTGAATAACGTCGAATGAAAGATAGCTATTAGGAACTTGTGAGTTTATGTTTAATTAATGTCTGATTTTCTATTGTGAATTTTAAAAATGTTCAGTTTGTAATTAATGACGCTAAGTACTAATGCCAAAACCCTATGCTTATAATGTTTTTACTTAATGTTAGTGATTGTGCTTCATGTGTAAATTCATGTTATTATCTTTTGTATGAATGGGTGTTACACTTCACTCTTTCATAAAAAGGGAATATTTCATGAATATTCCATTTTCTATAACAACAGGAACTTGATTAAAAAATCTTATACATTATAGGGATCTACTTATAAATTTTTAAATTATAGAGGCATAATAAAATTGAGTGAAACTATAGAAACTTGTAATATAATTAAATATTTATAAAATTACAATGACCTCCCCTATATATATGTTATTTCATTAATTTAAGTAAAAAAATAATAATATATGATATGCATATGATTATTAGTAACAAAATCATAATATTTTAATAATATTTGACATATATTAACTAAAATATCCTCATTTTATCTCAAGTTATAATTATAAATTTTATCTTTAGGTGATATTTTCATTTAATCAATATATTAAATATTATTAAAAAAAGTTAATCTAAGGGTAATGTAATTTTTTCCCATTGTCATTTGTAAGGGTGTACAAGGGATGAGTCGGGATGGGTTAAATCTAATCTCAACTCGACCTGATTTTTAAATTAAGTTATTTTTTAAAACTCGAACTCGACTCGATAATAACCCAATAAATGACCGGGTTAAACCAAGTCAACCCGACTTTAAACAACCAATTTTGACATTATACATAGTATAGTTATAAAATTTTATAAGAAACAAAATTCAAGAGATATTTTGAGATACGTATTTCAAAACAAATCATCGGACTATAAAAAAAATATTAAGTTATCCAAAATGTATTAATTTAAACATAAACTCTTATAATTTATCACTAATTATTATAAAAAATATAACTATAAAAAAAATTTTGATTTTGAGCCGGACCAAGTCAACCCAAAACATAATACAAACTCAGCCTAAAAATTATACTGAATCAAATCTAAGGACCCAAACTCTATCTAATAGCTTTGGGCCAAACCCAACTAACAAAATATATCAGGTCAAATCTAAATATCCAAACCCTACCCGGGTCAGGACATGTTAGTGAACCGAATCGGCCCTTAAACGGCCTAGCCATTTGGATTTTCGGAGTAGACCCTCAAATGACACTCGCCTATCATTGGATCGGTGCTTGACTAAATGAAGTTAGTCCCACAACATCTAACAATCCTAAAATGGCGTTGTGGACGTGTCAAGTCCTTGGTTATCTGCAGTAAATTAACCACAAAGCATCGAACAAGGCTCGGTTTGTTATCGTTTTG